>JAKWJD010001755.1:63520071-64226685 GCA_027705065.1 Solanum peruvianum
CGATCCATATTCTATCCTGGTGTCGGAACGTGACACTCCGATCCTCATATTCTATCTGGTACCGGAACGTGGCACCCGATCCATATTCTATCCTGGTGTCGGAACGTGACACTCCGATCCTCATATTCTATCCTGGTACCGGAACGTGGCACCCGATCCTCTATTTCTATCCTGGAACCGGAACGTGGCACCCGATCCCCTAATTCATCAAGCCTTCTTTCATACTAAGGCATCATCAATCTCATTATATAATTTATCAAGCCTTCTTTTACACCAAGGCATCATCATTAACAAGTGAATTAGGGTTTCTTTCAAGATTTAGGATTCAATAGCTTTATCATGCTTATTTATTCACAATTTCATAATCACAATCATGCAAGCATACAATTAAGCATATAGCAGGGTTTACAATACTATCAATACGTATTATTCACTATTAAGAGTTCACTACGAATATCGTAAAACAAATAAAACCTACCTCCACCGAAGAATTGAATTCAAACAAGCAAATCCCTCAAGCTTTAATATTCTCTTCGTTTCTCCTCTCTCGTTCAATCTCTCTTCTTTTTTCTTTGTTTTATGTTTTCTTTTGTTCAAAACCTCTTTCTTTTACCCTTATTAACATTAATTAAGGTAAAAAGAGACAATAAAACCCACTAATTAACTTAAGGTTACCTCTTTTAACCCCCAAGTAATTAGGCTTATTAATATTAACCCTCTAACTTTATAATTAAGGAAAGAATAGTCCAATGCGTCCCTTAAAAACGTGTGAAGAAATCTGATTCTGCCTGGGACTTGCGCAGCCTGTGACGGCCGTCGTGCCTGCGACGGTCCGTCACGCAGGTCGTCGCAGCCCCTTATAGCTTGAGTGGGCTTGTGACGGCCCGTCACACCTGTGACGGTCCGTCCTGCACCTCCGTCACAGATTACAGGAGTCGATTTCAGTACCCAATTTCAGAATTCCTAAGCATACTGAAAAGATACCTGCGACGGCCCGTCGTGCCTGTTGACGGTCCGTCGTGGGGTCCGTGGTTTCAGCCAGTTTTCCAGAAATAAAAATGCTGCTCAAAACGACTAAACAGGTCGTTACATAAACGCTATATAACTCCATACATTATATAGAGAAGAATATTATTCACAACAACACATAAAGCCATATATCATATTTAAGGCACATTCAACATCTTCATAGTAATACCATTCTTTTACCTTAACTGGCCACCCCAAAGCAACCCTAAAGTAATACTAAGTATAATGCATGAATGGTGTCGCATTCCACCATTCACACCAAAGTATCCCCTTATGGTCACCAACGTGAATATTCATACATCCTTCATCATGTTAAGCATATACATTGATAAAGACATATTCTATCCTGAAATACATGCTTCACATAAGAACCAACATACTTCATAAACCTCATATAAAAACTCCTACACTTATCACAACATAATCATAACCCATTTAGTCTTTATACAAATTTCAAGAAAATATGCAAATCAATACAATCAATATCATCATAATGAGACAACGTTCATAATTGCATATTTAGAGTTAATTTCATCAACATAACAAGTATAGACAATAACATGCATATTAAGTAAGACCTTTATCATATAGACAATAAGACCAATACTATGCACATCTTTAAAACAAGTATGTTAACATCATCATGTTATACATAAGATAACTTTACATATACATGTACATATAGAACTCCTTCCTAGAATTTCATTCAAGAGCTACTTGTGAAATGTATAGGTAAAGTCTCATTTCCTCACCTACACTAAGCAACATCCCTTAGGTAGTCCTAGTTAGGGTTCATCATCTTACTTCCATTGTTCATTTTGCATTCGGGAAACTTCCCCGTAACTGACATTAGACCATGTGAGATAAACATGGAATCCGATGTCATAAAAATCAACACCCAAATAAGGTTCTATACTTGCCTAGGTAGAACCATACATAATAGTTATCTATGTTGATACACTAGCTAGAACCTACGGGTGTACGTAGTTAAGGAACTAAGAGGTTGTTACTAGAAACCATATTTATGATATATAGCATTGTAGTTTCCACCTTATGAGATCATTTGTTGAACCTACCTTCCTTTTGGGAAGGGACACCTCTCATTTGTCAAGTTTACTAGGTTCTAAGCTAACTTTCCCTTTGTGAAAAGCCTTTAAGTCTTTAGTAAACATTACTTCAGAAGATAGGCTTTAGGATATTAGCTCCTTATATACATATATATAGATCATAGGTTAATGATGATAATGTCCTTTCATCTAAATCAACATAATGTGAGAATATCCTTTCACATAATCTTAACATAGTCTAGTTTAGAGTAAAATTAAAGAAATCATCCAAGAGACTCTCATTCACTAGATCATCATCATAACATTCATTATTCATACTTTCATGTTTGTGAATGTGTAAATATATGAGAGAGCCTTTCGTATAAACACATTTAGAAAACACATTCTCATAATTCATTAATCATATACTTTACATCATAACATAGTAATGAGATACATAAGAGGATCACTTCCACTCTCTCATAATCATAAATTTATCATCATCTCACATACATCATGTTCATAGCTTAATAATACATCCCATAACTTATGTATATAAAGAAACCACCCTAGGAATTACCTCAAGGCCCACTTGTGCATTGTATATGTAAAGTCCCATACCATTACCTATAGTAGTACACCTTTCAAGTCATCTTATTTAAGATGTATCTTTTTACTTTCATTCATTCAATCGACACCATGAACATATTACATTTGTAGGTATACATGATATGTGTGTATACATATTGTCATCATGATCACCTAAGAGCAACAACATTGATATTGAGTAAACCAACCTTCAAGGATCAAAACAGTTATACCATATCCCTCACGTCATGAAAAACTGACATATAGAGTATTAGGGACTATAGACGACACACCCACATTACATTATACGAGACAGATCATATTCCACATTTGTATAGAAGATTCCTAACATGCATAAGATCGCACATTCATACAGAGTTACATAGGTAAGGGGGTCATTCTACCAGAGTATTTATCACACCTAAACATGTAGGCCATAGCTAACCCTAACAACATCATTCACGTATAAATAACATCATTAATACACCTATATCATGATACTAGAATTGAAACTATACACATTAACTTCCGTAGTCATGATAATCATCGCATACACCATAAGTGGACTATAGCATACACCATCAATCTTAATACTATAGGCTAGAAATTAGGTCAACTTACCCATACTTCAAGCCATGATCATCATAGACCGATTCTAAACGATTCATAATCAATTCATATAGATAGCAATAGGATTAAACAATACACTACAATCTAATCACAATTCAATCATCATGTAATCAAGATCACAAGACCCATATTATAGTCTAAATTGAGAGATTAGGGAGATCATAGGTGATTCAAGGAATTTAATAGAAATTTATGTTAAAATCATTTATTAATCATAAATCCATCATAAGACTAACTTTGAAAACATTTTGACAATAAATCCATGTCTAGATTGAAAGATAGGAATTTTGATCATAGAATCTCATTGGAAAACCTTTGAAAGAACTCCTTAGATGAAAGGTTAAATAAGAACAAAGGGTTACCATACCTTAATACAAGACAAACCTAGGAATTATTGTAGAAGAACCCACTTGGAATCAATCCCCTATAATGGTCTTGAGCTTGGTCTTCAATGGAGGTTCTAGAAAGTGTTTATTTGAGAAGGAAAGGTTTGATTTGAAGAAAAAAAATATTTGGGGTTTTTATCTTTTTAACAAACTTATAATACCCAAAATAGGTAAAATAAGTGTCCATTCTTTAATTGCGACGTTGGTGAATTTCACGATTCACAGCTTGGTTGGCCGTGTCTAGACAATGAGTTGTAGGTGCAAACGACGGCCGCAAAGACGGAGTATCGATGGAAAGAAGGGGTTTTCCTGAACTCCATCATTTGTGACTAAGGCCACATTTGTTTCCATTAAGATTAAGAGGTCTAAATATGAATACGTATCTGAATATTCAGATTGGTATTAAGATTCAGCTGTTTTAATCTTAATACACATCTGAATATTAAGATGTGGTCCCTAAATCTGAACATTAAATTATTATTTTTTCAATATCTAAATTTTCATTTCAAATTAACATTAAATTATAAAATATCATAAAAATTCATTTTAACAAAATATATCACTTTTAATATAAAAAAATTTACAAGTTTTAATAATCATGATTTGAAGTACAATTTTTTTTTCATTTAAAAACCTTGATAAACACCAATGCACCAACAGTGTTCTTGACACAGTCAATATAAGAAAATTATTAATATAAAAAGAACTTGAAAGGATTTATGAAAACTTACCAATTCAAGAGGGAAAAAAATGGTGTTTGAATGAGAATAAAGAGAAAGAAAGTTTTTAGTTATGAGATAAAAAAAAAAAAAGCACGCTTAAAGCAGAGAAGACATGTTATTATTTTGATAACTTATTAAATTAGTCTGAAGGTTGTTAAAAGTCTCCTACAAATCTGATTCATTCAGACCTCTTCAGACCCATTAAGTGGTTTTTCAAAAAATCTAAAACAAATGAACTTAATGGGCTAAATCTGAATGATTCAAATTAAGACCTAAAAACCAAACGTACTTAATAGATTGAATCTGAATGATTAAGATTCAGACCTCCATTATATTCAAAATGATTAAGATTCAGACCTCCATTAAGTGCAAACAAATGAGTCCTAAGAGCTAATCTCCCACAGCTAAGTTTGGAGTCACGCCCCTATTTGATAGGGTGTCAATCAGATCACTAACCGTAGATCATGGGCGTTGTTTGACACTGCCGTGGAAGATCTTTGCCAATCTTTGGGTCCTCATCAAGTGTAACATCCAAGGAGCTACCCGTAGACATAGTCAGCGTTGGTGTCCTATTTTAGGACTTAGACAAGGATCTTAGCTTATATCATTATATTCATAGGTCAAAGTTAGCAGAATTTTAAAAGTTTTCATTACTTCTACATTGAGGTTTACATACACTACCTCTACATACACATAGATCACATGATCTAATGTGGAATCCGACGTTATGAAACCCTACACCGAAAGAAGGAGGACTACTTAAACGACATAAACCACATGCCCTAATGAGGATCCACTAGCTAGTATTGCTATGGGGGCAACATAGTTCAAGAACTAGGAGATATTGTTGGGACCATCCGTATGAAGCATGCATTGGAGTCTCCATATCAAGAGTAGATTAGTGATCCTACCTTTCCTATGTGGGAAGGGACACTCCTCATTCTAGTTCACTCGGTGCTAAGCTAGAGTCCCTTTTTGAAATGTCTTTAATACCTTTATAAATCATCATAACTTAATGTAGGTCATAGGATATATCCCTTGTATAAACAGCATCATCATCATAGCTCAATAATAATTGCATGAGTATCATCCTTTCATAACAATTCATATAGGTGAGGTAAGCACATTAACAGATTCACATCACGATAAGGCACATTGGTAAATCATCGTCGTCCTTATAACATTTACACCTTAGCCAACAACTCACAATCCATAGTCAAGACATTCCAATACAACATAATACCAACCCTATCAACCCTAATAAAAGGCATACTTCAATACAACATCATCACTTAACCGCAAGTAGCCATAATTGAAGTAAAGAGTTGGGATCACAAGACTTACCGAGTATCTTTCATAATTCATCATCAAGGTCTTACCATCAACCTTAATTCAACCCAAAAAGTGTAAAATATCATCACATATCAATACTCAACATAATAAAAAATTTAATTCAGTCATTAATCATAATCTATTACTAGTTCATAGTTTTAGATAAGAGACTTAGGTCAATTCCATAATATACTTCATACCCTAAATCAATTACTCAAGAACTAGCATGATAAGGAAAATAATTCAACCTAATATATACATAATTGATACAATAACATCATCTATTAGTAATTCAATAAATAACCAAGTCAATTGAACCAACATTATATAATTCATATCAAGATCATAACCTAAGGTTAAGGGGAATAAGTCATCTTTTACAAACTAGACCAATCCATCAAGATATAACATAATTGAGTTAAAATACATGTTAATATATTCATGGTATTGAAAAGAAATCGTGAACAAAGTAATTCATAACATCAATTTTGTATTGGGTGAAAACCCACTTGAAAACCCAACTTGTGAAATTAATTTGATGAAACCCTTTGAGGAAGAGATCTTAAAGGTGAAAGGAATATCATACCTTAATAATTGATGGAGATTGATAGACAAATTTGACCCTTTGAAGCCCTTGAAACCACCTCTAGCTTGGTCTTCAATGGAGTTCTTCAACTAGAGATATAAAGAATAGAGAAGGAAGAGAATTTAGGTTTGGGGCTATATATAGGTTGTTAAATAACTTAATTAGACCTACCCTAACCTCTAATTAACCTCCTAACTAAGACAACTAATTAAATAACTTAAATGAAACATAACGCAAAACAAGTTGTCATAGACGACACCATGATCAAGGGGTCGTGTGTCCATCGAGGTCAGTGTGCACCTCTGTGTTGCAAATCCGTCGATGCGTTCAGAGACTATAAAAAAGACCCTTTCTCCAAGTTGAATATGTGTCCATCGATGCCCCGTCGATTTGACCACGCCTCGTGAGTTTTCTCCGTTTGTGGACACTATCTCTTGACAACTTTTGCCACATTTTGCAAGGGTCCTCTTGAAGGCACCTTTGTTGGTACTTGGGGATTCATGCCTAAACTTTTCGACTATTAGAGAACTCTAATACGTGTTACAAACCCTTCCACAAATTTTTATCATTTTCCGACTCTTAAAAGCTAGTCAAATAGGCTAAGGCACGCTAGCACCTCATTGAACTAGTTTCCAGACATCATGGAAGTTCTTTGACATTTTGGTTTCTAGACTTCCAAAATGACTTATATTCATTAAAATAGACCTTCAAACAATGTCTAAATTATTTGAAACTTATGTTAGACTCTACAACACATATTAGATTTTAAAAGTGTTACATTATCCCCCCCCCCCAATCTCCCCTTAGGAACATTCGTCCCCGAATGACAGAAAAACATTGAAAAAAAGGAATAGAATCAAGACTGGAAGCCCAACCAATCAACAATACATTATAACATCATTTAGAACCTCAATTATATAATTTATACAAGGAAATTCAAAACTTCAATTACCACACATAAGGCTTAAATTACATTATAAGGAATATCCTTCTCACAACAAAAAGAGCTCAACATATCATATATGAGTCAATTATGTCAAATCTTAACTTATCAACATGCTACATAACAATTCATAATAACTTACCATATCAAAATGCACAACATAAAATAAAATAAGAAGAATTGCAAATTTTCAAGTCAATATGCACAATTTTACCGTAACTTCATTGTAATGACATCAAAAATGCACATTTTTGCAACACTTCGCTAAAAATCAAAGCAACTTCAATTTTAGTCATTATTAGTAAGAAAAATTAACCTTAGTTATAAAATATATGAGGGTAAAGAGACTTCATGTCGGCTCGGCCTCCCATGTCGCACCCTCAACTAGGTGATTCTTTCATAACACCTTCACGGAAGCCACCTCCTTGTTGCATAAATTCTTTACTAACTATCAGGGATTTTGAACCAGAACTTTCTCATAAGAGAGGTTATCCTTCACACCAAGACCCTCAATAGGAAGAATAGACTCAAGATCACTGATACACTTCTTAAGTACAGAAACATGGAAAACCGAATAAACTGAAGCCAATTCACTAGGCAACCTCAACTCATAAGCAACTTTACCAACTCTTTGCAAGATTCAATAGGGACCCACATAACGAGGACTCAACCTCCCTTTCTTGCCAAATCTAACCACCCCATTCATAGGCAAAATCTTCAAATACAGTTTATCACCTTCTTTGAACTCTAATTCCCTTCTCCTATGATTGACATAAGACTTTTGCTTACTATAGGTTGTTTGCAACCGGTACCTTATGATAGAACCTTCTCCAAAGTCAAATAAATCATATCGGGACCCAAAAGTGAAGACTCACCCACTTCAAACCATCCGATTGGAGATCTACATATCCCACCATACAAGGCTTCATAAGGAGCCATAGATATAGATGAATGGTCGCTATTGTTGTAAGGAAACTCCACCGAAGGAAAATGCTTATCCCAATTCTCTTTGAAATCAATGATACAAGCTTTAAGCATATCCCTCTTGACCATCCATTTGGGGATGAAAGTGGTGTTTAAATTCACCTTGGTACCCAACCCTTCTTGGCATGACTTCCAAAACCTAGACGTGAATTGTGCACCCCTATCCGATATGATGGATAACGAATACCGTGGCGACACACAATCTAATCTATGAAGATCCTATCATAATCTTCCGCATAATAAGTAGACTTGACGAGAATAAAGTGATCATATTTGGTCAACCTATCCACAATCACCCATATAGAGTCATATTTGCTTGTGTTCGAGACAAACCTACTACGAAATCCATATTTATGTCTTCCCACTTCCAAGTAGGAACTTGTATTTCTTTAAGTAAACCACCCAGCTTTAGATGTTCGGCTTTCACTTGTTGCCAATTTTTACACTTAGCAACAAATTATGCTATGTCCTTCTTCAAACCTTTCCACCAAAACACTTCCCTAAGGTCATGGTACACTTTTGTTGAACCCGGGTGAATGGAGTTACGGGATCCATAAGCTTCCTCAAGAATCTGACTCCTTATCCCATCTATGTCGAGAACATATAACCTCCCTTGGTACCTCAAGACACCATCCCCCCCTAAGGAAAATGACTCACTTAGTTTACTAACAACAGATTCCTTCAACTCCATCAATGTGTGATCAAGGTGTTGTTTGGACTTCACCTCGACCAATAATGATTCGGCGTTATGACATACCACCACACCACCTATAGGAGAATCTTCAACCCGAATTCGTAAACGATCCAACCTATGAACATCCTTCACTAGGTTTCTCTTGGCTTGCTCAGCATGGGACACACTTCCCATAAACAAACGACTTAAAGCATCCGCTACCACATTAGCTTTACCGGAGTAATAGAGAACACTCATGTCATACTCTTTCAACAACTCTAACCACCTTCTTTGTCGGAGATTCAACTCCTTTTTGAGTGAAAACATATTGAAGACTCTTGTGGTCGGTATTGACATCCATATGAACACCATATAAGTAATGCCTCCATATATTTTCAACGCAAACGCTAACTCAAGATAATGAGTTGGATAGATTCTCTCATTCACCTTAAGTTGTCTAGATTCATAGGATACTACTTCCCATGTTGCATAAGCACATACCCCAAACCCACTCGAGGTGCATCTTCATATACAACGGAACCCTTGGTACCCTCAGGTAAAGTCAACACCAGAGCAGAAGTAAGCCTGTCCTTCAAGATTTGGAAGCATATCTCATATGATTCCGACCACTCAAATTTCTTACTCTTTTGGGTTAAAGTAGTCAAGGGTGATACAATGCGCGCAAAACCATTCACAAACCTCCAATAATAACCCGCTAGACCCAAGAAACTCCTAATGTTGATTGGAGTCAATGGTCTAGGACAATTCTTCACCGCCTCCACTTTCCTTGGATCAACCTCAACTCCCTCACTAGAGATAATATGACCAAGAAACTCCACCGACCTCCACCAAAACTCACATTTTCTAAACTTGGCAAATAATTGTTTCTCCCTAATCACTTGTAACTCAACCCTCAAATGGTTCATATAATCACCCTCATTTTTCAAATATACCAAGATGTCGTCAATGAAGACAATGACAAATGAATCTAGGTAACTTCAAAACACTTTATTCATGAGATCTATAAATGTCGTCAGGGCATTAGTAAGACCAAACGACACTAACAAGAAACAATAATAATCATATCTAGTTTAAAATGTCATTTTTGGTATATCCTCACCTCTCACCTTAAGTTGGCGATACCCCGATCTCAAGTCAATCTTAGAGAAGTTGATTTCCCTTTGAAGTTGATTAAACAAGTCATCAATCTAAGGGAGAGGCTACTTGTTCTTAATAGTAACTTTGTTGAGTTGGCGATAATCAATGCACATTCTACGAGATCATCCTTTATCTTCACAAATAAGACCAAAGCACCACATTCAGAAATACAAGGTCTAATGAAGACTTTTTCTAGTAAATCTTTGAGTTGAGACTTCAACTATTTCAATTCGACAGGAGCCATCCATTAGGAGGAATTGAAATTGGATTTTTATTGGGTAACAAGTCGATACCAAAATCAATTTCCCGTTCGTGAGGAATAGAGGGAAGATCATTAGGAAAGACCTCAGAAATTCCTTCACTACGTGGACCAACTCAATGGGAGGAATTTTGATGTCTAAATCTTGGACTCTTACTCTATGGTATAAACACCCTTTAGAGATCATCCTACAAGCTTTCAAATAAGAAATGAGACAACCTCTACAAATATAATTTCCCCCATTCACGGGATCATTTGGAAAGTTAAACTTCACCACCCTTGATCTACAATCTATAGAGGCAAAGCAAGCATGCAGCCAATCCATACCCAATATGACATCAAAATTAAACATATCAAGTTCCACTAGTTCATCATAAGTAACTCTATTGGGCAATACTATAGGACAATTTCTATATACCCTCTTTGCAGCAACCGACTCACTTACCGGGGTAGACACCATAAAAGGTTCATTAAGAATGTCGGGCAAAATTTCAAACTTCTTAGCTATCAAAGGAGTAAAAAAAGATAGTGTAGAACCCGTATCTATTAGAGAATATATATCAATGGAAAATACTTTCAACATACCTGTCACCACGTCGGGAGAAGTCTCATGCTCACTCCTAGAGCGGAGAGCATAAAAAGTGATTCTTCTTAGGAGAATCATTAGAACCACTTGATTGCCCAATAATATTGTCTTGACCATTCACATTAGGGAAATTTCAAAATTTGTGCCCACTTTTACCACAACCAAAACAATTATCCGTTCCCCTAGACAATCACCATAATGTTTCTTGCCACACTTTTTACAAGTTGGCTTCTTGGTTGGTGAACTAGTATCCTTTCCCTTCTTAGGCTTAAGGTTAGCCACCCTATCAGCACAGGCCTTAGGGAAATTGGAAGGAACTTGGTTAGAAACCCTTTTCTTGAACTTAGGCTTGTCTTGGATATCAAGCCAACCCTTTGAAGAAGCACCATCAAATGACCTTGCCCTCTTAGCATTCTACTCTTTCTCTTAGCCCTTGACTCTTCCACTTGTTTTGTATGCACCATGAGACGATAAATGTTCATATTTTCATGTAGCATAGACGGATGACATTCCTCTTGCAAGTCATCTGACAGTCCCATCACAAAGCGGTTCATTTAATCTCTAAAATCGGAAACCAAAGAAGGATCATATTTTGACATTTGAGTGAATTTCAAAGAGTATTCAAGCACACTCATACCTCCTCGACGAAAGTTAATGAACTCCACCACCTTCACTTCCCTCTTCTCACTATGAAATAACCTATCAAGAAAAGCCTTCTTGAACACCTCTCAAGTCACAGGTCCACCCCTTAAAGGCCTATTATCTCTCCATTGGACATACCAAGTTTGGGCCACATCTTTGAGTTGGTGTGTGGCTAACTTGGACTTCTCACTAGTAGATAACCCCATAGCATAGAGTCTCTTGTAGATTTCACCAATGAACTCTGGGGGTCTTCTTCAACCTTGGACCCATAGAAAGTAGGGGGATTCATCCTAGTGAAATCCCTAAAATGGGAGGCCATGGTAGCAACTTGTTGGTTTGCTCGGGGTAAAACCTTCCAATTAGCTTGGGTTGTCATGGCTTGAGCTTGAGCAGTGGCGGCTTGTGCTTGGGTATTAATGGATTGGGACATTTGAAAGAGAAAAACTCGGATGGAACCATCCGTCAAAGGAGGATCGACCGAAGCTTGGTCATCATTAACATTTTCTTCAAGAGGAGGAACTTGATCACCACTGGGAGGAACTCCTGCATTGGCCATCTCTTCTTCAAGTGTTTCTGTCTCTTTCCTTCGATTATTCATTGCCTATAATCGCAATAATAGGATTAGATGCAGAAGCACATAGAGATAAACTCTAGAGGCACAATATTGGACTTCCACGAAAGTGAGAGTTTCCAAACCATCACATAGATTCCTATCCATAAGTGTGGTGTGCTTCACAATTATGAATATGAACCTACATATATGTGGTTGACAGTGACATCGACTCAAAGATATTTAACCTCATGCTTTCATACCAATTTTCTTACATTCGTAGAGCTCCCCCTAGACGTAACCGGCGTCAAAGTCCTCTTTGAGGACTAATACTAACCTCTTAGCTTACATCATAACATTAACAGGTCAAAAGCGGAAATTTAAAACTTTTCATTACTTCTCCATTGAGGTTTACATAGACCTTTACATATACATAGTCTGTTGTGTGTATGTGTGTTGTGTGTGATATATATATATAATATTATATATATATATATATATATATATCTATATATATATATATATCGAGTATACATAGACCCTTCTATTGGAAGATTATATATATATCAGTATACATAGACCCTTCATATTGGAAGATTACTTAGTCTTCTACTTTTATTGCACATAGACATATAGAGTATAACATTGTCACCAATAGTCATCTCATCTAATAACCATCTAACAAGAGTGTAATATTTGGGCCTGGACCATACATCAACATAACAAGACCACACATAGGTCATACAATGTTTAGTATCAAAATGAAAAGTAAAGAACATAAGAGTTTTAAAAACTAAATAACTTTATATGCTTGATAGTGGCATTGCCCTCGGAAATTAAGGACCTACCCAACTTGGATGATTAAAAATTCTAAATCTTCTTCAAAGTCATCTCCAAAAGCCCTTCAACGACCAGAACCTAAAATGTTGGGGAAAAGGGAGAAATGGGGTTAGTACACCACTTGTACTAAGTATGAGAAATTTGCACACATATCATAGAATCGTGCTAAGAAAAGGGACATTTCATAAAGGTATGCAATTTACTTTGAAAAGATTTATGCACATCCAATAAAACCATACCAAGCAATAAGTCATATTCGTTAAGTCATAGGCATGTACATCACAAGACCAACAATACCAAAGTCTAGTCAAGTCAACATGCATATCATATAATTGAACACATAATCAATGTAATTTTATAATCAAGTTAAAATAACAACTAGTATGAATAAGAGTACATTTCAACATAACCAAAGTAAGACCATTACTCATGACCCACTTTAAGGACACTTGTGTAATGACTAAGCAAAGCCCATAACCTTACTTAATCAAGTAAACCTAGCAAGAACCATAGCCAATGTCCAACTTCACATAATATAACATTAAGAGTACATAATATCATACTTTAACAATAGAGATCAAGTACATGTTCATAAGAGTAATCAAAATCATTTAGTGGAATTAACATGTAAGATCAACACACAGACATCATCTTTATTTATAAACATATACATACATAAGAACATCCTCCTAAGACTTCCCTGAAGGCTAGCTAGTGCAATGTTTAGGTAAAGTCCCATACCCCTACCTACACTAAGCTAAGCCCCTTAGGTCATCTTAGTTAGAGTTTAATCCTTTAGTTCATTTTTCCTTTTTTAGAAACATCTAGCCTTAACCAACATAGACCACATGATCTAATGTGGAATTCGGCGTCATGAAACCCCACACTGAAAGAAGGCGGACTACTTGTCAATGTAGTACAAAAACATGAACATAGAAATTACGTGGATCCACTAGCTGGTATTGCAATGGGGGAAACATAGTTCAAGAACTAGGAGATATAGTTGGTACCATCCATATGCTACATGCATTGGAGTATCCATCTCAAGAGTACATTAGTGATCCTACCTTCCCTATGTGGGGAGGGACACTCCTTTTTTTATTTCACTCGGTGCTAAGCTAGAGTCCCTTTTTGAAATGTCTTTAATACCTTTACTAATCATCATAGGTTAATGTAGGTCATAGGTTCTATACCTTGTAGAAACATCATCATCATCATAGCTCAATAAGAATTGCATGAGTATTTTCTTTTCATTAAAATTCATATAAGTGAAGTTAGCACATTAACATATTCACATAATGATAAGGAAAATTGGTAAATCATCACCATACTTATAACATTTAAACCTTATCCAACACCTCACAATCCATAGTCAAGGCATTTCAATTCAACGTCATACAAACCCTATCAATCCTAATACAAGGCATACTTCAATACAACATCATCACTTAACCACAAGTAACCATAATTGAAGTAAAGAGTTGGGATCACAAGACTTACCAAGTCTCTTTCATAATTTATCATCAAGTTCTTACCATCTACCCTTAATTCAACCCAAAAAGGGTATAATATCATCACATATCAATAACCAACATGATAACAAAGTCAATTCATTCACTAAATTACAATCCATTACTATTTCATAGCATAAGATAATAGATTTAAGTCAATTCCATAATATACTCCATACCCTAAATCAATTACTCAATAACTTACATTATAGGACTATAATTCACCCTAATCTATTCATAATTGATATAATAACATCATCTAGTAGTAAATCAACAAATAACCAAGTCAATTGAACCAATATTGCATAATTCATATCAAGATCATAACCTAGGGTAAACGGGAATAGGTCATTTTCTACAAACTAGATCAATCCATCAAGATATAACATAATTGAGTTAAAATAGATGTTAATCTATTCATAATATTCAAAATAAATCATAAACAAAGTAATTCATAAAATCAATTTCTTATTGGGTGAAAACACACTTGAAAACCACACTTTTGATATCAATTTGATGGAACCCTTTGACGAAAGAAGTCTTGAAATTGAAAGGAATCTCATACCTTACTAATTGTAAGAATGATGGAGAAATTAGACCCTTTGCATCCCTTGAACCCACCCCTATCATGGTCTACAAAGGAGTCTTCAACTAGAGAGATAAAGAAAGAGAAGGAAGAAAATTTGGGTTTGGGAATTGTGAGAGTTTAGGTTAGTCTAATTTGCTTAGGGGATTTATATAGGTTGTTAACTAACTTAATTAGACCTCTCCTAACCTCTAATTAACCTCCTAACTAAGACAACTAATTAAATGACTTGAATGAAAACGTGCAGCAAAACCAGTCCTCACAAACGACACCACAATCGACGGATCGTGTGTCCATCAATGGTCAATGTGCACCTCCGTGCTGCACATCCGTCAATGAGTTCAGAGACTATGAAAAATGAACCTCTGGAAAAATTCACTAAGTTTTGATCGACGGTGTCCATCAACGCCCCGTCGATTGGACTATGCCTCGTCAGTTGCCTCCGTCTCTGGACACTGTCTCTAGACAGCTTTTGCCACCTTTTGCAAGGTTCCTCCTCAAGGGTCCTTGGTTGGTCCTTGGGGACTAATCCCTGGACGTTTTAACTATAAACTAACTCTAATATGTGTTAGACACCCTTCCACAAATTTTCATCATTTTATGACTCTTAAAATCTAGTTAAATAGGCGAAGGCACGCTAGCACCTCATTGAACTAGTTTTCGTACGTCATGGATGTTCTTTGAAGTTTTGGTTTCTTGACTCCCTAAATGACTTATATTCATCAAAAAAAACTTAAAATAGTGTCCAAAACTTTTGAAACTTATGTTAGGCTCTAGAACACGTCATATATTTTTGAAGTGTTACATCAAGGACCCTTAGGGTGCTTCTTGCGGAGTTATGCCTGGACGTTTCGACCCTTAATACGTCCATATAGATGTTAGAGTCCTCTCCTATTATTTATGCACCATTTAAACATGTATAACATGAAAAGGCATACTAGCACATACACATAAATAGTTTCCAGGCGTCTTGATCGTTCTCCCACGTTTGACTTACAAACTCTTTCAAAGAACTAGTACAAGTTGTGACAAACTGTACTAACATGTTAATAACTATTAAAATACATGTGAGGCTCTAGATCATCCTGTTCATTTTGAGGGTTGTTACAACCCTTATATTTATCAATAGACAATCCGGTGTCAAACTTTTCGTATGAATTTGCAACAAATTATTTTACAACCCGGTGGTAAATCAATTAAATTACAAGTTTAACTAGAAACCGTTGATTCCATTTAATCATTTACAGCCTCTTTCCGAAAAAATGGAGTCATGTGAAGATAAAACGTTTTTTTTTTTCAAAATGAGAGGGACATCTCCAACATTAAGAACATAAAAATCAGGACCAAAATGTTTTTGTACTCTGGCTCTTTTACTTTTTCTTAACTCAATATCATTAATTTATTTATTTTTCGAAGTAGAACAAGAAGAACTAGGTTGTGACAAAATATTTTGTTCGATCCTCTGACCTCTACTATTTTTAGAATCACAAGGAAATTTATTTTCATGAAAAATAAAAACATCTGATTTAATTATAACATTATATCAAGATTTAAAAATCTACAGGTTGTAATATTTGAAGCATAACCAAGAAATGCACAAGTAACTTTCTTACCTAATTTTGTAATCTTGGGATCCAATATCCTCACAAATGTTAGACAACCCCAATCTTTTAGATATTCCAAACCTGACTTATAACCTTTCCACGATTCAAAAAGTGTCAATTTAGACAGTTTATGAGGCACATGATTCAACACATAACAAGCAGTCAAAATAGCTTCACCCCATAAATTTAAAGGTGCGTCTGACACAATAAGCATGGCATTAGTGAATTTAACCAAAGTTCTATTTTCCTTTCCTCTACTCCATTATTTAAAGGAGAGTAAGAAGGAGTAGTTTCATTATTTAATCGCAATGATCTAAAAAAAGAATTAAATTCATTTGATTCATATTCACGACCTCTATCACTTCTACATTTGTTTTTCTTTCAAACTGATTTTCAACTCATAGAGATAAGTTTTAAAATTTTCAAAAGCATCACTTTTATTTTTCATCAAGAAAACATATGTAAACTTATAAAAATCATCAATGAAAGTGATAAAATATCTATTACCTCCACGGGTTGAAATTTCACCAGTTCACAAAAATCAGTATGAACTAATTCAAACAATTCACTTTTTCGTTCAACTTGAAATGAGGCATTTTAGTGATTTTGACCTTACTACAAGCCTCACACTCTTCAAAATTTTCTTTAACCATTGGGATTAATCCTAAACTACTCATGATTCCGAAATAACGATCATTAACATGACACAATGCCAAAAATCGATAGAAGAAAGCATGTAAACAAAATTAAACACTTTATTCATTTCAAGATTTAGTTTGAGAATCCCATAACAATCATACCCCTTACCTACAAAAATACTTTCTTCACAATTAAATATTGGTCATATTCAATAATATGTTTAAAGTTGTTTTATTAAGAAAAAAATTAGACATGATTTTTTTCTTATGGAAGGACTATAAAGTATACATTTCAAAGTTAATACCCTTCCAGAAGTAAAACACAATTCTACATCTCCCGTTGAGAGCACTTTAGTTGTGAGAGAATCACCAAACATGATGATTTTGGGCTTCTCAAAATGAGTGTATTTTTTAAACCAGTCTTTATCATAATAGACATGGCAGTTTGCACAAGATTCAGCCCATCATCAATCAACACTCTTAACCATATTTATGTTTGTAATCGCCTCCACAAAAGGTTATTCGATTAGGACCACGTTTTAAGAATATGCTAAATCGAGCAATATGCCCACTCTTGCCACAAACAAAAAACATTTCCTTGTCTTAAATTTATTGATTTTGTGTTTTTGGTTATTTTCACCATTATTTTTCTTGGGAGGTCTACCATTATTTTTCTTAATTTTTTTCTTCTTAGGCTTCAAAGAAATATTTTTGTGAGATTCAGGATTAGCATTATTTGAAGTAATTAAATTTACTAGCTCTGTGATGTTGATATCTTCTGTTTGTGAAAATTAATCTTGGCCCATTGCCTCTTCCTCCATATGGATTTTCATTATCAGTGTCTAAAGAGAGGTTTTCTTTTGCCTATGGCACATAGCTTTTTTAATTTCCTTTCAAAAGGTTGAAGTTCATCAACTATGACACAAACAATAAGGTTATCTCCAATTTTGACCTCCTCGGACCTGAGTTCTCAAACAAACATTATAAAGTATTGAGCTGTATCTACCACTGATTTATCGTCCAGCATTTTAAATCAAAAAATCTACTAGTCGCATATTTGTTTACTCCACCCTCTTCGGTATCATACTTACTCTGCAATACTTTCCAAATTTTCTTTGACTAGATAAAGTACTATCATAATAATCATAAAAATTATCAGATAGATAATTAAGAATATAATATTGACACATATAGAAATCACCATCGTACTTTTCCACTTTCTCTAGATGAAAATAGTTTCATCATCATTCATAGAGGTGATGTCTACTATATTAGGATTCTTCTCAGTTAACAAATAAAAAACATTGAGAATATTTAAGTAGAAAAGTATTTTACCATTCCATCTATTGAAATTGTTATCATTGAACTGAAATGATTTATTAAGATCTTCCATCTTGACATCAATAGTTTTTCAATTGTAGCCATTATGAATTTTCTTAAAATTGTTAGTGAAATTTTACTAGATAATAAATTTGCAAGATTACAACCGAATATAAAATGAAGAAATAAAATCTCTTCAGGATGAGGCGCGAATATCTTGCATTTTAAGGAGATTCAAGCCCACAGAAGCAAATGTTTTTCACTGGTCCAACAGTAGTCCTTCTTGACTTGTCCCCTTCAGGATACAACAACCTTAACACAAAGTATAACTCAACAACTCTGAAAAAGAGTTGAGCCCAAAGCTCCACAAAATGAACATGTTCCTTCAACTAAAAAAAAACTCATTTTTTTACTAACATTTTTCCCCTCTATATTTTTTCTTGTGTATCACCAAATGAAGACTACAACAATTTATGGTAGAAGAAGTCTTCCTAGGGATAAATAGGAAAATAATGGGGTGGTAAATAGTAAAGATTAATGGTGTTAGGATCTACATATGTTACATTGGTCATAAAGAATAATGGATTAATAAATAATGAGATAATGAAAGGGGTAACTAATGCCATCAATGGTTAATGAAAAAGTTGCCAGTTTTTCTTGGCTCCAACGTGCAGTGAACTCCAATGTTCATTGAAACGTTTACAATGAAATCTGCCAATGTTATTGGCTTATAAAAAATGAGTATAAAATGTTGAAGTACTTTAATTATGAACATTATATATAGAGATAAATCGAAATCTTGTGTTGATTAACATTCTCGTTGTAGTCAAATCCCACAAGTAAATTGATTATGCAAGGCCTTATTTATTGTGGCATTCGCAACATGGATGGTTTAGAAATTCAGGAAGATATTCATAAAAGTGAAACAGATGTAAACTCGGACTGAATTATGAATATCCAACAAACAACAAAAGAGTTTGTTAAAGAACAATAACAATATAAACCTCATGGAAGAAGAATACAGAAGAGAACTTATATTTAAGCATATTTTTATGCCTAAGAGGTCAAAATGTGCCCATGATTTTATTATGTTTTGCGGATGATATTGAATTATTAGCTTAATTTTTTGGTGTACTTGTGATGATTTTGGACTTACACACATTAGTAATTTCAGGAATCCTTGTAGAAATTGGAGTTGTAACGAAGAAAGAAGGAGAAAAGACGCCAAGAAATTGATCAAGTATGAAGACCCTAGAAGCTGGGGTACTGAGAGGAGAGTCCCGCCAAGGCATTAAGATCAAAAGGATATTTGGGGTGTACTGATAGGTGCGACGCGCATGCCCCAAAAGATCAGAAGAAGATTTCTGGCATATGGCTAGGCGCGACGCGCCATCTCCAAAAGATCAGAAGAAGATTTATGGCATACTGAGTGGTGCACCACGCCAAGGTGATTATTTGCATGCGACATGTTGACATGATAAAAGGCGCGACGCGCCAGCCCAATTTCAAATTTCCTAAGTTTTAAACATTTACTAGGAGTTCTAATTTGAGTAGAATTTGTTCTTAACTTTCTCGACTATTATAAATAGATCCTTAGGCTGCCAATTATAAGGTTCGACATTTGTTTATTTTGAAAGAGAATCAATCAAGTTTATAATCCTTTTAACTCTTCTATTTTTTGGATTTTTGTGCGAACAATTATCTTTTCAGGATTTTTAAAATCATGAGTATCTAAACGCCCTAATATTGGGGTTGTATATACAAATTGATTGTTGAATATGTGAGGCTTTATGAATTAATCTTCGGTTGTCAATTCAAATCACTTATATATTGTTGTTTTAGTATTTCTTGACTGTCCATCTAGAGAAAAATATAGTTTCTAATCTTAAACTCGACTTGAGAAGAGATTATATAAAAATAATATAGAGAGTTCGGTTCACCCATTAAATTCAGGTGATTAGTGTTCAAGAGTGACGCCCAGGCGAACACCTTGGTTGGCTAAGAAATAGGATGAAATATATATTCTCGTTAGTTAGTCTATTTATCCCCGCTCAATGATGAAGTTAGATAGATAATTGGGTAGGCGATGAGAGGTGTGTAACATGGATCATACTATCAACCCTACAAACCAGTAATTTGGCAATTAAAGTTAGTTCTAAGCCAATAATATGATACGTGATATTCATTATATGCTACAGCCCTGGAATTTCATTTAAACTTTATTGAAACATTATATCAAAGTCGTTTACCATTGGTTACTTCCATTTATTTCATATAAGTCGTAGTTAATCATAAATCATCAACACATGAAATAGTTACTTCTATCATTAATTGCAGAATTAAGTGTTGAATATAAGGTTATCATAAGTTCCTTGGAAACGATAACTTATTTCTAAAAGAATATATATTACTTGTGCGACAACGTACACTTGCGTGTACACTGGGGAGCCACAAGAACCTTGGAATATATACAACATTGCATCAAATAAATTCCGTATGAATCTAAAGATGAGCAAAATCATGATAATAATTGCACTCATATTCAGGATTATTTTTCTGTCGAATGCTCTGTGCAGAATCTGTTCCGGATTGACCAAGTTTGGAATACTTAAATGTGACATATGTAGAAAAGAGAAGGTTTTCATTGACGGATCAGAGTAACCGCAGGTATAGTGCATAGAAATGAAGAATAGTCATTGGTTCAATTTGTAAGATTGTAGCACCACCACAAGCAAGGATATATATATATATATACACCACCCTAAGGCTTCCCAAGCATACCTGGTATACCACCCTTAATACCAAATAAAAACTTAGCCCTCCTATCACCATGATTCAGTGAAAAAAGGTCACCATCAGCCCCATTAACCAACCTACTACTTTCTTTCAAGTTCTCATATCCACACCCTAGTCCTTTTCGAACAGTACCTGAATAGGCTCTTTGGATAAACTCATCCATATTGACTCACGTTCAAAATACTGGACAACCATAATCAATCCCAACACTTAAACCATGCACTAAACCTCTTGATCATATGCCTAACTTAGTAAACACCACTTCGATAACAAATAGCATACCAATATAATCACAAGCGTAACATATCCTAGACTTTAATCCTTATCCTGAGTTAACATTCACATGACAACATGTTCAATATTATCATATAAAATCCATACATAGTTTACAACACCATTCAAGTAACCTAGACCACTAATGATCCCTAAAACGTTATAATAATGTTTAACATGCAAACCTAGTCTATACAATAACCATATCCCAGCACTTAAACATAAATCCGGCCATTCATACACCAACATGTGACAAATATTAAACAATAAACAACCTTATTCTCTCATAGAACCCACACGAAAACAATTAGTAGTCCAAGTGGTACCAAACTCAACAAATGTTAGTATTTATACTATATGTCGTATTCAAGACAATCATTAGTATTCATACCATTGTGGTAAATGTATCCAATTGTTAGTATTCCTATACTTGCATGGGAACCGAGCATATCAGAATCACAAATACTCATGTACAACACCATCACGATGAAGAATAATGCTTGAAACTCACAACTAAAGTAAAAAAAGGTTCATTACATGAGATTACCAAGATAATGTCAAATACATATCCTTTCCTTCGATTTCCCCTATAGGCATTACAAGTGATACCCTAAAGAAGTATACAAGCTCTCACACATATATTAAACAACACAAATCACCTCAATATAAATGGCCTTATACTGAAACCATTATGAGTATACAGTTGTTCCCCTTATTACCACAAGTGAAATGGTTATAATCCCACAATTTCCTAACACCTAACCTTAGATTACGACCAACCACCTGAGCAACAAAACTCATGGTTAATAATCAAGAACTAAAGAACCTCCCTTAATCCATTTTATTTTTTCCACCTTAGGAGCAATATCAACAACGTTTAACCATTCAGACTCCATGCCCGAAGGACTATACATGTAATATTGGTAAAGCTACAATAAATAATGCGGTAAAAATAGGTATATTTGCTCAATTTGTAAAAAAGCTAGACTATTTGGGTGTCACGCATCAAGTGATGAACCTTTCCCATGATCTCTGATTCCGTGATAGCAAACCATGATAAATGAGCACAAAAATTCCTTGGGCTTTCAACTCCTTGCACTGTAATATGTATACGCTCCATTTCTTCCATGCCCCTGATGACTTTGTAGGGTTTTAGAACATCCCTCATGTGTTTTCTTCTTTCAAAGGTTAGAAGAAAATTATAATTATATATAACTAGATTGTTGAATTCCCTTCATCCCTCTATAGTGGTCGTGAACGCTCTATACAAGTACCACAATAGTTGGAAGCCTCCCACTATAGTGGGTAGATGTCGGTCCAATCAACTTCAAAATGAGCTAAATTCATCTTGTGTTCAGATTTTAAAATTCTTTCACCAAATTTCCAAAGTTTTAAAATTTTGTGCATGTTGACATGGATAACGGCAGATTGTATCATTACAACTACACTGCTATATAGGGCTATACCTCAATGACCCTACAACGTCACCCTACTTTACATGGTTAGGATCCTCTAGTGCCTAGGCAGATGGATGGTTATCAGTGGCTCACCACAATAGTGTTATTTTTTCTAAATCATGAATTTGACCTCCTAATACTTTTATTATTATATTGCAGGTCTAATCCATGTCAAGAGACTGAAAAGGTTATTACATCTACTCTTGAAAAGTTTTTTAATGTTGCATACTTGACGTGGGGTGAGATTCCACAATCAGTCAAGAGACAAATTTTCAATGAGTTTAAGATATATATGAATTTATTATTTAAATTTTAACTATATATACGTTTTGTGATTCATCCCTAATGTGATAGATTCTAAAAATAAATCTATGATAGTTTGTATGGATTCCTCTTCATGATAAAAACATCACAATTAATTATGAGAAAAGAGCATATCATGAATAGCAAACTCGTTTTTCAATGGTCGCATAAAAGGTAGAATTCCCAAGTGATGTAAGCCAAATATTTGGAAATATCTATGTCGACATTTGAGAAATCATAAGTTATTTAAGAAGAGGAGAAATTAGGGATCTGGTTAAACTTTATGATCACCCTTGTTGTTTCTCTACTTTTACAAGTTCAAGTACCACACTGGTTCCTCTTTGTCCGAGTTTGAGACACATAGTATGTCCAGTGTAGGTAAGCATACTAATAGCGATGGAGCCTTTGATCTTTCCCTCTTTTTTTCTTTTAGGTATTATAAGTTATGCCCCTAGACTCTTTATACTTTTATTTGAATAAGATACTCCTTCACTAGATTTTGGGAGATATGTTATGATATTTTAATGTTTCCAGACATGAATTTATTTTCATGCTACTATTATTCATAGAGGATATTCTATTTTGATTTGTATATTGTTTGATGGATTACATAAATATTGGGATGCTTCTGCTATCTTAGATTCTTAGCAAAATTTTCTATTGCTAGTTGGTATCTAATAAGATGAATATTGGTTCAATTGACATGGATAGGTGTTTGCTGAGTGTCAATCATAATTGTAATTTATTTTCTATTTCATGATAAAGGATACGTCTCTATATTCCTTACATGTCATGTTCATAAAAGGTTGAAAAACATATCACGATATAACCATTCAAGAATCAAATGATTAATAATTATATCCCATAATATTAAATATAGAATAAAATTAATGTTTCTCCATAAAAAAAAAAGTGAAAATGTCAAAAGTGAAGCAATAATTAGGTCCCTAGATTTTCCCTTCTTTGATTAAGAAAAAAAATTAAAATCAACTTTCATATTTTATTTATATGTTATTAATGATTATTCTATTCATCAAATATTCTCATTTCAGCATGATTAAAATTAATTATTAAGGCAGACATAAAATCATACCAGAAACTCAAATTGAAAAATAACTTCAGTGTGCTACAATATAAACCCCTTGAGTAGTTTTTAATATAACAAAATTAAATTATATTACCCTAATATATATGAAATTCGTAAATATTAGTAAACAGCCATTAGAGTCAAAATTCAAACTTCACATTGAAATTAAATAAATTTTATTGTTCCACTATGTTGACAACGCCTCGTGTTTCCTAGGATCTCCCTCTCATAAATTCTCAAGTTTTGTTTCTCTGTCCGTTCCTCTTCTTAAAAAAAACTTATGACTATTTAAATGTTGGCAAAGATCTTCACAAATATTTCGTTTACACCACTTAGGAATTCTACCACTTTAGCGATCATTATAAACAAGTTTGATATTGTATGACTTACTCTTTTCTCCAAGTTAGTTGTGATTTGCTTTCCATGAGGAGGAAACAATACACACTTTCCTAAAATTATTTTCAAAATATCTCACATTAGGAATGAATCACAATACATATAGTGCTTTAATTAAAATAATAAATTCATATATTTCTTAAACTTATTGAAGATTTGTCGCCTGAATAATTGTGGAATCTCACCCCATGTAAGTATACAACATCAAAAATATTCCCAGCGGAAGATTGTAATAACCTTGGTTTTCTCGAGTAGCATGAATTAAATCTACAATATAACAATTAAAATATTAGGAATTCAAATTCGTAAATTAGAAAACTAACATTATTATAAGATGTAAAAGATAAATTATGTTGGAAGATATTGAAAATCACAAAAATCTCCTAATTTAAGTTGAGGTCTGCCTATGAGACTCTCCTTAAGGATATTTCACACGTTAAGGTGTATTTTTCAGAATTTGACAATCTCTTCAAGTATTAAAACTAGGAGCCAGAACCTAAAAAAAATGTATTTTACATAATGAAAATCAAGCAATACAAAATAAGAAAACATGTATTTCTTGTTATTCTTTTTTAGTTTGTTAGCTAAAATGACAACGTTACTATTTATAGAGTTCACAATTGACAACTCCAAATCTTTGCACAAAATGACAATCAATGAGTATTAATTGAAATAAAGGCTATAGACTTAATTACCAAATATTTCATCAAATATTTTCTCAATCAATTTGATAAATGTCATAAATGCAGTTAATTTATTGTCATATTAAATCAAATAATTGTTTGAAAATTCGGAATAAAATACCATTAAGACTAATATAATATTGGGCAATAATATATAATTATTTCTTTTGATCAACTTTAATAATAGATATAAAGAATCCCAAAGATTATTCTTGTACTTTTTAATATGAGAACGATATTTTACCAATATCCCCCATAGAGATAACAAATTGAGAGCTCCAGATCCTTGCACAAAATGACATTCAATGAGTAGTAACTAAAATAAAGATTATTAATCCAATTGTCAGATATTCCTTCAAATCTGTTTACAATCAATTTGATAAATGTCATAATGACAATTAACTCACTGTCATGGTAAACCAAATCACTGTTTGAAAAGTTTTTGATAAAATACTACTAATTCTAATATAATATGGGACAATAACATAGAATTAATTCTTTTGAGCAACTTTAATAATTGATATAAAGAATCTCAAAGATAATTTTTAATATAATTATTTCATCTATATTTCTCATTTATCATAGAACGAATATTCATGAACTTCAAAGGAAGGATTTAACATATGTTCAACACTCTGTATTCACCAAGGCATTATCAACTTCAACCTTTAAGAAGACGAGATATAAGATTGAAATGCATCATCTTCGGTTGCTAGGTGATGTCTTAATTTGGGGGGGGGAAGGGGGGTGAGGGTGTGAGTATAATACACACTGCAATATTTTCTTTTTCCTTAACCAAGGTTTTCACCTACTTGTTTTCCTAGGAAGTTTTTTTATGAGGCGGTTATTAATGAGTATTATAAGATGTGTCTACTGTTTTTCCTTCATTGAGAGTTTTTCCCATTGAATTTTCTTAATAAGGTTTTAAGAAGCACACTATCTATTAAGACATGAATATCAAAGGGGGAGTGTTGTAAAACGTCGTGGATGACTATGTGACCATTCATTGTACCTAACAATTGTGTGCAAGTAATGAGGCCAACACACTATGATATTTGTATGGCCAAGTAACTTAAATTTAATAACGCATCAAATTTAGTAGTATCTTCTCTTTGGAACTATGTTGTAACTTCCTCCTCGTATATAGGTTATAGATAAGTCTTACAATTTTCTTAGTTCATCTCTTTTCTGTAGAAGTTGTACATAATCTATATATACTTAGTTTGCAATCAATAAAACATATCGTTCCTTTCATTCTAAAGGCAATTTTATACTTTATATGTCCACAAATTGATGGAATATTCATATAGAGGTCAAAATTCTCATTGGACTTGGACTTGAATTCTCTGAAATATGAGCTTCTATTTGTGCAAGAGATTCTACTATCTCTTATCCAGAATTTTATGAGAAGCTAGTTGATCGTGAACTTTTCGTCAAGCATGAAGAATCAAAGAAGCCACTCTCAACACCCATTACTGCTGCTATTGCACAACAAACAAACATGCATCCTCGCTAAGGAAACAACTCTAATAGGCGTTCAAATGAAAATTCCCCCAACACCAACACGTCAAGGGGTTTCCAGCCATGGCATGCTAGCAACATTAACCAATAGCAGCTTTATGACCACACTCTGAAGTGCCAGTTGTGTGACCGCCCTGGTCATTCTTCTAAGGTTAGCAGCTCACAATCACACGATCACATACAAGACCGGGCAAACTATACTGCTCGATATCCAACTCAACAGGCTCCTTGGATTGTTGATACAGGCGCCACTCATCATATGGCCTCCAATGCCCAAAACTTCACTGATATGCACACCTACCATGGTCCAAAGGAGATAGTAATCGGGGATGGTAGCACCATTCCAATATCTCATACTGGTAACACTTACTTAAGTGCATCGTATCAGCAATTTAAGCTTCTCAATACTTTATGTTCTCTTTCTATAAAAAAACCTTCTTTTTGTTTCCAAATTTTGTCGCGATAACTATACATCCATTAAATTCTTTCGTTTTTCTTAATGTGTGAAGGATCTGAGTACGGGGGCGTCTCTATTTCGTGGGCAGAATCGAGATGGGCTATACGAGTGGCCATCGGGCAGTGCACATCATACCCCTCAATGGAATGTTTTTGTTCCTCTATACTTGTGGCGTCGGCATTTAGGCCCTCCTAATAATTGTACTTTAAACACGATTTTACATCAGTTTTCTCTTGTAATTTCAATTTGTAATTCGTGTTATTCTAATAAAATGCACAGGTTACCTTTTTCTCAAAATTCATTACAAAGTCAACGACCATTGCAAAAACTTTATACTAATTTATGGGCGGCATCTCCTGTTTTATCAATTCATAACATTATATCTTATTTGTTAACCACTATACGAAATATGTATAGTTGTTCATTATAAAATCAAAAAAGGAAGTTCTTGATGTCTTTCAAGCTTTACATCCCTTACTTGAGCGTTTGTTTCAAGCTAAATTTATGTCTCTCTATACTGATGGTGGTGGTGAGTTTCGAGGTTTATCATCATATCTCAAAACTCATGGTATTGAACACTTAGTGACACCACCTTACACGCCTCAAGAGTTGCATCATTTGAATGCAGCCATAGGCATGTATTTGAGACTGCCAAAACCTTGTTGCATCAAGCCTCCTTGCCCTCATCTTTTTAGAGTTTTGCCTGTCACCAAGCGGTCTACCTTATAAACCGTCTAACCACTCAAAATTTACTAAATAATTGCCATTATGAAATTTTATTTTACGAGGCTCGAAATTATGAATAACTTGGAGTTTTTTGGTTGTTTATGTTACCCGTGGCTCAAACCATATGCCAAAAATAAGTTAGAGCCGAAATCAACTCCTTGTGTGTATCTGGGATTTTATAATAAACATTACTGCCACCAATGTTTTGATCCCCTCAAAAATAAATTGTATTTATCTAGGGATGTTCAGTTTTTGGAAGACACTTATCCTTTTTTAAAAAAAATTTCAAATCTAATAACAGAGCACTGATATCGCTTGGGAAATTTGTTTTGATGTTCTACATGTGACTAATAAACCATCTTAGTTTCTATTCTCTTCATCCCCTCCCAAATGATCTGCCCGTGCACCCTCTACTGCTCAACTAAATGCCTGTCAGATCAGAAGGTGTTTCTGTTGCATTAGGTAATTCTCTGACTTTATCATCTTCATCATTGCCAGATACCTTTACACAACTACCAGATAATACTCAGACCTCAGCTTCACCCAAACCATTAATCACTTATCAACGCAAAAATCACCAACAACTAAGTACCTGAGTGTTACCACTCCCTTCCCCTATTCCTCCCACCAACCTACCTTCTCAATTATCTGCCAATAACCCTTATCAACCTACACTTTCTTTCTGATCCTTCACCTGTGGTAACAACATCAAGCCATCCCGTGGTCACACGCTCCAAAACAAATAGCCTCAAACCCAAGCAGTTTAGTATCAGTGTTCAACACTCCTCATCCTTTGTTCCTCGTACATACAAACAAGCACTTCCTCACCCTCACCGGAAAGAAGCGATGCAAGATGAATTTGATGCACTTGTTAGGAATAATACATGGAATTCATTTCTAGTTACTATTAGTTTTATGGCCCAAGTGTGTTAGTTTTTATGGCTCGCCTCAATATTGTTTCGGCTTAATATTTAATTACCAACTAAATTCTAATTCTAATTGGATAAATATGGGAAATAACTTATATGTGTGGAGAAGTGAAAAAGTGGGGAAGTTACTTGGTAACTTCCGACTACCCATTACCTCTTCTCCAACTACCCATTAAGTGGGGAGTTACTTCGTAGTTTTAAAACTACTCATTATCTCCACTATTCACCATGATGGAAAGGTGGGAATGATGTGAAAACACTTTTATTTAAAGGGTCCTCTATATGCCATAAAATTTATAGTCTTATCCATCAAAGTTATTCATAAAGTATATGGCAAGAGAGCGAAAAACTTTTGAAGAATGAAAAGAAAGAAAAGACTTCCGCTCAATTCAAGTCAAGATTCTTGAAAATTACTATGGTTGATTCTGGTATGTATTCTTGATTGAATTATCATAGTAATAGATTTATGTGAAAATCCTATAGTTATACTATCATGAATAATTTATAGGATTATGAATGCATAGATTGTTTATATTTTCACAATCATTAAAATCCTAATATGTGGTATCAAGAGTCTGATTTAAAAACTAGTAATTTTTAATAGAATTGTTTATTTTGAAATAATGTATGTAAGATTAATTAATCATCAAAGTGGTCTAATCTTTGAAGAATTAATTCAAAATAATAATGATTAAACGCATATTCAATTATCCATTATTTTTATGTTTATAATTGATATAACACTTATGGATATTTGAAAGTTTTTGTTGTAAGATATTTATGAATCACCCAAAGGTTGATTATATCATTTTTGTAACCATTGAATATTAAAGAAATAATTTAGATGTGTCGTCAGTTTTATATATTTATCCAAAGATAATAAATATTATTGATTGACACATTAAAAATTATTGAAATACATTAAATTCACATTTAAGCATCATTATGTCTAAAGTTGTATTTTGATGTTTCGCCCAAAAGAGGACATCAATATAAATTTAAGAATTTATAAACCATTTCTGAATTTGATAGTAAGTTTAAAATTCATAACTCAAAGTATTAATAAATTAGCATATTATATTTCCAACATTTGCTCTTCATTCACACTCTACCTCTGTTACGAACTTTAACAATTGTAACTTCTCAGATTGGTGCGAACATAAATTTTAGTAGTGTATTCTCTGTAGGACTTTGTTGTAACTTCCTCTTTGTATATAGGTTATAGATAAGTCTTACTTTTTTCTTAGTTTATCTCTTTGTTGTAGAAGTTGTACAGAATATATATATACACTTAGTTTATAATCAATAAAACATATTGTTCGTTTCATTGTACTGGCAATTTTACACTTTATAGAATTCATGAGGCTTTTAAATAGGCTATTAGTTCTCATCTTAAGTATGTGAAAAACACAAAAATAGTAAAGGCAAAGTTAATTACTAGTTACTACTACTCTTTCTCTCTCTTTCTTTTTATCATTTTATTATACTGCACATGCTTTATTTTATAACAATTTGTTCTATTACATTATCTTTGTAGATGAAAAGACGTGATCAATGGGTATTCCAGTTAGTAGTTTTGAGATATTGTGGGTCTTTTCTCGGCATCCTTATTTAATAGTACATGTTTAATGGATAGAATAAGTTGATGAGTCTCTCGATACTTTCTTCCTTTAAAAATGTAATGCAAACTATATAATTATTGCAATGAGTACTTTCATATATTCGAGTTGAGTTTTCTTTTGAGATCAAATTCTTTTTTTAAGCCTATTATTTCTTGAATGAGTCTTCCCTAAGTAGTCTGTCAGGTCAAGGGTTCATTTGGGGATCAAAGCTGATTCTCGAGTGTCAGACACATCAAGAATGTAGGCTTGAGGCGTGACACCCCTCCCCTCCCACCAACTTCCCAATTGTTTTAAAGTTTGTTAAAAAAAAACAATTCTAAATTTTTATTTATTAACCACCCCCGACCCCATACCCCCTCCCCCTACAACCCCTCCCCCCCCCCCCCCACCCCCTCACCCCCCCAAAAAAGTTTGTTTTTTTGAAAAGTATTATCAAATTTGAAAAATAAATTACCCCAACCCTCCTACCAGCCCACCCCACCGCCTCCCACTTTTCAAAAAAAAAAAAATTTCAACAAATACTCAATAGAAAAAAATTATTTTGTTACCTCACCTGACCCTATACCCCATACACCCAAGCCCCTACCGCCTTGAAGTTCGGGTAAGTACTTTGACACAAATAAAATAATTTAAAAGTCCAAATGTTTTAAAATTTTAGTATCGGATTTCAAATTCATCGTCGGGTTGTGTCATAGTTCATATGGCGGGGTTAAGTCCTTAATCGATTATCTAGGTTGGTTTCCTAGTTAGAAATTATTTTCCTAAAAAAATTCACAAATAAAAAGTTAAAGATATTTTCTGAAAAGTATTTTTCATTCAGAAACAAAATACTAAATGATATATTTCAAAAAATATTTTCTACTTACAAACCAAACATAAAAAATAAATCAGAAATCCACTTGTTTTTCAAGAAAACATTTTTCATGAAAAACATTCATACCAAACACACCCTTTATATGGACCATGTGGGGTTCTTATTAATGTCAAGCACATTAATTATGTCATCCAATATCGTAAGCCTGAAAATTTAACATGCAGGTTCTCATAAATTTCAAGCACATTAATTACGTCATCAAAATTCGTAAGCCTGAAAAGTTAACATGCTTTAGACTTTTACCATATACTATATTCTTTTACGAATCATCCATTTTCATATTTTTTTACTTTAGGTTGTTATAATTTACATATAAAAACAAGATACAATAGAAGATGTATGTACCTTATTGCGGCAGATTAAATCATGAACGGAAAGTAATGTTTCAAATCCTTTATTTAAATCACTAGGAGACAAAGTTTATGTTTTCACAAAACTTAATGCTTTTTTTGGTGTTTTGTTAAGGAAAAAGAAAAATTCATTATCATGTCTTTCTCTCTTTTGTTGTTTCTGCTTCTGAAATTTTTTTTTACATTCACTTCATTTTGAGGGAAGAAAACATTCCCTTCTTAAAAGGGAGTGGAATAGTTAATAAAAAAAATTCCCTCTAAATTTTTTTTAAGTATATATAACTAACTTTAATTATCCTTATATTTCCAGAGAAAACAAAATGGGCTGAATTGGATCGGTTCACATGGGCGTTTAATGACCCATGAAATGTTACCCGAAATCTATCATCTCCCACTTCACACATCATGGACAAGGCCCAAATCAGTACAACATTAATAAGACACCCAATTGATACAGCAAAGAGTTTCTTTGATATGTGAGTATCAAAAGAACTTACTCTTAAGGTTTTACAAGCCCTACATACAAATTCAATCGATCACATGTGGAAGGAATTCAAAGCTTATATGAGAATATTATTACTCACAACACCCCAGACTTCATTCACTAGTTCAGTAGTTACTTATTTGATCCTTCATCCTTTAGAGGAAATTAACTCGAGTTCATTTTTAACTTTATACACTTAATTACACTTTATACCAATATGGTTAGTGAAATAGTCGGCTTGTGTATACATGTTTATTATTTCATTAATCGTCTTCCGTTTATACTTGAATTCATATATTTCATATGAACTGCTTTCCTAGACATATACTGCATTACTGAATCACTCGTGGCTATTAGGGACACGCTAAAGTAGAAACACCAATTGAAACTTCAAGAAACAGTAAAAGGTCAAAGGGTATTCTAGTGAAAAGTTAATTTAACTTTTCTAGGTCTCACACAATGAATAAGCAGGGAACAATTCTTTCATTATTCCATTGACCGCTTAACACACGTGGTACAATGTTCTCACCTTATATTGTTACGTGTGTCTCATTCTTTTATCATTCAAACAACGGATAAATCTTGGTCTAGACACCTCAAGATGTATAACTTGAGCTTCTCTTTACAATGATTTTCAGACTCATTTTCTTAGAAAAACTCTTGTCTACTCATAAAACAAGTCATAATATAATGGTGAAACTCATCTCTTTACGTTTATCAATGTACGAGATGATTGCTCGTGTGAGAAAGTCAATCTCGCAACTTGTTTAAAACATAATTTTACAAAAGATCACATGCATATTATATTTAAATATAAATTCAATAGTATTATTTAGAAGAGAGTATCACAAAAGTCAATTTATTTTACAACATTGAAGTATCATCAAATCCTGCACACACCTAGAGCCTTAACATGCTTTTCAAACAAGTCTCTAGAGAAGGCATTCGTAAAAGGAACAGTTATAATTTAATGTATAGGAATGTATTGCAAGGTTATTTCCCCATTTTCCACTATGTCTCTAACACAATTATGATTTACGTCAATTTATTTGGTCTTGCTATGATACTTAGGATCCTTTATATGTGCAATAGTCTCTTGACTATCATAATATAGAATCATGGGACCCTTAGAATTCTTTACAATATTCAAATGCTCAAAGAATCTCTTTAACCAACCACTTGTTGTTCAGCAGACGCACAAGCCACGAATTCAGATTCCATGTTCGAAAGAGTTGTTCAAGTTTTTGTCTTACTTTTCCATGAAGTAGCACCATCATGTAGTAAGAAAGCATAATGGGATGTTGATTTTCTACCATTCCGATCACCAGCCCAATCAACATATGTATAACCTATTATGAAAAAATCAAATCCATTCTAAAAAAGTGCCACTTGTTGTTCAGCAGACGCACAAGCCACGAATTCAGATTCCATGTTCGAAAGAGTTGTTCAAGTTTTTGTCTTACTTTTCCATGAAGTAGCACCATCATGTAGTAAGAAAGCATAATGGGATGTTGATTTTCTACCATTCCGATCACCAGCCCAATCAACATATGTATAACCTATTATGAAAAAATCAAATCCATTCTAAAAAAGTGCATGATTTGCAGTTCCCTTCAAATATTGAAATACTCTTTACTTCTTTCCCATAATCTCTTCCAGGATTGGATTGATACCTTTTAACTAGATTCACAAAAAAACAAGTTTCTAGGTGAGTACACATCACAACATACGTCAAACTCAATAGAACACTAGAATAAGAAACTCGAGACATGTCTTCATTTTATTTTTGAGTCTTTGAACACATTTCAAGGCATAAAGTTTCACCCCTAACTACAAAAGTATCCATGTATTTGAAATTATTCATTCAAAAATGTTTCAAAATTTTCTTTATATAAGTTTCTTGAGATAAACATAAAATTTTCTTGGAACAATCTCTTTGTATCTTAACACCCAATTTATAGTCTGTTTCACCCATATCGTTCATATCAAATGATTTTGAAAGCAATGACTTGGAAATTTTACATACTCCAAATTATTTTCAGCTAATAAAATATCATTTACGTTAAGAGAAAGAATTACAAAATTTAATTGGACGTTTTCACATAGATGAAATGATCTTCATCAATCATGGTGAAATCAAAGGACATCACCTTCTTGTGAAATCTCATGTACCACTTCCTTGAAGATTGATTTAGGCCATATATTAATTTTTTCAATCAATAAACTTTCTTTTATTGACCTTTAACAACGGAACCTACTGATTGTTCCATGTAGATTTTCTCGTTCCATTGAGAAAAGTGGTCTTCACATCAATTTGGTCTACTTATAGATCTAAATGTGCAACAATAGCTAAAACATTTATTCCCAATGGAGGTAAACTTCACAACTTGTGGAAAAATATCCTCATAGTTTATTCCAACTTCTTGAGTAAAATCTTTTGACTAATCGTTCTTTGTGTAATTCTATTAACACATCCATGTTACATTTAACTTTAAGGATACATTTATTCCAATAGTTTTACGTTCCTTAGGAAGGTCAAATAGAGCTCAAACTTTATTAGTTTTAATGAACTCTAATTATTCCTTCATCGCTTTTAACCATTCATCCCTTTTAGGGATCGATAAGGTCTCAGTTACATAACTAGGTTCATCTAATTCAGTAGGTGATACAAATAAAACATAATCCTCAATCTCATAAGATCGTTTAGGTATACATTTTCTTGTACTTTTACGTACTTGAAGTTCAGATTCCTCTATAAGATTTTGAGATTCATAACTCCCACTTGGACAAGGAATCATTTCATGATCATTTGAATTATCAAGTATTTTTGACAACATTACCTGATCTTCTGAATTTAACATTTCTTATAGAGGCTCAAATTTATCTTTTCACCTTTTTGGGGAAATTTATTTTCCAAAAAAAATTGACATCTCGTGATAAAATTTCAGTAATACTTTCATCCTCTATTTCATCGATGAACACATATCCCTTGGAGCGTTCAGAGTAACTTATGAAGATACATTTATTTCCTTTTAGACTTTGTTAAACAAACTTACCAAAACGATATTTAATGTAAGCTGCATAACCCCCACGGTCGAAGATCACCCAAGTTTGTTTTATGACCAGTTTAAAGTTCATAAGGAGTGAAAGATACTAATTTAGAAGGAAATTTGTTCAATATGTAAGCCGCATCCCCAGAAAGAGATACAAAAATTTACCTGCACCATTATTGATCTTGTCATGTCCAACAATGTTCTGTTCCTTTTTTTAGCAACACCATTTTGTTGAGGTGTATAAGGAGTAGTTAATTGTCTGATAATACCCTTTTCAGTACATAATTCTTTAAATTTTTTTGACAAATATTCACGTCCTCGTCAATTCATAAAGCATTTATGCTTTTGTCAAATTAATTCGCAACTTCATTAATATATCTTTTAAAGCACTCAAGTGCTTCAGAATTATGAGAAATCAAATAAAACTAACAAAAGTGTGTAAAATCATCAATAACTATAATGGAGCATGTAGCATGCCACCTTGTCTTTACATTCATTGGACCACATACATCAGAGTGAATTAATTAAAGTGGAAACTCAACTTTTTTAGTATTCCTAAATTATTTGTGTGTAATCTTACAAGCAAGACAATATTTACAAGTTGGCATATCAATCTTGGTGAAAGAACCTAAATTTCATTTTTTGTCAACCTATTCATTTCATATTTCCCTATGTGAACTAATCTTGCATGTCATGTAATAACATCAATATAATTATTACTTGAATAAATGTCATTACACAACGGTCAACAGAATAGTCATATGTTGAAGGATTACAATCTAATATGATAAAATAATCATAATTAAGTCCACAACCATACAAAATAATATCTAGATTTATTATAACACCAATAAAACAATAAAACAAATCAAGACCAACGTCTAAAAGAACAAACATAGAAACTAAGTTTCGTCAAATATCTAGTGTATATAGGACGTCATGCAACATTAAAGAACGACCATCATGCAAGTCTACTTTGCAAGTGTCTATCTCTTTGACTTCTAGTTACACATTATTTCTTATATAGATCCACCTTGATTTAGATGAAACTCGACGAAACTCCACAAATTCTTCTCGATCGATACTCGCATGGTCGATAGATCCTAAGTCTACAATCCATATATAATAAAATTTAGTTAGTAAAAAGTGCTAAAAACATATATTGCACTTAGAGATGTGTTTACAAATGCTACCCTAATCAGTTCAGTACGTTCACAAGCAAAATTCTCTGACATTTGGCAATTATAGCACATCATTTTTCTCTTTTCTCTCTTCTTGAGAAATTGATACGCTCAAACTTACTTATCAAATAAGAAGTAAAGTGGTTGTATCAAGTAAAGAACCCAACTAATGAGGTTGGGATCGTTCCCATGAGGAAAATAGTTCAGACTTACTTTAATCTATTATTACTATTATTTAGTCAATTATTTCCTTAGAAAATAAAAGACAATAAAAAGGGGGGGTTTAATTTCTAAATTAATGAAAATAACTAACTAAAGTAAAGTAAACAACTAACAGATTCAAATCTTGGAGCTTAATCAATTAATAAAAGTAACTAGGGTTTAAGTGTTCCCCATAGGTTCCTAACTTGATAATTCTAACTATAACAATTCTTTCCTACTATCTTGCATGCAAAGTGGTAAGTTATGTATTTCTAAATCCTTGGTCCCGCATCTAGAAAATTTCACTCTGCACTTTGGTCCGGCTACGTGTGTTGCTATACTAACCCTTACCTTTACTTCATATTAAGCATTGTATTCGATATTTGACTAAGTTATTACCTCGTACCAATCGACACTAGCCTATTAGATAGTATACACTTAATCTATGTTGATAATTCTTTTCCTATTATCTACCTCCTTGGTCCGGCAAGTAGCATTAAGGCGAGTTCTAACATTGGTCATCCGTTAAAAAGACTTCGAAACGAAAAAATTACCAATACATGCAAGACACTATTTTGGAATTGTTATTTTAGTTAGATTTTACCTCATTATTCACCCATGGTTCTCACAACCCTAGTTATGGAGTTTAGCTACCCATAGTCATAATCACAATATTCATATATTTAATATAATAATTCATGCACTTACTTTAATGAGAAAAAATAAAATCCAGAAATCCACTTGATTAATCAACAAAATCACCAACAATCAATTCCAGAAAAATAATAATTGCTGAAATTAATGCTGAAATTAATCCTTCAATACTTGAACAAGAGAACTGAAGATTCTCCAATAGTCTAACAATCAAAAAGTCTAATATCAAAGAATCTACTAACAAAGAGTCTAACCAACAAAGAGTCTAACCCAAAAAATGAGGTTTTTCGAACTATTTATAAAAAACAAAAACCTAATAAAGGAAGGACTCTAATTACTGAAAATCTCTCAAACCGCGTCCGAGTAGACAGACCTCATGACGGACCGTCGTGGTCACGACGGGCCGTCATGGCCTCCGTCGTCCCATACTTCACAAATTCTTCTGCTGCTGTCTTTATTACCCTCGACAAACAGGTATGACGGACCGTTCCAAGCACGACGGTCCGTCGAGGGTCCCTGTTCCATAATACTTAAACTTCTTCGAATTTGGGTACTGGACTACTCTCTGATCATCACGACGAACCAGCAGAACAGACCATCGTGGATATGACAGTCCATCATGAACTTCCGTAATCCCACACTTCGTCATACTTCCCCATCTTCTTCAGCAGCTTCACTACGTTGCCACCTACGGACTGTCGCAAGCTCGACGGACCGTCATAAGCTCCGTAGGTGGTAACTAGTCTGCATTTCTTGCTCAAAAACTTCCGCGCTCATATTTGGACAGATTTCCTGCAAATAAGGAGAAACTTACATAAAAATCAATACAAAAAGGCTTTTGGACACACACTAAACTTAAGGAAAAAGCATTGAAAATACCGTGAAACCACGGTATATCAACACCCTCAACTTAAATTCGGTGTTTATCCTCAAGCGACGCACTATGACTCGCTACAAAATCTTTGTACAATAGTATCCATATTTTAGCTTTCGCAATCATTTGGCTATCAATCCCGATCAGTCTCGTCATATTTATGCATATTATCACTATTAGGCTTGAATTATGTGGAATCAGACCATGACACAGACTCACTTGGCACTGAAACCTATCCTCTTCAATTTCTCACCGATGTGCTAATATTTTCGGTATTGCAACTAGTGTCTCCACTTCAAAACAACATCCTCATTTTTCATATAATGATTTCAGTTTGAGTATAAGGATTACTTTTCAACACTCACTCTCAGAACAATTTCACAACTCATTCATACATATTGCCATAAGTTTGCCCTTATTTTTACTGCTTTAAGTTAGCCATACAACTCTTAGGATCACGATAGGACTTTATTAGCTTGTAACATAGGCTCAGGGTCATGTAGGGTATATTTAGGTATACTTTTGTGACTTTTTGACCTCCTTGACATATCGGCTAAGCGTACCACTTTTTATCATTTTGTTTAGCCCTATGAGTCACTTTACTTTTGTTCTTTCTCCCTCTTTGTCCTTTCAACCCCACTTTCCAGAGCATTTCTCATAATAGCCACCCTCAAGTCATGGTTTTACCATGAGTCAAAGTACACAATACCCAAATTTGTGTCTGGGCCATGAAAAGGTTGTTTACTGCATTAGCCACCCTCAACTTATGCTTTTGGCATAAGCTGAGGTGCACATGTCCAGGAGAGACCAGGGCCATCATATTATTCCCAGAAAATATCAGTTGAGGTGAAAAAAAAGGTCTATTTTAAGCTCAAATCATTTGGATCAAAAAGGGATTAATTTCATTCGTTTTTTTTTTAATTTAGGCTAAAAATTGGCTATATTGGACAAGGCCATATGATCATTTCCTAATTGTCTATTACAACTTACTTTTTAGCAGGACTAACCAGGCAAGTTCTAGCTCAGTACAAATAGTGGACTATTCAAATTTTCCTCACACCCACTTGACATTTCATTACTCTACCAGATTATCAGACACATAGTTCGAGTCTTAGACTTAGGGTCATGCAGTGGTGTATCTCTATGTGATGCTTAGAGCCACAGATTTATCAATTACTATGCCTAGCCATGCATTATTTTCATTATATCAGGATATCATTTTTGTTTTATCCATCATGCTTCAGAGTTATACTATGTACACAAGATATAGACATGCCGGTTCAACGATAAAAATAATCAGTCTCTTGGGGAAAAAGAAAACATGCACGAAAACCCCCAAAAGAGGATTGTGAATTGGGCTACTCAGACTTCACCCTAGCACTCACTTTCCATTTACCCCACCCCCAATAAAAAGATATGTGATTGTCCCCAATGCATAAAAAAACTGAAATACAAGAGTGGTAGGTGAAGCAAACTTGGGGTAAAAAGCGTCGATAATCAACAAGCTGGTGGGTCCGGTTCCCCGAAACCCACTACCTATGTAGTATGGACACCCTTAGTAGTGTCCTCATTAGCAACAACACTATCAGTAGCGCCTCCCGTTGTCTCCACATCTCTGGAGCTAGATGCCCCAGCAGCTGACTCTACAGCCCTGATCTGACGCGCCTCCTCATCAGCAAGCGAGGCTCTCCTCACAGCCTCCATATCACGGCGCTCCTTCTTTCATGCTATAGCCTCATCCTCCTCCCGACCCTTGCGCCTCTTGGCATGCTCTCGAGATGGAGGTGGTGGAATCTTAGAAGTGGCGAATAAGGCAGCCATCATTGTGTCCTCAGCAGGCTCTGCAGAAGGGGCCTCAGACTCAAGCACCCTAGCCTCTAGGATCATATCAATATCCGCTCGCAGAATCTCAACCGCACCCTGAAGGGTCGACACGTCCACCTGAGGGGCAAGCCGGGCTAGCACCCGCAACTCAAAAACGTCCAAGCGCTTATGAACCTCAGCGATCTTCTACTCTGTGTGTTGGACCATTTTACACTCCAAGCGCTCCTCTGCCTCAACAATAGACTTTTGCATCCAAGGCTGGATGTGATGCAGAAGTGTGGACATCTAAGCCTCTAATTCTGGACCCTAGCAAGCGGGATCAGAGCGAGGAAAGGAGTTGAGCAAGAGGCGCTAGGGGCAGTGCTACTACCCGGGATAGACTCGACCGGGGTAGTGTCAGTGGTTTCGGAAGCAGCCTGTGTAACCATTCGAGCATGTGCTACCGTATTAGCTAGATTTTCACCAAGTGGAGGCAACTCTAGACGGGGCCCTCTGCATGGAGCCAACTCATTGGCCTCATCCCTGATGAGGCCGATATCAACAGTGCCCAGTGGAGTCTTGATCTGATCGATGTGCCAGATGGGCACACCTGCGGACCTGCATAAGGAAAATATCATGCACGGAAAAGGGTAAATAGTTGTGAACTTTAAAGCCCTCTCGCGCATAATCACCTATAGAAGCCAAGCGAAGTCCACCTCAAACCCGGCTATCATCGCCTCTATCAGAACTGCCTGATCCCATGTGACTATATTATCAGCACCTGTAGGGGAAAGGCAGTGGCGGACAATCAACCATAAGAACTTAGTCGTGAAGGTCAAGTTAGCCTTCTTGATGGCTCCTTTTAGCTCTGTTACCCAGTCGGCACCCTCTCCATCAATAGACAAGTGCAGGGCCATCCACCTATTGGTGGTCTCTCTCAGTGATGGCTCACGCAAGAATTGGCCATCTTTTACATTTGCCACCGGTAGTCGAACTCGGCGATGAGAGAGATCCTGTTGGCATCAACATCCTCGCCGTATAGATACCGGCGGATGGCGGGCAGGGAGATGTCGACCTATATGTCGCGGTCTTGGACGTGCTCAAGTGGGGCCTATTTAGCAGGGGAAGCCCGCCTATCTATCTGTGATCAGAGAGTATCCACGTAAAAGGCGTAAAACTCCCAGACCAACTCCTCACTATAGTGGCCTAAAGAACGAGTTGTCCACTCTAGCCGGTGTCTGGTGAAGAGATTGTGGATCTCTGTCATGGTGGGGAGACTTCCCGTAAGGACCCGCCTCTCCAGTGTAAGGGCCCGTGTCATGACGCCTTTATCATTTAGAAACTTGGCGTCTGAATACACTTGGTATTGCCCGTCGACACACCACCGGTTAGGCTGGTCGGAAACTGAGGTTAGAGCACCTGTTGGTGAGCCTGGAGTGGAATCAGGACTGTCAGCCTCATCAGACGATGCAGACTCTGCAGCTGTGGCGGGTGCAGGGACTTCTGTGGACCCGGAGTCTTCCTCCGACCACGAAACTCCTAAGGAACCAGATGCTCCTTCTTCATGTGTAGCTCACCCAGAAGGTGTGCAGGTCAGTGTGCGCTCCTCATCAGACTGGGAGGCAGTGACTACGCCGGACGCCACCTTTTTGGGTGTAGCTCTGGTTTCACGTGCAACTCGTGATGGAGTGGCAGTGCCTGGGGGCACGTACTCGGGGTCATGCTCATCATAAGAGCCTATAACCAGTCGGGCAGACTGGGCGACAGACTTTGAACGCCCATTCCTTTTCTAATTTTTCTTGCGCTTGAAACCTGAAGATTTTGTAGCACTTGACTGTACCACGTAGGAATTAGAAGTAGTTTTAGCAGCACCAAGACACCCATCTTCAAGTTCAACATGGTGTGCAATATTAGAAAAAGTTTTGATGATATCTTTATGGGTCAAGTTGACCTTCAAATGTTCTCAATTATTGGGAAGAGATCGAATCACTACCTGCACTTGTTGCTCATCTAAAAGAACATGGCTAACACTCTTAAGTTGAGCTATCATCACATCACCCTAAGGTGTTATTTGATAGTCTGATCATGACATTTTCTGTAAGTGTCAAATTTGATAATCAATTATCAAAGGCGGGTTACAGCGGTACCCCATAAGTTCCTCGCAGATGTTCCCACGTAACATGAGTTGTTAGAAATTCCTCACATTCATATACGAGGTTATCAACCATATACTAACTACTATTTCACGTGCACTGGAATTAGCTTTTTTCAAGCTTTGTAAGCTTTAAGATCCCTTATATATTTTGCGGAATTACCCTCTTATGGTTTATTGAAAACATGGTTTATACCTTCCAGTGCATTTTTCCCTTATAGTACATACCATCTTTTACGACTTTCGATGTCGCAATTGTCAACGTCAAGTTTTTCACCTTTGTTTAGGTCAGCATTGATACTTTTTGATGTCATGTTTGTTGTGAGATATTATCAGACAGTAATTTTTAATCAATTATGCATGTGACATACACATTCAAGAAAACCAATTCTCATAAAGGTTTCATATCCAATGTAAAATCGAAAAGACACGTAAGCATCAAATCATCATCTACAAACTAAATATTCAATCAAAATTTGAAACTAACTTCTTAATGTGCATAAGAATATATTGAAGACTTTAATAACAAGGATTTTTAAGTATAATAACTTGTATTAAAAAATAAACAAGCTACATAGTTCATATATTGAAAAGGAAATAAGTAATAACAACTACATATTTTTAAAGACTAATTCTCTCGCAAGTCTTCAAGGCAACAAAAATAACCTAAAAGGTTGACTAGGACAAATGTCACGATAAACATCAGTCAATGTACTACCCCAAGGTTCACGAAGAGGGTTTATTAAATAAGCTAAGACTCTCCAATTTGAAATTTCCTTATAATCAGCCAATTCAACTCATTTTATTTCAAAATAGGTGAATAAAATCATGTGCTGAAATTTTACGAGACATCTTCAAAGACTTAAACTATTTAAATTTTTTCTCTTTTTTCCCTTTGAATGACTCTTTGATTCCTTGAGAGATTTTGTGTCACCTTTGGGATATCAATCTGTATGATTTCAAGCCCTCGGAAATATGTCTTACGGTGTCTTGTTCTTCTACCTTCTGCCTTTGCTTGACTTTGACAACTTCCACTTGGATTAATTTGAGCATGTTCCCGTTCATCCATATATGAAATTGAAAAAAAAAATATGATTAATAACATTTAATGTGACAACGTTTATCACAAATTTTTCAAATAAGACAGAGGATTATTTAAGAAAATTAATGACTAAGCGAATTTATCAAGATCAATTTTAATGCTCATAATTAGAATCTTAACTTAATCAAAATTAGTGATCATTATTCTCTATTAAACAAATAAGATAACTCATGGGGCAAAAATAAATCAGTCTTAATCTGATTTGACCGCTTCAATAATATTATGTCAGAGTAAGTAAACAAATACTCTATCAACATAAAATGGTACTATACATCCATTGACTATTTTTCTAAAAAGAAAAAAGTTCTTTATAATTCCAAAGGAAAAGGTACATGTATTTTTATAAATAAAATATGAGAACTTTTTAAAAAGACACAGGACCCATTTTTATTTTTTTTAGATCCTTAGTAGAAAATGAAAGGAAAAAATTGATAGGCCACCCACTCTTAACACATTCTTTTATTTAATGTGAGATTTTAATCCTTAACAGAAAAGGATTAAAAAAAACCCACCTTTCACACTGTTGAATCCATCCCATTTTTTTAGTCAACTTTAGCTATTCAATTGGTACAAGCAATTGTTAAAAAGGAATAGTAATTGAAGTTGAAAAGAAAAGATTTGGTAGTTGGCAAATTGGTAAGATTTGCAACCATTTTTGACTTTGCTATATTTACATATGTCATTATTGACATAGGCATGGTTTTATCCTTCTATAAATAGAGCAATCTTGCTCATTTGTAGAACACACCAAGTTAGAGAGAAAAACCATTTTGAGAGCAAAGTGAGGTATTCCATAGACTATATAAGAAAATAGTCTGTGAAGAAAAATAGAGTTTTAGCGATATTTTAGTAAGACGGAAACCAAAAGAGTGTTGTTCTTTTTGACTGTGTAGTAGTCACTTTGAGTATTGTATTAATGACTACACAGTGTAAAATTCCTTACTATAGTAATATCAGTTGCTCCTCTTGGCTCGTGGTTTTTTTCCCTTATTTGGAAGGGTTTCCACGTAAAATTCTTGGTGTCGTTATTTTCTCATTTTATTTCCATTACTTTTACCATATATACTTTTGTGCTTGTCCGCGTTTTCCCAACAAACTGGCATCAGAGCCAAGGTTTTATCTGAGTATGCTCTGTGGTTGCAGCACAGTCTGAACTTCCACATCAGAAAAGATTTACTTTGATTTGCGATTACTATATTTTTTAGGGAAAACAATGGAAGCCAACACAAGTAGAATGGTTACTTTGAATGGTGTTAATTATGCCATTTGGAAGGGGAAAATGGAAGATCTGCTTTATGTCAAGAATTTTTATAAACCAGTATTTACCACTGTAAAGCCTGATAATATAACAGATGAAGAGTGGAATCTGTTGCATAGACAGGTTTGTGGATTCATTAGGCAATGGGTCGACGATAATGTGTTGAACCATATTTCTGGGGAAACACATGCTCGAACCCTATGGGAGCATCTTGAAAGTTTGTATGCTTGAAAGACTGGCAACAACAAAATGTTCTTCATAAAGCAAATGTTGAGTTTGAAGTATCATGATGGTTCTCCAATGACAGACCATCTGAATAATTTTCAGGGGATTATGAACCAATTATCTGCTATGGGCATCAAATTTGATGAAGAAATTCAAGGCTTGCTTCTACTTGGTTCCCTACCAGATTCATGGGAAACATTTAGAACGTCATTGTCAAATTCTGCTCTGGATGGTGTGATCTCTATGGATTCCGCCAAGAGTAGTGTCTTGAACTAAGAGATGAGAAGAAAAACTCAAGGTTCCTCTTCGTCGAATGTCCTGATAACTGGCCCTAGGGGGGAAATAAAACTTGTGGTTCTCAGCATAGAGAACAAAGTAGGAGCAAATCCAAAGGCAGACTTAAGGATATTGAGTGCTATCATTGTGGCATGAAAGGACACACAAAGAAGTTCTGCAAGAAGTTGAAGAGGTAGAACAATAACAAAGAGGAAACTAAACAAGATGGCAATGAAAATTGCCTAGCCACCGTTACCACCGAAGATCTTGTTACCGTTCTTGATGCAAACATGATAAATATTGCTTGTGATGAGTCAAGCTGGGTTATGGACACTGGTGCCGCATCTCATGTGACATCAAGGAAGTATTTTTTCTCTTCCTACACTCCTGGTGATTTTGGAACCTTGAGTATGGGTAATGAGACTGTTTCTAGGGTGGTTGGTATTGGTACAATTTGTTTGGAAACTAGTATTGGAACTAAACTAGTTTTGAACAATGTGAAACATGCTCCTGATATTTGTCTGCACTTAATTTCTGTTGGTGTTTTAGATGATGAAGGATATGTTAGTACCAACAGTGATGGAAAATGGAAGCTCATTAAGGGTTCCTTGGTTGTGGCTCGTGGTAACAAACGTCGTGGTCTATACTGGACTAAGGCCTCTGCTTGTGTTGATATGGTGAATGCAGTTGAGAGCCATAGCTCTTCAACATTATGGCACAAGAGGCTTAGCCACATTAGCGAGAAAGGACTTAATGTTCTAGCCAAGAAGAAATTATTGTCAAATTTCCAAAGTACTAAATTAGAAAAATGTGAGCACTGCTTGGCTTGTAAACAAAATAGAGTTTCTTTTAAGTCCTACCCTCCTTCGAGAAAGACAGAGTTGCTTGAGTTAGTGCACTCTGATTTATGTGGTCCAATGAAGACAAAGACATTGGGTGGTGCACTTTACATTGTCACTTTCATTGATGATTGCTCGAGAAAACTTTGGGTCTATGTCTTGAAGACTAAAGACCAAGTGTTAGGTCTTTAAGCAGTTTCAGGCTTCAGTTGAAAGAGAAACTGGAAAGAAATTGAAATGTATTCGTACTGATAATGGTGGTGAATATAGTGGACCATTTGACGAATACTGCAAGCATCAAGGTATTAGACACCAGAAGACTCCTCCCAAGACTCCTCAGCTTAACGGTTTGGCTGAGAGGATGAACAGGACCTTGATGGAAAGAGTTAGATGTTTACTTTCTGAAGCAAACTTGCCGAACTCATTTTGGGGTGAGGCTTTATTGACCGATGCACATGTTATTAATCTATCTCCTGTTGTTGCTTTGAAAAGTGATGTACCAAATAGTGTTTGGTATGGAAAGGATGTTTCCTATGACCATTTGAGAGTATTTGGTTACAAAGCTTTTGTACATGTGCCGAAAGATGAGAGGTCAAAATTAGATGCCAAGACAAGGAAATGCATCTTCATTGGATATGGCCTAGATGAATTTGGTTACAGGCTATATGATCCAATTGAAAAGAAACTTGTGAGAAGCCGTGATATTATTTTCATGGAGAATCAAACAATTGAAGATATTGACAAAGAGGAGAAGGTAGAATCTTCAAATTTTGATGGTATAGTCCATCATGATGAAGTTCCTCACACAAGTGTGCATGATGTTATTGGGTTTGATAATCATGGTGACGCCCAGATTCATGTATCGAATCAACATGTTGATGTTAATAATAACAATGATATTGTTATTGATGATCCTATTGCTCATGAAGTTATGGACGAATCAAATATTCCGCTTCGAAGGTCCATAAGACAGCGGTTTCCTTCCTCCCGTTATTCACCCAATGAGTATGTGTTACTCACTGACGGGGGGGAGAACCTGAATGTTATGAGGAGGCCATGGAAGATGAGCACAAGAATCAATGGATTGAAGCCATGCAAGACGAGATGAAGTCTTTGCATGAGAACCACACTTATGAGTTGGTAAAATTGCCCAAGGCATGAGAGCTTTGAAGAACAAGTGGGTGTTCAAAGTTAAAGTTGAAGAACACAACTTGAAGCCCAGGTACAAAGCTAGATTGGTTGTTAAGGGATTCGATCAAAGGAAAGGTATTGACTTTGACGAAATATTTTCTCCTGTTGTGAAAATGTCCCGATTCGCACAGTTCTAGGTTTGGCTGCTAGTCTTAATTTAAAGATTGAGCAGATGGATGTGAAGACGGCTTTCCTTCACAGTGACCTAGAAGAAGATATTTATATGGAACAACCTGAGGGCTTCAAAGTAGATGGTAAAGAAAATTTTGTATGCAAACTCAAAAAGAGTCTCTATGGCCTCAAACAAGCTCCTAGACAGTGGTACAAAAAGTTTGAATCTGTTATGGGGGGAGCAAGACTATAAGAAGACTTCTTCAGATCATTGCGTATTTGTACAAAAATTTTCTGACAAAAAATTTATCATCCTTTTGTTGTATGTGGATGATATGTTCATTGTGGGCAAGAATACTTCCAAGATTGACGAGCTCAAGAAAGAGTTGTGTAAGTCTTTTTCTATGAAGACTTGGTCATGCCAAGCAAATTTTGGGCATGAGAATTACTCGTCTTAGAGATGAAAGGAAGATATATTTGTCCCAGAAGAAGTACATTGAACGCGTACTGGAGCGCTTCAATATGAAGAATGCGAAGCCTGTGAGTATACCTCTTGCTGGTCATATGAAGTTGAGCAAGAAGATGTGTCCTACAGCTAGGGAGGAAAAAGAGAACATGGCCAAAGTTCCATATTCCTCCGTTGTCGGAAGTCTAATGTATGCAATGGTGTGCACTAGACCTGATATTGCTCACGCAGTTGGTGTTGTCAGTAGATTTCTCGAAATCCGGGAAAAGAGCATTGGGAAGCTGTGAAATGGATACTCAGGTATCTTAGAGGAAGCTCAGATGAATGCTTGTGTTTTGGAGCATCAAATCCAATCTTGAAAGGCTATACAGATTTTGATATGGCAGGTGACCTTGATAACAGAAAATCCACTACTGGATATTTGTTTACTTTTTCAGGGGGAGCTATATCATGGCAGTCAAAGTTGCAGAAGTGTGTTGCACTATCTACAACTGAAGCTGAGTATATTGCGGCTACTGAAGCCGGCAAGGAGATGATATGGCTAAAGCGATTTCTTCAAGATCTTGGTTTGAATCAGATGGAGTATATTGTCTATTGTGACAGCCAGAGTGCAATAGACTTGAGCAAGAACTCCATGTACCATGCAAGAACAAAACACATTGACGTCAGATATCATTGGATTGGTGACAAGGTGGAGAATGAATCATTCCACGTCAAAAAGATTCACACAAGTGAAAATCCTGCAGATATGCTGACCAAGATGATACCGAAAGACAAGTTCGAGTTATGCAAAGAACTTGTGGGTATGAGCTCTCTCTAAAGAAGTTGAAGATACCTTCTTCCAGTAAATGGGACTGGAGGGGGAGATTTGTTGAATCCATCCCATTTTTTTTAGTCAACTTTAGCTATTCAATTGGTACAAGCAATTGTTAAAAAGGAATAGTAATTGGAGTTGAAAAGAAAAGATTTGGTAGTTGGCAAATTGGTAAGATTTGCAACCATTTTTGACTTTGCTATGTTTACATATGTCATTAGTGACATAGGCATGGTTTTATCCTTCTATAAATAGAGCATTCTTGCTCATTTGTAGAACACACCAAGTTAGAGAGAAAAAACATTTTGAGAGCAAAGTGAGGTATTCCATAGACTATATATGAAAATAGTCTGTGAAGAAAAATAGAGTGTGAGCGATATTTTAGTAAGACGGAAACCAAAAGAGTGTTGTTCTTTTTGAGTGTGTAGTAGTCACTTTGAGTGTTGTATTCGTGACTACACAGTGCAAAATTCCTTACTATAGTAATATCAGGTCCTCCTCTTGGCCCGTGGTTTTTTCCCCTTATTCAGAAGGGTTTCCACGTAAAATTCTTGGTGTAGTTATTTTCTCATTTTATTTCCATTACTTTTACCATATATACTTTTGTGCTTGTCCGCGTTTTCCCAACACACACATGGAAGACAAAAGAAAAATTCTATCCATTTTCAATAGATGAAGAGACAGAAAAGGTCTTCTAATAGTACTAAAATTCGAGAGAAAAACTTTTCTTCCAACAAAATATATATCACCCATTAATTACTCCATTATTTGCATAGTAATTTCTTGAAGTGTAACATTGATTATTATTTTTGTGTCATATATATTTCAAAAATTAGTGTATAAAATATTATTTTTCTGCTAATGAATTTCATCTAATTACGTAGTAGATTCTAATCTAATATAATTTTAAAAAATTAGGCTCAACATAAATGAGATCTCCGCATGCCTACCTTGAATCGATCGAAAATTTAAAACCTTTGATTTTTTCTTGTAGATCTATTATGAGTAATAAATATGAAAATACATAAAGAGATTTGTTCACGTGCATTTTCAAGCCAAAACATCTAATTTGGTGTCAATATTATTTTTAGTTTATTCAACTCCAATTCACTGTATCAAATTTTACACTAAAAAGGAATATTTTTCTCTCTCTATTATTATATGATTATTTCTTATTTCATATAATAAATTCTTTCTAAAATATTCATCATAAATAATTCATATTATTTTCTTTTATATCCATTATAATTTATCGTAGAATTAACATAATTTTTTTTTAAAAAGTCATATTTAAAAAAATTAATTTATAAAAAAGCTAAATTTAATATCTAAAATTAATATAATAAAAATATTACATAAAAAAAATATAAAAATATATAATAGATTTAATTAAAATGTATCATTTATGTAACGATTAATTAAAAGTTTGTGTAGTAAAATAATATTAAAATATTTAAAAAGTGATTGGTGTGATTAATACTATTACAATAAATTTGGTGTAAAACTATTCACACACCAAATTTGGTGTAAAATTGGTATGGATTGAAACTTTAAAATGTCAAATTTTACACCAAATCTAGAATTTGATGTAAAATTTGATGTGGATTGGAGATGGTCTAAAGAAGATACAGTATAAGATTTGTGTTCTTTGTTACAGCGAATTAAATTACGAATTGAAAGTAATACTCCATTATTTCTTTGAATTAAAGATTATGCTTTCACAAAGCTTAATAATTGTTGGGTTTTTTTTATTAAAGAAGAAATAAAAATTGAATTTCTTGTCTTTCTCACTTTTGTTGTTTCTGCTGCTAAGTTTTTTGTTAAGTACACTTACTTGTTGCACTCCCTTTTAAGAAGCAACAACTTGAAGCAGATAACTAACTTTGTTTGTCTTCTTATTTTTAGAATATAAACAAAATGAGTCGAATTTGACCGAGATTTAAAAAAAAAAAACGTGAAAAGGCAAAAATAATAAACACAAATACGACATCGTTTGACTTTGTTTGTGAAGTTATCCAACTTGATTCCAAAAAGCTTCAGTCCAAAGTCTCGCTGAGACCTCACCTATATAAACCCCTCATAAGTATCAAACTCATTCCACCAACTTTACTGTTTGAAAAATCTCTTTACTTCTTCAGACACACTTCTTCTCATTTGAACTGTAAGTTTATATTTTTTTCATTCTTTAATCTTTTTCTTTTGTATATCTAATTATCTACCTATATATATATCTGTTGATTTGTTTTTCATAATTATCAGATCTATATGTGTATACATATTACAATTAGTTAAATTCAAATTGGAACGAAATTTAGTATATTGTTAATTAGCTTAAGAAATGAATACTAGCAGCTGCATTAGTATTTCAACCATGAAACCATGTTGTAGAATCCTCAGCAGTTGTAAAGGTTCATCCTTTATTGGGAAATGTAATCATTTTATGAATGATAATTTGTCGAATCCGCACTGCAAATTAGATGATATACATACGGTTTCTGATTATGCTACTAGGGTTATAGGGATTATTGGTTCGAATCGGAGTGTTTTTTGTGGATCCGATTCGAATTGGAGGCATTTTAGGTTGAATAAGGAAACTAGGTGCTACTCTGTCGATGCAAATGTTGCATCTGATGTAAAGAATTTTTCAACTTCGATTGAATCTCAAGTTAATGAGAAGAGGTTCAATAAGTTTTTACATACAGGGGTGCTTAAATGTGAAGCCTTTAGTCATTGACCGAATAGAATCAGGTAAAGATGTAGCTAAAGTAGAAGAAGAAATTAGGACAGATATAAATAATGGATCAGGTGTAAATGTAAAGCATCCTGATAATTATTTAAATGGGGAGTGTGTTTCTGAATCACCCCATGAGAAAGAGTTATCTGAAGTGGAAAAGGAGGCATGGAATTTGCTTAGGGGAGCAGTTGTTAACTATTGTGGCTTCCCCGTTGGGACTGTGGCAGCTAATGATCCAGCTGATAAGCAGCCGCTTAACTACGATCAAGTGTTTATACGCGATTTTGTCCCATCAGCTCTAGCTTTTTTGCTGAATGGAGAGGGGGAGATTGTCAAGAATTTTCTGCTCCACACTCTGCAACTGCAGGTATGCATTTCTTATAATTGCGTGAAAAACATCTAAGTTTGCTTTTCTGTTTTGAGCTGTATCATTCACAATCTGTGTTGATTTCTGCACTCCAATTGCTGCCAATAATGCAGGCTACATTTCTTTTTAGTTTGAGAATCCATCGTAGGGCCTTTTGGACATTCATGTGTGCATGTGTGTACAATGAGAAATCTCAGAATAATTTTAATATATCTACGAAGGATTGCTGCTTTATTTTTGAAATGATTTAGGATAAATCAACATTTCTCACTCAAGTTTTTACAGAAAAAAGCTTGTTGATTTCCTTATTTGTGATATTAACATTGACATAATACATAAAAGTGCCCTTTGGTAGGCACTTAAACTTGTACAAAGCTTAACAAGCACACATCCTACTTGGTGTCCCACATAACTATCACGTTCTACCAATGTTGTGAAAAGCGCAGAAAAGCTTCAAGGCGAGGTGCTACCAGTGCGCTGCTTTCTCCTGAGGCTATGCGATCTAAAAAAGGCGCTCGCTTCAAATAAAGAAGCGAGAAGCGACACTATGGAAAAAGCGCAATGAAGCGCGTTCTTTATAAAAAAGCGACAATTAGGTTTTTCTAATTTTTTAAAAAAATAGTTCTTTTTTAAAAAAAAAAATAAAAATTCTGAGATAGATATGACTTAATTTTCTTTCACGATTATAGGACTTTACTCTTCTTTCGCTGCTCTCTTTATTTTTACTTCTCTCCTCTTTGGGTAATGCAAACAGGACTCTTCTCTGCTGTCGTTTCTTCTTCTTCTTCTCTTCTTCTCTTCTTCTCTTCTTCTCTTCTTCTATGCTGCGATCTGCTATTGTTTCTTTTCACAATTACTGACCTGTTTTTTTTGTTAATATTACTGCCTGCTCTGTTTTATTCAATTCTTTTGCTGTTTTTTTTTCGTTTTTATTTCGGTACACTGACTGTGTGATCAGTGTGTATGCTTGCTACTCTGTTGTTGTTTTTTTGACACTATTTTTTTGCTTGTAGTATTTAGTGAACTTGTATTTTCTCATTCAAAATGTCACAAAAGAGGGATCCGGCTTGGGCGTATGAACTCCTATGGGTAGTAACACAAAAAATGATTTTGATTTTTTGCTTTATATGTTATGTTATGAGTATTATTGACCATTTATTTTCATTTAATCTGAAGACTATACTACCTCTATTCAGTTATTTAATATTTTTTTATTTTGTACTAAATGTCTCTTTTTTTTAAAAAAAAAAAGTGCGCTTCGCTTCACGCTTCTCGCGTTTGTGAAGCGAGCCCTCGTCGCTTTCTTCTGCTTCTTGCTTCCCAAAACACTGCATTCTACCCGACATCCTATGTGTATTATGTCACGTAGGTCACATGTGTTTATTTGTTCAATTCATACAAGTTCAAGTGTCTACTTTTGCACACCCAAAGTTTGAGGGCACAAATATCAGATGAAGCCAAATTAAAGGACATATTTATGTATTATGTCATTAACGTGTGACATACATCACATCCCTGTATTTATCAATTCTTTCTTGGCAAGTTGCAATCCTCATGGTAAGTTAAACATCTATTTTATGTGCTTCTTAGAGCTGGGAGAAAACCGTGGACTGCTATAACCCTGGAGAAGGATTGATGCCCGCAAGTTTTAAAGTCAGAACTGTGCCTCTTGATGGAAGGAATGGTGAATTTGAAGATATGCTGGACCCAGACTTTGGCGAATCCGCAATTGGACGTGTTGCACCTGTTGATTCTGGTAAGTGGGTTGTTCTACGTAATGTCTTAGTGTTAATTATTTCACAGCCTGATTGGTTGTCTCTTTCTGATTTTTGTTGCTTTATTACATTCATTCGTCAATAGCAACAATTTGAACCCTTTATCAAATGATACTCATGGATCACGTAATGAGTACCCTCCTGCAGACAAAGCCTGGTAGTTAAGTGAAGAACGGTAGAGGGGGAGGGCTCATTATCTTCCCAGTTTTGTATTTTGCACCATTGGCATTTGGAGATTTCTCAGTACTGGTTCATGATCCTAACCTCTGATGAATTGGCCTGCTCAGATTAAGTGCTGGTTTTATTGTACTTCTACAGGGTTGTGGTGGATTATCTTATTGAGAGCTTATGGAAGGATTACAGGGGACTATACTTTGCAAGAGAGGGTGGATGTGCAGACAGGCATTTGCCTGATACTTAACCTGTGCTTAAGTGATGGGTTTGACTTGTTTCCTACTCTCTTGGTCACTGATGGGTCCTGCATGATTGATAGGCGGATGGGTATTCATGGGCATCCACTTGAGATCCAAGTAAGATAACATACAAGATAGAATTTAATCAGTAGAGCTCAACAGGATTGCATGTCATTATTTGCCTAAGCTGCTCATATTTTACATAGTTTTGCTTTTGCTGTTATTTGCTTTAGTGCCTCTAAAGGTTGGCCAAGTGCACGACGAATCACTTTTACCCAGGGTCCAATGAAGTGTCGCATATTAGGAAATGCAATGTAGGCAACCTATCTTATGCAAGCATCCATGGCTGATTCCACGGCTTGAAACCCATGACCTATAGATCAACCAGGGACAACTTTACCATTGCATTAAGGCTCCCCTTCATTAGAGCTTTTCTAATAAGATTAAAGAACTTCCACTGAACCAATTCCTTTCCTTTCCTGTTTTTTTTCATATGAGAATGGTATTTAGTACCTTTCACAAAAGAAGCAGTAAGTGCTGCAAATCTGGACAGAGTGCTGCACATCCCTCCTCTAGCCTTGGAAGGGTTCTATCAAATCAAGTATTAAATGTGTTTCTTCTACAAGTTTCTCTTACACCAAAAATATAATGACAATATACACTTGAACGCCATCTTTACGATAGAGTTGAACTTGTCTAAAAAGCATCTAAAATTCTTTTACACGAATGTGTATCACCTTGTTCTTCCTTTTTCCTGCTCAAATCTGTGGTAATATCTCAAAAGGTTGATGGGTGTGCCAGGCATGGCGAATTTGATGCCAGCAAAATTCAGTGAAGCATTTCTATGGTACGAAAAATAGTTGAGAGAGAATTATTAGATTTTTTATTTTATAGCAGGGATATTGATTATGCTACTCACCACGTGTTTAAGTCTGATGTAGTATATCCTAGCATGACATGAGAACATGAACATTTTAGTGTAGTGAGAGTAAGTATTACACAGAATATATTACTTATCTACAGATTTACTATCAAATTGACTCTTGTTTAGCATCTAGGTAAATTGCTCCCTGTTGGTTACATCTGAGAATTTCTCACCTACCTTATATCTCAGATTTTGACTCTTATTTTTTTCGACCTGAGTAGTGTATGCTGTGTGGCTTATAGCTTCAGATAGTATAGTTTACTTACTGCTTTACTGAACTTATACATTATTTCTGCAGGCCCTATTTTATTCAGCTCTACGAAGCTCCCGTGAGATGCTCACCATAAACGACTCCACAAAAAGTCTTGTTTCTGCCATCAACAACCGTCTTAGTGCACTTTCTTTTCACATGAGGGAGTACTATTGGTTGGACAGGAAAAAGCTTAATGAGATATATCGCTATAAAACAGAAGAATATTCTACAGATGCCATCAACAAGTTCAATATCTACCCAGATCAAATTCCATCTTGGCTTGTGGATTGGATTCCAGAGATTGGTGGATATCTTGTTGGCAATTTACAACCTGCACATATGGATTTTCGTTTTTTCACTCATGGAAATATTTGGACCATTATTTCGTCACTAGGATCTCATGAACAGAATGAATCTATTTTGAATTTGATTGAAGACAAATGGGATGACCTCATGGGGAAAATGCCTCTAAAGATTTGTTACCCAGCTTTAGAACATGAAGAATGGCGCATTATCACTGGCAGTGACCCTAAGAATACGTGAGCCTCTAGCTTCTCTCTTTTTGCTTCCCTCTGTCCCATTTCTCTGTACCTTGTGGTAGCTCGTTGTGTACTTTCAAAATACTCTGATAAAATTTAAAGGTCTGTTCACAAACTTAATCAATGTATTTTCTGCAGCCCCTGGTCATATCATAATGGTGGTTCATGGCCTACTCTACTGTGGCAGGTACATTCCCTGTGAATTTCTTGATCATTATGGAATTGAAAAGAGAAAGATGATATGCCAGCAAATAAATGTGTACCAGAACTAGAATTTATGATACTAATATTTAGAATGTTCTCGATATGCCATCTTAACCATTTTTATTTTTTCATTCGTAGTTTACCCTTGCTTGTATTAAAATGGGAAGACCAGAACTAGCTCAAAAAGCGGTGGATTTGGCTGAAAAGAGACTTTCAGCAGACCACTGGCCTGAATATTATGATACAAGGCATGGAAGATTCATTGGCAAGCAAGCTCGATTGTGTCAGACTTGGACAATTGCTGGATACTTGACCTCAAAGATGCTGTTGCAAAATCCAGATATGGCATCCAAATTATTCTGGAACGAGGATTATGAACTCCTTGAGAATTGTGTTTGTGCACTAAGACCAAATGGTCGTAGGAAATGTTCACGCTCTGCTGCCAGATCTCAAGTAGGTCTCTAAATGTGTTCCCATTTCTGCAATTCCATGTTTTTACCATTAAAATAAAGAGATTTTCTTGTTAGAAATTAACCCTTTCTGATTTAACAGACAGTTTGTGTTATCTGTGCAAAATAAATTGCCAAAGCTTGTGTTGTAGTATATCATCGTACCTTTTGATTAAATCATAAACGTGACCCTGATTGGTGCCATTCATTAATAAATGTTCTGATTTTGAATCTAAATATTCTGTGTAATGAAATGTTTCATTCAGTTCTCACGCTTGCTAGTGCCTTTGAACTTTTACTATTTGACTGGAACTCTCAGCCTGATTCGTTGAAACTGAAGCACTCGGCATTTCTCAGTCCCTTGGACCAATATCAGAATTGGTTTTACTGAAAGGAGTTCTTTTGACTCGTTTGAGTTGGAAGTGGAAACCAAAGAGAAATTGCATTTACGCTTCATCAAAGTACAAGAGAAAATCACATTAAAGCTAGTAGTCCAAGTAAAATGTAGCTAAAACCTAGTTAACCAAACACAGAGAGGGAATGGACAGAAACAAAACTCCCTTTTGGGGGATCTACAGAACCATTCAAGCCTCATTTTTTTTCCTTGTAATAAAGGTATTGAGATCATTCAGTAAGATCATCATGATCTGATTGTGCTCTAAAGAAGTGAAGGCGAGTGTCTCCAAGCTTTTTGGAATAAGTAGCTTTCTTATACTCATCCCAAGTGAAAGGCCTGTACAGATTAGGTTCGTGTGGCGAGAGCAGCTCAGGGGGACAAACTATCCTGGCATTGAGTGCTGGAGCACCAAAGTAAGCCATTGAAATCCTCCTTCTACAGGAATTCACCATAGCCCTATGCCTCACACTCAAAAACCTTCCGTTAGTTAGTGCCTGAAATCAACAAACAGGAATTATTAAAATGGGTTAGTCTCTTTGTATTACACAAAATGCAGGACTAAGTGATAACAAATAAACAATCTCCCTGACCAACTTTACATTAGGATTGAATTGCTTAGAGGTGGTTTGGTAGTGGATAAGAAACAAGTTATTCATTTACTAATTTTCGTGTAGCTTTTACGACATTTGGTACATAGATAGAAAAAAAAATTATTCATATAAAAAAAAAAGTTGAGCTGTTTAGATAGGCATTGAAGATTGAATCATAGGGAGAAGTAATAGAAGTAGGGTCCTCAAAAACTATGTTTGCAGAGAGTGTTCAGTTTTATCAATACATCAATATTGTAAGAATGGGCAGAGCCCAGTGCTGAAGGAAGCTGTAGTTTTGCTAAGCCCCAAAATGTGTAGCTATCACATCAGTTTCACTTCATTTCTAGCCTCTTTTACCCGTTTTAAATTAATGAGGATTACAATGCACTTTCTACATATGTGAGACCACTCTAGGTAATTGGTGACATGCATGCATGCATTTAATGTTGAATAAGTAATATTCCTATATGAAAATATTAAATACCTGTAGTGCGTCACCCACATTGACACAAAAAGCAGTAGAAGGGTGAGGGGAGACAGGGACCCAGAAACCGTCTCGTGGTGAGATTTGAAGTCCAGGAACGTCGTTGGATCTCAAGATGGTCAAGATCTGAGGGTCAGTATGTTCTCCAAATCCAATACTATTAGTATTGTTGACAAGTTGTACAAGAGGAGGATAGTGATTGAGCCTAAGAAGAGAGTCTGAATGTGAGTCTCTAAGGAAGTTGCTTAACACTGACGTACGTGGGACCCCTAATCCCTCTGCCATCAGCTCCAATATTTCACATGCTAACTCCCTAACTCCTTCTACGTAACCATTCACTGCACACCTGTCACCAACCACCAACATCAAACATATATATATCTTCATCTACCTAAGCAAACGCCAACAATTAACTCTCTAACAATGTCTCATTCTTCCACTAAATAATCTTTTAACAATAACAATTTAATGTAATTAAGACACTTTGTATATGCATACATGTTTTCTTTTTTAAACTAATACTAGTTTACTTAGAGCCGAGCCCGTTTGGACTGATTTAAATAAAGTACTCCATCTGTCTTATTTTATATGAGGTAGTTTGACTCAGCACATAATTGAATTAAAGAAATAACATTTTTTTAAAACTTATAGTCCAATGATAGAATTTGTATGACTGTAAATAATTTCATTAAGGATAAACTGGACATTTCATAATTGAATTGTTACTTAATGTAGAATTGTGTCATTTTTTGGATCGACTAAAAATGAAAGTAAATTACATAAACTGAAATAGCGGGAGTACTTAGTTTATAAGTCAAAAGATAAAAAAAAAAAAAAAAGTAAAGAGAGACATATTTTTCTTTTAATAAAAAAAATAAAAATGTAAATTCATTTTTAACTTTCTAAATATTTTCTAATTTATTTTAAATTGTTTTCAATTTGTCAAATACTTCTAAAAATAAAAAAATGATTTAAAAATAAATTTAAATAACTTCAACTTAAACGACCTGTTAATTTCTTCGACTTGTTTGGACCTTATAGATGGAAAATAATATCTGACAGGTCAGTCTGATTCTGTATTATTATGTGCTGTTTCTGAGAGAGTACTAGTTTTACAGTGCTACTATAAATTTGTATCATCATATCTATTCCACGTTCCCTTTTACGTCTTGATAGGTCTGTTTCACTTGACGTGTTATTGTTTGACTAGTGTGGTATTTTAATTTTTTTTGAGATTTTATAATCCTCAAATAAAATAAAAATTACGCATCTAACATCCGAAAATGCCGTTTTTACATTTTGTTATCTTAAATATAACAGGTAGAATACTCTATTAAGACAACGAGTTAGTTCTAACTATGAAAGATATAATCTTTTTTTATTTCATTATATTATATATATATATATATATATATTATATATATATATATATATATATATTCATTTGACTCAAAAAAAAAGTTAAAAAGAAATAATTTTTTTAAAAGAAATTGTGGTTTAAATTAAGTAATAGCTATTTATAATCATTTCAATAAAAAAAAAATAGACATATAAACTACGACAAAGAGAACATTATTTTAAATAGAGTAAAAAAGAAAATTAGAATATAGAAATTAAAATGAACGGTATGTCCGACTCCAAATATAGTTTGACTAGACACCAAAAAAGAAAAAAGTTAATTTTGAAATATATGAGCTTAAATATACCATACTAGTTGTTTGATTAGAAAATATTGTCATTAAATGCAATATGACAAATTTTAAGCTAAACTATTTCAATATAAAAAGATGGTTCATATCTCTTGGATATTACTAATGAAAGAGTTGGTTTTGGTTCTTGTGGAATCAAACTAAATGGAAGATGAATTAATATGAATATTTGATAGGAAGATAATTAGTACAAAATACAAGTCAAAGATTGTATCTTGGTAGGTGAAAGTTAGGCAAACCATTTTATGATTTGCTATCTTAACCTTGACAATTTTGACACATAGTGATGTCATGGATGACATCAATAGGATGAATTTATTCCTATAAATAGGTAGCTCTTAATTCATTTTCAAATCATCCTTTCACTTGCCTTCTCATCTTCTAAGGCATTGTGTTCTCTCTCTTGTAGTATTTCACTTATATTCTTTGTATAGTGAAATAAATATTGGTGCAGTTGTTCTTTGGTGGACGTAGGATCATTTTGATCCGAACCACGTTAAATATTGTTGTTCTTCCTTGTTCTTTTTTCACGTTTGCTAACAATTGGTATCAGAGCAAGGTTCTGTCTGAGTATGCTCTGTGGTTGCAGCACAGTCTGAACTTCCACATCAGAAAAGGATTACTTTGGTTTTCTGTAGTTCCAAATACATTGTAGTAGAAAAGGAAGAACAAATAAAAAAAATGAGTTCCATGAAGTTTGAAATTGATAGATTTAGTGGGCGCAACAACTTCAATATCTGGAAAATCCAGATGATAGCGTTACTGAGGAGGGAAGGTTCAATCCATGCTATTGACGGAAAGTACCCCGATAAGATATCGGATTCCGACAAGGAAAAGATTGAAGGAGATGCATTGAGTGCAATCCAACTGTCCCTTGCACCTAACGTACTTTGTGAAGTGAGTACAAGTACCGAAGAGACGGCCAAAGAGTTATGGGAAAAGCTGGAAGGGCTTTACCAGGACCAGTCAGTGACAACAAGGATGTGTTACAACGGCGTCTTCATACATTTAAGATGGATTCAGGTACTTTGTTGCAAGACCATCTAGATGCGTTCAATAAACTTGTGATGGACTTACAAACTGCTGAATTAAAAAGGACGAGGAGATACTTGCATGTTCTTTACTATTTTCATTGACTTCAAAATATCGTGATATTGAGAATTCAATGATGTATAGCAAACAACCTATTAAACTTGAGCAAGTGCGGCAAGCACTAAACTCTTGTGATGTGCGGATGCATTTTGAAGGAGACAAAAGTGACGAAGCTAGTGGACTCTTTGTAAGAGGTCGTACTAGCCAAAAGGGAAGGAGCAAATCAAAGTACAGATCAAAGTCTTGTGTGAAGAAAAAGAATGCGGAGTGTTGGGGCTGTCACAAGAAGGGGCACTTTGAACGAGATTGCCCTATGTCGAAGTCCAAAGAAAAGGCGAGTGCATCCATTGTTGAGAAAGTACATGATAATGATGATGATTATATATTAACAACATCATGCAATAATGGAGTCTATGACAACAAATGGATCTTAGACTCTGGTTATGACATTCCGAAAAATTGGTTCAGCAGCTATGAAACAAGCAGAGGAACTGTATTAATGGGCAATAATGCAACTTGTAAAATAGTTGGCATTGGTTCAGTTCATGTTCCCTGCCATGATGGAATCATGAGGACTATTACAGAAGTCCGTCATGTTCCTGATCTAAAGAAGAATTTGATCTCCCTGGGTACTTTAGATAAACAAGGCTATAAGTACATGAGTGAAGGAGGAACTATGAAAGTGACTAAAGGGTCTTTAGTCATGTTGAAGGCCAAGCTGGAGGATGGCCTCTACACACTTGCAGGAAGCACCATTATTGGATCTGTAAATGCATCTACAGTGCAGTTATCTAATGATGACAAGGCAAAATTATGGCACATGAGACTAGGCCATATGAGCGCACGAGGATTGGAGATGTTGAGCAACCGCAACCTTTTGAATGGTGAGAAGATCAGCACACTTGAATTTTGTGAGCACTGCGTCTTAGGGAAGCAGAAAAAGGTCAGCTTCAGCACTGGCAAGCACAAGACGGGAGGGGTGCTAGACTACATCCATTCAGATTTATGGGGTCCCTCTAAGCTTCCATCAAAGGGAGGAAAGAGGTATCTTCTCACATTCATTGATGATTTTTCACGAAAGGTTTGGGTGCGTTTCCTGAAGACAAAAGGTGATGCTTTTGAAACATTTAAAGAGTGGAAGATTTTGGTTGAAAATCAAATGGAGAGGAAAATCAAGTATCTTCGCACGGACAATGGCTTGGAGTTTTGCAGTGAAGAGTTCAATGATTTCTGCAAGGTTCATGGGATCGCAAGGCATAAGACGGTCAGGCACACACCACAGCAGAATGGAGTTGCCGAGAGAATGAACAGGACTCTTCTTGAGAAGGCTCGTTGTATGCTCTTACAAGCTAAGATGTCCAAAGTATTTTGGGCTGAAGCAGTTCATACTGCTTCTCATATTGTCAATCGGTCTCCAGCATCAGCGATTGACTTTAAGACTCCGAATGAGGTCTTGTCAGGTGAACCCTCTAACTATTCATACTTGCGAATATTTGGGTGTCCAACTTATTATCATGTTAATGAAGGTAAGCTTGAACCAAGGGCTAAAAAGGCCATATTCGTAGGGTATGTTGATGGAGTAAAAGGGTACAAACTATGGTGTTTGTCTTTACTCAAATTTGTAGTTAGTAGAGATGTTACCTTTGATGAATCCTCTATACTTGATCCTCGTAAAGTTTCTGTGGAGTTATCTAGAAACGAGAACAACGAGCAGGTGGAGCTACCGGTGGAGCTTACCAAGAAACGGATCAAGAGACTCAAAGTGATGAGTCAAAAGATGCAGAAGAACTTGCTTCCAATAAACCATACACAATTGCGAAGGGAAGGGACAAAAGGCGGATACAGAAACCGGAACGTCTTATAGAGCGAAGAAAATCTGATTGCACAAGCGTTCGTAGCTGCAGAAGAAGAGATTAAGGATCTCGAGCCCTCTTCGTATATTGAAGCAACTTCTTGCAAAGATGCTGCACAATGGCAGTTGGCCATGATGGAAGAGATGGAGTTCTTTCACAGAAATGAGACATGGGTCTTAGTTAAAGGCCAAAGGGGATAAGGACAGTTGGATGCAAATGGGTCTACAGAAAGAAGAAAGAAGGTATTCCAGAAGTGGAAGCTGCTAGGTTCAAGGCGAGATTGGTTGCAAAGGGTTTCAGTCAGAAGGAGGGAATTGACTACAATGAGATCTTTCTCCAGTCGTGAAACATAGCTCAATTCGCGTGCTGCTAGCATTGGTTGCACAATTTGATTTAGAGCTTCAACAGCTTGATGTCAAAACTGCCTTTTACATGGTGATCTAGAAGAGACATCTATATGGATGAGCCTGAAGGTTTCCTAGCTGAAGGAAAAGAAGACCATGTATGCCAACTGAAGAAGTCTTTGTATGGTTTGAAGCAATCCCCTAGACAGTGGTACAAGAGGTTTGATGCATTCATGACTACACATGGATTTTCGAGGAGTGCATTTGATAGTTGTGTGTATCACAAGAAGATGTCTGGTAACTCTATGATTTATCTTTTGTTGTATGTTGATGATATGCTTATTGCTGCTAACAACATCATAGAGATAAATTTTTTGAAGAAACTGTTGAGCAAGGAATTTGACATGAAGGATCTAGGAGTTGCAAAGAAAATCCTTGGAATGGAAATTTCAAGAGAAATGGTGTTGTACATCTTTCTCAGAAGAGGTACATCCGAAAAGTTCTTGAAAGATTCAATATGGATATGAGCAAGCCTGTAAGTACACCTTTAGCTTCTCATTTCAAGCTTTCAGAGTTACAAATGCCTCAATCTATGGATGAGGTGGAGCATATGTCAAAGGTTCCTTGTGCGAGTGCAGTTGGTAGCATTATGTATGCTATGGTATGCACACGTCCAGATATTGCCCAATCTGTAAGTGTAGTAAGCAATTACATGGCAAATCCAGGAAAAAGGCATTGGGAAGCTGTCAAGTGGATATTGAGATATCTCAAAGGAGCCCCTGATGTTGGCCTAACCTTTCGGAAAAGTGAAGGTATTTCAATTCTCGGTTATGTTGATTCTGACTATGCAGGGGATCTTGATCGAAGGAGGTCCACAACTGGATACATCTTTACTCTCGTTGGCAGTGCCGTTAGTTGGAAATCGACTTTACAGTCGATTGTCGCTTTGTCTACAACAGAGGCAGAATATATGGCAGCAACGGAGGCAGTGAAAGAAACTATCTGGTTGAAAGGTTTGGTTGCAGAATTGAGTTCAGCTCAGCTTAAATCAATTCTAAAAATGTGATAGTCAAAGTGCTATTCATTTGATTAAAAATCAAAGATTTCATGAGCGCACCAAACACATTGATGTCAGATTTCATTTTATTCGATATGTCGTAGAAAAGGGAGCTATCAAGGTTGAGAAGGTTATCACAGACGATAACGCTGCAGACATCTTGACCAAAATAGTCCCGCTTGCAAGTTTGCACACTGCAAGGACTTGGCGGGAGTATGCATCAATTGATGCAACTCTAAGAGAACAATGCTAGGTGGAGCTGGTATGTTCAACAAAGGTTTGATTCTTCTTGTTTCTTACAATGGATTGCCCAGTAAGCTTAGAAGTTTTGGCCGGAGTTGTTTATACGCATGCTTGGACCACAAACCAAGGTGGAGATTGAAAGAGTTGGTTTTGGTTCTTGTGGAATCAAACTAAATGGAAGATGAATTAATATGAATATTTGATAGGAAGATAATTAGTACAAAATACAAGTCAAAGATTGTATCTTGGTAGGTGAAAGTTAGGCAAACCATTTTATGATTTGCTATCTTAACCTTGACAATTTTGACACATAGTGATGTCATGGATGACATCAATAGGATGAATTTATTCCTATAAATAGGTAGCTCTTAATTCATTTTCAAATCATCCTTTCACTTGCCTTCTCATCTTCTAAGGCATTGTGTTCTCTCTCTTGTAGTATTTCACTTATATTCTTGTATAGTGAAATAATATATTGGTGCAGTTGTTCTTTGGTGGACGTAGGATCATTTTGATCCGAACCACGTTAAATATTGTTGTTCTTCTTGTTCTTAGTTTCACATTTCCGCTAACAACTAATAATAATGAAGCAATATCACCTTGAGGCAAACATCAATAGTCTACTACAACTCCAAATGTAACATGCCATACCAGATTTTTAGTACTTCTTAAAGGTACATAGTAACTTCATTAAACTCCTTGTTCCCATTGGCGTATTACCAAGTAAAGATAAAGATTAGACAATGTTTTTCCTTTAAGTTTTATGGTTATTAAATTCCTTTTTTCATTAGATAACTAATTTTACTGAATATTTGTCACCAAAACAATAAAGAGAATCACTTAATATTTCTCGTCTCTATTAAAAATTAAACCTGAAATTTTATAATTATCAATTATTTCATCGATCACTAGACTATATTCCTATGTCCATTTTTCACTCCTTATACGTCTAGAGAAAGTAGGTGACGTGAAATTTAAAGAGAAGCTTGTGGATTCCTTTTTGCGTAAAAACCCTCACTTATTGGAGAAACAAAAATAGGGATCCACGTGAGTATGGTCCAAGAGAAGCACGTGTTAGTTCAAGTCAAAAATCGTACAGTAGAATTAACTAGTTGTTTAAATACAAAGTGCACCAATTATGCATCAACTATATGCTAACTACTCCAAAAGTCTAAAGGTATTTAGCCCATCGAGGCCTTCATTTTTATATTAGTAGTTAATTATTTTATGTACCAATTATGCAACAGTCAACCCTTGACTCTCATTTGCTTCACTAACTTTAAATAAATCATTTTTCATGTTTGAGTTAACATCAAAGAGAATAAGAGGGTGTTTGGACTGCCTTTCACTTTCTTTTTCTAATTTAAATTCTGAACATGATTGTAAAAGATAAAAGTGTTTCAAGAACCTACTTTTAGATTTAAAAAGAATAAAAACAAAAAATTGCTAATGACTGATCAATGATTTTTTAATTTATAAGCTACTTAAAATAAGTAAAAGTGGTGAGTCAAACTTATTTTTAGACAATAAGTTTATAGCTATATATATACGTCTATCACTTATTTTAAAATAATATTCTTTCTTAAACTCTGTGCTCAAATTAATTCATATAAAATAATATTAAAAATAAATTAAAACCAAAAATTAGTAGGACGACTTATGAATTTACCTTATAACCTTTAGTAAAACAAGTAAATCAAACACACTCTTAAGTTATTGTGTTAGTATTGGTCTTTATGAGAAAATGAAAAACAAAAAAAGAAGTCAAAAAATTTAAACCCAGATAATTCCAGAAAGTATAGAACAATACTTAAAACGAAAACAATGAGCATGAATAAGAAATCAAATTAAAATCAGAGAAAGTATGATAGATTTGGATTATGAATTTTAGATGATGTCTTAATCTTATTTTGGAATCCTTTTATTTTTTTTGTTTCTCATTCAAGTATTCATATTAGAGCTCGATTATATTCGAATTTATATCAAAACGTTTCAAATTACCATAAAACATCTCCTAACAAATACAATTCCATATTTAAGAGAACTCAAACTAATTAAAATAAAAAAAATACTTATGAGTCCACCGTAATCTTCGTCGGTAGCTATTTTTGAATCCTTAAAAAAGAACAAAGATGGCGAGACAGATTCAATAATATTACAGCTGGCGCAAGATGGCCAATACCTAGCAAAATTAACTAAACTTAGGACCATCTCCTTAACCAATAAATTGACTTATGTACTATCAAAAATTTATTAGTCTCACATCATTAAACTAATTCCTCCAACTCTTTTTAGTAAGAATCTCTCTAGCTATTCCAAATTCCCCTCTTAAATTGCTAACCCCATTTGTAGACAACACTTTTTTTTTTTCTTTTAACTTTTGGAGACAGGTCAGATTCCTAGTACTTTGTTGGTGAATGCATGAGGTGTGTTGTTGTGATTCATATGTTCCATAGACAATAAAAAGTGTCAGAAACTGTAATCTTAAATTGATAGTAACCTTACACAAAAAGATATCTACGTGTCGTTTGATTGAAAACAAGTTATTACAATATAAGTTATTTTGAATCAGGAATAATTTATCCCACCATATATATCAGATAACTTATTTCATTACTATAATATAAATGGTGAAATAAATTATCTCAAACATGACAACCAAACAAGATATAATTCTTTTTATTCCATAACCATTTTCTTATCCATCACTATTTATTTTTATTTTTCACACCGAACGAGTCAAAATAACACTAGTAAAGGTCCTCTCCCATCTTTTTCCTTGGACCACTTGATAACAAAAGATGTTTACATAACATCATGGTTTTTAAACTTGAACAAAACAAAGCCACACAAATCTTGTTAACTTGCACTATGTCAAAATTTTCACCAAAAAAATAGCTAATATGTACATGAGAAGTTATAGAACATACCTAAAGAGGGTTGGGTCATTGGAAATAGTATTATTGGATAAAGGGTTGGTATGAAGAAGCAAATATTCAACTTCTCCATGATCTCCATTGAATCCTATGTTCTTGCAACCATAACCATAAGGATTTGCCGGTCCGGCACGCTGTTTTTGAGAAGTCGGTTTAGAAAAGAAGTCATAACTTTCATCTTCCATTGCTTTGATGACATGTTGAGGGACACCATGGTTGATAACTTTGAAGAAACCTAAGTTTTCAGAGGCTTTGACAATAAGCTTTGACACTTGTGATCTCTCCCCCATAAGGTCTATGATGGGAAGCTCTTTTTCTTGTCTATTAGAAGGCTGATGAGCCACCACCATGTTGTTGTTGGAACAAGAAGAAGCAATATAGTAGCTTACAAGAAAAATAAATAAATAGCAAATAAGATAATGAAGAGAAGTTGATAATCATATGTTATACTCTATATATAGAGAGATGTGGATTTAATACCCTGACCCCCTTCTAGTACTCCCTCTGTCAAAACATAAATAATTTTATTTATTAAAGGTAAAATTTAAATTGTTTTTAATATAACTTTCGTTATAAAAGTTATAAAAATGTTTTATATATATATTTTTGGTATTACAAAAATAACTTACATATATTTCTATCGTTATAAAAATGACTTACATATATCCGTTTCATCTAACGGAGTGAAAAAAAAAATGTTTAAAAATTTATTTTTGGTTTGTAAAAATTTTTACGAGTATATTTGATCTTTCTCATATATAATGGCTTTTTTAAGTCAATGTCTAATTTGATGTATTTTTTATATATATTTTTATTTATTTTTAAAAATATGAGATGTAAAAAAAAGTCTTGAATGAAAAAAGAGAAAGAAGTAAGATCGAAAACGGTTTTTTCTCACGGTAACAATAATTTATTTCTTATATCTGTGGAAAAAATGGGGCACGTATGAAAAACAATTAGAAAATGAGTGAAATAATGAATTTGACCATCACAATAATGAAATCAAAAAAAAAATAATAATATACTTTTAAAAAGTCAAAAATAAATTTTTAAATTGCTGAGCCATTTTTATAATGAAGGATTTATTCAATCTATCCCAATTTTATTCCGCTATAACCTTTCAATCCCAATCTTTAGTACCATTTAAACACAAAATCTTAACTTTTAAGGTTTTGTGACTTTTATTTATACTCTTGATATGTAGTTTCGTACTTCAAAAATAGACAGAGCCTGTTAATTTTCGTAAGAAAATAAAAATTTATAAATAAACGCTGCATTTTAGAAATACATTATAATTTCTTTTTCATATTTTTGAGCGTCTTTGCACGAAAAATAACTGATAAAAGTGTGTCGGTTTTTTCTTTTTTTAAAAAAAATCATTGACAGCCAGATAGAGCCTTTCAAGTTTGTAACATTTTTTAGATGGGTTTTTTTACCTATATTGAGCTAAATTAAAAATTTATATAAAAAAATAAAACATGTGATATTATTTAATTTGAATGCTACACACCAATTTTAATTTTTTGTTTATCGACAACACATGTTAAATAGTCTACATCAAATAATATTTTTTGCGTTTAAATGGATAGAGTGTAAAAGAAAATTGAGGGGACGTTAAATAACTTGTACATTTATTTGGTTTATTTAAAATTTATCATTAATTAAAAAAATATAACCATACAAATATTTATATATTTTTTGCCATAAATTTTAATTATTTTCTTTTTAATTTTTTTATGAAAAATCAAAATGCATCCCATATAGTAAGACATGAAAGTATATGAAATGAAACAGGAAGAGCACTAGATAGATAAGAAGGGAGAGAATCTGTGAGAAGAAGACTATAAAATATATGGAGAGGAGGTCACATCTATGAAGAAATAACATTTTAAAGGATTCTAAAATTACATTATTACTTGAAAAAGTACAAGAAGCAAATTCATGTCATTCAATTCAAGAAAGAGAAATCTGATAAAAAAGTTTCTTTTTTTAATAGATATATTTTTTTAAATTTTTGTATGAGAATCAATATAAAAAGTTTGATACTAAAAGATTGCATAACATATTAATAAAAATCTCATTAGATATTACATGTAACCCATATAACATAAACACAAGAGAAAGATGAACCATTATTAAAATTTATTGATTGATGGTGGTTTTTACAAAATGTTGGAGCAACCTCCTATACTACAACCTAAATCCTAAATGATTTAAGGAAGATTAGAGTGTAGGATTGCTATATTTTCTATCAATTATGAATTACACATATATGCATATATTTATATAGAAATTTTATCAAAGCTAATTAATTACCTTGATAGGCCTTAAAGCACTCCTTATTGGCGGGCCATATAAATTTTCTATAGATGCATTTTGATGTCATAGCGTTATTCCACAATACCAATTTCATTTCCATTACTAACAACTAACAAGTTTTATATGACTTTAAAAACTAGAAGAAATGTTTCTATATTTATATTAATCTATTTATAGAAATGTGAAGATGAAATGATGACGGAAAAAAAATGTCATTCATCTCGATAGTAAAAGTGATTTCCTACTCATTCAACGTCACTTTCATCTACATATATCTAGAAAAATCTTTGGTTCTTTTGTTCCAACAACACTAATATAAATCTCCAGATTCTTTTAATTTCTTCTTCTTAATATAACATGAATTTTGCAATTTCAAGTAATTTTTAGTCTCAATTTTTTATCTAATATTCTTTTGATTAGACTTACCGAATTCGGTTGATATTTATTGTTGTGTCCAACATTCATTTACTTCCTTTTATTTCTATTTTTTCGATCTATAATTTGTACATGATTGTATTTTTTTCTCCATCTTACAAACACTACTCTAGGAGTGTCAAATGGGCAGATTGGGTTGAAACTAAAAATATTACAATGGGTTGAATAGAAATCGGGTTGGGTCTTGACCCGTCCAAATTTACATTGGGCTCAAATGGATTGGGCTAAAAAATGGGTTGGGTCTTGATCCGATTAATTTCAATAATATAACATATTGATATTAAATTTTATAATACAATTTGAATTTCCGCTCAAGAATTTTTTGTTAAAAAAGTAACAAATTGATTGATAAATCCTAAAAGATGTTAAATAGATAATAATTGATATCTTCAATATAGGAATATATCTTAATACAAAGTTTTAAAACGGGTTAAAAATGGATATTGAATTGGGCTCAATTGAGAATTCTCTTCAAATGAGTTAAGATTGAATGGATTGAGATTGAACCGAATTCAAATTATCTTGAGTCGAACCCTTAAAATTTTGGACGGGTTACATATGTTTGGGTTCATTTTTGACGCTCCTATACACTACTCTATCATTTCCGACATGACCTATGTCGGTTAAGGGTATCTCTCACATATGTTATGATTTTGTGACTTTTATTTATACTCTTCATATGCAGTTTTCTACATAAAAAAATTAACGAACTCTATTAGTTTTTGTAAGAAAATACAAATTGATAAACAAACGCCGCTTTTTAAAAATAAATAATAACTTATTTTTCGTATTATTTCCCTATCTTTGCATGAAAAATAACCAATAAAACTGCGTTGATTTCTTTCTAAAAAAATCATTGACAACCTGATGGAGCCTGTCGGGTTTAAACATTTTTAGCAATGTTGTTTGTTATCCATATCAAAGATTAGGAGCGACTCAAGCATATTAGTGGCCTAAAGCAAAAATCAAACGGAACCTTAAACTTGAATTGTTAATAACTTTTATATAATTGATTTCTTCTAGTTTTCAATTGATAATATAACCATTTGTTATAAATAATATATTGTGGATGTCCACTACACAAAATGGTTAATACATTACTTCCCTTCATTATGAAGATAATCCACCACACCAAGAAGTTACTACATTACTTCCCTCCATTATGAAGATAACCTCCACCTTTGTGATAGTTATTTTTGTAACCTTTCACCTCCATAACGCCCTTCTTTATATTTATATTAAATGTCATTGTTTATGACTAACTTTTTGTATGGCTCTATGTTACACTATGAATAAAGACATAAAGGTTCCTATTGTATACACTTGAAGATTTGATAAATACTTTGAAGAATAAGAAATGCTCTCATCTATTGTCTCCCTATTTATATTGCTTTACCTTTATTTTTTGTCTTATTTTGCTTCAATTTTACGACACGTTATCAGCACGATTGCTCATCCTCCGTCAAGAATCAGTGATGGTTTTTTTTTAATGAATTATCTTAGTAATTCTTCATGCAAGGTATACTTCATAATTTTTCAGTTGCATGGTATACTTCATATCCTATATATTGTTTGTACTAACAAGCCTTGTTTTTTTGTTATTCTAAAATGACTAGTAAATTATAATTATCTTCATAACAATGTTGAGAGAGACTATTAAAATGTTTAAATTTTTTTTAACTTGGGACTTTTATATGATTCTAACATGTGGTTCTAATTAATATTATTTTTTTAATTCATCTTGTATATTAAGTAAAATTCAGATTATATTTATGAGTTTTATTTTTTTGGTAATGCATTATTAAGGCATTAGTTGAAGGTAAGACGGTGAATTCAAGTTTCACCGCACCAAGTGTATAAGACATCGAGTTAAAGTCTTGATGCACCATGATAATAAGAGGTTGGTTCAAGACCCATTGAATTATGACCAAAGATGTCTTTATATAGGTGAGACATTGGGTTTAAGTCCTAATGCACTATAGTGATGATATGATGATGACTAACATAAAGTTTTGTACTTTTAACTGAAAGTCATGGGATTTACTCAATTAATTTGTTTCATTCTCTTGTGATGTGGTAGCAGTGTATTAATATGTCTGAAAAATGACAAGTGGTTGAATATATGAATATGAGTATGATAAAATGTTAATGGTCATCATTGTGGTAATTAAAATGAAGAACATTATGGGTTCTTAAGATGTTCCTTCGAATGTGAAGGTAATTTGTTCATTAAAATTGTATAAAAGGTTATTGGACACATTGTTTCTTAATCTGGTCCTTCAAATGTGAACATAATCGTTGAAAGTAATTTTTATCCATCAAAGTGGTATGAGAAGTTGGGCACATTGTTGTTGGTGCAACCCAATTTAAATTTTTTTGTTAATCCTCCATCAACATAAATGAATACAAAGTGATTGTACATTTGGTGCATTTAACCTCTTAAAGTGATGTCAAAACATGACAATGAGCTTCTAATAAAAACTTATAGAACATGTACAAGTGGTTACGGTCCATTTCTTGAAAAAATGTGACTTGTGTTTGTATGGATAAGAACATATTCGTGTATTGTTCGATGAATGCCGCATCTCACCTCTACGAGAGGTTAGAGATTGAATGAATTGACATAAATAGTCATTTTGGTCATATATATAGTTTGAGTACTACACAAATATTGTGGTGTAATTTTAAATGAACTATTGGAGGAGAAAAGAAAGAAATAAATCGTTTTTGTAGAGGTTGTGACCATGATCAAAATAAAACACAAATTTGTCATTGATTATCAAGAAATAAGTCTTGAATGTAATAATTTTAATCATGACAATAATAAAAATTTTCTCCTTGAAGGAGATGGTCACCACAAGAATAACATTGTGAAAATTGTGGTAGTACACAAAATTTATTGATAATTTCAAAAGGGCTAATTGTTACTATTTGGAGGAATGAAATAATTAATAATATTGGGGTTATAGTAAGTCTCAAAAGAAACTTTTTGAGTTTCGGAAGAATTAAAAATACATTATTATTGAGACTATAAATTATGGGAATATTTAATATCTTCAAACTACTACAATCAAAGTGGGTAATAAATATTTACGTATAAGATTATCCATTTTTTCGGTTGTTTGTTGTATACAAATACGGGCATGGTGATGGAATCACATGCAAAAGTAAACTAGAAGTTTACTTGAATAGATATCAGTTGGCATAATTGGTTGTCCATTCTGATTCAAATGTGATGCAAAATAAATTGAAAATATACATGGCTATATGTTGAAGAAATAGAAGATTCTTCAAAAATTCTCTTTTTTTAGCTTGTTCTCGTAATAAATGATCATTATGCCAGTTAAGGTTAGGATTGTATCCCCTAAAATTATTTGGAACATAAAAAAGGTGAATATGAGCTCGTTCACTAGCCATATGGACCACTTACTATTATGATTTAATAGTTGCATCTATGATATGGTAACATGCATGTGCATTTATATCAACTTATAAATTGATTTTTGTAAGGTTGTTCGCTCAAATTATTAAATTGAGAGCACAGTTCCAAACTATGAAGTCCTGTTGATAATATTGGTTGGTTTAACAGAAATTGTATGCCTCTAATTATTGCTAGAACATTGATTATGAGAACAAATCTCTCAAATAAAATTTGGCATGAGATGAGTTTATTTAAAATGTATGCATCAAGCCAACAAGGTTCTCCCAACACAAATGGTTCAAGGTCAGGAACCAAATAATTTCCATCTAAAAATGTGATGTGCGCACATGATTTTATTGCTCCGCGCACAAAGATGGATCCCCAAATGAGGTTGAGGGTGAATGTTAGATTTGGGGGAGATATGTGTAGCAGCTGAAAATTATGTGTGGGGTGAATTATCTAGATCATCGTTTAAAAAAATGTGAACTTGAAGTTCAAAAGATAATTCATTTCCAAAATGTTGCAAGTAATTGCCAGATGTATTTGCTGACACAATATTTTAATTAAGCTGCAAATGCTCCAATAAATAGTCCTTGAAGGAAAAAGTCTATGATACGCCTGAAGCGTGATAGACCAATCGATTCCAAATGTAATACTGCTTGATAAAGGAGAGGAACAAATTATCAAAATGGTCATTGCTAATGAGGCAAGTGCTTTGAAGAAGAGCTATGACATAACATTTCATAAAACCTTGACAAAGGTTCAGGTACCTGAATGTAACAACCCTAAAAATAAATAGGATAAATACTTAAGGTGATTTATTTATTATTTAAAATCTGAAATTTTAAGGACAAAATGGTCCTTTCACGTATAATTAATTAAATCAGATTTTAAGTAGTAATGAGAGTCCTAAATTGACTAAGTCATTATCCAAGTCTAAAACTACTTCACCTCTTTTAACTCTTTCTCACGCTCATCTCTCTCACATTTTCTCCACCCTTTTACGTTCTCTCTGCTAAAAAAATATAAGAACTGATCAGCAACTAAGCTTTCTTAACACTTGAGGAACTTTCACGTTAAAAAGCTTATTCAAACATAACCAAAAACGTTAGGCAAAGAGAGGAGTCCTTCCGTCAAAAACTTTTTGTTAAAAACTTGGCTTGGGCGTGAGTATTAGAGAGTGATTCTGGACAGCAACTGGAGTGTTGAACAATACCAAGAACATGTATGAGTTTTCTCTCTCGGAATCCTTTCTCCAAGAGGAATTTCTTTATACAAAGGTCAACGCATGAAACTAGGGCTGTCCCTTTGAATGTTGAACTCCTTGTCCCTAGTCTTCTTCTAATTTCAATCTAAATTAGGTTAGAAATCATGTTATTGGTATGATTGCTGGTAGTTAAGTGAGAAATATGATTTTCTTTGTGATTTTTGTGTTTAAAAAGAATTAGCAAGCATGTTCAATGATGTCAACCAAGAATGATGTGGTGCAATATGTAAATGTTTGCTGTTGTTGCTATCCGTTTTGAAGTCTTAAAGTGGTTAGTTTGATGGCTGAAATTAACGTACATAAAATGTGTCATTCGTAATGTTCATATGAGGTGTATGTGACTGATTTTAAGTGGAAAGTGCAGCTAAAAAAACAATGAATCTACACCTAAGAATGCGTAAACGAATGCATGAAATACACCTCAAAAGGGTATTAAATGATCCATGAACTTTTCTAAGTTTTCAAGTGGAAATATTGGTGAAGATAAGCTAATAAAATGACTAATTTTCCAGCAACAACTACAAGCTTCGTTCAGGCTAAAGTGTAGAAGTGAAATCAGAAAATTTAATTGTTTTTAAAGGGGTAAGGCCACCAGGGTTCAAACCTGTGACCTCACCCGTATAATACCTTAATTTCACAAGTTGAAAAAAAAAAAGGAAAAGGAAAAAGGGGTTGGGGGATTCAAAGTAGGGTGTGCAGGTGAGTAAGGAGAGAGTAACAATTTAAATAACTAAAATGGGAGGCGTGAGAGTCGAACCCACGACCTCCAGGCAGCGAATGAAGGGAAGTGAAATTAAAAGAAAAGAAATGTGAGGCGTGGGAATCGAACCCACGACCTCAAGGCTGGAAAGAAGAATGGGAGAATTAAATAAGAAAATAAAGTGAGGCTGTGGGGGATCGATCCCACAACCTCACTGCCTATGCATAATTAAGGCAAATGTTAAATAACAATAAATTAGGGAGGCTGTGGGGGTTTGAACCCACAACCTCCCAATTCCAGCGAAATGAAGACTAAAATAAAAAGAGGTTGTGGGGGTTCGATCCCACAACCTCTTGGTCTAGGCGAATTGAACAATATAAATTTCAAATGAAATTTAAAAAGGGGTTGTGGGGATTCTATCCCACAACCCTTCGATCAAATAAGAGGAGAATCCAAGGAGAAAAAATAATAAAGATAGAATATTGATGTTGGGGCTCGATCTAGGGTCCCAATGTCATCAAAAACTAAAAATAAAGTGAAGGAAAAATGTAAGTGTTGTCCAAGGGGTTCGAACTTGGGTTCCCTTGACCAAATTCCGAATTGACGACTAAATCATACGTGAATTAAATGTTCAAGAATAATGCCGCCTACTTAGATCAAAATCGAGATCTTGATATACATACAAGATGCATAAGTCTTGTACTACATAATCTTAGGAAGATATGACTCACTTAACGAACTATGAATGAAGCCTCATGGTTTGTATGTATAAACCTATAAGTCTAGCATACGATTAAAAATAAGTGAACTTAAGATGTATGTAATGAAATGACGAAACTCTAGAAGGGTTAAGTATGAGCGTAAGATACACTAAATGGCCAAGTGCATTGGCATATGACGAAATGAACAATGAAATGAAACAATGAAATGATGAAACCCTAGAAGGGTTAAGTAAGAGTGTGAAACACACTAAATGACCAAGTGCATTGGCATATGATGAAATGAACATTCACGTAAAAAGGGGGTGAGTAATTATGAAGAGCAAATGAGCTAATGTTAATGAATGTTGTGACAACATGATATGAGGCTAATGTAAAATATGGGAGCAATCTCAAATGATCCTAAGTAATTGTTACCAAAACGTACTCACCTATGAGAGTGTAAAGTTAATGAAGAGATCAGTCTCTATGAACACTCTAATTAAAGTATTGAGATTAACACTCTTAATACTTATGATGGGATGAGAAATCATCTAATGAGCTATGATGTCCTCATACTAGAAGCCAACTTCCATGACGTGTGAGATGAATGAAATGAAACTTTATACTGAGCACCGATAGGCTAGCTATGAGTGGTGATGCCTTCTTTCGGGAAGGGCGGAGGTTCACGTAACTCTCATGAGATGAGACTGTCCGGCTTGCCGGGTATGGGTCTCCTCACATCTCCTAGTCTTTGAACCTATACAACCGATATAGGGATCTGACGGGGTTATATTTCCATGTACGCTAGCATATTTTGGGTCACTTTGGACAGTGATTCCACCTCTTTTTGGTGTGGGAGAGACACTGGATTACATGACGCTCACATGATCTATGTCGGTTAGTGTTGAAGTTCCCAATGAATGAATGAGGCCAGCCTCAAATGATGCACATAATGAAATGAATGATACCAAAGGTGTAGGGATAGGATAATCAAAAGGTGAGTTAGATTAAAGTAATGACAATAGGTCATTCTTGTTCATTGCAAAGAGAACCTAATGAAAGTCTTAAACTACATCCTAGGTATAGCTGGTGTTTACAGTGGCCTATGAATGAAATGAAATGAAGTACGTATGAACGAACGAAGCAGACTCTGTGTTTGCTAATGAAGACTCCCTACTTGAGGTACCATCTGTTGAGCCATCCTTTATGGGATGTCTTGAGTTTAAGTCCATGATTTCAAGGTCTCATGGCATATGAATGAATGATATTAAAGAAGTTATGTGCTACATGCAAAATGTGTTGTGTGCTATATGATATGTGCTATGTGTAAATGTTATGCGTTGTGTGAAAATGTGAAAAGTATGATGATGTATATTATTCACATGGCATAACTTTCCTATTCCAAATCAAGAAAGCTCACTGACTTTCCAACTCCAAATTTGGAAACTTTCTTAATCTCAATTTGGCAAGTCCACTGACTTGCCTTCCAAAAATCATGTTGTTAGGAAAGAGCTATTCTTTTTCATGCATGTCCTTGGTGTGTGCTTGGATATATCCATACTTATTAAAAGTGTGTACTAACCCTATACAAACTTTACTATTTCAGGTGCAGGCATAGGTGGACGATAGAGCTACAAGATCATCGCTGCAGTTATCCGGACGTTCAACATTCATCCGGTTTTGGTAGGTCCTCACACTTTCAAGGATGCTACTGTTTTATATTCTACCTTAGTTTTAGAGTTGAGCTAGTTGAGCATGTTCCACTAGTGTTTCTTTCCTGTTTTTATTCAGACTATGTATTGGTGCCATTTTGGTAATTATACACTTAATAAGAATTGAATTATTTCTTTCAGTTGCTTATCTCTTAACGTTAGATGGTTGATGGTGAACAATTATGTATTTATGAGAATGTTTTTATAAGTATGTTAAGAAACAAAAAGTTTCAAATTTTCCACTAAAATTAACCTATGTAAGGTAAGAAAGACGTAAGTAGGCTTGTCTGCGACCTCTGAGAGGTCAATGACGTCGGTCTCGTCTGGGGTCTAGATTTTGATCGTGACACTAAAATAATGAAAAATGAAGAGATCTCATTAAGTTATGTCGTATTGGAATCGATATCAAAATGGCTATCGATGGTGTATTTGATATGAAGTAGCACTCAATGCTATAAATGGTTACGAGGATCTTAAGTTTGAATTTGTCATATAATGTGAACAAATAAATGGTTATCCAAATAATATGCACTATTCAAGTATATTTTGTTTCACTTAGAAAAGTGATATTTTTTAACTTATAGTTCATAGATCAAAATATATGTCAGTGGATACAAATGAATCATTGTGCGAAAGTATAACCATAAGATATAAAGTACGGTTTGATCCTCGGGGATAAAAGGTTTTCCCAAAAATTCTGACACTATTAAATGGAGATATTGTCTCTACTGGTGGATGCAATAAGACTTGTTTCAGTGTGGCAATAGATGATATACTTGAATATGCATAATGATTGATTATTATGTCTAACTTGACGATGAAGGTTAAAAGAAAATCTTTTTGAAGGATTGAAAAGGTGTTAAAGCAATTCATTGAGTACCCAATGGTTTTGAGACTGCTTGACACATAAAAATAATCTTTTTGATCTCATGAAAATGATTTAAAATGTCGTATATTAGTGCAATTGGTGCACTTACATATTGTTGGTTATCCAAATCCTAGAAGATTTTTTGATATACATAATGAAAGTTATTTGAAAAGATTGTTATACTATCATTTAAGTTATGACAAGAAACAACAAAACAAGTGACTCAAGACATAGAACATGTGTAATTTTCTTTGAGAAGAAAAGATGATATTCAATAAAATTGAAAGGATCAATCTCCGAGTCAGAAATGATTTGATTATGTAGATGCAGAATATTTATTTGATCCCCACATAAAGCTCTATCGCAAGTTGACTATTTATTTACATACGAAGGAACAACAATATCTTGACGTTCAAAGAATCAACATTGATAACCACTTCTTCAAATCATGCAGAAATAATATTGATCTATGAAGTAAATCGGGAGTGTGTTTGGTTGGAATCATGATCTGTCATATTCAACAAATATGTAATTTTCCTTTGGCAAAGGATATTCCAGCCAATATATACGAAAATAATATTGAAGGGAGGATACAATCAAATGAGATAGGACAAAATATATTTCACCAAAAGTATTTTTCACACGTGATCTTCAACAAAATAGTGAGATTGATGTTAAAAGACTCATTCAAGTAATAATCTTGCAAACTTATTCATTAAAGATTGCCAACATCAATATTTGAGAAGTTGTGATGCAAAGACTGGAATGCGTTGTTTTCAAGATATCAAGTAAAGTTTTATCAGGGGGAGAAAAATACATGTTGTACTATTTTCCTTAACCATGGTTTTGTCCCAATTGGGTTTTCCAGGTAAGATTTTTAACGAGGCAACATTCAAAGCGTATTAAAAGATATGTGCTTCACTAGGATTTTTTCCCAAAGGATTTTTTCCTAGTAAGGTTTTAACGAGGCATATTATCTATGGACATCCAACTGCGAGTGTTATAAAATAATATATTGTGAATGTCCACTACACAAAATTGTTACTACATTACTTCCCTCCATTATGAAGATAATCTACTACACCAAGAAGTTACTACATTACTTCCCTCCATTATGAAAATAGCCTCCACCTTTATGCTAACTATTCTTGTAACCTTTCACCTTCATAACCTCCTTCTTTATATTTATGTTTAATGTCTTGTTTATGACTAACCTTTTGTATGCCTCTATGTTACACTATAAATAGAGGTAAAGGGTTCCTATTGTATACACTTGAAGATTTGATGAATACTTTGAAGAATAAAAATGCTCTCATATTTGTCTCCCTATTTCTATTGCTTTATCTTTTATATTTCTTGTCTTATTCTGCTTCAGTTATACAACACCATTCTTATTTTAAATTATTTTTCATGAGATATAGTACTCCAAAAATGTCAAATTTCTTCTAATAATTCCTTCATTTTCATGAAAAGTTTACTTTTTTCTACAAATAATATTCGATATTTATTAAAAAACAATAACTTATAACATACTATTATTAAAAATGAAGCCCCTTAAATTTGGGAGCCTAAGACACATGTCTTTTTTTTTAAAACATTGTCGAGTCACCCCTGTCAAGATGAGTTTTTTTAAAACCTGTATCGAGTTAAATTAAAAACTAATGAGCTAGTATTTAATTTGAATCCATATATAATGGAAAAATAAAACTTGTGATGTTATTCAATTGAATGTTTCACACTTTTTTTTATGTTTAGCAACCGAAGGAATATTGATTGTATTGAAGTGTTAACATAATAAGGAATACATGGGAGATATATATAGGAGATATAGGAAGGAGTACTAATCCTAAAGGACTAGGATTAAGGAGTACTAATCCTAATAGGACTAGGATTAGTATACAGTAAATACTAATATTATTTAATACTATTATTTAATACTATCTGTTATGATCCCCCCTCAAGCTGAGCTGAGCGGAAGCGAACGGAAGCTTGGAACTGAGGTAATCGTGCTGTCGGCTCGGGAGAGGCTTGGTGAGAATATCAGCCGGTTGTTCTTCAGTGGGTACATACTGCACAGTCATGGTGCCGGCCTGAACTTCATCGCGAACAAAGAGACAATCGGTATCAACATGCTTCATTCTGGTGTGTAGGACGGAATTCTTGGCCACACAGATGGTTGATTTGTTGTCACAATAGAGAGCAGGGATAGTGTGAGTGGCGCGGAGTTCGCGAAGAATATATGTGACCCACATGGTCTCAGCAGCAAGAAGAGCAAGGGCGCAGTATCCAGCTTCAGTCGAGGACCGAGAGACCTTGGTTTTTTTTTTTGTACACCAGTAGATCAGGTTCGGCCCCAAAAAAACGAGAAACCCCGATGTAGATTTTCTGTCATTTTTATCATTCGCCCAATCTGAATCTGAGAAACCCCAAAGATCCAAGTCCCCGGGTCGAATGAGTAAACCACGACCAAGAGTGCCAAAAATGTACCTGAGAATGCGTTTTAGACAATGGTAATCATGTTCACTTTTTTGATGCATGCGCTGAGCAACTCGGTTGACAGCAAACTGGATGTCAGGACGGGTAATGACCAGATACTGTAGAGCCCCAATGAGGCTGCGGAAGTGGGTGATATTGGCAAAGGGGGTGTCGGCTCCATTCGCAGACGAAGAGATTGCCATCGGTATTGGTTGACTGGTGCATTTTTCCAGTCCAGCTTTCTGCAATAGATCTCGAGCATATTTTGACTGATGAAGAAACAAGTCGCTGCCTGTCTGAGAAACCTCCATTCCCAGAAAATAATGTAACGGGCCAAGGTCCTTCATTTTGAAGGTAGTATTCATAGCCGAGTGACATCCTCAATGAGAGATGCAGTAGAGCCTGTAATAATGATATCATCTACATAGACAAGAAGAATGACTGTACCGTGTGGTGAATGTCGAGTAAACAGACTCGTGTCGTGTATGCAACACGTGAAGCCGGTGGTTGCATCATGTAGATAGTTTCATCAAGCATACCATGAAGAAAAGCATTGGAAACATCCAACTGATTGATGAGCCAATTTTTGCGCACGACGAGTGACAGTACCAGGCGAATGGTTTCCTGCCGAATAACAGGACTGAATGTCTCGGAGTAATCAAGCCCATACTCCTGATTGTAGCCTTTAGCAACCAAACGAGCCTTGTACCTGGAAATACTGCCATCCGCATTGTGTTTAATTTTGTACACCCATTTACAGCCCACTGGGTGCCGCCCATGGGGCTTAGGTACAAGAACCCAAGTTTTCTGATCAGTCAAAGCCTTAAACTCGTCATCCATAGCATGACGCCAATAAGCATTTTGTGAGGGAACAAAGTAGGTTGTTGGTTCACTATCGGGAAGGGGTGTATTTGGTAGTATGGTAGCCTGAAAGGTTTTGGGTTTAAAGATACCGGCTTTGCCACGGGTTAACATGGGATGAGTATTGGGGGGTGGCACGGGCGGTGGTGATTCGGGGGTGGCCGGGAAGGACCCAAAACGGATCGGGCTAGAGATGTTGTGGGTATGGGGTGATTCGGGTTGGTTGTGGGTGTGGGTGGTGGTTGCGGGTGTATTGTGGGTGACGGTCGAAGGGGTGATGAAGGGTGGTTGGGTAGTGGGTGGAGGTGTGGGGGAAGGTGGTGAGGGACCCTGTGAGTATGTTGGAAAAAGGGGAAGGACGCCAATGAATGATGTATTTGTGGAGGAGGAAATAGACTCGTAGGGAAACTCATTTTCGACAAATTTGACATGACGAGATATGTAGACTTTATGAGTTTGTGGGTCAAGACAGCGATAACCCTTGGAGGTAGGATGATAGCCCAAAAAAATACAAGGACGGGATCGGGGTTGTAATTTGTGAGTAATATGAGGGCGTAGCCAAGGGTAGGCAAGACACCCAAAGACGCGAGGTTGGTATAATTGGGAAGTTCTTGGTAAAGGAGTTGATAGGGTGATTTGTTGGAGAGAGTGTGACTGGGCATTCTGTTAATGAGGTAGTTTGCGGTGGCTAGAGCTTCTACCTAAAAGGAGACAAGGAGATGAGATTGATGTAGAAGAGTAACCACCGTTTCAATGAGATGGCGATGCTTACGCTCAGCCACCCCATTCTGTTCGAGAGTTTATGGACAGGAGGTTTGATGTATAATTCCCAGGGATTGCAGAAACTGGCCAAAAATGTTATTGACATATTCCTTTCCATTGTCACTTCGAAAAAGTTTAACATGAGAATTGAATTGTGTTTTGACCATTTTTTCAAAAGTGACAAAGGTGGTGTATGCCTGTGATTTGTGTTTTAGTGGGTACAACCAAGTGTATTTTGTAAAATCATCCACAAAACAAATATAATAGCGAAAACCAGCAAATGAAGGAACAACAATAGGACCCCATAGGTCAAAATGAATAAGTTGAAAAGGTGCAGTTGTACGCTTCTCAGATAAAGTAAAAGGTAATTTATGAGATTTAGCAATTGAACAGGAGTCACAATTGTTTACATGAATGGAAGAAAAACCTAATTGAGACATTAAAGAATTTATTATTTGAGTAGACGGGTGACCCAGACGACTATGCCACAACAGACTGTGGCCATCAGCCGAAAGAGCCACCGGAGCCACAGGAACGCTTTCTGAAATTAGGTGGGCAGACGAACTTGTGCTAGGAAGAACGTACAGATCATGCTCACAAGGTCCCTTAAAAATCACCCTCTTGGTAGTATTGTCTAGGATCTGAAAATCATTAGAGGTGAACAAGAGTGAGCAATTATTGTCTTTTGTGAATTGGTGAACTGAAAGGAGATTGGATTTAATAGAAGGGACGTGGGTAAGGTTACCTAGGTGAAAGATAGCGATGGGGGTTTTAATGGTACCCGTGCCAGTGTGAGAAATATTAAGGGACTCACCGTTGCCAACAGTAATACCATTGGAGCCATGATATGGATTTGGAGCGTTAAGCTTGGATAGATCAGAAGTAACGTGCATGTTGGCCCCAGTATCCAACAGCCATTCAGAGGAAGGGCCGGCTTGAGATGCATAATTGGCACGGTTATCACTATTTCAGCTCTCCTCATACCGAAACCAGCAACGAGCAGCGGTGTGTCCTGTTTTCTGACAGATTTGACAAGTTGGACAATCCCGCTCGTAAGTGCCCTGCCCGCCGCTGGAAGATGACTGCCCGCCGCTGCCGAAGGAGTGCAGGCTGTTGTTGCTGTCGTGCTGCTGACCGTTGTACGACGGATGACTGCCCTGCCGACCGCCGCGCCCGCGGCCTCCGCTGTTTCTACCGTAGCCGCCGCGGCTCCCCTGTCGGCCGTCACCACGCCCCCTGCGATAGTTCTGGCTTGCGGTGAGGGCGGTGGCTGGCTCCATAACAGCGGCTTCTCAGAGAAGAAGTTTGCTCTCCAGATCCACGTTGATTTCTTCACTTTTTAGCCATGAGAAGAGAGTAGCCAGGTCAACGGGCGTTGGACTGATGCGAACCACATGTTTAATGGAGGAGTAAGCTGATGGGAGCCCCCGAACAACGCACATGACGAGATCTTTTTCGGGAATAATTTCGTTCACGGTGTCGAGGGCTGGGATGATGGTGGAGACCTCGTCTAAATACTCCGCCATAGTTTTGTGCCTTTGGTAATTGTGTGGAGACGATCACGCAATTGAAAAATATGAGAGTGGGAAATTGATGCATAGCGTGTTGCGAGGGCCGTCCACAGGGCTGAAGCAGTTGTGTAGGATCGGACGTGTTTCTGAACCGTGGGAGAGATGACCGCAATCAAACATGATCGGATCTGGCCATCCACGGCTTTCCAGGCGGCATGGGCCGGATTGGTTTTGTCTGATTTGTCCGTGGCGGTGATGACTGCCGGGGGCGGTTCTTTGCTTCCATCGACGTATTTGAGAAGGTAATTGGCCTCAAGGGCTGTAAGAACGGTGATTTTCCATGTAGGGTAATTTATGTCTGATAATTTTTCGGGAATCAGGGCATGAAGATGTCTGAGAAGGAGTTTAACGCCAGAAGGAAGTGAATCGAGAGGATCCACCTCGGTTGTCATGGCTGCCGTCGCCCAAGAGAAGAGAGGGAACGATCGGTGCCCTAGAGAGAGAAAAAAAAAATCTAGAGAAAAGAAGATCTAGGTTTTCTGGCTCTTGATACCATGAAGGAATATTGATTGTATTGAAGTGTTAACCTAATAAGGAATAAATGGGAGATATATATAGGAGATATAGGAAGGAGTACTAATCCTAATAGGACTAGGATTAGTACACAGTAAATACTAATATTATTTAATACTATTATTTAATACTATCTGTTATTAGCAACACATATCGAATAGTCTACATCAAATAATATATATTTGCATTTATATAGTACATTAATAATGGGGTTGAATGATAAAAATGGAATAAGATTCAGATGGAGTGTTGAAAAAGTTTTTGAGGATAAGTTAAATGGCTTGTACATGTACTTGGTATATTTTAAATTTATCATATAACCATACGAATATTTATATATTTTTATCATAAATTTCAATTTTTTTATAATAAGTCAAAATGCATCACATATCGTGAAACAGGAATTCAAATGAAATGAAACAGGAAGAGCACTAGATAGATAAGAAGGGAGAGAATATGTGAGAAGAGGACTACAAAATATATGGAGAGGAGGTGAGATCTATGAAGTAATAATTTTTTTAAGGGTTTTAAAATTACGCTATTATTTGAAAAGTACAAGAAGCAAATCCATGTAATTTAAACATTCAAGAAACATAAATTGATAAGTTTTTCCTTTTTTGACAAGATATATTTTAAAATTTTGTTGGAAATTCATATAATAGTCTACTTTCTTTAGTCATATGAAGTTTGATACGTAAATGTTACATAACATGTTAATCTAAATTCCATCAGATGATAACACATGGAACCCATAAAATAGAACTAATTACATGTTCTTCATATAGTAGAAACAATAGACTACTAATATGAACCATAACTGAAATTTATTGATTGATGGTTGTTTTTACAATATGTTGGAGCAACCTCCTATGCCAAAGTCTAAATTCTAAGGGGTCGTTTGGTGTGATAGCAGAATAAGGAGGGCTAAATCCCAAGATAAATTTTAAGCACCTTTTATTTTCTTGTTTGATTGGAAAACTTGGGATAGCTTATCCCAGGATTATGAATTATTACATGGATAAGTAATCCCTCGCATTGTATGTTATATTAATTCTGAGATAACTTATACCGAAATAAAATAGGTAAATGATCCATTTAAATTCTTTTTATATATCATTTTTACCTTTATGTATAATTACACTATTTTTAATACCATATTTAATAATATTACTACTTCTTATTTTTATGATAATCATCATAGTTTTCTATTAGAATTTATACTATATAAATATAATTTTTATTTGACTGATTCTTATGTTTTTTTTATTTTGATATCTCATAACTAATTCTTCTCTGACAAATTAAAAAGGGAACTTCTATTTTAAGCTAAAATTTAAAAAAAGTTATATTTTTAAGTGCACATGGTACTTATCATGGGAATACATAAAAAAAAAATTTATTTATGTTAAATAAAATAAAAGTTTTGTTTTAAAAAGTGAATAACTAAAGCTCACAAAGAAAATATAAAAAATTAACCAAAATGAAGGGTAATTTTGTAAACAAATAATCTGTTCTTATTATTTTAAATATATATTATTTTGAATACCACAAATCAAACACTCAATAAGAAATAATTTCAAAATAACTTGTGCCATCATGATTAATCACAACATAACTTATTCCAGCATAATTCATATTCAAACCAAACGACTCCTAAATGATGGAGGAAAGAATAGATCTTAGGATTGCTATATTCTATATATCTATTGTAGTTTCTGTCTATTATGAATCATCATAAATATAGAATTATAAAAACTAAAGTAATTACCCTAATAAGCCTTACAACACTCCTTATGGGTGGGCCAAAATTTCCTATAAATGCATTCTGAAATCGTAACGTTATTCCACAATATCAATTTCATTTCCATTACTAACAACTAACAAGTTTGATTAGACTCTTTAAAAGCTAAAAGAAGTGTTTCTATATTTCTATATAATAGAAATGTGAAAATGAAACAATGAAGGGAAAAAACGTCATTTATCTCAATGGTAAAAGTGATTTCCTACTCGTTCCACGTCACTATTTTCTAAAAACTCTAGAAAAATCTTTGGTTCTTTTGTTACAACATAAATATGAATCTCCAAACTTTCGCAATCGATTCTTTTGATTTCTTTTTCTCAATATAACATGAATTTTGCAATTTGAAGTAATTTTTAGTCTCAATCTTTGACCTAATATTCTTCCAATTAGATTTAACAATTCGGTTGATATTTATTATTGTGTCCAAGATTCATTTACTTCCAATTGTTTCTTGTTTTCGATCTATAATCTGTGCATCATTGCATTTTTTCTATAAATGTTAAAGACTAGTCTTTCATTTTTCACATGGTTTATGTCGGTTAACGGTATCTCCCACATATATTATGATTAAGATCTCAAGAATATTTCATGACCGTATGCGATATTTCAGAATCAAATCATCACTTTTTATGTTATGTTTACTTGATCATTGCACTATCATGTTTTTAGACTTATCATGTTATCATGTCATATTTATGCATTTGACATATTCATTACATTCCGAGTACTGACCACATACATCCTGACGCCGATAATGTTTTATAATACAGGCGTAGATGTATCCCATGGAGCTCGTGGTTAAAACTGACTTCTATCCTCGTTGCTTTGGTTTTAGTGATTCGTCATCGTTCGAGGACAAGCTACATATGAGTTCTAGATTCATTGCGACTTTATTTTATGTTTATATATGTTTTGAGTGAGTTGGTGCTTGTCCAGATACTCACTTACGATAGAGGCTGATGAGTCCACGATTTGGACTCATTTAGAGCTTTATGTTAATAGATATAGTGTCCCCACATGCATATTTTGTCTCTATAACTGATATAAATCCTTGATTTTTGGGGATTTGAATTGAGGAACAAAGAATGGACACTAAGAGCAAAACACGAACAAGGCAGCTGAAAGAACGACGAAAATAAAGAATGAGGATCGCCTAACCATTAAGCGTGTCGCTAAATGACCTTGATCTCGCCTTATGTTCCAGTGTGCTAAGCTTTGAAGGAGAAAATCAAGTCGGTGATCGAAAGGAGCAGTCGGCGTGTCGCCGAATGGTTCGGCCGATGCGATGCCATATCGCCTAAAGTTACAGAACGTCAAAGATGTTGAAGGCAAAAACAAAACGGCGATACAAATGACAAAGGGTGGATCGTCGAGTGTGTTGGTGACTCGAGTTATTGCGCTAACTGACACTTCACAACACAATTTTTAACAACTATAAATACATTTTTAAATTCTTAGTTTACGATCTAGACATTGAGTAATCAGATTTGGAATTATCATTCTATCGTTGAACATTGTCTTAAGTTTTCATGTTTGGAGACATTTTTCTTAAGCTTTTGAAGATTTGAATATTTCCAATTCCAATAAATTGGAAGGGGATGTTGAAGATTCTTCATTGTAGACCTGTGTAAAGACATTATCAATCGTACCCAATTGATGGAAACAACAGTTGGTATCGATTTCTTGCTTCTTACTATGTCTAGCTAAAACTCAACTCTTGGGGTGTCATTTTGTGATTATTGTTTTATTTTAACAAAAATAATATATTGATTAGACTGATTTTAGAGTTGCGCCTCTTAATTTTTTAAAGAAAAATTAAGAAAACTCTCAAACTATTCTTTTAAGTTTTTCTTAAAAGATGATCGATTTTAGTTAAATTGATAAAACACAGCGGGCGTCTTACGTGGATTTGAATTTTTCGACGTTGAGACTAACAACAAATATTAACAAGAAAACAAGAAAGACAAGATAAAGAGGGAAAGAGACTCGGGCCCAAATCTGATTTTTGTCCTCTTGGCTAGTATTTGGGTCCGTTTCCATTTTGGGCCAAAGGCCCATTTGAGTGACACCTGTCCTAAAGTTGAAAGAAATAATTTCCTTTGGGACTTTGGCCCAATCTTCACCTGTCCTACAATTCTAACAAAATAGTAATAATAATAAATAATAAATGCTTAGACCCAAAATAACAAGATACAAATTAAAGAGTGGGCCCAACCCTTTTCAATTCTCCTCTTCTTTTGTCCTTTCAATTACGACATATGTACGTCCATTTCATTATTCTTTGGTTCCACTTGATGGATAGTTTGAAAGGAGGATTTGAGCCTTTACGGTTTTTTCGAATGCGGGAAAAGGATAATTGAAATTCATGGAGAACTCGGACATATTGTTAGGACCGAAAATAAGTAGGTGTAAATACAGAAGCTAGCAAATCGAATCTTGAAAGATCACGAGTAAGAAGACAACGAGAAATATACTAAAAGACACAAAGATTTAACGTGGTTCGGTCAATCGACCTATGTCCACAAAGGAGATGAGCAATCCACTATAAATATGAAAGTACAAAATACAGAGAGAAACAACCTCAACAAATTCACTCGGAATACATGGGAGGTTCACACAAGTGATAATGTATCAAGCTTGTGACCTATAAATTCTCCCCCTAACCAAAACTCTCAATGTCCTTAAGACTAATTGTGAATGCTGATTAAGTTAGAAGGAACATTCCTCTATTTATAGAGTCCTAAAAGTTTTCCTACTAGAAAAAGAATTAGTCAATCCAAAACATTTTCGTAAAAGGAAAACCTATTTATGGCAAGAAATCAGGGAAAATAAAACCCAACAAATCTCCCCCTTGCCTGAATTTTAGACAAAATAAATGTCCACCTTCTTGACTTAATCTTCAACAACATGCTTTTCCTCTCCATAATCTCCTTTGCAAAATTTATGTCTCAACACAGAGAACCTCTCTGAAACAATTTCTCCAACAAAATCTTCATTACTGTTAAAAAGGTTGCGGCTAGAACTATACCAATCAAGATGAACACCTCCTTCTAACCTGGTTCAATCATCGATTAAAGAACCACTAAACCTGACTCCATCATTGAATCTGGCTCTGATACCACTTGTTCAGACAAAAAATAAGTAGTTGTAAATGCGGAAGCTAGAAAAGCAAACCTTGAAATATCACGAGTCAGAAGATAACGAGAAATATACCTAAAGACACAAAGATTTAATGTGGTTTCGTCAATCGACCTACGTCCACAAAAGAGATGAGCAATCCACTATAAATATGAGAGTACAAAATACAGAGAGAAACAACCTCAACCAATTCACTCGGAATACATGGGAGGTTCACACAAGGGATAGTGTATCAAGCTTGTGACCCATAAATTCCCCACCAACCAAAACTATTAAAGCCCTTAAGACTACATTGTGAATGCTGATTAAGTTAGAAGGAACATGTCTCTATTTATAGAGTCCTAAACCTTTCCTACTAGAAAAAAGATTAGTCAATCCAAAACGGAAACCTATTTATGGTAAGAAATTTAGGGCAAATAAAACCTAACAAATCTCCCTCTTGCCCTGAATTTCTGACAAAATAAATTTGTCCACCTTCTTTACTTGATCTTCAACAACTTGCTTCTCCTCTTCATAATCTCCTTTCAAAAATTTATGTCTCAACACAGAAACCTCTATAAAAAAATTTCTCCAACAAAATCTTCATTACTGTCAAAAAAGTTGCGGCTAGAACTGCACCCGTCAAGATGAACACTTCTTTCTAACCTGGTTCAATAATCAATTATCGAACCACTGAACCTAACTTCATCATTGAATCTTGCTCTGATACCATTTGTTAGGACAAAATATAAGCAGGTGTAAATGCGGAAGCTAGCAATGCAAACCTCGAAATATCACGAGTAAGATTACAACGAGAAATATATCAAAAGACACAAAGATTTAACGTGGTTCGGTCAATCGACCTACGTCTATATAGGAGATGAGAAATCCACTATAAATATGAGAGTACACAATACAGAGAGAAACAACCTCAACCACTTCATCCGAAATACATGGGAGGTTCACACAAGTGATAAATATCAAACTTGTGACCCATAAATTCTCTCCTAACCAAAACTCTCAAAGTTTTTAAGACTACATTGTGAATGCTAATTAAGTTAGAAAGAACATATCTCTAATTATAGAGTCCTAAACCTTTTCCTACGAGAAAAATATTAGTCAATTCAAAATCTTTTCCTAAAAGAAAAACCTATTTATGGTAAGAAATTTAGGGCAAATAAAACCCACCAAATCTCCCCCTTGGCTTGAATTTCTGACAAAATAAATTTGTCCACCTTGTTTACTTAATCTTCAACAACTTGCTTCTCCTCTCCATAATCTCCTTTGCAAAATTTATGTCTCAACACAAAGAACCTCTCTGAAACAATTTCCTATTTATGATAAGAAATTTAGCGCAAATAAAACTCAACATTAACATGCGTCAATAAGAAAAAAGCAATCAACATTCAACCATAAAAAATCAACAAATAGACCTAAATGGTCACCCAAGTTGAGGGAATTGCCTTGAAATATTATTTATGTTTCATTTATGATAAAAATAACACCCAACTATCACTATTTTCCTTCAAATATACTTGACACTTCAAAAGCATCACTCTCTCCTAGTTGGCATGACATGTCATTAATTTTTTTAAATAATAGACTAATTTAATTCATTAAGTTCATTTAACTTAAATAATGATCATATTATTTTTAATTTTTTTTTATTAATTTATTAAGAAAAAGTTTTCATACTTAAAATCTTTAAACATAATTAAACCTTTTCTTTTTGTATGTTACGCAGAATACTTTTTTAGAATGTACTATAATCTCATAAACTTTGAATACTTATAAACACATACATTCAAAAAAATATTGATTTACAAATCATTCATGAACGCTAATTTGCTTTAATTAATCATAAATTGTATAATGAATCAATAATATTAAAGATCGATTAATTATTTTAAAAAATAATTATTTGGGTGCTTTGAAATCCATATTCTTACAATAACATTTTTAAAAATAAAATAGTAAGTGAATAATATTTATAGAAAATAAAATTTTAATCTTTATTTATCAGTATATTAATCTCATATAATATGTATATTATTGAATTATATCATGAAATTCAATTAATTATTAGTTTATTTATTGATGTTTAATTGTATGAAAAGTTCTATTATAATATAATATAAACAAAAGTGTTAAAAACAAAACAAAAAATTTAAAAAAGATATTTAATAATTTTCTCTTTCTTACCATTTTTTTGTCAACCTTACAAATTTATCTAAATACTTTTAGAGAACAAATTTCCTAAAATTTTCAAATAATTTAGTTAGGAATTTTAAAATTATGAGGTATTAAGTGCACACAGAGATCTTTTCATTATATTTTTTTTGTGACAATATATAAAGTTACTAGACTGTTTAAATTTTTTTCTTATAATTTTCATAAATTCTCATGTAATTTATATATTTATTTTGAAGAAACATAAATTTATGAATTGAATAGGTCTATTATTTTTCAAAATGATGATTTAATGACTGGCATATCAACTAAAATTTAAGGAGACTTTTGAGGTATTGAATATTTCTAATGGATTAAAAATATAATATTATTCAGTTACTATTTTCTTTTTAAAAATATATTGCAAGTATATATGGATTCAAAGAACCCAAATAATTACTTTTTTAATAATTAATCGACCTTTAATATTATTGATTAATCATACAACTTATGATTAATTGATGTAAATTAGCCTTCATGAGTGATTTCTATGTCAATATTTTTTTGAATGTAAGTGTATATAAGTATTAAAAATTGATAAAATTATAGTACTTTTTAAAAATGTATTCTTCATAACATGTCATGTCAACTAGGAGAGAGTGATTATTTTAAAATGTCAAGTATATTTGGAGGAAAATAGTGATAGTTGAATGATATTTTGGTTTAAATGAACATAAATGATACTTCATGACAATTCTCTTAAACTGGGTGACCATTTAGGAATTTGACTCAGATTCAACAATAGCGAGAAAACATAAACAAAAAGCCAAAGGTTTTATATCAAAAAATCAACAAAGCTTTACCCAACTATTTTCAGTCCCTCAATGGCGATTTCGAACAATGAAACAAAAAAAGGAACATATTTTCGAAAGAAAACACTACTAGGAGTTAAAACGACTTGAGCTTTCACAAAAAAGAACAACTTCACGACAAAGAATTCATGATTAAGCTTACCAAAACTTTAGTCATTTACAAACAATAACAAGAGAGAAACCAAACATGTAATCTATACTATATTAAAGGAAAGTCGAATGCCTAACCCAACAGAATAGCAAGATAGCTCGTTTTAAACATAAATAAAAGCTAATACAACAATGATCTTGATTCAAAACTGGAAATGCTAAATAACTAATTTAAACAGTTGGACTAAACCATCAGAGAACTTTGCTATTCTTTTGAAAGAAAAACCAGACCTAAAATTTTTTGTAAAAAATAAAAAACATTAAATACACCGAATACGGATACTGATATTAACAAACAAGGGAAACGAAGACATACATGTTCATCAACATTCAAGCAAATAAACTCAAGAAGAGATAATGAAATAGAGTTACGATAAATAATGAAACAACAAATCTAGGCATGAATGAACAAGAACGAAAACGACACTCATTAGTAGACAATGAAATAACTAAATCATCACAAATAAGGTGTATCGATATGCCAAAAATTCAATAACCAATAGCAATAAAATAGACTTCCGGGAGAATGGAAAATACAATTTCGAAATATAGGAGACGAGAAAATATTACAAAAGAGAAAATGTTACCTTTCTCAGAGAAGCAAGACTGGGACGAGGCGAGCAGGCGATGACTTCATCACCATTGATATATGACTCTGAGAACCTCGATGAACAGAGCAGAAATCTGATTCCCAATTTCGATCACCTGAAAAATTATTTTTAATATTCATATAGATTTATGTATAGCTCCCAAAATTTTCCAGCTCAAAATCTCCAACCATAAGTAGAGATCAAGAGACATTTATATAAAGGGGGATTTAGGTAAAAAATGTAGGGGGAGAGACGGGTGAATCTTCAAGAAGCTTGATACACTCAAATTACACCTCCCTAAAGAAGCATAAGCGATTGTTATCAAGTAAAGAACCCAACTAGTAGGTTGGAGTTGATCCCACAAAGAAAATTGTATAGACTTAACTTTATCCCACGATTATCTCTTTTTAGTCAAGGTATTTCCGAAGCAATAAAGGAGGGGGGGGGGGTTGTGAAACAAATTCCTTCAATTGTGTGATTTTCAAGTAAACAAAAGAAAACTTTGGTTGTTATCAAGATGAGAGAGCATCTAGGGTGTATGTGTTCTCCACAGGTTCAAAACGCAGTATTCCTAACAATATCAATCATTTCCTAGTGTATTACATGCTAAGTGATAAGTTAGGTATCTCTAAATCCCTGGTTCGACATCTAAAAAATTTCACCCGCACCTTGGTCCAACTACGTGTATATAATTTATTAACCCTTAGCCTTACCTCATATTAAACATCATAATCGATGTATGACTTAGTTATTACTTTGCACCAATCGACACTAGCCCTATTAGGTAGTATCACACTAAATATATGTTGATAAATTTTTTCCTATTACCTACCTCCTTTGTCCAGCAAGTAGCAACAAGGCGAGTACTAATGCATGCACTGGTTAAAAATACTTCTAAACAAAAGAATCATCAATGCGTACAAAAACACTATTCAAGAATAGCTTAGTTACTAGTCATACTTTGTTAATAACCCATGGTTCCCATAAGCCTAGTTGTAGATTTAGTTATCTATGTTAGCACGATCACGATTCATGTTTTTAGATGAAGAAATCATGAACTTACTAAGCGAGAAGAATAAACCCAGAAATTACACTTGAAATTCCAACCAAAATCTCCAAAACCATGCGGATCACATCATGACACGAATTCACCATACAACAGACACCTCTACTATTTTTCCTCTCACTAAGGTACCATTTCTCTCATAATGTAATTAGTGCCTCCACTTCAAATAAAATCCTCAGTTTTCACACAGTGATTATGCATTTTGGATACAAGATCTATTTCAACACTCGCGCTAAAAAATGAGTTCAAACGTAGTTAGTGATCCACGCCATAGGCTTGCCCTTATCTTCACTACTTAGGTTCATCAAACTAGACTCTAGGATCACTGTAGGACTTTCTCTCCTTGTAACATAGGCTCAGGGTCAGGTGTGTTACATTTGGGTGCATTTAGTGACTATGTTCCCTACTTGACATTACCTCTAAGCTTTCTACCTCCTTTTATTGTTCTTGACCCCCTATTTCTTTTCTCTTCATTCTTTTGCCTTATTCCCCTTTAAGACATGACTTTCACTTTTTTATATCTTTTTCTCAGAGTACTCTTCCTTTTCTTCTCTCCTTATTTTTTTCAACTGTTCTTTCATTTTGCAAGTCACATCCTTCTCTTAATTATGCTTTTGTTTTGAACATCCAACTTTTTCACACCCATTTTTGGGTCTTCTTTCATAATATCCATCCTTAACTCATATGTTTTCCATGAGTCGAGGTGCACAATGCCTGATGTCGGGTCAGGGCCAAGACGAAGTCACTTTTTGTATTAGCCACCCTCAACTTAGGCTTTTGGCTAAGTCGAGGTACATATGTCCAAGGAGGGACTGGGCCAAAACATTATACCCTGGGAAGGTGAGTTGGTGAAAAAAATGGTCTATTACTGGCTCAACATATTTAAATCAAAAGGGAACATTTATTTCATTTGGTTAACCTCTTTTAGGATAGATATGGAATATTTTTAACAAGGGTATATGACCATTTCCTAGCTTCTAGAGTAGATTTTTAGCAGGACTAACCGATTAAGTTCGAGTTAGACACAAACTGTTGAACACTCAAATATCCTCACATTCACTTGGCACATCGTTGCACTATCAGATAATCATAATTCCCAGTTTATGTTTTGGTTGAATGTCATGCAGTTGGTGCCTTTTCCTGTCATGTTTAGACCCAACACACTCAACTTATCTGAACCTATACTTGTAAGCACTATAATTTGATGGGGTATCATTTTTCATTAGCCATCATGCTTCTACACATATACTCACTAATACATGCTAGTTTAACAGAAATTTAAGCAGTTTCTTGGGGAAAAACAATACAAACAAGAAAACCTTAAGAGAGAATTGGGAGTTGAGATACTAAGACTTCACCCTATCACTCACATTCTATTTGCCCCACCCTAACAAAAATAATGCAATTGTCCCCTATGTACAATAAATGATAAACATCATGATGAAATGTGAAGCAAACCTGTGGCGCATAGCACCGAAGACCTCTCAACAAGCGGGTGGGTCCGGTTTTCTAGAGCTCGCAGGATCAGCAATTGGGTCACCATCAATAGTGCCCATATCTATAAGGATGGAACTATCAGTAGTGCCATATACCTCTGTCTCTACACCATTAGTAGTGCTCCTTGCTCCGCTCACATGCATGGAGTTGGATGCCTCTGCCACCCTCCTTTGGTGCATCTCTTCATCCACTAATGAGGCCCTCCTAGCCTGTTCCAGCTTTGTACGCTCTTTTTTTCTTGAACGGGCCTCATCACTAGCCTCAGCGGTGCAACTAAAATGGTGCCTGTTGCCACGAACAGGGGGTTTAGGCTTTATCTCAGCAAGGACCTTGTATAAGGCTTCAAGAACAATGTTTTCAACTAGCTCTGTCTCAGTCCTTTGCATCTCGAAAATGGCATCAATGTCGGCTCGCAGTCTAGCCAGCTCTTTTTGAATGGTAGCGAGATCAGTTGTGGGTTTTGTCGGGCCAAAACATGCAGCTTAAAAACGTGAAGGCATTTGTAAACCGCCTGAATTTGATGCTCAATCTGCTTGGACACCTGCTTCTCTGCGATCCTTTACCTCCGCTATGGACTTCTGCATCGATGGCTGTATGTGATGGAGTAAAGTTACAATATGCGTCTCTAAATTTTGGACTCTAGCAAGAGAAATCACTGCTGCAGCTGGTGGTGTGGATATAAAGAGTTAGGGGTCCGATTGGCTGCATGCGGAGAAAGGTCGGAGTGGGGTCGACATGCTTTGGGAACGGAGGGATCAACCCCTTGGGCTAGATCCACCATGTTCGATGATTGTCGCCCAAAGGAGGAACCTCAACTCGGGGCCCTCTGCATGTGTTGCCACATTATCCTCATCCTTGACCTATATCCAATGTCTAGATCAGGTCGAGTAGTGTATCATAATTCCAGATTGACACTCCAACATCCTTATACATAAAAAAGATCAAACACGGAAATACGTAAGTGGTGGAGATCTTAAATGCCTTCTCGTGTATCTCTGCCAACATCATCCGAGCAAAGTCAATCTCTAGCCCTGCTACGATGCTGCCACCATGACAACCCTGTCCCATCTGAGCGCTTGTCAGCCTGTGTGGGTGACACTTTATTTCGGACCAGCAACCAAAAGAATTTGGCCACTAAAATTAGTATGTCCTTCTGGATGCTTACTTGGGGTGCTATGACCCAGTCAACCTGCTCACATCTATCGCTATATATTGAGCCAGCCACATTTTCATTGTCTCTCGCTTCTTTGCACTCCTTTGAAAATCACCACCGCGAATTATGTCCCACATATAATCAAACTCCAAAGTATTATGACTCTACTCTATACCGGTGGTGGGGTCCGTATAGGAATCGTTCGATGATTGCTTGCGAGATGTTGACCCGGCCACCTCGGACTATTGTAGAAGTGAGAGGGTCCTATTGGTGGGTTTTTCCCACTTATCAATGGGACCTCGGGGAGTGGTAGCATTGGAGGCATTGAAATCCTGCACAATCTCCTCACTATATGTGCCAAAGTCCTAAGCCATTCAGTTGCACTTGTGGGAGTTAAAGAGTCGGTGCACCTCTCAAAGTGTATGTAGAGTCCCCATGAGGACTCGATGTACCTCTGTGATCAATATGGTCACCACCCCCTTTTCGATTTATCATCTTGCCATCCGTATGATTTGGCATTGTCCATCAACACACCACCTTTTTGGTTCCTCTGCTACCAGGGTGAGGTCATTTGTACGGTGTGTCGGTGCAAATCCTGAGCTATGGCCTCCTCAAATGAGGCATGTCATTCATGTTCCTCTGATCTAGTGGCTTTCTGAGAGGTGGATCCAGATATGGTGGCTGACTTGGACCCTGAAGACTGGCCGACCCTAATCCTGTAATCGTGGCGGACTCAGAGTCGGATGTTAAGCCCCCTTCTGTACCGGAAGCAGTTAGGTTGGTGAGACGATCAGTGTGCGCTACCTACCAGACTAGAGGCAATGACTACATCGTGGTTAACCTTCCGAGGACTGCCCCTAGTGGCTCGGGATGATGTCGTTGGTGTTGTAGTTCTCGAAGGAACATAAGTTGGGTCCTTCTCTATGTTAGTGTCTTCAACAATCAACCGATACGATGAGGTGAACAACTTTGATTTACCCGTTTTGGTGTAGACCACTTGCTTCTTGGGTTCCGTTGTACATGTGGAGAAATTATTAGTACCAACATAGCTTACGACATACTTGAAAGAAATAATCTTTTAGGAATCAGTTTAGGTTGATAGTCCCCATCGACGATTCGTAAACCCTTCCGTCGATTGAATAGGTTGAAAAGCCTACTTTTTGATTAAAATGACGGATGTGCAGGACAACCCGTCGATCACTTGATGCATCGTAGTCCACATCCGTTGTTTTACACTTAAGATTATTTGTAGGTGTGGCAAACTACAGGCCCCATCGATGGTCCGTAGATAGGGTCTCATAATTGAGGCCCGTGCCAGATTTCAGGCCTCTTTTAATTCAACTTCTGATTTTATTTAGGAACAAATTATAACAACAATCAAGTCTATACATGCATTTCAACATATCATATGCTATTTCGTGGTTCCTAGGGTTCTATTTTTGTACAATTTTCTAGCCATGATTTGTATAAAACATGAACCCCTAGGTCAAAACTGACATTTAGACTTAGACACACGATTTTAGGGTAGTTAATATGCTTCACAATCACTGTTTATCATTCCAAGGGTAATTAATATGAAACTAGTGGCATGCAATGATAATCAATTTAGTCCTAAAGTGAATACCTACTCCCGATGTCCTATGTTCAACTATAAATGAGAATTTAGAGTGAGGGGAAGTCGAATTACCTTTCAGGCGATGAAGATTGTTGTGATTGTGTGCCTACAATGAAGTGCAATCCCAAAGACAAAGTCAATGTGTGCCAAACCCGATCACCGGACTTTTGAGGAGGAGAAGATATAGAGTTTGTGAGAAAGATGATTAGGAATTAGGGAAAGTGATAAGAAAGAGGGCTTGTATAGATTTGGTGATGATATGGGGAGTGATTCAGGAGAAAATTGGAGAAACGGTTATGGATAGAATTTGGAAAGAAAATGGAAGGGGGGGGAGGGGAAGAATTTGAATGGTGGGTTTTCAATATAGGCGGTCGGGTTTGGGTCGGTTCACTGGTAATGAGACCTCATTAACGATATGTGGATGGATTGACGGTCTGTTAATCATGACCGTCGATCACTCTTAGAATTAGAAAGTTTGGAATCTTACTAGATTTACGTACACCATTGACGGTTCTACGATTGAACGATGGCACGTCGATGAGGTCCGCAGACCTCTGCACCAGACCATTTCCTGCAGATTTCTGATCTTTCCTCCTGCACATATAACAATAGTTAGGCCATTTTTTTGTACTTTTCTGAACACATTTTAGACACGGACCCTATTCTAATCTCTAGCCAACACTAGCACACACAGAACAAAGAAATGAAACACTTAGAACAACTAAACGAAACTATGTTTCTTTCTACATGGAAAACAAAACCTATCGTTGGCTAGAGTACACACCTTGGGTTACCCCCAAGCAGCCCTTGATTTAACATCGCGGCACGACACATGCCCCTTGATCGCTCAGACTTCATCAAGATGATAGGCCTCAACCAGTTCTTGAACACTTTCCGCGTGCCTCAGATAGATCTTCATTCTTTGCCCATTGACAATGAACCTTGTGCCTTCCTTTTTCTCCAGCTTAGCTTCTCCATGAGGAAACACTTTGGTGACGAGGAATGACCTTGTCCATTTGGACTTGAATTTTCCCAGAAATAAGTGCAACCTAGAGTTGAATAGAAGTACAAGATCACCACCACCAACGATGATCGTGATTCAAAACTGGCAAATGCTAAGTAGCTAATTTAAACAGTTGGACTAAACCATGAGAGAACTTTTCTTTTCTTTTGAAAGAAAACCAGATCTAATGTTTTTTTAAAAAAATAAAAATAAATACACCGAATACGGATACTGATGTTAACATTCAAGGGAAACAAAGACATGTAGGTTCATCAACATTCAAACAAATAAACTCAATAAGAGATAATGAAATACCCTTAAAATAAACAATGAATCAACAAATCTAGGCATGAATGAACAAGAACAAAAACGGTACTCATTAGTACACAATGAAATAATTAAAGCATTACAAATAAGGTGTATCTATATGTCAAGATTTCAATAACCATCAGCAGCAAAATAAACTTCCCGAAAATCATCATTTAAGAATATAGGAGGCAAGAAAATATTACGAAAGAGAAAGTGTTACCTTTATACAAGCAGCAAGACTAGGACGAGGTGAGCAGGCAATGACTTCATCACTACTGAAATACGTCTCCGAGAACCTAATGAATAGAGTAGAAATATGATTCCTAATATCTATCACATGAAAACCTATTTCCTAATATTCATATATAACTATGTATAGATAGTAACTCAAATTTTCCCAACACAAAATCTCCAAAACATGAATAGAGAAGAAGATACATTTCGGGTGAATTTCGGAGAAGCTATAGGGCAAAATCGACATTCCCACCCAATTACATTTCAAATTTTTTCATCCCAAAGTCGAGACAAAGCTGATCTTGTACGAGGAAATCCAAATTTTCAAAAGCACAAAAGTTGAAAGCGACGCAGGCATTTTTGATTGAATTGATTATCCTTGAGTGCTAAGTGGATTCATCTCCAGGCGAGCAGTGATGATTCGTGCGACTGCGAGGATGAAATTACAGGTGCTTTACCTTTTGGAGCAGTATGACTGTGCTGGAACTTCAAAAGAAGAAGACACGACAAGAAACTCGTACATAGACACCGTGTGCTCCCCATTTGAGACCGTTGTTGTGCTTTTTTGAACTCTCTCTTTCTCTCCTTCACATGATGCACGTACAAGCATCGGGTGGATTCTTTCACGCACTGTAGTTGTGAGCGTTGTGCTATGCCGTAAATTTAGCGTTTGATTGTTTCTTTATCATTTCTTCTGGGTTTCTTTTGTGAAGGGAAAGGATTTGGGCCAGGCCGGGCTTGGAGTGGGCTAGAAATTGCTGGGATTGAAAAAGAGGTGGGATGTCTAGATTGAAAAATAAAACGGGATGGAGCTGGGCCTGATTTTAAAAAATTTGCTAACTAAAAGGCCTAAAATTGGTCCTTTAAATGGGTAGAAATGAATTGCAGATTTGGCTAAACAAAAGGGATCAAACACAACCCAAATGAATTTCGAAATTTAACGAAATTAAATTATTGGTTGATTTGGTCAATATCTAATCAAGATGAATTGTCATTAATTTATTAACGAGCTTCTAAAAACTAATGACATACAATTATTACTTTGATTATATGCTAACCATCACTGACTCAAACTTATAACTATAAGCTACACAAGACCAAATTAATAACATATTTATCAAGATAAAGTAGAGATCTTTTGATATGATTTTCAAATATTTATAAAATATACTAATTATATATATAAAAAACCATATCAAATATATTTATTATTCATGACTTGTGAAAATCGACCAAAATACCTAAGATGATTTTGAAAGCATTTGGATTTTATAAAGTTAATTATTCTAAGTCGTTTTTGAAATTAAGAAGCCCGTGAATTAATTCCTATCGGGATGGATCAAAATCGGGTGTCAACAAATTATGGTTTGATATAATTTCTGGGCGTTGCTAATTATTAGTTTTTTTTTTCTGTAAAAGTTATTTAGTTCAGTAGTTGTGGTCTAATTTAATGGGGTTGTAGTTGCAAGTACAATCTTAGCTTAGCGTTTCTGGCTTGCTCGAGAGATCAATTTTGAAACCAAAACTATTGAATCAATGGTCGCCGGGTAGTGGGTCGTTATGGGTTTAGCTCGAGAGAGTGATTCCTAAAACCTCTTCCGTACATTAAGCTCAAGAGATTGAATGGACTAAGGTGAATCTTAATTGCCTCTTATTAGTGTTCGAGAGAAACAAATCTGTGTAAATTGCTCGAGAGAGTGTTTGCCCCACTAAAGTCTAGCTTAATCACTAATATTCAAGTGTTTACTACTAATTGCAATTACCTGTTTTTTTTGTCTCATCCCATAATCCTACCACATTCCAAGAATCTTGTCTCCATACTTGTCATTTCATTTATTTTCTGTTTAGTTAATAATTGACTAAAAATCCCCCTTTTTGATAATTGACTCGCAAATGTCTTGATCTATAACTAATTCAAATTGATTCATACTTGACTATCAATTCGCGGAGCCACTCCTTGTGGGATTCGAAGCCAACTCACTTAGTAGGGTGATATTACTGACTAAGACCATCAACACTTAGTATTGGATAAAGTGTCCTGATGCGTTAATCAAAATGACACCAATGCCGGAGAGAAGTGTTATTTGATAAATTTTAGTTAAGCTAAATTTCTAGATAGTCATAGTTGAACTTACTTAATTTTTATTTTTTATTTATGTGTTGCTATTTTGGTTAGAGAATTAGAGCATAGTGAGTAGCAGTAATACCTCAATGGATCACCTTTCACTAAACTTGATGATGTTTAGGTATAACATCGTGAATTTTAGGCAATTGGAGAGGGAGTCCATGCGTGAGTTGTGGAAAAGGTTAAAAATCCTATTGTAACAATGCCCAACTCATGAGATTCCAAATAAAATACTTCTGAAATTCTCCCACTGGGGTCTTACCCCTGAAGATAGAATAATGGATGACCAAATCTCTTCAGGATGCTTGATACGACACTCCTATGAGACCGCAACCCATCTCCTTGATTATGTGGCCAACACAAACAATGAGACTGAGAATGACCAATGCTTGGCCACACTGTTGGTTCAGATGAATACCTTGGCCAAAAAGGTGAAGGACTTAGAGGCACTATCCAAAAACATGACAAGTACATTACCTCTCACGAGCGTTGGAATATGAAACAACAAGAGGTCAGAAAAATTGAAGAAGTCCTCTTACTCATTCAACACAAATTTGAAAAACACGACAAAGTGTTAGAAGAGATAAGAGAGAAATTATTAATGTTGAACTAGATGGCGACCTCCTATTATGTTCTCATTCAACTAATAGGGTCCCAAAAATGTGGTAGCCTTATGACAATGAGGGAAAACCTTACTAATGGAACTTGAGTGGGGTTAAGTGTCGTGCCACAATAATAAGCAAGGCGCTTCTTGGGAGGTAACACAAGATCTTTTTATTTCTTTATTCATGCTTAAAAAATAATGGTGTGTTGATTGTGCATGTCGAACTATTTAAAAATATTGAAAGTGTAGATTGGCGAGTTAAAGGTCCAGTTGGCAAATCGCAGATAGTGTTTGCGATCTTGATCTTGTCTACTATTTGGACCTCCACATCAACTAGAGGTACTGTAAAACTCGTAGAGGTAAGTGATTATTCGACATGTCGTCGAGTGACACGGCGAGCACGACTAATGTCGCCGAATGAGTGAAAAGTGTACGATTTTAAGGCCAAAAGTTTCAATCCTTCAATTTTTCTCACTTTTATCTTCCCAAATGCACACCGACACTTTAGTTTATATATTTATAGAATCCTAAGTGTTTTATTTATTGATTTGTTCTAAGATTCAAAATACTTTTCCCCCCTAGCATTTAAAATTTTATATTGTTCGGCAGAACAGGTTGGTTTTCTGAACCCCCTAATTATTTTTACCGCATTTTGTATTCTCTAGCAAAAGATTTTCTCTTAGTGATGTGTGCTGGGCCTCTTTGATCTTATTTGTATTGAATATGCCTATTTTTGAACTTGATATACTTTCTCATATTGTTCTGATCATTGAAATCCCGTGATCTTGTGCTTTGAAATAAACTGAAATTGTGGGGTTGTGCTTGCGTGTCATTAGTCTTAGTTAGGTGAAGTCTGTGTAGCTTGAAATTGCGCCGATTGACGTGATTTACCCAATGACAGAATGAGTGACATCATTCTCACGGGAAAAAGTTTTCAGATGGTCAAATTTGATAAAACTGGGAGAATTTGGATTATTCCAAGGTAATGGGTGTCATGAGTCTTTCTTAAATTTGTCTAGTGCATGCTTTGATTGTTCTTTCGTGGGGTTAAGGGGCTGAATTCAAGTAGATGGGTAGAAAGTAGGCACGATGGGTAGCTTGGCGAGCTGGGTCGAGCTTGCCGAACCACTCGACAGTTCGCCAAAGTTCCCTATTTCACCTTAAATTTCATGGTTTATATGATATTACCTATGTACTTTTTGTTCAGAAGTTTGTGTTCGCCAATAGCACTCGACAATTTGCTGAAAGTCTTCTTTAACACCCTTTTGACTACACCCTTGAACCCTTTTTGCACTATTACTTTTGGCGAGCTAACTCTTGCTCACTGAAAAATTGTGGTGATTTGCCAAATGGCCTTTTTCTTCACCAAATTGCTAGAGTTTCACTGCCAATCCTTTCGGCAAGCCCAATCTAGCTCGCCAAAATGATTTAGCGACTCACTAATTGTTTCGGCAAGTTTGTTCTCAATAATTTTTTTGATCCTTTGTTTTATTTTCTAACTTTGCCTCGATGTTTTTGCAGACATGGTACAAAAAGCGTAGACATGCCACCTCAAAAAAAAAGGGTATCACTATTAATGAAGGGAGGTCAAATCCTCCCAAAGAAGGGAAGAGAAGAACCTCCACCTGGAGACAAAGGCAAGAACAAGAGCTCCAATTCTGACAAGAAGACTACTTCCCAAGTCTCCTCTATTTCTTCATGGCCCAAGGATTTATACAGTTGTGAAGACCTTTCTGGTAGATAAACCCTTTGAGGACTCTAATACAACTATTTTCCCTTATGAGGTGACCCCGAGCATTGACGCCTAAATCTAGAAAGATTGGGCGAATGACTAGAGAGGATTCCCTATTTACCTCTCTGTTTGGCTTACTTTATTTAACTTTTGGATATTATATCATTTGCATTTGAGGAAAAATGATTTTTATTTTAGGTAGGGTGAGGCCCACTTTTGTGCCTTCTTTGAGTATAATTTTGTTTTTATATTTGGGTTGTAAGATTTATCCTGTGTTTTTAATTGCATCGTGTGGATGATTAAGCTTGTGACTCCTAGTTAGACCCTGTCAAATTTTTTTACCACCTCTTGTTTGGAGATGAATTTGGTTGTTCTCTTACTAATTTTAGTATTAGTTTCAATCAATACCAATGACTTGAATAGTGCTCTCAATTGAACAAACATGAATGTACGGCTACGATGAGGCCAAATGAAGTTGCATAGAAAATATGTGAACTCTTTGAATCTCTTTGTTACTAGCCAAATATCGAATTCAGTCTCTTGCGCTGAATATTTATTGCACACTAGTGAAAGTGTGGAGTCTTGTTTGACTTTAGTGTCAATGCATTGTGTAATGAGCTTACTGTGAACCATGCATGTGATGCCTAGAATTCGCACATACATATTTTATTTCAAATGCATTGGAACAAAAGAGGCCCAGGTGGGTACTGACCAGACCAGGCTATGAGAACAAGAGAGTCTTTGGAGTTTCCTATTGTATTCAATTATATTGATGATCCGATCTGCAAGGACCATGATTGGGAATTGTTTGATCATCTTTCTTTAAAGAAGAGTCGAAATAGAATCAACTTAAATTCGAGATCGCTATTCAAAATCTCAATGAAACACTTTATTTCTCATCTCATGTCTTCTTTTCATGAAAAAATACAAATTGAAGTTCCAGTTAACTAAGTGATGCAATCTCTTGACATGATCTTAGGCAACTTTGAAGAGTGCAAAACAATTCGACATATACCTCTTTTACGGACAACCTTGTGAGTGTGTGTAATCCTTTCTTGAACACCCCTTGAGCCTCAACCTTTTCTTGATGAAAATATGACCTTTGTTTATCTATTACCCATAATCCTCATGAAGTTGTGGTTAATTTAAATAGCCACATTAGGCCAAAATCTTCAGTTGGGGGAGTGGTGAAAAAAGAAGGTACATCAAGAAGTGCAAAGAAGTCCTTTTGACTCATGGTTTTGAGAAAAATGGAACCCCTCCATATATAAAAAAGAGAGGAAAAGAAAAAGAATTGAAAAGTTGTGGAATAAAGATATGAAAGTGAAAAAGAAAATGGGGTTTCCAATAGTCCATGGAAGATGAATAATGGGATGACTTGTTAGCAACAAACGAAAATGATGAAGAAGAGGGAAGAACCTCAAAAAGACATTTGTGATCTTGAGTGAGATGCAACAAAGGTTGATTGGAAAATATAGGCATATCTATGGGTGAAATCATGCATTGTGTTCATCCTTGTGATTGTAAGCGTTGAAATTGATTTTGAACCTTTAAATTTGAGAACAATTGTGTGAATATGGAATCATTCCTTGTGTGAGGGAATTTGTACACTTTTGTTGAGCTTGAACTTGCATTTAAAGCAAGTGTAGTGAGCTTGAGATTCTTTGGTAACGGTGAGTCACAACTTGAATCTTTGAGTGCACAATTGATCCTTGCATGAGTAAGTTGAATCTTTTTGTGTGCATTCACGATTTAATCTTGTGTAGCACTATTTGCAACATCCTTTTTTAATTGCTGAACTTGAGTTTTACTTGAGGACAAACAAATGTTTAAGTTGGGGGTTGTTGATAAGTCCATGATTTGCACTAATTTAAGGCTTTATTTTAATAGATTTATTGTCCTCAAATGCATATTTTTTTCCCTATAACTGATACAAATCCTTGATTTTCAGGGATTTGAATTGAGGAATAAAGCGTGAACACTAAGGAGCAAAAAGGAATAAGGCAACTGAAAGAATGAAGAAAAGAAAGCATGATGATCACCTAACCCATTAGGCGTGTCATTAAATAACCTTGATCTCGATTTATGTTCCAGTGTCTAAGCCATAAAGGAGAAAATTAAGTCGGTGATCGAAAGGAGAAGTCGGGGTGTCTCTGAATTGTTCCATGATTAGCGCTATATCACCCAAAATTATAGAACGTTAAGGTCGTTGAAGGCAAAAGCAAAACGATGATACAAATGAAAAAGGGCGGATTACTGAGTGATCGACTATCCCCACTTATTCAGTCGACTGATCCTTCGCAGCACAATTTTTGAGAACTATAAATACATTTATAAATTCATAGTTTACTATCTAGACATTGAATAATAAGATTTGGAATTATCTTTCTAGCTTGAACAATGTCTTATGTTTTCAAGTTTTGAGACATTTTTCCTTAGCTTTTGAAGATTTGAAGATTTCCAATTCCAAGAAATTGGAAGTTGGTGTTGAAGATTCTTCATTGTAAACCTATGTAAAGACATTATCAGTTTTACCCAGTTGATGGAAACACTAGTTGGTATCGATTTGTTGGTTTTACTATGTCTAGCTAAAACCCCAATTCTTGGAGTGTGATTATGTGATATTGGTTGATATTATTGTGGGGTATTGCTAATTATTAGTTTGTTTGTTGTGTAAAAGTGTTTTCGTTCAGTAGTTGTGGTTGAATTTAATGGGGTTGTATTTGTAAATTCAATTTTATCTTAGCATTTTGGGATTTCTTGAGAGAGAGGTTTCAAAACCAAAACTGTTGAATCAATAGTATGTTGGTAGTGGATTGTCAATGGTTCAGCTCTAGAGAGTGAGACCTAAACTCTCTTCCGCACATTCAACTCGAAAGAGTGAATGTTATAATGCAAAGGTTTTTATTAATTTCCACTTATTAGTGTTCGAGAGAAACAAATGTGATTAGAGGTAAATTGCTCGAGAGAGAGTTTACCCCTCTCAAGTCTAACTTAATCACTAATATGTAGTTGTTTACTAGTAATTGCAATTACCCGGTTGTTTGTGTTATCCCATAATCCTATCACATCCCATATATTCTTCTCCATACTTGTATTTTCGTTTATTTTCTGCTTTAGTTAAAAATTGACTGAAAACCCCCCTTTTGATAATTGACACTTGTGTCACCTTTTTAATTTGATATGTTTCTACTCACAAATGTCTTGGGCTATTCGAATTGATCCAACTTGGATATTAATCATCAGAGCGACTCCTTGTGGAATTCGACTCCAACTCACTTTGTCGAGTTATATTACTGACTAACGATCATCGACACTTAGTATTGGATAAAGTGTCCTGATGCGTTAATCAGAGGAAATTTAAGAGATTAGTACTTCCATATGAGTCTTTGTATTGGGATTTTTCTATTATGTTGAGATTATCAGTTGAGACTTTGCTCCTCTTATCTTGATTCTTAATTTTTGTATGGTTTCTTAGTGTCTTGGGATTCTAGGTACCATATCGCGTCTATGGGTAGTCTTGGATCGTGCAAAGCTTGATATTCAAAGCATCAGGTAAAAGTGTCTTAGGGTGTCTAAAAGTCATTTAAATTAAAGAGAGTCTTGTTCGTGGGTGTAAAACGCGCCATATTTATGTATGAGAGGGTATGAGACGTTTAATAAATACCTCACTTGTATCACCCCATAAAATTTTTTAATTGAGACTCAAACAATTCTTCGTTGTGAGTAGAATTTTATAAAGTAAATCAAAATTTCGTTAGTGCTAAGGTCAGTAGATGTAGAACCTTGAGTTCCAAGAAGAACTAAAGAGAGTTCATTCAAGTCATTCCTAAGTTCCTTTAAGTATTGAGTCAACTTCAAATGACCATAAATTTCAATATATGATGAGTTAGGTGGGACACAAGGTATCCAATGAAGAGTATTTGAATCATCTTTCCAACGCTACCGAGTTTGCTCATTTTTGAGTTTGTATGAGGGAGAAATGTCCATTCGAAGTTGGGTTGTCTAGATAAGGAAAGTCAAAACGTATTTTAGAGGGGTATTTCGGTCTTTTCTTACCCAATTGATTTAATTCATTTTTATTAAGATTGAAAGGATAATATCCTAGTAGTTTAGTTTTGTAAACTCAATTTACGCTTATGGTTTTAGTTAGGAGTTCAAGAAGAGAAAATAAGAGAAAGAGGAGAAAAGAGGAGAGGATCAAAGCTTTCGTAGAGAGTCTTGCATTTTGTTTCGGAATTTCAGTTTATTCAAAAGGGGTATGTACACTTCCATAGTGTTGGGTTTGTTCACCCACACACCAAACATTTTTTTTAGCGTAAGTTCATTCTCAAAAGTTGAAGCATTTAATTTCTTGAAGTTCATTCGAAATCTTGTTATGTTGGGGTTTTGATGATTTCTTGAGATGAAAGTGATTATTTTGAGTGTTGTTTTGAGTTGATTAGTGTGTACTAAGTTTGGTTAATTGAATTTAAGGAAAACTTGAGAAAATAAATTGATTAAAAGTGATTTAGGATTAGAAAATGAGAGGCGAAACTCGTTGAACTTGGCCTGGAGAGAGGCTAGGGAGGCATGCCCCAGATGTGCCCAAGGGTATGGGGCGACGCCTCTTAAGTGCTCCCATATGAAGTCTCTAATGTTAGGGGCTGGCGCCCCGCGCCCGTTACGTACTAGGGTCGCCTGCCCCAACTTTTTTTCATCGAATGTTCTGTTTGAGTCCATTCTAAGTGTACCTTCACTCTCTTTGATTTTAATCACTATAAACTACTTATAAACACTAATAAATAATTCATCAGATGAACATAACCTTGAATCAATATATTCAAATTCAATTTAGATTTATGAGTTAAGTTTTGAAAATTCTTCTGAAAATTCTATGAAAGTCCCTTTGAGTCCATTTCTGGAGTCTACAACATTTAGTAACTTGTTTCAAGACTCAAATAAGTGAGCATGAGAGTGAGAGAGAAAGTATTATTATGTATACACTACCACTGAGATTCTTCATGACATGAACCATGACTCTTGAACACATAATTCACATTTAAGAGAGTGTTAAGAGTAGAGTCCAAGAAGTCTTTGAGTTCGAGTGTGAATCCTTTGAGATCAATGATTGATCTGAACTAATATTTGAGGAAATAAGTATGAGAAGTAAAAATAGTTGTATAGATGAGTTCCTTATGGATATTTGTACCCTTGAGTCGAGTTGTTCATCCCCATAAATTTCGCATGAACTTCATATGTTGGTACCTTTGAGAGGAGTAGCATCTTCAAGTTCTAAGTATTGTGTATTACGTTTGTAATCCCCTTTGAGATTATATTTATAATTGTTGTACTATTGAATGTTACCCATGAAGTCCTTGAGATGAACTGTTCATGTTAATAATTCTACATAAACCTTATAAGTCGAATAGTCTTGAGATGACAAGTATTTTTGGGTCCTTGAGTTGAATAGTTCAATACATATAATTCCACCTGAACCCTTCAAGTTGAGCATTCTTGAAATGAGTAATATCATTGAATTTCTTGAATTCCAAGTATTGAGTCTATCTATGGTTGTTGAAAACCTTGCATTGAGTCGTGCATGACCATAATTTGGTATGAACCATATATTAAGAAGTCATTTACAAACATTTTAACTTTGTTTGAAGACATAAGATTTGAGTTGAGTAAAGAGTAAGAGTAAACTTCATTTCTTCAAAGATTATACGAGAACTAAGTATTCCCAAGAGTTAAAATGTTTTCATATTTGAGAAAGAAAGGAAACACCGGTTTCGAATAGAGATTTTAATCTAAGCTTTGAGTAATTATTTCAAACCAAATAAGGAGTTTTGTTTTAAAAACATATGAGCTAACTACATATTAGGAGTAGTATTGAGAACCAATATGAGGATGCGAGTTCATATAACATAAGTCTCAATGAACCATGTAGCCATCATAGGTGGTAAATGATCGTACTTTTAAGATGACTCCTTAAGTTCTTTTTAGCATAGACTAGTAGATCCACTTACTTAAGATGTTCTATATGACAACAAAGTATAGGACCGTTTCGACAGCATGGGGAAGACGTTGTATCATCACTTAGGCTCATATTGGTGGTTGTCAGTTAGAGAAAATCCCACAAAGTTATATTGTATTTTTATATGCACAGTGAGTATTTTTTCAGGACTGAACCCATATCGTTCCACACCTTAGGTCATAAGTCTAGTAGTCTTGATTTCGATACCTCTTTCTTGAGCAAGCCGTAAACACATGAGTGGTTTTGTATTTGCAACTATAAACATATTAAATTAAACCACAATCACTAGGTGAAATCACTATTAAAATGCATATAACCTATGAACAAGAATGAGGTTTTTAGTCACACATCAAGCAACAACAAAATACACCTAAAATAATAAAGAAATCAAATGGGTATGAGAAATTAAACTTAATATGAGCAAACGAAGAAGAATGGAGAAGACAAACTTCCGATTTGAGGAACAAGTGCTCTTTCCTTTAAGTCTCCTAAAAACCATCTAAAAACTTTAGAGAAAAATAATGAAACTTAAGAGCTCAGTCTCAAAATTACAAAATTATGTCTCTACTTTCTCCTTGTCCTCTTCCTCTATTAAAATAATAATGCGTTTAGTATATAGACTTTAGAATTTGTGCAGGCGAATCCATTCGATGAGTTTAGTCGCGAACGTCGGGTTATTAATTTATTTGCCCATCTTCTAGATCATTGCCATTTGTGCTCTGCCTTCAACATCTATGCATTCTGGATCATTGGGTTGAATTATTCTACTTCGCAAAACTACTTCCCTCCTCATGTATTTGCCTTTCCTGTTCCTCCATCAGACATTCACTTTCTTGGAATTCCTCTGTTTCATCTATTTCTAACAGATATAACTGTTTGGAAGTCTTACACTTGTGTCCAGGAATGTACTTCTCATTGCAGAAATAGCATAATCCTTTTAAACATTTTTCATTTATCTCCTCTGCGCTTAGTGTTCTCCTGTTCATTCATCTAGGCCCATTAGAACCCCCAAATCCAGGTGTAGGAAGAATATGTTTGCTGTTGTAATTTCTTTGTTCTGTGAATCTTCTTGAATTTGCTTGAGAATGTATTTGTGCAGGTTGTATAACTGCTGCTATATAAGCCTCTTGTAGCCTTGCACTTCTGTAAACTTGAGTCACTGTAGTGGGGTTAGTCACTTTCACAACAAGATTCAGTTCATGCTTTAGTCCTCCAATGAAACAACTCTAATAGCATTTTCTTGTGATAAATTCACCCTTCTCAAATTCCTTTCAAATACAACTTGGTATTACTTCACACAAACTATCTGTTTAACCCTCTTTATCTCCTCCATGGGATCATCAAAATCAGTCCCAAACCTTTCAACCATAGACATCACATATTCATTCCAAGTAGCAGGTTGTAAGTACTGTCTGTATCTCATGAAAGAAAGATACCATTGGATGGCTTCTCCTTCCAGTTGCATTGCATCCACTGTTACCTTTTCCTCTGCAGCTACATTTTCCATGGAAAAAAAATGCTCAATCTTGAACAGCCACGATCTCAGATCTTCCCCTGCAAACCTAAGGAAATCCATTCGGGACCATCTTGAGAAGTTTGAATGATGGGTGTTGTAACTGGTAGGGCTCTTGGGTCTGTGACTTCTCTCCTCAGAATGGTGAATTCTTTCATCAAGATGTCTTGCAGTTGAAGGACCACCTTCTACAATAATTCTCTCCCTCCCAGATTTTCGATTAGTGATCAATTGTTCCTTCAATTCCATGACCACTTGATCCAACCTCTTCAAGTTTGTAACTTCCCCTGCCAACGTTCCCATTTTTGCTGCCAAATTCTGCATCATTTCCTTCAATTCCCCCATTTCTGTTGGAGAATTATCAGAAGATCTTGTTCCTTTCGCCATTAAAAATCCAAGGATAGAGTAGCTCTGATACCAATGTTACTCGGTTGCAGGAATTCGCAATGAATTCGAGGATCGAAAAACTGTTTCAGGATATCTCGAGAAAATAACTAATAGTGAAAGAAGAAGATAGGAAGAGAGATTAGAAAGAGAAAGAATATTCCGTGTATTTTCATATCATGTATATAATTGTATTACACTTTATATAGAACTGAACTTACAACTGAAATCGATTCAATTCATTCTAACTAATTCAGTTATTTTGATTTCATGTGCCCAACTAACTAACTTTAACTACTTTTATCACTAACTAATAAATGTAATCTCTTTTTTATGTAACACCCCACCTGGTCAGAAGCCAGGGGTTGTGAGAACACATATGAGGATCATGGTTATTGTTCCTGAGATCATTTGAATTGTTCTTGAAATCTACAAAGGAAAAACATTAATTTCAATCGAATTGAGGTCAAACATGAGATTACTAGTCTCTAATTAGATGAGTTCTCCATTTCTTACAAGCATGCCAAGCACGGTAGGGCCGATATTTGTGCTACTCAATCTTCAAGGTTCAGTCCATTGTTTTTCTTCATATTTTCTAGTTATTCTAGTACTTTTGTTTTAGTGAAATTTTGATGAGAACAGTGGATAGTGAATGGTTCTTTGTTTGAGACCAACAATTTGTTAATAAAAAATAATGAGATTCTGATTGAATCAACACACAAATTAATGATCTTTCACAAAACACTTAGCTCCATTCAACATTATTTTTCACAATCTTTTGAGAAACAAAAATTTTGAATCGAAGCTCATTTAGCTCCATTTAAGATTTTGTTTTCTTTGTTGCCGACATTCAAAAGTTCCTTATGCTTTTGTTGTTGTTCACCAGGAACAGAGCAGTGAAGATTATATCCTGAAGCTTCATTACATTGAATGGATTTTGTAGGAAGAGAGTTTATCAGCTATAAGTTTCTATTTTTAGAAGTCCAAACTTGTTGCATCTCGGATTATTGCGTGGGGGTGGATTTTTGTTTTCTTGTGCTGTTAATTTTTTGGATCCAGATTGTAGTAGTATTACACCCATTAGTTGATTCTCTGTCGTGTGCTATACTGATTATTTCAGCATGATAATATCTCTTTTTCCTTAAAGCTAATTCAGATTCAGATTGTCCATGAGAATATAGGTTATCATGTCATGCTTATTAGTGGTATGTTGTTTCTGATTTACCTTTACTAGTTTACGTGCCCAATGTTAGAATGATTTTTGTGTGCTTAATAGACTCTCTCTCTCTCTCTCTCTATATATTTATATATATATATATATATGGAAATAGGAATAAAAAGAAAGCAATGCCGGTATATCTGTTATTCAGCATAGCATTCAGCCAGAAGTTTGGAACGCCTTTCTCTATACCATCTCCTGTCCCTTTATTGTCTCCCTGGTCCAGGGGAGCCACATTGACACCTTACACTTAAAAATGCCATTTACTATTTCATATCTCTTTGTGTACAGCAGTTCATACAGCTTAAGGTACTTAGTTTCTAAGTGCAGCACTCTCCTGCAAGAGCTTAGCTTGCAGTTCATCATGTTGACCCTGCAACTCTCTCAAAGCATAAAAGCGCTTTCTAACTTGTGGTGACAGTGTGGTAATTATGTGCGTCCTCCATAGCCAAATTCTGAAGCTTATTATTGAGTGCATTTACAAAAACAGCACTATCTTCAGTGCTCAAAGCGGCGGCAGTGACAACGGAGATTGGAACCCGAGCAACCTTTGATCGAAATGCTCATGTTGAATTCGTGACCAAAGAGTTGGAAAAAATGTGATTAAAACAGAAAGAATTGTGAAACCGAAGAGAAAAAGATAGAAGAGTCACAATTATGGGATGAATCAGTATTCAGTTTCAGCAAACATTCAGTTCGTGGGAGCATAAACACCCTTATTTTTTATGATAAATTTCTGAACAGCAGAAGGTATAATGCATAATGATTTCATCATGTCATATCATGCTTATCTTATTTCTTCTATGTTAAATATATCATGCCATAATATTTTTGCACTCCTACTATTCTATATTTCTCTTCTCTGCAGTCCCTACTGTTGAACATAGCTTTCATTTATTCTCCATAGTTCCTTGCATTTTTTCGTTAAGCCTATTATTGTAACTTTCTATCCTAGCGATCTGATTGCCAAGACTCTTCATCTGTTATCTAGAATCTGGATTGTTGCTTTTCAGCAGGAACATTCCACTGAAGCATTGTGATGACTCCTAAAATCTTGGCAGGAAATATATGCATGTCCATCCTATATGGTTGCTTGCTAGAAAGCAGACATTTCTTGACTGCATGTGTGAGTGAGTGAGAGAGCGAGAGAGAAAGAGAGAGAGAGAGAGAGCGCGAGAAGAGAGATTTTAATTGCATTCAGAAAGTTAAATGGAATTGTATTCTATTGTTTCTTTTTTGGTGTAAAGAGGAATGTATAGATGAAGTGAACAAAGAATAGATCTTTAAGACTCTTTTTATCTTCAACTGCACTATTGTCATAACTTTCAATTATGAGTTAATTTTTTGGGTTTTCTCTAGTAATAAGTCCTGTTAGTGGAGCTCCCAAACGAACAGGAAACAACCTGTAGTTAATAGGAGCTCTATTATCCTTTTTCAACCTCTTCACTTCAATTCAAGGTCAGACTCGCTACCTGTGTGTGAAAGTTTGTACTGTGTGCGCACTTACCAATGAAAAAAATCAAAGTGTGTACACTTAATAAAGAATTAAGCAATTACATGTTTGTTGGTCAGCCATGCTAAATCATGATTGATAGAAAATAAATACATAGGGGTTGTTGCTGAGTGGGTATAGGTTTGCAGTCATAGTCTATTGCTCCATGTTCGTTAAAGCATGGCAGTTAGGGTTTTTTTTTTTAAAAAATCTCATAAGCATGATATTTCTTGATAGACATCTAATTATATCTTAGAGCCAAAATTGAATATCTTCATTATTATCTATCTTTTATCTTTATGGACAAATGTGTTAACCACTTAAAGTGCTGCAGCTCAAATTCTTGAAAAGAACAGCTACTGTCAAAATTGATGGTACAGTGGAATTTGAAATCCCGGGTGATGTTGAAACCACCGAAGTGCTTGGAACTGGATCTGAAAATGTACATACTGCAGTTGAGGATGAACCTCTTGATGTAACAGAACTTCAATATTTTCCACCTATGCAGATTGTAATGCTTATTGTAGGAACATGTGGTGACGTGCAGCCCTTTACTGCAATTGGCAAACGTCTGCAGGTACTTCGATATCATTTGGCAAATAGATTGTAAATGTACAAGCTAAGGGTGTCCCTAGGTTGTCCATACGTATATAGGTGCTCCTTGCACTTACAATTTGGTGAGAATGGATTAGCAGAGATGATGGATCTCCAGCTTCCAAAAACTGAAGGCATACATACTCTCATATATCTAAAGGTAGTGATTTTGCATCAGATGCCTCCCTGTTCATACTCTCATATATCTTCCTACATAATTGATTATATTATCACATGTAATTTGGTTTTTTTATTACATGACACGAGATGAAATCATGCATCTGCAAGCATATTCATACTTAATTGCATGACTAGTTCAGAATTCTAAACATAGTTTCTCAGAAAGAAGGATGGTTATAGCTGAGGCTGAAGGCCACCACAATTTAGGTATCCAGCATCCTATGTTCAAAATTCTGCAAAACTTGATGAATGGACACTGGAAAATTGCAGTCAGACTGCCGAGACATGAAATCGGTCTCCAGCAGTCCAAGCCATTTCATTTGCGGAAAGAAATAGGATTTTGAGATGAAAACTATTTCCTCTATCCTACTAAGCCTGAAGTTGGAGCAGAAACTTACATCAGCTGTCGATCATCTTGTTCAGGAATTCAGCTTGCTCGGGAAATTATTCCAATAGTTCATCTTTGGTCACCTAGAAAAAATCATCACACTTATTAATGTCAAATTTGTTGGCTGTAACCTGTGATTCAACGAAGAAGCGATGGATTGACTTGATTTTCTTTCTGATGCTCGATGTAATATTCTTTGATCATTAGTATTATCTGCTTCTGAGATTCAAGGAGCTGGTTTATAATCACCTTTTCCCCTAGAACCAGAGTTCTTCCGAAAACTTTCAGGAAGTGAAATGAAATTTGAAAAAAGTAATTCTAATGTTTGTAAGCATTCTGCAGCTGCCACCTCTGAATGAACAAATTAAATCAACTCAACAAGTGGGGGAATACCACCTTCAATGCTAGAGTCACAAATATAGATGAAGTAAGACGAAGAGGTCTTTTTTCCGTACATTCTGCAATAACAATTTTATGAGATAAGAATAAACTAACCTAACAATTTTGATTTTTATTGTTTCATGAGGATGGCCTCTGCCTTTACCGCACATTCGTCGTACAAAATGTTGTTGGAGAATGTGTGGTTGTGCTTATTGTGATTCCCACCTTACTGATGCTATTAGAGATTTGACTACTTGTTCAGACTCTCTGTGCTCTGAGAAGCCATATAACTACTATGCCATTGAAAAGGTTCTGACTTTTGAATTATAATTTCTCCTATTTGGTTTATCTAATAAGACGACACTCAATAATTTACTTTTCCTTCTCATTCTTCAATAGGCTTCACATCGTTGTGATACACAAGCCGAGAGGGTATTACACAGGTTAGATACAATATGACGTAGTTTCAGCTGACCGAGCATATGAACTTAGATAACAGATTATGGACAACTCGAATTAGGATAAAAGGTTAGTTACGTAGTCGAGTGTTATTTGACTTCTTTGTAGTTTCTTGTTGTTCGATTTTCCTTCACTATTTGACATATGTTGTACTTAATAATTGTCTTATTTAATTATACTTATTGTTACATTTTAATGTTCTATCTGCTGGGAGATAGCCTAATGGTATGCCTAAAGTGGACTATGAAATTCTGAGTTTTTTTGGCCATTAAATTTTGATTTCTGAACTACAATATGCAATTTGCATTTTGCAATTTGGAATCTGCAATCTTGAAATGTAATCTACAATCTGGAATCTGGAACCTGCAATCTAGAATTGTTATCTATAATATGCTATAATCTGGAACTATAATCTAAAATGTAATAATTTGAAATCTGGAATAGTAATCTGTAATATGCATTATTATGTATTGTGTAATCTGTAATCTGGAACCTGAAATATTGAACTATAATCTGCATTGTGCAATTTGGAATGAGGAACCTACAATTTGGGAATCACGTTATATGTGCTCTGCAATAATCTAGAATTGGAACTGTAATTTGGAACTCAAAATTCTGCAGCCTACAATTTGCAATCTGGAACTTCTTGCTTCTTCTATAATGTACTGTTGCAATCTGATTTGTTGTACATTTTAAATCTGTTGGGAAATGAGGTGATCAAATTTGAAGGGTTGCCGCAAGTTAATTTGATCTCATTGAAGTTGATGATGAAGAGTTTTTGAACTATTCTAGAAGCTTGAACACATTATGTTCGATTTTGTGAAATATATTTATTGCTAGAATAAATTGAACTATTGTAAGAGTACTTTTTGAACTATTGTGTAGACATATTTAGAAAATTTCTTTATAGGTATGTGTATGTATACAAGACTTGCTATCTTTTGAAGTTTATTGTAAATCTATATATTTGAATTACTTATTAGCTAATTTAATGCTTGATATTATATATTGCAAAACAATATTGGTGTTTTTAATTAGAAATTGTGAGATATAAATGTTTTATAGCCAAACTAGTATTACCACACTTAAAAGTGTAGCCATAGGGCTTTAAATTGTGGTATGAACATGGATAAGGACTACACTTCAAAGTGTTGTCATACATTAGATAGAAAAGGCAACACTTTAAAATTGTTGTCATATATTAGATAGAAAAGACAACATTTTAAAATTGCGGGCAATAAGGAAGAAAAGGTCACACTTGAAAGTGTAGTTGTATGAGATAGAAATGTTGCTATAAGAGGTACATAAAAGCGTTGCCAATTTTGCCTTTTAGGCTACGCTTTAAGTGTAGCTGATAAGGCAACATTTAAAAAAAGTGTTGCCTAAACTCTAAGGTTACGCTTCTTTTAGGCATTCCTGGAAAAGTGTTTCTTAAAGTCCAAAAGTGTTGCATTTTATCAAATGCCACATTTTTTTCTGGTTTAGAATACACTTTACTGGGGTGGCCACATGCCTAAAATGATGTTATGAGCTATCATTCATTACATAAGACATGAAAAGTGGTGCAGAATTTAGAACTTTTCACAACAATAATAATAAAAAACATCTTTCATAAAAACTAAGGAGAAGTCTCATCGTCACAAGCCATTTTGAAGACACGACGTAAATATCTTAGGGACACGGCCCTTTACATTGAAAAATATTACATAATAAGTCTTAAACAAAAACTAGAAAATATAGACTATGCCCTCGGATATATGAGGACATTCTTAGTCTTGAGTGAGTCGATTCCCTAGCTTGCCTTCTAACCTTCAACTTGCTTCCAACTTGTACTGATATGGTATAGAAAATTATTGGGTTAGTACGTACAATGCACTAAGTATGACATATGCAATCATGCAAAGGGGACATTTTTGTAAAATATAGCTTTCATGCTAATTAAGTAAAACCTTCATGAATATAGAAGTAAAACAACATATAAACCATCATTCATTTCAACCTTCTAGTACACATCATGCATATACGTTATCAAAATCACCCTTTAACTTCACATATCATGCCTTTAAGGACATTCTCACAATACACATATAACTTCATATACTTCAAATAAACACCACTACCAAAGGTGGACCATACCACTCAAGAGTTACTTCAATATAATATAACTTAACCAAGATAGAACAAATTACCCTACTTCAAGACTTTACCACCTTTTCTCAATATTTCACCAAAAACATCATAATAAAGAATAATAAGGAAGTATATAATCACAATATAATATAGAGAAACAATAGTTCTAACATTATCAAACCATGCACATTAAACCCACTTGATAGGCCAAAAGTTGAGGAATTGTATTGAGCATTGGGTTATTCAGTTTTTAACCTTAAAATCATCAACTCACGTTGAAAAATATCATATTACATTCATTATAACATTTTCATCTCAGGCAATGAGTTCAAATAGAAGAAGTTGCAGTTTGAAAACCCTTTCTGAAAAGTCTTGAAATGGGATCCTTGAATGAAAGAAGAGTCAAGGATGAACTACCGTACTTTATTATGAATAAACCCATGAGATTTGGTCAAGAAAACGTCCAAAACCTTCAACCCTAGCTCAACCTTGAGTTCTAGCTCTAATGGAGTTTGAGAGAGCTTTTGGGAGAGAAAAACTTTTGAGGGTTTTGAATTTTCGATTTCGAAATGAGGGCTTGGGGTTTTGGTTGGGGTAATGGGTGTATAATGATCTAAAATAAATATATAACACACCCCAAAATACCCAAAACACCCCTACATTGATTGGACCACTTTAGACAAGTAAAACTTCACCTAAATTTTCAGAATTTTCGTCGGGGAACAAGTCCGCATCGTGGATATGTTCCCACAAGTTCTTTGAAATTAATTTTGGAAAGAGGAGTGCGTGAACTAGCTATGACCAGCCTTGGTGAAGTTGTCTTGGGCAGCTTGCTTGGCCAAAGTTTGGGTCCTCCATGGGGACCCTTAGGGTGGTCCCCAAATGTTTTAACCCTAAACATGTCCCTCTAGGTGATAGGGTCATCCCTACTAATTTTAGACTCCAAAAAACACATATAAACACATACAACATACATGGACACACTAGCACACACAAGGCTAGTTTCCGAACGTCTTGGTCGGTCCTTGACGTTTGACTTGCAAACTTCACCAACTCAATTCTAATGCTAATATACATCATTTTAACTCATTTTAAACTTATGGAACACTTGTGAATCTCTAGTTTGACCTGATTCATTTTTAGGGTCGTAATTATCTATAAATATGTACATGGTTAATAAAAATTTCACATATGTACATAGAGTAACAATATAGAGATAACATCGACTTACATACTTAGACTTTGCAAAGGTGCAATATATTTCATGAATTTCTATTAACTTTTCCCATCAGTGTGAAATTGAAATAAACTAAATAATAGAAGCACAAATGAAAGAAATGAACTAACGAGGATTTCAAATGTATTTTGATGAAGAACTATAGTTATTGGTATCGATGTTCAACTTGATGGTTATTCATTTTCTTAAAATAAAATCAAAACTTAAATGTTAAATAAATTTATTATTGTACTGAATAGTTTTTAAAAATTACATAAATAAATAATTAAAATGAAAAAATGGGACTAAGTATATTTAAAAATATTTAAAAAAAAATACACAATTTAATTAAAATATAATCTACATTAAAATGAATTGTGGGTGATAAATTTTAATGAATTTGTCTATGAGTAAAAATAATCATATAATATATTGTTTCTGAAAAAGTTAAATTAGAAAGAAATGAGTAAAGTATAAAATAAAACAAAAATGAACAACAAAGGAGAGTTAGTCTGATGGTAATCACTCTTAACTTCCAACCTTAAGGTTGCGATTTCGATTCCCCAAAGAAGCATAATGTGTGAGCTACTGGCGAGGGTCGGATAAAATTTGAGGTAGGGGAGATGTAAAAAGTTTTTATAATGATAAATTTTATCATATACAGATGTAAACAATTTTTATAATGGTAAATTTTATCATATAAATATTTAAGAACAAAATATTTTTTTGTATGTAAAATATAGTCATCAGTAACGAAATTAGATTTTGTTCAACTAAGAAATACATATAACTTTAGTGACAATTGATTTCGTCATTGGTTGAAGTAAAATAATTAGCGACGATATAATTTTGTCGGTAGTAATGACTTTTTTGGTGAAAAATCATACAATTAACTACAAAAAATGTACTTACAACATATAAATATGTATGTTTTTTGGGACGATTTTTCTTTTTGTAGTTAAGAAAATACTTTTAGCGACGAAACACTATATTGTCTTTGTATACTTTTAGAGACACACATTTACTGACGATTGAGTGACGAATTATTTTTCGTCACACTGGATTTTTATTGATGAAATACGGTTTATTACTGATGAAATTATTTGTCCCTGATAATCAAATTTGTTGTAGTGTGTTGGCAAGACATAATTTATGGAGTCTATGAGTTGTCTGAACTCTCAACCATATCAACACTACACTACACAATAATATATACTTTTATCCAAATGTATTAAAAAAACATAATCCTTATCTGATTTCACATAATTTCTAAAAGTATCTTATTAAAAGCGATAACTGCTCTGAAATATCTCTGGAACTCATTATGCATTTAGAAAAATAGGATTTATTTTTTCTCAATGTAAAAATGCATTCTAAAAATGTATATATTCCATCTTTCTAAAAACACACATAACCTTTTTGAAAAAAAATATTCTCTTTTATGTTAAAAGAAAAAATTTGGAAAAATACTTAGTTCCATTATACTCTTACTTAAATCTACGTTAAGCTCTTTCTAATATTCTACTTTGTTTTCCCAAAAGTCAGTTTAAACAATTATGTTTTGCATAAAATATTCCCAATCAGAACTGAATGCATACTCAAAAAATAAGATTCATGCCAAAAAAATAGAAATGAACTGTAACTCCTCATATTTGAAAGATGGAAAATAATTGTTTTTTCTAGAGCTGGTGACAGTGCCAACAAAATAAAAAATGCTTTGTGGACTAATGTATGGCCTATAGGTGGGACCATGGGTTGCGAGTTGAAAAGAATTCCAGAAGGTCAGGTTTGAGTACTTTTATATGGTTCACCAAGATAATCTGTCATCCAATGTATTAGTTGTAGGCAGGTCCCCTAGGTGTAACACCTCAGAAATTATCAGACCAGAGAAAAATAAAAATAGGTGAACCACGATAGTGTTCACGGACTATAATCGGAACAACGGTCCGTCGATCTGTGCGGTATTCACACCAAACAAGAAGGGGTGGATCAAGGGACCCTTCGCGGGCCGTCAACAACCACAGCAGTCGTAGGGAAGCTTGTGGAAGTCAGGAAGAAGTTACTAGGTTCTAACATCAGAGCACGAAGCCATTCACAAGCCGTTGTCTTGATGATAGGCCGTGGTGGCTTCCATGAAGCAAAGTCGTAGGCCCCTAGACCAAGTGAATGGGTCGCGATGACCTTCACCTTCCGTGGTCCTTCAAATAGTCCGAGAAGTGTACTGACGAGGGAAGGCCCAAGAAATAGTAGCTATTGGCCAAAAAATCACGACGTATACGATGAACTGTGGTCCTTTTGATAGGTTTTCGTCGCATCCATGGTCGGGCTGCGATAGATGTTAAGTGGGGTCTATCTGGTCTTTTACCTTATGTGTTGGAAACCTAAACTATGTCATTTGACCCTAAACTATGTAGTTTTTTTCAGTTTGAGCCTAGTAACTTAGTTAGAACTTAACCTAATCAATCATTTACAAAAATCATTAAAACTTAGAGCAAATTAAAAAAGAGAGAGGCACCACTTTTTCAAAAAAATTAGGAGGTTTCTTTCAAGTTTCATACCTAAATGGAAGGATTTCTCCACAGATTTCGTAGCCAAGTGTGTGGAATTTAACTAGTTGTTTTCTTTCCCCCATTAGATCCATAGGATTTTATCAAATTCTCGATTCCATTCAAATTGCTTAAGCCTAAGATTTTTAGAACATCAAAAAACTTGTGATAATTTAGCTGCTATCGTGTTCTTAGTCAAATTGTCATGTATTTATAACATTTTTAATAGATTCTTGCATGAATCTCAGAACCCTTGTTGTGTAGTTTTTTTGTTCACGAACTATGCTAGCTAGGAAGGATAAACAAACATTCATGTCTCAGATTTCAAATGTTCCATTATCATTACTTTAAATGTTGCATTTCACTTAGCATGTCAGAAATGTTGAGCTATCAAGTTTATAATAGTCATATTGTATTGTACGCATTATAGTTAAAGAGTAGGCTTTATATTAAGTTTGAGGGTAAGTCACCCTCATAGCCTCAGAACTACATGCCCCCATAGGTTTAGAAGTCTCACTTTGGAAATCAGACTAAGCGATCACGCCAGTCATGCCTTTATGCCCATGGCAAGGTATAATGGGTACTCTCGATGGGGCGTATGCATCAGACTCCTCGTTTTGCTCACGTGATTTTATGTTGGTTATTAGTTTTTCCCGTAACCATACTCTAGTGTAACTGACCAGGTTCTTAAGTATCTCTCAGTATTTAGACTCAAGAAATATGTACTTTGTCAATACATTCACTTTACCTTAGTTCTCAATTTTATTTCAGTATTTACATTAAGTTCAGATTATATCATTGTTCAGTACATTTTCTTCATTAATTTATATCGTTCAGCTTTATCCTATCCTTCATGCTCAGTACATCTCATGTACCGACACATACTATATGCTACATGCTCTCGTAATGTAGGTTTATATCATCAACATTCCGATCGTGTGTTGATTGGTTCCCTATCCATATAAGTGGTGAGTCCTCATTCTGTAAGGACGATAGCAATGTTTTCTTTTATTTTTTGTCTTTTAGTTTTAGTGTTGCTAGAGTTAGCTGGATCCATGTCCCAGCTTCTCTTGTTAACTATTAGATTATTTCATACATAGTTATATTTATTTTTAGATTCATGTTTGATGTCGCATACTTGAAATGAGGTGACATTATATGAATTTATTATTTCAATTAAAGGAGTGTATGTATTATGACTCGTTTCTTATGTGAAATATTTTGAATATTAAGTTAGGAAAAATGTATATTGTTTCCTCCCTAATGAAAATTAAGTAACAACATTTAGAATAGAGTAAGAAATAGATTATCAGAATAGTCTATATTGATCGCCAAAAAGGTAGAATTCCTATGTGTTGTAAACCAAGTATATGTGAAGATCTTCGTCAATAGTGAAGTAATAATAATTTTTTTTAAAGAAGAGGAGCAAAGACAAAAATAAATCTTGAGCATTTAGGAGAGGGAGGATCCTTTTAAACATAAGGTGTTGTCAATATAGTAGAACAATCAAATTTATTTTATTTCAGAGTGAGATTTTATCACGCCCGCAGCCTACACCCTGGACGTGGACAGGACCCAACGACCGTTGCTGGACTTCAACGATCCTTGGTCTGGCTTACTAAACTGAACGGAAGACTTAACTCAAATATAAATCTTGAAACATTCTCATGAAAATCACTTTAATTATAGTCTCAGCCAAATGACACTTACGTCTCAAAAACTATATATAATTATATCAGAAACTAAAGAGAGACCCAAACTGACTATCTAGCTATCTATTTGTCTATGAAACCTCTAGTACTACTAAGATGAATGTTGGGAAAAAACCCTTAATGTTCTATAAGGACATATTGAAAGCAATAAAGGTTCCTCTAGAAGCAATGAGGCTCACCTCTAACTCTAGATGCTCAAACTGAATCTATAAGGCATGGATGTTGACTCCTTGTTACTTGCATCTGTTAATGAAAAGAGGCAGGCAAACTCACATCACTACATTGAGTGTACGAGTATGCGAGTTGAAATGCTAAACAACAACTACTAAACTTGAAAAGAGTACGAATGAACTTACGTTGGCTCTGCTCAACTCAAGAACTCATAACTCATATAAGGAGTAAAGACACATGCAATATATATATATATATATATATATATATATATATATATTATATATATATATATCTATATATATATATATATATATATATATATATATATATATATATATATATATATATATATATATATATATATGTAACAACAATGTAACCACTTAGTTCATTAAGGTGATGCATAATAATCTCAACATTACTTATATATGAAAGTAATATAGTTTCTGTGGGAAATTCTCTAACTGACACCATCATTTTGAGCCTAAGTGATGGTACAATGTCTTATTCACGTGAGGAGTACTCTATACCTTTGTCGTCATTATAGAACTTGAACTACTAAGTTGATCCACTAGTATATTTTAAAAAGCACTAACGAATCATCTAAAAGTATGAACCTTTATCTCTCTAATGTGGCTATATGGTTGATGTGAGACTTGAGTTGATATGAACTCGTGTCCTTATATAGGTCCTCAATACTACTCCCAAAAGACATAAATCATATGTTTTTAAAACCACTTCTTCTCTGGCTTAAGGTAATACGTCAAATTTAGCTTTAAAATCTCTCTTGGAAATCAGAGTTCCACTTTTCTATAACTAGACAAAGGCTCTGTTGAAGTCTAGCTTCCCCTCTTTCTCAAAATGTGAAAACATTTGTAACTCTTAGAGACTACTTAGATCCCTTATAGCTTTGACAAATAAACACACTCTTTACTCTTTGCTTTACTTGAAACTTAACACTAGGTAATAATGATTTCCCTTATTACTTTTGCGATTTAGACTCAGTATTAATATCTTATAATTAACATCATTTTCTAATAAATAATAATTCATTTTGACATGTTTCTGCTAAAATTTTTATTCCTTCTAACCTCTTAATAGATTATACTTATTTATCATGTAATAACAATAATTTAATTATCATCTCGTCTGGTCACTACTACAGTTTTCTTCTTTAATCGGTTACTGTAACAGCGCCTCAACTCTGTTTACTCCCCTAATCGGCCTTCTTGCATAACGGTTTCAAGTTTAGGATGGCATAGTCTGTGCATACTAATGTGTCTAAGGTGCTGACAAGTAACTTCACTGTAACAGTGAAGAGGGGTTACAGTAAAGTGATATTAAAAAAAATGATATTTGATTTACATGTTTTTTTAAGTGTTTCTAAGTTTTTAAATGATGTTCTTATGATTATTATATATTTTTTAAATGAAAAGATGCATATTTCTAATAAGTCCGTTTTCATGATTTGTATGCATTACGTCATACTTAGTATATGTGGTTGTTCTAATCCTTGGTTTTATCAATGTCTATAGTTCTTGGTAGGTGCGGATCTTTTTGTAAGTGAAGCCTTTAACCATAGCATCATTCAAGAGAAGTTGAAGTTTTTCCTCATTTGACTCGAGGGCATATATATCTTTTATGTTCCTTTTGAAGTATTGTAATATATTAACTATTTCTACTTACGTATTGTGTATGGGCCGTGTCCCAAGTATTTTTGTATCTTAAGATGATGAGATTGAGATTTATATTTCCTATTACATTATATGAAAGAGATTTATATAAAAAGAAGCTAACATTATTAAAGCTATGGAAAACAAATCAGAGATGACAAACCCACAGAAACAGGTATACTCATTTACATTCATGAGTAGCTAAACTGTTTTATTCCTAATAATCTCTTGTTGATTATAATTGTTTATCATGTTTTAATAATGTTATAATAAACATCTTTAGAAAGTTTTCTACGGAAATATTCTGCGAGTAAGTATGCCCAGACTATGTCATCCTAAAGTTGAAACCGTTAGGCAAGAAGGCCGATTAGGGGAGTAAACAGAGTTGAGACGCTGTTAGGGTAATCGATCAAAGTAGAAAACTGTAGTAGTGACCAGACGAGATGATTATTAAATTATTATTATTACATGATAAATAAGTATAATCTATTAAGAGGTTAGAAGGAATAAAATTTTTAGCAGAAACATGTTAAAATGAATTCTTATTTATTAGAAGATAATGTTAATTATAAGATATTAATACCCTATATATTGAAAGGTTTTAATACGGATATAAAAAGAACAATTTATGAAAAATTATTGACATACGAGATAATCGAAAAACAATCCAAGGTTGGGCAGAATTAATTATACCAGATGATTTTGACATAGATTTATATGATGATCTAGAATTATTCATAGATCAATGATAGATTATTTATATTTACAATTCTGGAAGGAAACTAAAGAAGAAATAGAACTACTTGAAAAATTACTAATTGAAAATTTATACAAATATTTGAGAACTAGAGAAAATGAATATTTAGAATATATTGCAAACAACGCTAATGAAATACAATGATTATATCTACTTAAAAAAGAATATTATAAAAAAATATTTTATTCTTAAAACCATGAAGGATAATCCAATATCAAATAAACTAACTACCATAAAAAAAACTAAGATAGGAAGAAAAGTACGAAAGATAAAGAAAAATTTAAAAACCTTATACATAGAATATGAATTATTACAACTACTAAAACAAATATTAGCAAAACAAACATTTTGATAGATATAATTTCTAAAACAGAATATAAATATGTTTGTTATCTGAAAAAATAATATGAACAAAGAAATATATAAGCAACAACTGATAGAAAAAATAATTGAAAAAAGACAAGAGTTAAAATAAAGAATTGGAAGACTAGAAGAAAATATGTTAGCAGGAGATGTAATAAATCAATATAAGCACAAAGAAAAGTTATATTTATGCTAGAAATACAAATAAATTGCCTCGAATATAAATTACAACATGATATAAATTACAACATGAATCATAATGAATAAAGAAAAATTTGCAGTAGACGAAAAAACATATGAAAATCAAGAAGGATTAGTAATAAAAATAATATTTTCAAATTTAGGAAGACGATATAAAAAATAGGAAATAACTTGTATTTAATGTTAGAAAAAGAAACAGCAAAATTAGAAGATAGTTTAACAGTTATGGTAAGAATAACAAAGGAAAACGAAGAAATAGATAAATCAAAAGAGATTGAAAAAATAAAAACACAAGCAAAGCAGGAAGTACAACATCTAGAAGAACTAAAAAAATACAAAAATAAGTGAATTAGAAAAAGAATTAGCTAAGCTAAAATTATTATATGAAACTAAACAAAAAGAAAAACAGGTAGAAAAAGATAAAGAACTTAAATTGACTAATGAAATAAATAAGATGAAACAAAAATTAAATGAAAATCTTGAAATAGACGAAATAAATGAATCAGACACAATGAACGATGAAAAATCAGAATAAGTGATATAAGCGAAACATACACAGAAATTCTAGAACAAGTAAATAAGCCGAAAAAATTAGAAATAAATACAGGAGATATAAATCAACCTAGCACATCAAGATTTTAAACCCCGGATAATAGTCCTAGGAGTAGTCCCAGATGGACAACACCAACTTATTATACATATAATTATGAACGATCAGATAGAACAAATGCAATATGGAATAGTAGATTAAATAATAAAAAATGGACGCCTAGACCAATAACTGAACAATATAACTTTTTAGATCTAGATTGTGTTATAGATATAAATAAAGCAATCTTACTATGGGTAGGAATATATCTGAACAACTAATTGATAACAAAAAACAACAAAAGAAACGCCAGATATATAGAAAGAACATTTGTTGGAACAACGAAATTATGGATAGAAAATTTACCCCCAGAAAGTCTAGAAACACTTAGGAGTGATAAGAAAATAGATGGGTCTACATCTACAACAAATATAGATATACTAGATAAATATGAATTAGCAATACAAATGAATTTGGTAGCATGACCACAGAAATAAAAGAAAAAATAGAGAAAAAAATAATAAATAGACAACTATGACAAAATTAGCTATATGTAAAATGTGCTATATAGAAGAATACACATGTGCATTTAAAGAATATTATTATAAAGCAAGATATGATATAAATGAAGCAAAAGTAATAAGACAACAATATTTTACAAAACTACCAGAACCATTTAGTACAAAAATAACTAAAGATTGGAACAATGAAGGATTAACAAATACTTTAGGAGCTAGTTTAAAATTTCTACATCAATGGTTTGTACAGTTATTTGAAAATCAAAAAGAAAAAATAAAAATGGAGAAAGTACTAATTAAAAATCTAGCATGTTGTAAAGATAAAACAACACCACAGTTTGGTTGCACAAATAAATATTATAAAAAATAAAGATCTAAACGACTCAAAAATTATAGAAAAACCAAACTAGATATTAATAAAAAAAACCAAGACAAAGATATTATGTAAAAAATTATAAAATAAAAAGACCGTATAGACCAAAGAGAAAACTATCAGAATGTACTTGTTACAACTGCGGAAAGATAGGACATTTAGCTAGAGATTGTAAGTTACCTAAAAATCCAAAAGGAAAACAAATTGCAGAAGTAATTATAGACAATGATAAATACATGCAACTAGATTACATAGACTATGAATTAAGTGAAAATGATAGTATATATGAAGTATCGGATATTGAAACTGAAGGAAATGAAGAAATAAGTATTGATCTAGATAATGATGAAGAAATCTAATGTCTGAGGATGACATAAAAATAATATCCAAAGAAGACTATCAAAATGAAGAATTATCAGAACAAAAAATTATATTTGATAATACAGTCTTTGAACAAATAAAAGGAAAAGAATTAGATTTAAGTTTTGAAAAAGTACTTGAAATACCTACCTTAAGAAATTGATTCAAAAAACAAAAAGACGAGTACTATGTAGTTAGCCAAAAAGAACACCTCATAGATTGTAAAATATACAAAAGGAAAGGCACAAATACATTTACTAAATAAGAGTATAATAAATAAAGAAATACAAAATGTAAAATCTAAAACACCTATAAAATACGTACATTTAGGTGCAACAGAAATATTGATAAAAGCTTGTTTTAGAGAAGGAATAGATACACCCATTGAAATATATTTAGCAGATGATAGAATTATATACCCTATAGAAAAAGCGTAATTAGTGCAGTAAAAGGAAACCTAATATACCAAAAATTAAATTTATAATAAGTGTCCAACTACTCAGTAGCATTAACAAATAAAATATAGATAAATCATTAGTTCTATATTGGAAAATGTCTGGAATAGAACTAGCACCAGGCAGTAAAATATTTACAGCAAGATGTAAAAACTTATATATACTAACAACAAAACATAAAGTAACGGCAAGAAATAAAATTGATAAAATAAATATAGAAAACCCTTTTGAAAGAATAATTACTATAATAGACAACAATGACTATAGCTATAAAGAAATTGACATTGAAGAAGATTTAGAAATTGTAAAAGAAAGATTGAGTACTTCAAATGTACCAAATACATCAACTAGAACTACCTCATCAAGATTAAGCACATCTAAAAGAAACTATGAAATCTCGCAAAATTCATTAAATACAGAAGAGATACCACCATACCACTATTTTGTAACAGGAATAACGAACCAAAGAAGATATAAAATTTTAATAAACACAGGACAAGAAGAGAATTATATAACGAGAGAACTAGTGTTAGAAATAGAAATTATAAAAACAGGACACTTATGCCCCAGATTACATAGTGAGATAGTAACTACAAACGAAGAAATAACAAAAAAAGAAATAATTATAGGAGGAATACCATTAGTAATACCATTTAAAATCTACCAAGGAAGCCAAAACATTACTCTAGGAATAAAATGGTTAGAAAAAGTTAAACCATATAATATAGAAAATGAACAATTAACAATAACTTACCAAAATAAGATAATAATTATCAAAAGAACAAAATGAATAATGAAAATATATATACTTGCAAAAATTATTGTAGAAGGATACCACAACAGATATTATACCCCCACGATAGATACAGGAGCAGAAGCAAATATATGCAAATATAATTGTTTACCAGAAGATAAATGAGAAAAATTAAAAACACCTACGGTAGTGACATGATTTAATAATGAAGGTAGTATGATCACATATAAAGCAAAAAACATAAAAATACAAATACGGGATAAAATAATAACAATAGAAGAAATGTATAATTTTGAATTTACAACAAAAGATATGTTATTAGGAATGCCATTTTTAGAAAGATTTTACTCACATATTATACCAAAAACACATTGGTGGTTTACCACACCATGCGGAAATAAAATAGGAGACAAAAAGAGTATATAACAAGCAACGTAAACCCACAGAATGGATAAAAGGAAGTGAAAAGATAGACCAAGAAATGGAAAATATAAGTAAAAATCAAATAACACAATTAGAAATTATCATATTTACAATAGATAAAGTCAAGATAATTAACGAACAACTAGAATTATTATATAGTGAAAATCCATTACAAGGATGGGAAAAGCATAAGACGAAAGTAAAAATTGAATTAATAGATGAAAATAGTATAATAACACAAAAACCACTAAAATATAATTTTGATGATTTAAAAGAATTCAAAATGCATATAGATGAACTGTTAAAAAATAATTATATACAAGAGACCAATAGTAAATATACAAGTCCAGCATTTATAGTTAATAAACATAGTAAACAAAACCAGGTAAAAGTAGAATGGTTATAGATTATCGCAACTTAAATGCTAAAACTAAAACATATATTACCCAATACCAAAGATACTAAAAATAAGACAGATACAAGGATTAACTATTTTAGTAAATTCGATTGTAAATCAGGATTTTATCACTTGAAATTAGAAGAAGAATCTAAACAGCTAACATCATTCACAGTACCACAAGGTTTCTATGAATGAAATGTTTTACCTTTTGGATACAAAAATGCACCAGGAAAATATCAACATTTTATGGATAACTATTTTAACCAATTAGAAAACTGTATTGTTTATATAGACGACATATTATTATACTCGAAAACACAAGATGAACATATAAAGTTATTAGAAAAATTCATACATATAATTAAACAGTCAGGCATAAGCTTAAGTAAAAGGAAAGCAGAAATAATGAAACCCCAGATAGAATTTTTGGGAATACAAATAGATAAAAATGGAATAAAAATGCAAACACATATAGTACAGAAGATTGTTAATCTTGATGAAAATATAGATACAAAAAAGAAATTGCAATCATTTTTAGGAATAGTAAACCAAGTAAGAGAATATATACTAAAATTAGCAGAATATCTAAAACCATTACATAAAAAACTTAGGAAAGATGTTGAATATCATTTTGATGATAAAGACAAAGAACATATAAGACATATCAAGAATTTATGCAAAAAATTACCAAAACTATATTTTCAAGATGAAGATAAACGATTTATATATATTGTAGAAACAGACTCAAGTAACCATAGTTATGGAGGAGTTTTAAAATACAGATATGATAATGAACAAATTGAACATCATTGTAGATATTACTCAGGATCATATACAGAAGCACAACTAAAATGAGAAATAAATAGAAAAGAGCTATTTGCACTATATAAATGTGTATTAGCATTCGAACCATATATAGTTTACAATGAATTTATTGTTAGAACAGATAATACACAAGTTAAATGGTGGATCACTAGAAAATTACAGGATTCAGTCACAACTAAAGAAATACGAAGATTGATATTAAATATATTGAATTTTACATTTACAATTGAAGTAGTCAAAACTGACAAAAATATGATTGCAAACTACCTATCAAGACAAAGCTACTCAAACCGAACAAGATAATCCAATGAAAAATATACTCAAAACCTTAACTACACTTTGCACAAAAGTGGACAGTATAGGCTTGAGAGTACAAAAGCTAGAGACTAATGAAGAGATACTGAAGTCTAAAGCTATAAGTCACCAGCATTACTATAAATATGCGGAGCTACGTCGTTCGGCAGACGGTAAACAGCCAGATCTTGAAGGAGACGTTGGGAAACACCTTAAAACCCACAATGTTGTTAATATTGCAGGTACAAGCACATGGGTTATAGAAAAAACTACTCCAAGAAATACAAATCTAAATAGCCTATTTGCAAAATCATTTATTTCAAAAATCCAAAAAATAGATACTCCAACACTACAAACATCCACATATGCAGCCAGCCTACATAAAGAAAGGAAAATATATAACCATATTTCCCAAACTTACATTGAAAATTTATACAAAATACAAACCTTTTTAAACCTGAAAACCTAGATTTACCACGACTACCGAAAAGACCCAAGATTATTTAACCCAAAAACTACAAGGTTACAACAGACTAATTGCACAACCAAAGACGAACCCCAATCTAGTCAAAACTTGTTATAATTATGGATTATTGAGTACAATTTATACATCTACAGGAGAAGAGATAAGTGGAATCCCAGAGATTCACAAATCATTTTTAATATATAAAAAGATAACAAAAGGAAATTTATTTTTTATGAGATTCTATACAGCACCAGCTGAGATACTCTACGATGAGATAAAACCGATGATCCAGGTAGTAAAAATTGGATTAACTCGGGAGATGATAATACCGGAAGAGATAGGACAACAGTCGGAGATACCAAAAGTTGAGATACCCAATTTTTATGCAAATAAAAGAATAATTGAGTTATCAACTATCATACAAGAATTAGCTAATAATTATTTACAAGGAAATGCTATATGGAGTTATTATTCCAGAGACCATTTAATGATCTACGCCAATTCGCGAGAAGTAAGACAAGTAATATAAAGAAGTCCAGAAATGGATTTTATCTCTACTGAAACCAGAATCTACACCAACAACTAGAGCACTAAAGAAAGGATTTATTTCTGAAGAATTATTAACAAAATACTGCAAGTTAATTGGACACAAATATCCGGAACACATATTCTCAAAATGTAATGAAGGAGATGATACTATTCCCGAAGTCCTATTTGAATAAAGAAAGCTAGACAGCTTGCAAGAAAAAGATAGGAGAAGATGAGATAGATATCAGAAAAGATATGTAAAGTTTTTTTGTTTTATTATTAGCTGTAAAATAAATGTCTAAGTCAAGTATAGACTTAGTCAAAAGTTACTTTTAGAAAAGTAACTTTATGAAAAGTAAAGTCTTTTATTTTCTAGTGTCGGTCAAAACAAAACGGGCCATGTGTAAAGTAGAATAGTAGAATGTGTCGGCCAATTGGCCAAAGTAGTAAGTTTTTCTTGTATAAATAGAGGGCTTCCCCTCATAATAAAATCATCCTTTACAAGCACAACTCTCTCCTCTTTAATATTCTCTTCTAATTCCGCTTCCACCCCCCATGGATTATTTCTTGATGTTTAGATGTAACTTAGAGTGTTGGAATCAACTAGGATTTATAATTATATCGCTTAGGAACTCATACGAAAAGATGGGAGGAAATTAGGATCTCTAGGTGACCCTAGCCTCTGAAAGGCGTGGGGCACAAGATCCTGAGGGACAGAGATTGTCAAGAGAGGCTTTGGATAGCGGGGCGCGCCAGGCCTTGTCAGACACATGCTACCCTTAGAGGCTCCGAAAGGTGCGGCGCCCCAAGGCTTGTCAGACGGTATTTCCAAATTTTCTTCACCGCTTTTAAATTATAAACCTTCTAAATTCCCTTGGATCTTCCCGCAAAAACTTAGGATCACTAATATCCTCAATACACAATATTGTAGACTCGTAAAATAGCCCAAAAACACGAATCAAACCATTAAAGGTGCCTACAACTTACCAACAAGATTACCACAATTGTTCATCAAGAACTTCAAGATTTATCATTAAGTCAATACAAAACATGCTGAATTAAAAATATTGGTGTGTGGGTGATTAAACCCAACAAGAAAGATCTCACATACCTCGATAGGGATCGTCCCCATAAACTCCACTAGCGAAACCTTAGCGTTCTTGAAGAATTATTGATCTTCCTTTTCTCCCCAAGCCCTAAGCGTTCTCAACTTTTCTAAAACTGAATTGGGACTTGGTTTTAACCCTAATAAACCCTAAAATTGAATTAGGAAATACTAGGGTGAAAAGACTATTTTACACTTACTAAAATCCGAATTGGACTTTCCCCAGTCCAACAACCCAACTTTCGAAAGGCATATCTACCTCACAGAACATCAAAAATGCACAAACTCGGTCATTGGAAAGATATTCCAAGGGCATTCAAACCATATAAAGCACTCACCAAAACTCTTCCCAAGTTGGTAGTTATGGCCGTTTGAAAATGAACAGAACTCTAATTTTAAAATTAGGAAATTTTTCCAGATTTCCCTATTTATTTCCAAAAAATATTAGTCTTGGTTCCTTAGATTATTATTAGTTATTTTAAGTTACGAGATGTTACAATATCTTTCGCTTAGGAACATTCGTCCTCGAATGAGATTTCTTTCACTAAGCTAAGTATAGTAACAATATTTCAGCACTGAACCAACAAAAGCAAGTAATACATGCTTACACATAGTCTCTTAAATTTCTAAGAAAAGAGTTTAGTACCTTGATCTACATTGTCTCCAGATTCGAAGATATGTGGATATATCCTTTTCATATCCTCTTTATCTTCCCAAGTTGCTTCTTCAACAAACTGATTCTCCAAAGGACCTAGATTGATGCAACTTCCTTTGTTCTCAACTTGTGAACTTGATGATCCAAATTTTGAACCAGAATCTGTTGATAGGACAAGATATCCTTGATTTAAACATTATAAGTTGGTACATGCAATGAAAGATCACCCAAGAATTTCTTCAACATAGACACATAGAATACCGGATGAACTGCTTCTAACTCTTTGGGTAGCTCTAACTCATATGCACATTTCCAACCCTCTTGGAGACTCTATAAGGACCATTGTACCAGGGAATAAGTTTCCCCTTATTACCATGCCTCATAACCCCCTTCATGGGTAAAACATTGAAATACACCTAATTATCCACCTCAAAATCTAATGTTTTTCTCCTAACATCTGTGTAGGACTTTTGGTGACTTTGTAACGGTCTCAATATCTTTTGAATCACTTTTACCTTCTCCATAGCTTTGTGAACTAGATCAGGTCCTATTTATCCTGCTTCACCAGCTTCTACCCACCTAATAGGAGATATGCATCCTCTCCCATAAAGTGCCTCATATAGAGCCATTTGGATTTTCGAATGGTAACTATTAATATAAGCATATTCAATGATAAGTATGTGATCATCCCAATTCTCTTTGAACTCGATCAAACAAGCTCTCAACATATCTTCTAAGGTCTGGATAGAACGCTCTGCTGTCCATCTGTTCGTAGATGAAAAATAGTCCTTAAGTTTACCTTTGAACCCAAAACTTTCTGGAATGATTTCCCGAATTGTGCATTAAATTGTGCACCTTTATTTGAAAAATGCAAAACGGAATTCCATGAAGTCTCATTACATCTTCAAGGTACGACTTAGCATAATCCTCGGCAGAATAGGTAATATTTACATTCAAGAAATGGGTTGACTTTGTCATTCTATCAACAATCACCCAAATAGAATCATGTTGCCTTTGAGATCTGAGTTGGACTATGATGAAGTCCATATTAATCATCTCCCACTTCCATTCCGAAAGATCGATGGCTGAGCCAAACATCAAGGCCTTTGGTGATCTACTTTCACTTGTTTATAATTTGGGCACTTGGCGACCAACTAAACAATATATTTATTCATGCCTTCCCACCAATATACCGCTATAAAATCATGGTTCATCTTGTTGGAATCTAGATGAATGGAGTATTTGGAGCTTTAAGACTCCTCCAGGATCCTCACTTGGAGTCCATCCACCCTAGGTACACACAATCTACCTTGGTACTTTACTACAAAATATCCCCCTTGTTCAAAAGACAATACTCTTTTCTAATGGACATTTGTTTTCAATTCAAACAATGGGTTCTTGGTCTAGTTTCTCTTTGGCCTCTTACACTAGTGATGATTCAGCCCAATCACTCACCACTATCCCTCCTTCTGTGGAATCCATAAGTCTGACTCCCAGACGTGCAAGTCTATTCAAATCGTTAGCTAACTCCCTCTTTTTTCTTCAACATGGGTGGTACTCGCCATGGATAACCTACCTAAGGCATCAACAACTACATTACCCTTACTAGGTAGTAAAGAATACTTATATAATAATCCTTGAGTAATTATAACCACCTTCTTTGTTTGAGATTATCTCTTTCTTAGTGAACACATATTGGAGGATTTTTGTGATCCGTGAATATGTCAACATGAAAACCATACAAATAGTGACCCCATATCTTCAAACCAAACACTATTGTAGCCAATTCTAAGTCATGAGTTGGATATTTCTTCTCATAAACCTTTAACTGTCTGGAGGTATAAGTTAGAACCTTGCTGCTCAACATTAACACACAGCTCAAACCAACTCTCGATGCATCATAGTACACCACAAAACCTTGAGTATCCTCTTCTTCTAAAATCAAAACCAGATTGAGAGTTTATAACTTTTTCAATTCCTGAAAACTTTTCTCACATGATTTAGACCATTGAACCTTGACTGTCTTCTGAGTTATCTTGGACAAAAGAGACGATATAGATGAGAAACCTTCTATAAACCTCCTATAATAGCTAGAAAAACTTGAGAAAATCCTTATATCTGTTGGAGATGTTGGTCTGAAACAATATGAACTGCTTCTCTCTTTTGGGTATAAACTCTAACCCCATCACGAAAACAATGTGGCCCGAAAATGCCACATAAATAAATGAGTATGTCATCAATGAAGACGATTAAAAAAAGATCTAAATAAGGTTTGAAGATTATGATTATGAGATCCATTAATACTGCTGATGCATTTGTTAAACCAAAAACGTAACTAAAAGCTCATAATGTCCATACATGGTTCTAAAAGTTGTTTTTGGGATATCCCATTCCATAACTTTGAACTAATTGTATCCTAAGCTAAGATCAATTTTTGAGAAGCAAGAAGCACATTGAAGTTGGTCGAAAAGATTTTCTATCCTTGGAAGAGGATACTTATTCTTGATGGTCACCTTATTCAATAGGTGATAGTCTATACACATCCTAAGGGAAATATTTTCTCACAAATTAGACCGAAGCGCCCCAAGGTGAGACACTTGGTGGAATAGTATCTGGGATGATGTCTATGTTGAAGTCTATCTCACTTTTAGGAGGGACTATGGGTATATAATCAAGAAAGTCTTATGAAAACTCTTTCACTATAGAAACTTACTTAAGGGAAGGTATCATTAACTCTAACTAAGTGATATATACAACCCTTTGAAACTAACTTTCTCAAATTAAGGTACAAAATGAACGACCCTTAGGCATGGCTGAGCTACTACTCCACTCTATGACTGGCTCATTAGGGATATGAAATATGAAAACTCGAGTTCTACAATCTATTGACATATAAGATATATGAAGCAATCCATACCTATAATGACATCAAAATCTACCATGTCTAACTCTACTAGATCAGCAATAGTGTTCTTGTGATTGATGGAGATTGGGCAATAACGATAGACTCTTTCAGCTAGAATAGACTCCCTAACAGTTGTAGAAACACACAATGGTTCACAAAGTTTTTCAGGAAGAATATCAAATTATTTTGCAACATAAGGAGTTACAAAAGATAAATTTGCTCCTGGAATAACAAATAATAAACATAAAAAATAAAGTCATTGATCATACCCGTGACAAAATCTGGAGAATTCTCTTTCTATTGTTTGCTAGTGATTGCATAGAGACAATTTTCCCCTCCACTAGTACCAGAAGTGGCTCCTATAGGTGCAGCCCTGTTCGTGGAGCAACAGATGAAGATTAGGCTCTATTGCCCGGATTTCCACCTCCGTGCTTATTTTTGGGACACTCTTTCATGTAGTGCCCCTCTTTACCACATTTGAAATAACATGAATGTCCATCACGACAGTTACCAACGTTGTTTCTACCACACCTACCACATGCATCATCCAACTACCTCTTTGTGCCACACTACCTTGGGTTTGGGATGGTCTAGACTTTAAGTTCTGTGAATTTTGTCCATTATAGTCACCTATGTTTCTGGGTGTAAGTGCACTAGCAGATGATGGTGGATGCTCCATTTGGTTTCTGAAATTGTGGTAGACTTGAACCACTCTTCTGTTGACCACATTTATATCTAATCTTGTCCTTCTTGTTCATGTATTTCTTTATATCCCTCATATTCTCCTCTTAAACTTGTCGCACATAGACTATTAACCACAAAATATCCATGTCCCCAATCAACATTGCAGTCGTACCCTCTTTTCTTGAAGCACGACCAAAGCCATCAACAAACAGGCTCATCAAGCTTGTCATATTCTTAATCATCTGCGGGGCATAGCGAGACAATTAGGTAAACTTTAACCCATACTCATCAAGACTCAAGGAGTCTTGTTTCAAAGTAAGGAACTCCAGCACCTTTGCTTCTTTTTCTCGGGGAAAGAAACACCCCAAGTAGGCTTATACAAAGAAAGCCCAACTCGGGCATGGTGCATCCTCATCGTTGTTCTCCTTCAACTGATCAAACCAATTCCTAGACACATGCTTTAGTTGATATACAACAGTTCAACTCTATCAGCATATACCACATGAATCACATCAAAGATCTACTTCAACTCTTCCATAATAGTTTTCGAATCCTTACTGGTTCTTGAACTGGTGAAGTTATGAGGATTCATTCATCGGAACTCACGAATCCTAGAGGTGTCAGACTCTTTATGTCGAGATCTTCTTTGTTGCCTTACTTGGTTAGTCACAACTTGACTTAAAATCTGTATAGCCTTATGGAATTCAACATTCATGTCTTCTCCTTGAGGTTGCACATTTAGTGCATTAGGTACCTCTGGTTCATCGACATTTCGTCATGCTGGACAGCCTCTGGCTACTATTCATGGGGGCATGATGATCTGAAACATGTCAAAACATGAATTAGAGTGACACTTTTAGAGATAAAATCTAACACATGAAATGAGTATGAAAGAAGTGTGAATTTTCTAAACATTGTAGGCACCTAATTATATATGAGGCACGCTTCACACGATGATTAAGACACTACAAACACGACTTCATAGACTCCCTAGGACTCTTGAACTCTGTGTTATAATACCAAGTTTGTCACAGCTAGAGCCTACACTATGGACGTAGCCGGCACCCTACGATCATTACTGGCCTTGAGCTAACCCTTTGCCTGACTTACTTAAATTAGCGGAAGACATAACTCAATATAAAGTTGGAAACATTCTCAAGAAAATCACTTTAAATAACACTTATGTCTTAAAAATAATATAAGTATATATGAAATTAAAGAGAGACACAAACTTAGTTACTGGCTATCTATTTGTCTAGGAAGCCTCTACTACTACTAAGATGAATGTTGGGACAAACCCCTCAAACATCTATAAGGAAATACTGAAAGCAATAAAGGGTCCTCCAAAAGCAAGGAGAATCACCACTAACTTTGGATGCTCAATTTGTATCAATGAGGCGGTGGGTGTTGATCCTGGTTACCTGCTTCTACATCATGAAAAGATGTAGGCAAACTAGCATTAGTACATTGAATGTACGAGTATGCGAGTTTTAATGATAAAAAACAATTACTAAGCTTGAAAGGAGTAATAATGAACTTACCTTGGCTCTACTCAACTCAAGAAGTCATAAGTCAAAACAAAGCACTAATGACATATGTAAGATATATATATATATATACACACACACACACACCACACACACACACACACACACACACACACACACATACACATATATAAAGCTTGGTAATAATAGTGAAAACACTTAGTTTATTAAAGATAATGCAATTATAAAATCAACTTTACTTATATATGAAAGTAATAAAGTTTTTGTGGAAGATTCTCTAACAGACGACCACCACTATAGGCCTAAGCGAGGGTACACCGTCTTACCTCACGTTGCAAGAAGACCTCTATATACCTTGCATTTGGTATAGAACCTTAACTACAAAGGGGATCCACTAGTCTATGCTAAAAATCACTAAAATTCCATCTAAAAAGTATGACCCTTTATCTAACTATGCTGGTTACATGGTTTCCGGAGACTTGATTTGATATAAACTAGCATCCCAATATCGGACGTCAATACTACTCCCAAAGTACTTAGATCATATGTTTTGAAAATAATTTCTTCTCTTGTTTGAGGTAATTGCTCAAATTTAGCTTTAAAAGCTCTCTTGGCAATCATAGTTGCCCTTTTGTAAAACTAGACAAAGCCTATGTGGAAGTGTAGCTTTCCCTCTTTCTCAAAATGTGAAAGCATTTGTAACTCTTAGGGACTACTTCGTTCCCTTATATTTTTTGAGAAATGAACTCACACTTTCCTCTTTGCTTTACTTGAAACTTAAATCTCGGGAACGCTTAGTTCCCCTATGACTTTTGAGATTTAGACTCAACACATTACTCTTTTCTCAACTTGTACCTTGAGCCTTAAAATAAAGTAAAAAGTTTTTGTTTTAGACCCTTGAAAACTTTAAGAAATCACTATGACTTGCTTCTAAACTTTTAGACTTGACTCTTAACTTCTTTGACTTCGATCTTAACTTTCATTCAATCGGATTATGCATTCAAGGATCATGATCTCATGTTATGGATAATTTCATGATGTTTTGATGTACTTTAGAGTGTTGGAATTAACTAGGATTCATAGGTACATCACTTAGGAACTCATCCGAAAAATGGAGGAAAATAGGATCTCCAAGTGACCTTAGCGCTTTGAGAGGCAGGGCGCCAAAAACTGATGGACAGAGACTTTCCTAAGGGACTCTGGCTGGCGAGGTGCGCCAGGCCGTGTCAAACAGATGCTTCCCTGAGGGGCTTTTATAGGCGCGGCGCCCCAAGGCGGGATTTTCGACCTTTTTTTCTCCGATTATCAATTCTAAACCTTCTAAACTCCCATGGATCATCCACCAAACACTTAGGATCAAAAATATCCTCAATACCCAATAGTTAAAACTCGTAAAACAACCCGGAAACATGAATCAGAACCACTAAAGGTACACTACAACTCTACCAACAAGATTTCAACAATTGTTCATCAAGAAAATCAAGATTTATCATTTGCACATTACAAAACATGATGAATTAAACATATTGGTGTGTGCGTGAATGAACCCAACACAAAAAGATATTATATACCTCGATAGGGATCAACCCTGACGAATTCCACTAGCGAAATCTTAGCGTTCTTGAAAAATTGTTGATCTTTCACTTCTCTTCTCTCTTTCTCCAAGCCTTAAGCATTCTCAAATTTTATAAATTTGAAATGGGACTTGGTTTTATCCCTAATAGACCCTTAAAATGAATAAAAACACTATACTGAAATGACTACTTAACCCTTACTAAAATCCGAATTTGACTTTCCACAATCCAATAGCCTGACCTCCGAAAGGCATATCTCCCTCATACGACATTTATAATGCGCAAAAGTAGCTCTGTTAGAAAGATCTTTCCAAGGGTTTTCCAACCATATAAATAAATCACCCTAACTCCTCCTGAACTGGGAGTTATGACTGTTTGAAAATGACCAAAACTCACTTTTTAAAATTAGGAATTTTCCCCATATTTCCCTATATATTTCCAAAAATGATTATTCTTAGTTTCTTAGATTATTCTTAGTTATTTTAAGTTACGAGATGTTACAACTTCAAATTTTGACACTAATGGGGGTTTGTTTTTTATCACACTGAAAACATCTTTCAGTGTGAGTTTCATGTATCATTTTGTCTGTGCCTTTGTTAGTGACTTAAGTCTTGTCGATATGAGAATATTATTATGAACCAATGCTCAACTAATTGAATTTGATAATTATTAATAACATATAAATGAAATATGATAGTTGATTTCCAAATTTGCTGCCTAATTGAGAAGCGGAAAACTGGAGACATAATTATTGCTATATCTATTATATTTTCACTTTTTTTTCATGGAGAAACATTAGTTTTATTCTATGTTTAATATTATGGTATATAAATAATTATTAGAATCTTAAATTGTGGTATTTTCTCATCCTTTATGAACATGGTCTGTAAATAATACGGAAAAGGGTTTAAAATACACTCGAAGCATTGGAATGGTACAAAATTACCCTTCATCCACTTAATGGCTCCAAAATACCCTTTCCACCCATCTTTTGGCTCCAAAATACCATTGTCATCCACCTTTGGGTTCAAAATTGACCATTTATTTAACAGTTTTAAATTTAAACTATTTATGTATTTTTTAAATACGTGGCACTCAACTATTTGTTATAACTTAACTTATCAGTATAATTTATAAATCAATCCATTGCCCATTTATTACTAATTGAACCCCACAAAATTAATAAACCCATCACATTATTAATGCAACAACAGGAAAGCTAATGACAATGAGTGTTTTCAAAAATTTGAGGTGAAAATATCTATAGAAGTAAATTATCATACATTAAAGTGTCTAGATAAAAATTACTGATAAACTTAAAAGTCTGACTATGTTCATCTTAATTATTCTTTCATCTCAATTATGTTCATAGATAACTTTTTTTTTTAAAATAATATATTAAAGGTTTTAAAACAAATCATAAATATTTATAAAATTATATTGGAAAAAGTGCATGAATTAATTCGGGATGTACTACTTCTTTACCTTTAATCATAAATTTTGAATTCAAACTTGAAAGAGAATTCTATTGAAAGTGTCCTCCTAAATAAGCGGTCAACTTAAAATTAATTGGGGCTTCGATTCGGACTCGAATAATTTTGGGTGTCATTTTAAGGAATCTATATTTATGTCGTGTTTTAGTAGTGTTTATGGTGATTTTTATATTATAATTGGTTTATTGATTAGGTGGAGTTTAGTTAGTAATTAGTGGATAGCGGGTTGGGTTAAAAATTATATTATAACCAATAGTTGAGCCCAAATATTTTGAAAATATTTAAACAATTTAATTTTAAAACCGTTAAATAATTGGTCAATTTTTAACCTAAAGGTGGATGAGAGGGACATTTTGGAGCCAATAGTTGAATATTGGGTAATTTTGTACCATTTTCAATATTTCGGGGGTATTTTAAGCTTTGTTCGTAAATAATATTGAGAATTATCATTTATCATGGAAAAGAAAATAAATTAATATTTTCCCATCAACAATTGTGATTGACACTCAACAAGCATCTATCCATGTCAATTCAACCAACATTCATCTTATTAGATAAAAAATATCAATAAAAGATTTGCTAAGAATATACTATAATAGAAGCATCCTAATAGTTATGCAATGCATAAAACAATCTACAAACAAAAAAAAATATCCGCTATGAATAATAGTAACACGAAAAACAACTTCATGTCCAGAAACAATTAAATAGCATAATCTGTCTCTCAAGATCTAGTAAAGAGGTATCTTATTCAAATAAGTATGCAAGAGTCTAGGGGCATAACCCAATAATACCTTAAAGCAAAAACAAAAGAAGGAAAAAGGAAAGGCTCCATCACGTCAGTATGTTCCTCATCTACATTTAAAATACTAAGTGTCTCAAACGAGGACAAAAAGGAACTAGTGTGGTAGTTGAATGTGTATATATGAAGACAGAAACACACAATGGTGAGCATAAAATTAATTGATTTAAGTTATCTCCTCTTCTTATAAAACTTATGATTAGTCTAGTGTCGGCATAGATCCTTCAAATATTTGATTTACAACACTTGAGAATTCTACCTTTTATCCGATCATCATAAAATATTGGGTTTGTTATTCTATGTCTTGCTCTTTTCTCAAAGTTAATTTTGATCTGCTTATCATGAAGGCGATGTCATAAACAATTTTCTAGATTTGTGTTAAAAATATGTCATATTAGAAATTAATCACAATACATATAGTTTTAAATTTAATTGATAAATTTATATATATCTTAAACTCATTAATAATTGTCTCCTGGATGATTGTGGAATCTCACCCCACATCAAGTATGCAACATCAAAATAAAATTCAATCGTATTGTAGTGTCTTTTTGAGTCTCATGATGTGGATTAAGTCTGTAGTATAAAAATTAAAATATTTGGAGGTCAAATTCATGAATTAGAAAAAAATTATTATTATAAGATGTAAAAATAGATCAATCATATCAAAATCCTCAAGTTCAATGATAACCCCATGGTATCCATCAATCCTCCTAGGCACTACAGGATCCTGACTTTGTAGGATCAATGAGGTATAGTGTACCGCCCGCAAGGCGGTACATTAAAATTCCACGATTTCAACAACGCAGCAGCATCCCGTCAAAGATCAGAGGGTTGAAATCCTTGCCAAACTCCCTCCCAACCGATGGGGGTTTCTTGTAGGCAAGGATGAACTTGCCTTGCTCACCAGGCCAGCCAAGAGCTTGAAGACAAAAATCTGTGCAACAAGTGTGCCAAGTGGCAGTAAAGCAGGGAAGACAATCTGCCTATTTTTCAGCCTTGGAAAATCTGCCACATGTAGCCTTCCCTTTGAGAGTTGTGCCAAAACGTTTTTAGCTTACTTAGAAGCTTTGTATATTGTCTTAGACAGAACATCACTTAGAATACTTTGCATCTCATACTTTGTATTTCTCTCTTGTAAAGACTTGGAAGAAATATTGAAAATTGCCTTCTTGGCCTCCCAAAGACTTGCCTTCTTCTTGTTTCTTTCTTTACTATTTGTGGCTGTATTTTGGGACTGTCTTGCTTGCGTTCATTTTGTGTTTGGTTGGAACTGAGTTTTGAGGATATGTGAAAGCCTTCATCACTGTCCCACGAGTGGAAAAATTTACCCCGTGATAAGTGGTATCAGAGCAAACGGTTGAAGCATGACGTCGAAGTCACAACGTAATGAAGAGGCTGTCCAAGATAAGGAGCCAGAAGTACGGAAGGAACCTTCCAAGAAACGTGACAAGAGCAAGGTAAGAGAACCTTCTTGTAACCCTTCTCTTGGTGGTAGAGCTGCTGTTGAAGAAGAGGAAGGTGCGAACAAAAACCTACTCGATGAGAGAATCGTTGGAGTTGAGGTGGGGTTGTCGGCCTTAAATAGGAGGATTGTTGTCGTTGAGAACAACATCAGTTCCCTCGAATCCGTAGCCATTGAAGGGTTGGAAGAGGTGTAAAATAACCTTGTTGAGCTTGAGGATATTCAAAAGGAGGGTCTGTCCACCCTCGAACTCAAGCTCAACAGGGCCATCTCTTCCCTACAAAGAGAGGTGGAGGCATTAAGACGACACGTTGATGAGGCTGCCGAGACGGGGGTTGCTCCTCCCATTACTGTCCGTGAAACCCGTATTGAGGCTCCTAAACCCAAGGAATTTCGTGGGGAAAGGAGTGCTCAAGACGTGGAGAACTTCTTATGGAAGATGGATGCTATTTTGAGAATGTAGACATGCACAATGAAGCTGCCAAGATCAGAACATCAGCCATGTATTTGACGGATACAACCATGCTGTGGTGGCGACGGAAGAAGGCAGACATGGAGAGGGGACTTTGCCGTATCGACAATTTTTAGAATTTCAAAGTTGAGCTCAAACGTCAGGTCTACCCTCAAAATGTCGTTCACGAAGCTCGTCGGAGGTTGAGGGAGTTGAAACAGACCTCCTCCATTCGGGATTATGTTGAGGAATTCACGAAGTTAACACTTCAAATTCCAAGCCTGACGAGTGAGGACTTACTGTTTTATTTTCTAGATGGCCTTCAAAAATGGGCCAAGCAAGAGCTTCAACGGCATCAGGTCAGCGACGTGGATGAGGCGATAGTGGTGGCGGAATCGCTCAACGATTTCCGAGCAGAAGCGGCAAAGGGGAGGGATAACCGGAGCAAAACTATTCCTCCCAAGGTTGACAATAACAGGGGCAGAAGCAGACCGAATCCAAACAGAGGCAGCGACACGAGAAGTAACACTCGTGATCAACCTTCCAATTTCCGAAAGAACTATGAGGACCGCAAGAGGGGTGCTCCTCATCGGGAAGGTTGTTACATTTGTGGGGAGACGACCCACTCTGCTCGTTACTGCCCATCCTTGAGAAAACTGAGCGCTATGGTGGCTGCCGAAAAGCAGCAAGAGAAGGCTGCAACGCAAACCGGAAGTTCTGCTGGGGAGCAACGTGGGCAGAGTAGCGGGACAGACAAGGGCAAGAACGTTGTTGTTGGCATGTTCAATCACATGGCGTTGATCAACCATATTTCTATTGTTGCTTTGGCTGCCAAACCGGCTAGTATCAAGCCGAGGGAATCACTGTTCGTCGATGTCAAGTTGAATGGCAAAAATGTGCGCATTATGGTGTACACCGGTGCAACACATAACTTCGTGATGGAGCAGAAGGCTAAGGAGCTTGGCCTGAATTATGTTGCCAGCAACACAAAACTGAAGACAGTCAATGCCACTCCCACTTCCGTCCATGGCTTTGCTCCTAAAGTCCCCATTGATTTAGGAGAGTGGACGGGGCAGACTGACTTCACCATTGCCCCCATGGATGTATTTGATGTAATCTTGGGGCTGGATTTTTGGTATGAAGTCGACGCATTCATCTCCCCGCGTCACAATCAGCTGCACATCAGCGACACCGGAGGTTCATGCGTGGTACCCCTTATTCGGGTACCACAAAATGGGATGCAGCTATCAGCAATGTAGCTTATTAAGGGTTCAAGAGAGGCGAACGAACCTTTCTTGCTACCCTGGTCGAAGGCGCCGAAAGCTGCCCCGACGCAGTTCCATTGCCGCACTATATCGAGAAGGTCCTTAGCAGCAACAAGGATGTGATGCCAAAAGAGCTTCCCCAACCGTTGCCACCCCGAAGGGGATCAATTGAGTTGGTTCCCGGGGCGAAGCCGCCTGCCATGATGCCTTATCGCATGGCGCCTCCCAGAACTAGAAGAACTAAGGAAGCAGCTCAAGGAGTTGCTTGATTCGGGACACGTTAGGCCATCGAAGGCGCCGTTCGGTGCGCCTTTTAGTTCCAGAAGAAGAAGGACGGGACACTTTTTTTATGCATTGACTACCGGGCCCTCAACAGGTTACGGTGAAGAACAAGTACCCTGTCCCCTAAATTGCTGATTTGTTCGACAGATTGGGACAGGCCAAGGTGTTTACGAAGATGGACTTGAGAAAGGGCTATCACCAAGTCCGGATTGCCAAGGGTGATGAACCAAAGACACCTGTGTAATGCGCTATGGGGCATTCAAGTGGCTGGTTATGCCCTTTGGATTAATGAATGCGCCGGCGACATTCTGCACCTTGATGACAAACTGTTCCACCCACATTAAGACCAACTTGTGGTGATTTATTTAGACGACATAGTCGTCTATAGCAACAGTATGGAAGAGCATGTGGAATACCTGTGCAAAGTGTTTAAAGTCTTGCGCGACAACGAACTGAACATGAAGCGAGAGAAATGCAGCTTCGCCCAACCGTCTGTCCAATTCCTTGGGCACTCAATCAGCCAAAGCGAGATACGAATGGACAACAACAAGGTGGATGCTATCAAAAATTGGGAGGCTCCAACGAAGGTACCAGAATTGAGGTCCTTTCTTGGCCTTGCCAACTATTATCGTCGCTTCATTTTCAACTACTCAGCAATTGCAGCTCCTCTCACGAATTTGTTGAAGAAGGATCGTGATTGGAATTGGTCAGAGGCTTGCCAAGCTGCCTTCGAGAGGCTGAAGGCTGCTCTGACGGAAGAGCCTGTTTTGTCCTTGCCGGATTTCTGTAAGGCATTCGAAGTCCACAATGATGCGTTGAACTTTGCTATCGGTGGTGTCCTAATGCAAGAGGGCCACCCAATAGCCTTTGAGAGCAGAAAATTGAACGAGGCATAGCGGCGGTATTCGGCTAATGAGAAGGAGATGACAACCGTGGTTTACTGCCTTAGAACGTGGCTCCATTACTTGCTGGGTGCTCACTTTGTCGTCAAGACGGACAACGTCGCGATGACATATTTCCAATCCCAAAAGAAGTTGTCCGCTAAGAAAGCCCGTTGGCAGGACTTCCTAGCATAATTCAACTTCACTTTGGAATACAAGCCGGGGAAAGCGAATGTGGTTGCCGACGCACTTAGCTGTAAGACTTCTTTGCCTGCTATTGTGAGCTCGAGTTGCAGCTCACTGGTTGACAAGATTAAAGAAGGCTTAGAACATGATCCAGTAGCCAAACAACTCTTTGCCTTGGCCCAACAAGGCAAGACAAAGATGTTTTGGGAAGAAGATGGCCTGCTCTACACAACGGGCAGGCGTATGTACGTTCCGAAGTGGCTAACCTTCGGCGTACATTGATTAAAGAGGGCCATGATTCTGCTTGGGCTGGTCACCCGGGGCAGAAGAGAACCTTAGTATTGATAGAGGCTTCCTACTATTGGCCTCGGATGCGGGACGACGTCGAGCATATGTGTGAACTTGTCTCATTTGTCAGCAGACAAGGTTGAGACAAAGTTGCCGGGAGGATTGCTGGAGCCGCTGCCCATTGGTGAAAAGCCTTGGGACAACATCACAATGGACTTCATCACTTGCTTGCCAAACTCGGAGGGGTTTCGGACAATTATGGTCGTTGTGGATCGCTTTTCAAAACATGCGACGTTCACTGCCACGACGGCCAACTGCAAGGCCAAAGAGGCTGCCCGGATCTTTTTGCGTGATGTCGTTAAATACTGGGGCATCCCTAAGTATATCATCAGTGATCGGGATCCTCGGTTTACTGGCTCACTCTGGAGGGAATTATTCAGCTTATTGGGGTCGGAGTTGCACTTCTCGACCAGCTTTCACCCTCAAACAGAAGGGCAGACTGAGCGGATCAACGCACTGTTGGAGTGGTACTTGCGGCACTATGTTAGTGCCAACCAGAAGGATTGGGCCAGGCTGCTGGACACTGCCCAATTCTCCTACAACTTGCAGCGAAGTGAGGCGACAGGAAGGAGTCCTTTCGAGTTAGCGACGGGGCAGAAACCAAATACGCCCCAATCCTTGCCCGTCGATGCCAGTTTCAAAAGTCCGTGTGCTTATCAGATGGCGAAAGCCTGGGAGGAACAAGTCGACCTTGCACGGTCGTATCTTGACAAAGCAGCTCGGAAGATGAAGAAGTTTGCTGATCGCAAGCGACGTCCGGTGGATTATTAAATTGGGGATCGAGTCATGGTGAAACTCAACCCAAGGCAATTCAAGTCGTTGCGAAGTGTGAATAAAAATCTGATTCGCAAATATGAGGGGCCATTCGATATTACTGCCAAGGCTGGCAAGATTTCGTATCGGGTTGACATGCCTCATCACTTGAAGATTCACCCCGTCTTCCATGCTAGCCAATTGAAGCCTTATTTTGAAGACAAGGAAGACAAAGAGCGGGGGCAGTCCGAGAGATCCAAAATCTTCATCACGCCATCTACCATAGATAAGAAAATTAAGGCTATCATCAATCACCAGCTTGTTCAGTGAAAGGGGTGGAACAACTCTAGTTCCCAGTTCCTAGTTTCACTGGAAAGGACAGCTCCGGAGGAGGCGACTTGGGAAAAATACGAGGACTTGTGGCAGTTTCGCGACAAAGTCCACCAGTACTTGCAGTGTTTGGCGTCGGGGTCGTCGCCAATTCAGGCGGGGGAGCGTGTACCGCCCCGCAAGGCGGTACATTAAAATCCCACGATTTCAACAACGCATCAGCATCCCGTCAATGATCGAGGGTCGAAATCCTTGCCAAACTCCCTCCCAACCGATGGGGGTTTCTTGTAGGCAAGGAGAACTTGCCATGATCACCAGGCCAGCGAAGAGCTTGAAGACAAAAATCTGTGCAGCAAGTGTGCCAAGTGGCAGTAAAGCAGGGAAGACAAATCTGCCTATTTTTCAGCCTTGGAAAATCTGCCACATGTAGCCTTCCCTTTGAGAGTTGGTGCCAAAACGTTTTTAGCTTACTTAGAAGCTTTGTATATTGTCTTAGACAGAACATCACTTAGAATACTTTGCATCTCATACTTTGTATATTCTCTCTTGTAAAGACTTGGAAGAAATATTGAAAATTGCCTTCTTGGCCTCCCAAAGACTTGCCTTTCTTCTTGCTTTCTTTACTATTTGTGGCTGTATTTTTGGACTGTCTTGCTTGCGTTCATTTTGTGTTTGGTTGGAACTGAGTTTTGAGGATATGTGAAAGCCTTCATCACTGTCCCACGAGGTGGAAAAATTTACCCCGTGATAAGTGGTATCAGAGCAACGGTTGAAGCATGACGTCGAAGTCACAACGTAATGAAGAGGCTGTCCAAGATAAGGAGCCAGAAGTACGGAAGGAACCTTCCAAGAAACGTGACAAGAGCAAGGTAAGAGAACCTTCTTGTAACCCTTCTCTTGGTGGTAGAGCTGCTGTTGAAGAAGAGGAAGGTGCGAACAAAAACCTACTCGATGAGAGAATCGTTGGAGTTGAGGTGGGGTTGTCGGCCTTAAATAGGAGGATTGTTGTCGTTGAGAACAACATCAGTTCCCTCGAATCCGTAGCCATTGAAGGGTTGGAAGAGGTGTAAAATAACCTTGTTGAGCTTGAGGATATTCAAAAGGAGGGTCTGTCCACCCTCGAACTCAAGCTCAACAGGGCATCTCTTCTCTTCCCTACAGAGAGGTGGAGGCATTAAGACGACACGTTGATGAGGCTGCCGAGACGGGGTTGCTCCTCCCATTACTGTCCGTGAAACCCGTATTGAGGCTCCTAAACCCAAGGAATTTCGTGGGAAAGGAGTGCTCAAGACGTGGAGAATTCTTATGGAAGATGGATGCTATTTTGAGAATGTAGACATGCACATGAATGAAGCTGCAAGATCAGAACATCAGCCATGTATTTGACGGATACAACCATGCTGTGGTGGCGACGGAAGAAGGCAGACATGGAGAGGGACTTTGCCGTATCGACAATTTTTTAGAATTTCAAAGTTGAGCTCAAACGTCAGGTCTACCCTCAAAATGTCGTTCACGAAGCTCGTCGGAGGTTGAGGGAGTTGAAACAGACCTCCTCCATTCGGGATTATGTTGAGGAATTCACGAAGTTAACACTTCAAATTCCAAGCCTGACGAGTGAGGACTTACTGTTTTATTTTCTAGATGGCCTTCAAAAATGGGCCAAGCAGAGCTTCAACGGCATCATCAGGTCAGCGACGTGGATGAGGCGATAGTGGTGGCGGAATCGCTCAACGATTTCCGAGCAGAAGCGGCAAAGGGGAGGGATAACCGGAGCAAAACTATTCCTCCCAAGGTTGACAATAACAGGGGCAGAAGCAGACCAAATCTAAACAGAGGCAGCGACACGAGGAGCAACACTCGTGATCAGCCTTCCAACTTCCAAAAGAATTATGAGGATCGCAAGAGGGGTGCTCCTCATCGGGAGGGTTGTTACATTTGTGGGGAGACGACCCATTCTGCTCGCTACTGCCCTTCCTTGAGAAAACTGAGCACTATGGTGGCTGCCGAAAAGCAGCAAGAGAAGGCTGCAACGCAAACCGGCAATTCTGCTGGGGAGCAACGTGGGCAGAGTAGCGGGTCAAGAAAAGGCAAGAACGTTGCTGTTGGCATGTTAAATAACATGGTGTTGATCAACCATATTTCTATTGGTGCTTTGGCTGCCAAACCGGCTAGTGTAAAGCCGAGGGAGTCACTGTTCGTTGATGCCAAGTTGAATGGCAAAAATGTGCGCATTATGGTGGACACCGGTGCAACACATAATTTCGTGATGGAGCAGAAGGCCAAGGAGCTCGGCCTTAATTATGTTGCCACAATACCAAACTGAAGACTATCAATGCCACTCCCACTTCTGTCCATGGCATTGCTCCTAAAGTCCCCATTGATTTAGGAGAGTGGACAGGGGCAGACTGACTTCACAATTGCCCTCATGGATGTGTTTGATGTAATCTTGGGGCTGGATTTTTGGTATGAAGTCAACACATTTATCTCCCCTCCCCGTCACAATCAGCTGCACATCAGCGACACCGGAGGTTCTTGCGTGGTACCCCTTATTCGGGTACCACAAAATGGGATGCAGCTATCAGCAATGTAGCTTATTAAGGGTTTCAAGAGAGGCGAACGAACCTTTCTTGCTACCCTGGTCGAAGGCGCCGAAAGCTGCCCCGACGCAGTTCCATTGCCGCACTATATCGAGAAGGTCCTTAGCAGCAACAAGGATGTGATGCCAAAAGAGCTTCCCCAACCGTTGCCACCCCGAAGGGGATCAATTGAGTTGGTTCCCGGGGCGAAGCCGCCTGCCATGATGCCTTATCGCATGGCGCCTCCCAGAACTAGAAGAACTAAGGAAGCAGCTCAAGGAGTTGCTTGATTCGGGACACGTTAGGCCATCGAAGGCGCCGTTCGGTGCGCCTTTTTAGTTCCAGAAGAAGAAGGACGGGACACTTTTTTTATGCATTGACTACCGGGCCCTCAACAAGGTTACGGTGAAGAACAAGTACCCTGTCCCCTTAATTGCTGATTTGTTCGACAGATTGGGACAGGCCAAGGTGTTTACGAAGATGGACTTGAGAAAGGGCTATCACCAAGTCCGGATTGCCAAGGGTGATGAACCAAAGACAACCTGTGTAATGCGCTATGGGGCATTCAAGTGGCTGGTTATGCCCTTTGGATTAATGAATGCGCCGGCGACATTCTGCACCTTGATGAACAAACTGTTCCACCCTTAAGACCAACTTGTGGTGATTTTTTAGACGACATAGTCGTCTATAGCAACAGTATGGAAGAGCATGTGGAATACCTGTGCAAAGTGTTTAAAGTCTTGCGCGACAACGAACTGAACATGAAGCGAGAGAAATGCAGCTTCGCCCAACCGTCTGTCCAATTCCTTGGGCACTCAATCAGCCAAAGCGAGATACGAATGGACAACAACAAGGTGGATGCTATCAAAAAATTGGGAGGCTCCAACGAAGGTACCAGAATTGAGGTCCTTTCTTGGCCTTGCCAACTATTATCGTCGCTTCATTCATTTTCAACTACTCAGCAATTGCAGCTCCTCTCACGAATTTGTTGAAGAAGGATCGTGATTGGAATTGGTCAGAGGCTTGCCAAGCTGCCTTCGAGAGGCTGAAGGCTGCTCTGACGGAAGAGCCTGTTTTGTCCTTGCCGGATTTCTGTAAGGCATTCGAAGTCCACAATGATGCGTTGAACTTTGCTATCGGTGGTGTCCTAATGCAAGAGGGCCACCCAATAGCCTTTGAGAGCAGAAAATTGAACGAGGCATAGCGGCGGTATTCGGCTAATGAGAAGGAGATGACAACCGTGGTTTACTGCCTTACTAGAGAACGTGGCTCCATTACTTGCTGGGTGCTCACTTTGTCGTCAAGACGGACAACGTCGCGATGACATATTTCCAATCCCAAAAGAAGTTGTCCGCTAAGAAAGCCCGTTGGCAGGACTTCCTAGCATAATTCAACTTCACTTGGAATACAAGCCGGGGGAAAGCGAATGTGGTTGCCGACGCACTTAGCTGTAAGACTTCTTTGCCTGCTATTGTGAGCTCGAGTTGCAGCTCACTGGTTGACAAGATTAAAGAAGGCTTAGAACATGATCCAGTAGCCAAACAACTCTTTGCCTTGGCCCAACAAGGCAAGACAAAGATGTTTTGGGAAGAAGATGGCCTGCTCTACACAACGGGCAGGCGTATGTACGTTCCGAAGTGGCTAACCTTCGGCGTACATTGATTAAAGAGGGCCATGATTCTGCTTGGGCTGGTCACCCGGGGCAGAAAGAACCTTAGTATTGATAGAGGCTTCCTACTATTGGCCTCGGATGCGGGACGACGTCGAGGCATATGTGTGAACTTGTCTCATTTGTCAGCAAGACAAGGTTGAGACAAAGTTGCCGGGAGGATTGCTGGAGCCGCTGCCCATTGGTGAAAAGCCTTGGGACAACATCACAATGGACTTCATCACTTGCTTGCCAAACTCGGAGGGGTTTCGGACAATTATGGTCGTTGTGGATCGCTTTTCAAAACATGCGACGTTCACTGCCACGACGGCCAACTGCAAGGCCAAAGAGGCTGCCCGGATCTTTTTGCGTGATGTCGTTAAATACTGGGGCATCCCTAAGTATATCATCAGTGATCGGGATCCTCGGTTTACTGGCTCACTCTGGAGGGAATTATTCAGCTTATTGGGGTCGGAGTTGCACTTCTCGACCTCCACTTTCACCCCCTCAAACAGAAGGGCAGACTGAGCGGATCAACGCACTGTTGGAGTGGTACTTGCGGCACTATGTTAGTGCCAACCAGAAGGATTGGGCCAGGCTGCTGGACACTGCCCAATTCTCCTACAACTTGCAGCGAAGTGAGGAGGCGACAGGAAGGAGTCCTTTCGAGTTAGCGACGGGGCAGAAACCAAATACGCCCCAATCCTTGCCCGTCGATGCCAGTTTCAAAAGTCCGTGTGCTTATCAGATGGCGAAAGCCTGGGAGGAACAAGTCGACCTTGCACGGTCGTATCTTGACAAAGCAGCTCGGAAGATGAAGAAGTTTGCTGATCGCAAGCGACGTCCGTGGATTTTAAATTGGGGATCGAGTCATGGTGAAACTCAACCAAGGCAATTCAAGTCGTTGCGAAGTGTGAATAAAAATCTGATTCGCAAATATGAGGGGCATTCGATTTACTACTGCCAAGGCTGGCAAGATTTCGTATCGGGTTGACATGCCTCATCACTTGAAGATTCACCCCGTCTTCCATGCTAGCCAATTGAAGCCTTATTTTGAAGACAAGGAAGACAAAGAGCGGGGGCAGTCCGAGAGATCCAAAATCTTCATCACGCCATCTACCAAGAAATAAGAAAATTAAGGCTATCATCAATCACCAGCTTGTTCAGTGAAAGGGGTGGAACAACTCTAGTTCCCTTTCCTAGTTCACTGGAAAGGGACAGCTCCGGAGGAGGCGACTTGGGAAAAATACGAGGACTTGTGGCAGTTTCGCGACAAAGTCCACCAGTACTTGCAGTTGTTTGGCGTCGGGGTCGTCGCCAATTCAGGCGGGGGAGCGTGTACCGCCCCGCAAGGCGGTACATTAAAATCCCACGATTTCAACAACGCAGCAGCATCCCGTCAATGATCGGAGGGTCGAAATCCTTGCCAAACTCCCTCCCAACCGATGGGGGTTTCTTGTAGGCAAGGTGAACTTGCCATGATCACCAGGCCAGCGAAGAGCTTGAAGACAAAAATCTGTGCAGCAAGTGTGCCAAGTGGCAGTAAAGCAGGGAAGACAAATCTGCCTATTTTTCAGCCTTGGAAAATCTGCACAATGTAGCCTTCCCTTTGAGAGTTGGTGCCAAAACGTTTTTAGCTTACTTAGAAGCTTTGTATATTGTCTTAGACAGAACATCACTTAGAATACTTTGCATCTCATACTTTGTATATTCTCTCTTGTAAAGACTTGGAAGAAATATTGAAAATTGCCTTCTTGGCCTCCCAAAGACTTGGCTTTCTTCTTGCTTTCTTTACTGTTTGTGGCTGTATTTGCGGACTGTCTTGCTTGCGTTCCTTCTGTGTTTGGTTGGACTGAGTTTTTAGGAGCTGTGCAAGCCTTCATCACTGTCCCACGAGGTGGAAAAATTGACCCCGTGACAATAGGCCTATATTGCAGAGTAGTTGTAAATACACACGTCATTAGTCAAGGTCATCATGTGCGAAATTCCAAAAATTAGAAAAAATTGGTGAAAGGATATTAAAAATTCGTAGGCGCATGCACAACTACTATAGAGGGATAAAGGAATTCAACAACCCAGTTATATAAAGTTCTTATTATTCTTCCCACTTTTGAATGAAAAAATAGATGAAGGAAGCTCTAAAACCCTCCAAAGTCACACGGGGCTTAAGGGTAGACATTGTTATGCAAGGGAGGTGAAAGCCCAAGGAATATTGGTGCTTTATCATCATAGTTTTCTATAAAAATAATGGGAAGCTAATGGGAAAGGTTAATCAGCTGAAGCGTGACACCACGTAGGCTAGGTTTCATATAAATTGATCAATTAGACCTATTTTATTGCATGCATGACTTATCATACCTTTAGGGATATTGCATGTATAGGCCTTCATGCATGGAGTCTGGATACTTAAAAGTTGTTGTTTCTCTTAAGGTGGGGAAAGAGAATGACTAAAGTGAGGTTCTTTTGTTCTTGATTGTTAACCTTGAGTTTTATTGCTGAGGTGCTTCATTGTAATTGTCAAGTTAAGTGTTATAAAATAGCTGAGTTATACCCAATTATTGGATTTGTGGATTGTATACCCATAATGGGTTCAATATAATGTCATGTATATAAAGGTTATTTGTTTTGTCTAGTATGTTTTGTAAGCTTGTTTACTACATTAGGGTATCACTTATAATGAATGTAAGGGAAACCAAAAAGGAAGGATATGTATTTGACATCGTCTTGATAATCTCACACAATGAACCTTTTTACTTAACTTGTGATTTTCAAGTATTATTGTTCATTGTGATAGTGTTATGCATTATCGCTTCTGATTTCTGATATGCTCAGGCCATACAAGTATACAAATACTAAAAGTTTTCTCAAATAGCAGAGTTGAATGAATGCAAACTGTTGGCTCAAATATCACATCTGGTACAAAGACTAATATTGGTTGGCTTTGGTGGAACTCTAGTATACTAATAGTTCGTGGATACACTCCATGTAAGAAAAGTGTTATTTATTGTTTTATATTTGTCACATGGTAGTCTATGTTTGGTTGTATTTGTGTTTAACTACTTGGATATGGGTCATTCTTTTACAACACAAATGACGCTTCTATTTTCAGACTTCAGACCATGAATGATAATCGGCTTCATAAATGTCTCTCTAATTGGAGTTTGTTGATCTAACTATGAAATCTCTCGACATATAAAGTTCACCTTATGAAAGTATTGTGCAATTTTCATGTTGCATTGCCCTGTCGAGATTATTTCACTCTCTAAGAGTTGGAGCCTCATACCATTTTGTATTCCAAGCTTGCTTCATCTTGGTGGAGTCTCATATGTGCTCTAACACATCCTCTTCGACCATTGTTCTGAAAGCCAACAACTTGCATAAGATACGTTGCCTATAACAAATATGATATACAACTATGAAATGATTAGCTACACATAAAAGTCGTCACTAATTATTTACTATTAGTGAAAAATTACTTTTCGTCCTTAAATATATCAGACATATACTTTTAGAGACGTATCATAAAAGTTTGTGGAGAAGTTGTCCACTAAATTTTTTCATCAAAAAATGATGTGGGCGCCATTTATTGAGTACTGTCAGCCACGTATTTAAAGTTACAAGTGACACAACATTTCGTCACAATTGATGTATCTAATCCTTGACAAATCTTTAAAATTTATTATTGAACACAAAATAATTTTGTCTCAAAATATGTTGTCTCAATAGCGACAAATAAAAGTTTGTAGTTAATATTATAAGTTTTAGCTATAAAAGTTAGAATTTAATTGTAATATTTATTTTTGTCACTAATAATATGAACAATTGGTGACAATAATTTTACTGTCTCTAATAAACCTATGATATAGTGACAACAAAGATGTGACAAAATATGTAAGGTGTTAAATACTAACTACTTAGAAGTTATAGTCGAATAATTCAACTATTTACCACAAAATTTAAAGTTATATTTAAATTTTTCTTAGGGTGTGATTGTTCATAATAAGAGAAATTCATAAATGGTCCCTAATCTATTGAAGTATCTTTTAGCAATACATTTATTTTTAGATTTTGTAAATATAAAAAAAATACAATTCATCAATTTTCTTAACTACGCAATTATAAAGTACATCATTTCAAAAAATACAATCTAGATTATAAGTACCACGAGTTGGTATTATTCTACCACTACAACACAAATATATGTTGGCTTAAAACATTTCATTTTTTATTTTATAAATTTTCATCGATAAGGAGTATAGAGAAAATTATTTTTAAACTTGGTGCTTATTTTTGTGTGTGCCTATTAATTTTGTGGGGGGGGGGGGGGGGGGTAAAAAAGTATAGAGAAAAATAATTGATTTGCTTATGTCTAATAATACATACATAATAAGTAGTGATTTTACGTACATAGAACAATTATGTAGAGATAATATTGATTTAGACTTTTAAAAGATGTGAAATATTTCACGGATTCTATTAACCTTTTTCATCCGTGTGAAAATTGAAATAAACTAGAAATGAAAGCACAAACGAAAGAAATTAAAAAACTAAAAATTTTGAACATATTATGATAAAGTACTATAGTTGTGAGTGTCAATATTTTTTTTGAAAAAATGATTAACTTATCGAATCAAATCAAGTAATAGATTTCTTATAGTAAAATATAAAGTTTAATTCTAAATCAATTAATAATTTTACTGAATAATATACATTGTTTTAGTTTTACTGATTGAAAATAAACAGTTCTTAATAATTTATTTGAGATTTCTTCTCATAAAATCAAATGTTTTGAAACAAAACAAAAAATTTTGCTAGGTTATATCATGCACATTAAGAAATTTGAAAATAATGATGTTATACTTTTTCGTGATAAATATGATGTCATTTGATATTGATTTAGTTAGAATACTTCTATTTTTTGTTTTATTATTATTTGATTTAGTTATTTCTATGTTATTGCTATTTTTGTTGTTTTTGTTGTTGTTGTATTGTTGTTGTTGTTGTTGCTGTTTATGCTTGTTATTGTTGTTGCTATTTTTGTTGTTGTTGCGTTGTTGCTTCTTCTTCTTGTTGTTCTTGTTGCTTTTGTTGTTCTTTGTTGTTGTTGTTGTTGTTGTTGTTGTTGTTGATGTTGTTGTTGTTGTTATTGTTTTTGTTTTTGTTGTTGTTGTTGTTGTTATTGTTGTTGTTGCTGTTACTTTTGTTGTTATTTGTGGTGGTGGTGGTGGTGTTGTTGGTGTTGTTGTTGTTGTTGTTGTTGCTGTTTTTGTTGGTGTTGGTGGTGGTGGTCGTGGTCGTGGTGCTTGTGGTGGTGGTGGTGTTAATGTTAGTTTTGTTGTTGTTGTTGTGTTGTTGTTGTTGTTAGTGGTGGTGGTGGTGTTGTCACATCCGGGTTTACCCCTAGACGTAATCGGCGTCGTCATCCTCATTGAGTATTAAGACTAGCCTCTTAGCTTACATCAACACATTCATATTCTATATATATATATATATATATATATCGAATATACATTGACCATTCGTAAAGGAAGGTTAATATCCTTTTACTTTTATTGCACACACATACACACCTACACACACACACACAGACACACACACATATATAATATAGAATATAGTCTTCAAAAATTGTCTCATCTCATAATCATCTAACATGATTAGAAATTTGGGCATAGCCTATATATCAATGTAAAGAGAGTCACATATAGGCTTTATACAATTCATACTCAAACGAAAGGAGATAGAATGTAAGAGTCTTAGTACTAAAACAGAAACATAAGCTCGATATTGGACAATGAGGACCTACCCTACTTGGATGATCAAAGTATCCAAGTCTTCTTCAAGTCACCTTCCGAAAACACTTCAACGACGGGAACCTAAAATGTTGAGGAAAAGGAAAGAAATGGGGTTAGTACTCCACTTGTAATAAGTATGAGACCATATGCACATATACTTGTAAAACATGCTATGAAAAGGACATTTCAATAAGTATGCCTTTTTCATTTAAAACCTTCATGCATATTCAACAAAACTATAACAATCAATATTTTAAGTTAATTAATACATAGGTATGTTCATCATAACACTACAACATCTACTCTAGTCAAGTCAACCATTCATACCATGTAAGTAAATACATACTAAAGTAACTCTACCATCAATGCATATTAACAATAAGCATGAATAAGAGTACATTCTATTATAGTAAAGCAAGACAATTACCGATAAGCCCCTAAATCAACAAATGCAATGACAAAGCAAAGCCCCATAACCTTACTCAATCAAGTAACCCAACAAGAATCATGACTAACACCCTACTTCACATAACATGACATTTAGATATACATTTCATCTTACTTTAACAATATAGACCAACACATATTCATAGGTGAACTAATTAACATATAGTATCAACAATATGCAAGTTCATCAAATATAGATCATATATCAATATAAGCATAAATATACATAAGAACATACTCCTAAGACTCCCCTCAAGGATAACTAGTACAATGCTTAGGTAGAGTGTCATACCCATACCCAGACTAAGTTAGACGCCTTAGGTTATCCTAGTTAGAGTTCAATCCTTTAATTCATTTTACCATTTAGGTACATCTTGCCCTAACCGACATAGACCACCTGATCTAGTGTGGAATCTGGTGTCATAAAACCCTACACTAAAGGAAAGCGTACTACTTCCAAGGTATTACCAAAACATAAAATATAGCAACTACGTGGATCACTAGCTAGTATTCCTATGGAAGCAACATAGTTCAAGAACTAGGAGATATAGTTGGTACCCTCTTTATGCTAACCTTTTTGTGCTCCTACCGTCCCTAGGTGGAAAGGGAGACTCCTCACTCCAGTTCACTCAGTGATAAGCTAAAGTCCCTTTTTTGAAATGTATTTAAGCCTTTAATTATCAATCATAGCTTATTTTAAGTCATAGGGTCTAACCTTGTATGATCATCATCAATATGTCAATAAGAATTTGCATGAGTATAGATGTTTTCATTACAATCCATATAAGTGAGGTTAAAAAATTAGCATTTCATATCTTAATAAGGCATATTGATAGTCATCACCATCCTTATAAAACATACACCTTAATCAACCTCACAACATAGTCAATACTTTTCAATTAAACATCATATCACCCTATCAATCCTAATACAAAGCTTACTCCAATATAACATCATGACTTAATCACAATTAATCACAATCTGAAGTAAAAGATAGAGATCATAAGACTTATTGTCCCCTTCATAGTTCATCATCAAAGTCTTACCATAAACCCTTAATTCATTACTATTTAGGTGTACATAATCATAAATCAATAATCAACATGATCACAAGAATAATAAAATCACTACTTTACAATTCAATGCCAGATCATGACTTAAAATAAGATACCTAGGTTAATTGACTTCCTAACCTAGATCATCTTCTCAAGAACTAGAATGAAAGATTACAATTCTCTATAATTTGTTCATGATTAATGTAACAACATCAATTAATAACAATTCAACCAATAACCAAGTCAATTGAACCAATTTCAACTTAATTCATATCAATATTAAACCGAAGGTTAACAGTTAAGGAGCATCATCCACAAGCTATACCAAATCATCAATATATACCATATTTAAGTTAGAATACATGTTAATATATTCATATTATGAAATATAAAACATAAAAAAATCAAGTCATTCCTAATTTTCAAGATTGGAAAAGACCAACCTAAAAATCCAATTTTTGAAAATATATTGAAGGAACCCTTTGAATAAACAGGTCTCAAAGGTGAATTAGATCCCATGCCTCAATTTTTAATGAATATTTGATGGTGAATTCTTCCCTTTACAACCCCCAAATCCTTCCCCTAGCTATTCTTCAATGGTGTCTTCTAATTGAGAGAAAAGAAGAGAGAAGGAATACGATTTGATTTATGAGTTATGTTTAGTCTAATGAGGGTTATGGTCTTTATATGGCGGTTTAATTAACTTAATTAGACTCCCTTAAACCCCTAATTAATAACCTAACCACTTAAATAATTAAATGAAACTAACGTAAAATGTGCAGGAAATTCGACTCTTACAGACGGAACCTCGTCGATGCTCAGTGGCTCAATCGATGGACCAACGCCCCTTCCGTGCTGCACGTCTTTCGGTAGGTTCAGAGACTATGTAATTGGGGTTTTTCAACAAAAATATTATGTCTTGGTTGATGTTTGGAAATGGTACCCCATCGATCCACACACGTATAGTCAACTGTGTCTCGTGGTTACACACTGCCCAGGCAGTGTTGACACCAACGTGCAAGGGTCCTCCCTAAGGTCCCTTGGTTGGTCCCTGGGGAGTCTTACCTAGATGTTTCGACCATGAATTAATTTAAACACCTATTAAATACCCTTCCGCCAATTTTAATGGATTTTTGACTTCTAAAAGCTCGTCAAGTAGGCTTTGTCACGCTAGTACCTCCTAGAACTAGTTTCTGGACGTCATGGATGTTCTTGGACTTTTTGGTTCCTAAAATACCTAAATGACCTATATTCATTAACATAGGCCTTAAAAAAGTGTTTAGACCTCATGGAACCTATGTTAGGCTTTAAGACTTGTCTTGCATTTTGAAGTGTTACATCCCCCTTAGGAACATTCGTCCCCAAATGACTCTAAAAATCTTCAGAAGGAATGAATAGACTAAAGACTATCACCCCAACCAACAACAATACATAATAACATCAATCATATTACTGACACAAGACAATTCAAAACATCAATTAAAACACATAAGGACCAACATTACATTATGAGGAATATCCTTCTCACAACAACAACATGAACTCAACATTCTTAACATGAGTCAGTTATGTCAAAGTTCAACATATCAACATGCTACATATCATTTCATAAAGGTTCATCATATCAAAATACACAAGATAACTCAAACAAGACAAAGTGCAAAATTTCAAGTTCAAATGTTACACTTCACTCTAAATCACTATAAAGCTACTAAAAATTGCACATTTTGCAAGATTTCACACCAAAAATCAATGTAGCTTAAATTTTAGTCATTATTTTCATTATTAGTAAGAACTACTAACCTTAGTTATCAAATATATGAGGGTAACACGACTTCATGTCGACCCCTGCCTCTCATGTTGCACCCTCAACTAGGTGATTCTTCCATAACACCTTTATGGAAACTACATCTTTATTTCTTAACTGCTTGACTTGCCTATCAAGAATTTGAATCAGAACTTCATCGTAACAGAGGTTATCCTTGAAACCAAGACCCTCAATAGGAAGAATAGACTCGGTATCACCAATACAATTTTTAAGCATGGAAACATGGAAAACCAAATGAATCGAAGCCAATTCACTAGGAAGTTTCAATTCATAGGCAACCTTACCAACTCTTTGCAAGATTTCATAGGGACCCAGATAACGAGGATTCAAATTCCCTTTCTTTCATAACTTAACACCCCTTTCGTTGGTGAAATTTTCAAATACACCTTATCACCTTCGTAAAACTCCAAATCCCTTCTCCTATGATCGGTATAAGACTTTTGCCGACTATAGGCCGTTTGCAACTGGTTCCTTGTGATATGAACTTTCTCCAAAGTCTTCTAAACCAAATTGGAACCAAGAAGCAAAGGATATCCCACTTCAAACAAACCAATAGAATACCTACATGTCCTACCATACAAGGCTTCATAGGGAGCAATGGAAATAGATGAATGGAAACTATTATTATAAGCAAACTCCACTAAAGGCAAAATACTTATCCCAATTTCCCTTGAAATAAATAATACAAGGCCTAAGCATATCCTCAAGGGTTTGAATAGTACGTTCCGCTTGACCATCCGTTTGAGGATGAAAAGCAGTACTCAACTTCACCTTAGTACCCAACTCTTTTATGGATTGACCTCCAAAACCTAGATGTGAATTGTACACCCTGATCCTATATGATGGATAACGAAATACCATGGCGAAACATAATCTCATATATGAAGATCCTAGCATAATCCTTCACCGAGTAAGTAGACTTGACAGGAATAAAATTAGGGGACTTGGTCAACCTATCCACAACCACCCATATAGAGTCATATTGATTTTGAGTCAGAGGTAAACTGTTATACCGTGGTTTCACGATATTTTTAATACTTTTTTTATTAAGGTTTAGTGTGTGTCCAAAAGCCTTTTTGTATTGATTATTATGTAAGTTTCTCTTTATTTACAGGAAATCTGTCCAAAGATGAACGCAGAAGTTTTTGAGCAAGAAATGCAGAAAACTTACCAACTACGGAGCTTATAACGGTCCATCGAGCTTGCAACGGTCCGTAAGTGGCAACATAGTGAAGCTGCTGAAGAAAGATGGGGAAGTCTTACCAAGTGTGGGATTACGGAAGTTCATGACAGACCGTCATAGCCACGACGGTCCGTCCTTCTGGTTCATCGCAATGATCAGAGAGTAGTCCCAACACCCAATTTCCAAGAAGTTTAAGTGTTATGGAACAGAGACCCTTGACGGACAGTCGTGCTTGAAACGTTCCGTCATACCTACCATTGAGGCTAATGAAGAGAGCAACATAAGAATTTGTGAAGTATGGGACAACGGAGGCCATGACGGACCGTCGTGACCACGATGGTCCTTCACGAGGTTCGTCAACCCAGCCGCGTTTTGATAGATTTTCATTAATTAGAGTCCTTTTATTAGGTTTTTTTTTTATAAATAGTGTGAAAAATCTCTTTTTTGGGGTTAGAATTTTTGGTGTTAGACTCTTTGTTGGTTAGACTCTTTGTTAGTAAACTCTTTGATATTAGACTTTTTGATTGTTACACTTTTTCTGAAATTGATTGTTGGTGATTTTGTTTATTAATTAAGTGAATTTATGGATTTTATTCTTTCTCAACAAAGTAAGTGCATGAATTCTTATATTAAATATATGAATATTGTGATTATGACTATGGGTAACTAAACTCCATAACTAGGGTTGTGGGAACCATGGGTGAACAATGAGGTAAAATCTAACTAAAATAAAAATTCAAGAATAGTGTCTTGCATGTATTGATAATTCTTTTGTTTAGAAGTCTTTTTAACGGATGACCAACGTTAGAACTCGCCTTAATGCTACTTGCCGGACCAAGGAGGTAGATAATAGGAAAAGAATTATAAACATAGATTTAGTGTATACTATCTAATTGGTTCGTGTCGATTGGTACAAGGTAATAACTTAGTCAATTATCGAATACAATGCTTAATATGAGGTAAAGGTAAGGGTTAGTATAGCAACACACGTAGCCGGACCAAGGTGCGGAGTGAAATTTTCTAGATGCCGGACCAAGGATTTAGAAATACATAACTTATCACTTTGCATGCAAGATACTAGGAAAGAATTGTTATAGTTAGAATTATCAAGTTAGGAGCTTATGGGGAACACTTAAACCCTAGTTACTTTTATTAACTGATTAAACTCCAAGATTTGAATTTGTTAGTTGTTTACTTTAATTAGTCAACTATTTTCATTAATTTAAAAATAAAAAAAAAACCTTTTATTGTCTTTTGTTTTCTAAGAAAATAATTGACTAAATAATAGTAATAATAGATTAAAGTTAAGTCTGAACTATTTTCCTCGTGGTAACGATCCCAACCTTATTAGTTGGGTTCTTAATTGATACGACCACTTTACTTCTTATTTGAGAAGTAAGTTTGAGCGTATTAAATTTTGGCCGCTGCCGGGGAAAGTAGCTTTTAGATTAACTTAAACTTATTCCTAAAGTTAAGTATATATTTTCTTAATTTTATTTATTTCATTTTTTGTGATTCTTGCAGAACTATCTTCCTTGTATGCCAAATACACGGAGAGGAACATAACTCTTGTTTCCCTACGATCACGAATTAGAGCGTATACTACACAATATGAATCTAAACTTGGGTATTAACGATGATGATCAAAACCTAAACATCCCAGCTCCAGTTGATATTCATGGTCAATTATTACCCGATGATCCGGGTGAAAATCAATAAAGGGGACAAATTCCCGCTCCACGTCCTCAAGAATACTACAGAGGCTATGATAATATTGTAGATTCTGATGGGCCACTTTTCTTGCCCCCTCTACCACAAGGCCACACCTTTGTGGTAACCAGTATTTTGATGCAAATGGTCACTTATAGAGGTTTGTTTTCAGGGCTACCTTCTGAGAACCCACATGCCCATATAGCTAAGGTAAGGGCAGTGTGTAAAAGATGTGTAGGGAGGCGTGATTTGGATCTGAATGTAATAGGGCTAAAAGAATTTCCTTTCTCACTGACGGGAGAGGATGCTATTTGGCTCACTCAGCTCCCTTATAACTCAATTTTCACTTGGAACCAACTAAGGGATGTTTTCTTAGCACGTCACTACCCGGTCTCCAAGAAACTAAACCACAAACACAAAGTGAAAAACTTTGTGGCACTACAAGGAGAGTCAGTTAGTAGTTCTTGGGATAGATTCTATTCATTTTTGAGAAGTGTCCCCAATCACCGCATAGATAATGAGTCACTAAAGGAATACTTCTATCGCGGACATGATTATAATAATAAAGCGGTATTGGATACTATAGCGCCTGGTTCTTATAGGGAGTGTCTTTATGCCGAGATTGATGAAAAGTTAGAGAAAACCTCCCGGAATAATAAAGCTTGGAGTACGAGGAAGTCAGATACTGGGAGAAATACCTTTGCAGTGCAATCCACTCACAACCCAGCCACAGATGAGATTCGTGAAAAGATTGCTTAGATGAGAACTGAGCTTGGGTTGGTATTAAAACATGTCAGTAGGGGTGCAGAAAAGATAAATGCTGTTAATTACTTATCTAAACCACCACCACCAAAGGATGAATGCTATTATGTGAAGAATTCCTATGTGGTAAATGAGCAGATGGGGGGTTTTCGACCGAGTGCCCAAGGCTCAAATAAGGAGAATGGGCGCCAAGGTCAAGGAAACCAAGGTCGGATCTATGGTAACTATAATCGTGAGGGTCCTTATGTTCGAGATGGAAACTACAACCGCGACAACAACTTCAATAGGGGTAACTATGGTAACAGAAATGATAGGAATGGGCCCTATGTCCCTCCTAAAAATCGTGAAGTTACTTGTAGGGATGGTGGAGAAAGTATGGCGCGAGTTGAGGATATGTTGCACAAAATGATGAGGAGGTTCGATGCTAGTGATAAACACATTAAAGAGTTAAGAAGTGATTTAGCGGGTATTAGGCAGAAAGTCGATACACATGCAATATCAATTAAGCAGCTTGAGTTGCGAATGGCCCAATTATCTACGACTGTGAACACACGGCAACCGGGCACTATTCTTAGCAACACTGTCCAAAATCTGAAAAATGATGGACACTGTATGGGAATCACTACTTGGGGTGGTAAGCAAACCATTGACCCACCTATGCTGTCTAATGAGGAAATGGTGATAAAAGATAATGATAAAGTGGTAGAGGTTAGTGGTGAAGTAGAAGATAACACTGGAAAAGATGCTGAAGTGCCTACAAAGACAATTCCCATGCCTAAACCATCACCATCCTTTCCTCAAAGATTAGTGAAAAAGATCGAGGATGGTAAATATCGACGTTTTATAACAATGTTGAAGAAGCTTTCTATCAATGTCCCTTTGGTAGAAGCTTTAGAACAAATGCCCGGTTATGCTAAGTTTATGAAAGATCTGGTTACAAAGAAAAGATCGGTCACTTTTGAGGATGATGATAAAAAGCAGCATTGTAGTGATATTGCTACAAGATCTCTAGTACAAAAGAAAGAAGATCCGCGTGCGTTCACTATTCCTTGTACAGTCAGGTCATTACATTTTGCGAAAGCATTATGTGATCTGGGGGCAAATATAAATCTCATGCCCCTCTCGATTTACAAGAAGTTTGGTTTGGGTGATCCAAAGCCCACTGCGATGCGGCTACTAATGGCCGATCGAATAGTAAAAAGGACTATAGGGATACTCAACGATGTGCTAGTAAAAGTGGAGTCGTTCATATTTCCAGCAGATTTTGTTATTATTGATTGTGAAGTCGATTTTGAGGTGCCTATTATTTTTGGGAGGCCATTCCTTTCTACGGGTAGAGCCTTAGGTTATATGGAAAAGGGGCAGATGAAATTTCAGTTGAACAAAGAAGAAGCTACCTTCAACATTTGTAGGTCCATGAGGCAGAGTGGTGAGTTCCAATCAGTATCTGCTATATCCTACAAAGAAAAGATGAAGAAGCACCATGACCTAAAAAATAAAAAATGAGAGTTTATGGTGGGGGATTTGGTGCTTTTATACAATTCTAGGTTGCATTTATTTCCGGGCAAGCTTAAGTCCAAATGGACTGACCCTTACTTGGTTACCCAACTATTCCCTCATGGAGCAGTTGAGTTGGAAAACAAGGAGGGTGTGCGGTTTAAGATGAATGGACAAAGGATAAAAATCTTTTCGGGCATGCTGAATCAGCGAATGAAGTGATCGAGGCATACCATCTTGATGAAGGCTGACTAATCAAGTGTCTTTAGTCGTGCCGCGACGTTAAATCAGGCGCCGGTTGGGAGGCAACCCAATACGTATAGTTTTCTTTCTCGTAATGGTAGCATTTTCTACTAATGGGTTTTAAATTTGCAAGCACATCACCAGTAAATTCTGCAGAAAATCACTCTGCAACAGTCACTGATGGATACATTGACGGACCGTCACGCATGTGACTTACCGTTGCATGAATCCGTCGTGCTAGGTATGTCTTTCATTTAATTTTAAAGCTATATCACACGAGACGGAACCCATGAAGGACCGTCGCATCGGCGATAGACCGTCTTCAAGGACACATTGCATCATTAACCAGCATACCCGACCCGATCCAGCTGGGGTATTTTAAAAACTGTTATCATTTAAAAAACCCCACCCCTTCATTTCAACCTTTTCCTTCCCTCTTACTCCCATTTTCCTCCCTTTAAAACTTCCAATTTTCTACCTCTCTTTCACTTGATCACTTCCCCAAATCTCCAATTTTGGATATCTCCTTTCTACTGGTCGGAGTCTGCTGCTGTGGTTCTGTTCTTTCTAACCAAGTGCCTCCCTTGCTTGTTTTTCTCCTCTTCTCAGGTATGTGTCTCTGATCTCTACCCAGTTACATTACATTTTTGTTTTAATTAGTATTAGCCTATTCCTTTTTGGTGGGTCTTCATTGTTTGCTCCAATATTGTCTTACCTAGGTTGAGAATCCTTGAATTGGCTTGTTAAAACTCGAGAAATAGGTGCTTTAGCATTGCTAGTTTGTTAGGTATTTGGGTTAGAAACATGTAGGCTAACACTAAGTATTCTATTTGAGTCACGAGGGATTAATGTGGCATCCTCAGTTCAGTCACTGAATGACAGAACGAGACCCATCATTCACTGAATGACAGAACGAGACGCCGATGATGGACCATCTTACCCACGACAGACCTTCATAAGGTCTGTTCCAACACTCCACTATTCATTTTCTCTAAGTGTCCACCAACGGACACATTCGACGGACCTTCGTTTCCACGACAACCGTCATGGTTGTCAGAGACCCTTGTCCTAAGGGTCTCCAACTTTTTCTAAGTGTCCTCTGACGGACACATGCGACAGACCATCATACCCACGACGGTTTGTCCTGCTCAACCATCATGGTTGTCAGAGACCTTTGTCCTAAGGGTCTCTAACTTTCTCCCAGTATCCACCAACGGACACATACGACGGACCGTCGTTCCCACGATGGTCCATCTTGCACAACCGTCATGGTTGTTAAATACCCTTCCTGTAAGGGTCTCCAACTTTTTCTAAGTGTCCTCTGATGGACACATGCGATGGACCATCATAAGCACGATGGTTTGTCCTGCACAACCATCATGGTTGTCAGAGATCTCTCTCCTAAGGGTCTCCATACTTTCTATAAGTGACCTACGACGGACATGGACGACATACTGCATTATTACGACGGTCCTTCATTTTTATCCGTCATAACTGTTAGAGACTTTCCTTTAGGGGTCTGCACATAAACATAGTTGAAGTGAGACATGACGGTCCGTCACATTCACGACGAGCCGTCACTTGGTCCGTCTTATTTCACTGTTACTATAGAGATGTCATTACAACTTTGCTCTTATATTTATTTTGTGTCGTTTTTTCTTGTCTTGTTTTCTCCTTCTAGTACTAATATTTATTCCTTACATGTACTATCTCTAATGGCACCAAAACAAGATCGAGTTTACGCACGTGGGCATTAAAAGTCTGTCGCCTCTTATGCCCACCTGGTCATAGGCTCTGATGATGAGCATGATCCCAAGTACGTGACCCCAGGCACTGCCACTCCATCACGAGCTGCACGTGCGACCAGCGCTACAGAAAAAAGGTGGCATCCAGCATACTCACTGCCACCCAGTCTGATGAGCAGCGCACACTGACCGTCACTCCTTCTGGGTCAGCTACACATGAAGAAGGAGTGTCTGGTTCCTTAGGTGTTTCGTGGTCGGAGGAAGCCTCCGGGTCTGCAGAAGTCCCTGCACCCGCCACAGCTGCACAGTCTGCCTCATTTGATGAGGCTGACTGTCCTGATTCCACTCCTGGCTCACCGAATGGTGCTCTCACCTCGGTTGTCGACAAGCCTAACCACTGGTGTGTCGACGGGCATACAAAGTGTATTCAGATGCAAATTTTCTAAATGATAAACGCGTCATGACACGGGCCATTACACTGGAGAGACGGGTCCTTACAGGAAGTCTCCCCACCATGCCAGAGATCCACAATCTCTTTACCTGACACCGGCTAGAGTGGACAACTTGTTCTTTAGGCCTCTATAGTGAGGATTTGGTCTGAGAGTTTTACACCTCTTACGTGGCTACTCTATGATCACAGATAGATAGGCGGGCTACTCCTCGCCAAACAGGACTCACTTGAGCACGTCTAAGTACGCGGCATACAGGTCGATATCTCCCTGTCCTCCATCCGACGGTATCTGTACGGCGAGGATGTTGATGCCAACAAGACCTCTCTCACCACCGAGTTCGATTACAGGTGGAAAATTGTAAAAGATGGCCAATTGTTGTGTGAGACATCGGTGAGAGAGACCACCAAGAGGTGGATGTCCCTACACTTGTCTATTGATGGAGAGGGTGCCGACTGGGTAACAGAGCCAAATGGAGCCATCAAGAAGGCTAAGTTGACCTTCACGGCTAAGTTCTTACGGTTGATTGTCCTCCACTGCCTTTCCCCACGGCTGTTGATAATATAGTCACATGGGATCGTGCAGTTCTGATAGCGGTGATGATAGCCGGGTTTGAAATGGACTTCACTTGGCTTCTACAGGCGGTCATGCACGTGAGGGCTTTCAAGATCACAACTACTTACATTTTTCCGTGCATAATATTTTCCTTATGCAGGTCTGCAGGTGTTCCCATCTGTCACATTAATAATCTCAAAGAATCCGTTGGGCATTGTTGATATCGGCCTTATCAGAGATTAGGCCAATGAGTTGGCTCCACGCAGAGGGCCCCATCCAGAGTTACCTCCACTTGGTGAAAATCTGGCTGATACGGTAGCACATGCTCGAACGCCTATGCAGGCTGCCTCTGAAACCAGTGACACTACCCCGGTCGAGTCTATCCAGGGTAGTAGCACTGCTGCTAGCTCCTCTGGCTTAGCCCAGTTCCCCGCTATGGTCCCGCTTGCTAGGGTCCAGAAACTAGAAGCTCAGATGGCCACACTTCTGCATCACATCCAGCCTTGGATGCAGAGGTCTATTGTTGAGTAGGAGGAGAGCTTGGAGCATAAAATGGTCCAACACACAGAGCGGAAGATCTCTGAGGTTCATCGGTGCTTGGACGCTTTTGAGTCGTGGGTGCTAGCCCGGCCAGCCCCTCAGGTGGAAGTGTCGACCCTTCAGGCTGCGGTTAAGAGTCTGCGAGTAGATATTGCTATGATCCGAGAGGCTAGGGTGCCTGGGTCGGAGGCCCTTTCTGCAGAGTCTACTGAGCACACAGTGATGGATGCCTTATTCGCCACTTCTGAGATTCCACCACCTCCCCCTCGAGATCATGCCAAGAGGTGCAAGAGTCGAGAGGAGGATGAGGCTAGAGCATGGAAGAAGGAGTGTCGTGAGATAGAGGCTGCGAGGAGAGCCTCACTTGCTGATGAGGAGGCGTGTCAGATCAAGGCTGTAGAGTCAGCTACTGGGTAATCTAGCTCTAGATATGTGGAGACCGCGAGAGGCACCACTGATAGTGTTGTTGCTGATGAGGAAACTACTGAGGGTGTCCAGACTACAGAGGTAATGGGTTCCGGGGAACCGGACCCACCATCTTGCTGATTGTCGGCACTTTGCGCCCCATGTTTGCTTTACTTACCAGTATCGTATTTCCGTTTTTTATGAATTGGGGACAATTGTAAATCTTTTTGTTGGAGGTGGGGTAAATGGAAAGTGAGTGCTACGGCGAAGTCTGAGTAGCCCAATTCACGATCCTCTTTTGGGGTTTTCTTGCCTGTGTTCTTTTTCCCCAAGAGACTGATTATTTTTATTGTTGAACCGGCATGTCTATATCTTGTGTACATAGTATAACTCTGAAGCATGATGGCTAAAACAAAAATGATATCCTGATGTAATGAAAATGATGCATGGCTAGGCATAGTAATTGATAAATGTGTGGCTCTAAGCATGACATAGAGATACACCACTGCATGACCCTAAGTCTAAGACTCGAACTAGGTGTCTGATAATTTGGTAGAGTAATGAGATGTCAAGTGAGTGTGAGGAAAATTTGAATAGTCCACTATTTGTACTGAGCTAGAACTTGCCTGGTTAATCCTTCTAAAATTAAGTTGTAATATACAATTAGGAAAGGATCATAAGCCCTTGTTCAATATAGCCAATTTTTAGCCTAGATAAAAAAATCAATGAAATTAATCCCTCTTTGATCCAAATGATTTGAGCTTAAAATAAACCTTTCTTTTTCACCCAACTGATCTTTTCAGGGAATAATGTGTTGGCCCTGGTCTATCCTTGGATAGGTGCACCTCAGCTTATGCCAAAAGCATAAGTTGAGGGTTGCTAATCAAGTAAACAATCTTTTCGTGGCCCTGACCCAACTTTGGGTATTTTGTACTTTGACTCATGACAAAGCCATGAGTTAAGGGTGACTATTATGAGGAATGCTCTAAAAAGTGGGGTTGAAAGAAGAAAGAGAGAGAAAGAACAAAACTAAAGTGACTCAAGAACCTGTTTAAAGAAATGTGAAATAAAAAAATATAATAAATACGAGCAAGAAAATAAAAGAGTCACTTACACAAATGAAGAAAGGAAGGAAAATAGCAAGGTGAAAGAATATGAGAAATTGAGTGAAATAAAACGATAAAAAGTGGTACGTTTAGCCGATATGTGAAGGAGGGCAACAAGTCACTAATGTATACCTAAATATACCCTACCTGACCCCGAGCCTATGTTACAAGCTAAAAAAGTCCTATCGTGATCCTAAGAGTTGAATGGCGAACTTAAAGCAGTGAAAATAAGGGCAAGCTTATGGCAATATGTATGTATGAGTTGTGAATTTGTTCTGAGAGTGAGTATTAAAAAGTAATCCTTACACTCAAACTGAAATCATTGTGTGAAAAATGAGTATTTTGTTTTTAAGTGAGGACATTAGTTGCAATACAGGAAGTATTAGCACCTCGGTGAGAAATTGAAGAGGATAGGTGTCAGTGTGTGGTGAGTCCGTGTCATGGTCTGGTTCCACATAATTCAATCCTAATAGTGATAACATGCATAAACATGATGAGATTGATCGGGATTGATAGCCAAATATTTCGAAATCTAAAATATGTATATTATTGTACAAAGATTTTGTAGAGAGTCATAGTGCATCACTTGAGGACAAACAACGAATTTAAGTTGAGGGTGTTGATATACCATGGTTTCACAGTATTTTTAATGCTTTTTCCATATATTTAGTATGTCTCCAAAAGCCTTTTTGTATTGTTTTTTTATGTAAGTTTCTCCTTATTTACAGAAATTTTCCAAAGATGAACGCGGAAGTTTTTGAGTGAGAAATGCAGAAGAGACCACCTACGGAGCTTGTGAAGGTCTGTCGAGCTTGAAACGGTCCATAAGTGGAATCGTAGTGAAGCTGTTGAAGGAAAATGGGGAAGTCTGACCTAGTGTGGGATTACTGAAGTCCATGACGGACCGTCATAGCCACGATGGTCTGTCCTACTGGTTCGTCGCAATGATCAGAGAGTAGTCTTAGTACCCAAATTCCAAGAAGTTTAAGTATTATGGAACGGAGATTCTCGACGAACTGTCGTGCTTGGAACGGTCCGTCATACCTTTCTGTTTAGGGTAATGAAGAAAGCAGCAGAATAATTTGTGAAGTATGAGACGACGGAGTCCATGATGGCCCGTCGTGACCATGATGGTCCGTCGACTCGGACGCATTTTGATAGATTTCAGTAATTAGAATCCTTCTTTTATTAGGTTTTTGTTTTTATTCTAAATAGTTTGAAAAACCTCATTTTTGGGGTTAGACTCTTTGATGTTAGACTTTTTGATAGGAGACTTTTTGATAGTTAGACTTTTGGATAATCTTTAGTTCTCTTGTTCAAGTATTAAAGGATTAATTTCAGCAATTGTTATACTTTTTCTGGAATTGATTGTTGGTGCTTTTGTTGATTAATTAAGTGAATTTATGGATTTATTCTTTCTCATCAAAGTAAGTGCATGAATTCTTATATTAAATATATGAATATTGTGATTATGACTATGGGTAACTAAACGCCATAACTAGGGTTGTGGGAACCATGGGTGAACAATGAGGTAAAATCTAACTAAAATAACAATTCCAGAATAGTGTCTTGCATGTATTGATAATTCTTTCGTTTAGAAGTCTTTTTCACGGATGGACAACGTTAGAACTCGCCTTAATGCTACTTGCCGGACCAAGGAGGTAGATAATAGGAAAAGAATTATTAACATAGATTTAGTGTATACTATCTATTAGGTTTGTGTCGATTGGTACGAGGTAATAACTTAGTCAAATATAGAATACAATGCTTAATATGAGGTAAATGTAATGGTTAGTATAGCAACACACGTAGCTGGACCAAGGTGCGGAGTGAAACTTTTTAGATGCCGGACCAAGGATTAGAAATACATAACTTATCACTTTGCATGCAAGATACTAGGAAAGAATTGTTATAGTTAGAATTATCAATTTAGGAACCTGTGGGGAACACTTAAGCCCTAGTTATTTTTATTATTGATTAAACTCCAAGATTGAATTTGTTAGCTGTTTACTCTAATTTAGTTAGTTTTTTCATTAATTTAGTAATAAAAAGGACCCCTTTTATTGCCTTTTGTTTTATATGGAAATAATTGACTAAATAATAGTGGTAATAGATTAAAGGTAAGTCTGAACTATTTTCCTCGTGGGAACGATCCCAACCTCATTAGTTGGGTTCTATACTTGATACGACCGCCTTACTTCTTATTTTAGAAGTAAGTTTGAGCGTATCATAAACCCACTACGAAATCCATATTGATGTCTTCCCACTTCCTAGTAGGAACTTGGATTTCTTGTAATAAGCACCCGACTTTTGATGTTCTGCTTTTACTTTTTGTCAATTTGGAAACTTTTTGACAAACTCCGCTGTCTATATTCATACCTTCCCACCAAAATACATCCCTAAGTTCATGGTACACTTTTCTTGAACCCGGTTGAATCGAGTTGCGGGATCCATGTGCTTCCTCAAGGATTCGGTTCCTCAACTCATCTACCTTGGGAACACTTTATCTTCCTTGGTACCTCAAAATACCATCCCCCTAAGGAGAATGCCTTGTTAAGCTTGCCAAGGACAGATTCCTTCAACTCCATCAATGACTTATCCTGATGTTGTTTGGACTTCACTTCAACAACCAATGATGACTCGGAGTTGTGATGGACCATGAATTTATCACTCAAAGAATCTTCCAACTTCACAATTAACCTAGCCAATCTTTAAACATCCCTCGCTAGGTATTTCTTGGATTCCTCTATGTGAGATACACTACCCATATTCATACGAATTAGGGCATCCAAAACCACATTGGCCTTGCCTGGGTGATAGAAGATACTCATGTCGTAATCTTTCAACAATTATAACCACCTTATTTGTTGGAGAATGAACTCCTTTTTGGTAAACACATATTGGACTCTATACAAGTAATGCCTCCATATTTTCAAGGAAAAAACCATGGCCGCTAACTCAAGGTCATGTTTTTGATAGTTTCGTTCATGTACCTTAAGTTTCCTAGAAGCATAGGCTATCATTTTCTCATGTTGGATAAGCATACACCCCAAACCCACTCGGGATGCATTAAAATACACAAAAATACCCTTTGTACCCTCAGGTAAGGTCAACATTGGGCGGAAGTAAGTCTATCTTTCAACATTTGAAAATTTCTTTCACATTCATCTGACCACTCAAATTTCTTACTCTTTTGGGTCAAGGTAGTCAAGGGAGATGCAATGGATGCAAAACCCTCCACAAACCTCCGATAATAACCTGCTAAACCCAAGAAATTCCTGATATCAGTTGGAGTCAAACGTCTAGGTCGATTTTTCACCGCCTCCATTTTTATTGTGTAAACCTCAACGCCCTCACTAGATATGATACGATGAAGAAATATCACCGATCTCAACCAAAACTAACATTTACTATACTTGGCAAACAGTTTATAATCTTTAAGTAGTTGTAACACCACCTTCAAATGGTTCATGTGCTCGCCCTCTTTTTTTCGAATATACCAAGATGTCATCAATGAAGACAATGACAAAAAAATTTAGGTAATTTCGAAACACCGTATCCATTAGGTCCATCAATTTTGACGGAGCATTAGTGAGACCAAAGGACATTACTAAGAACTCATAATGACCATATCTAGTCCATAATGCCATATTTGGTATATCCTCATCTCTCTCCCAAAGTTGGTGATACCCTCACTTCAAGTCAATCTTAGAAAAGTAACTTGTCCCTTGGAGTTGATCAAACAAGTCGTCAATCCGAGGGAGAGGATACTTGTTCCTGATTGACTTTATTTAGTTGGCGGTAGTCAATACACATTCTTAAATACCCATCCTTATTCTTCACAAACAAAAGCAGAGACCCCCATGGAGAAATATTAGGTCTTATGAAGCCTTTGTCTAGTAATCTTTGAGTTGGGCCTTTAACTCTTTCCATTCGGTTGGAGCCATCCAATAAGGAGGAATGTAAATGAGATTTGTATCAGGTAGCAAATCAATACCAAAATCAATTTCCCATTCGGGAGGTATACCGCGAAGGTCATTAGGAAAGACCTCCGAAAATTCACTCATTACCAGGATCGACTCAATAAGAGGAATTTCGGAGTCTAGATCTTGGACTCTTATAATATTGTATAGACAACCTTTAGAGATCATTTTTCATGATTTTAGACAAGAGATGATACGACCTCTAGGAATAGAGTTTACCCCTTCCACTCTACGAAAGGTTCATTTGGAAAGTCAAACTTCACCATCCTTGTCCTACAATCAATAAAAGAAAATCCAGCATGCAAAAAATACATACCCAATATAACATCAAAACAAACATATTAAGTTCTACTAGTTCAAAATAAAAAACTCTGTTTAGCAACAATATAGGAAAATTTTTATACACTTTTTTTGCAAACAACCAACTCACCCACCGGAGTAGACATCATAAAAGTTTCATGCAAAATATGGCATAAAATATCAAACTTTTTTGCTACCATAGGGGTAAAAAATCATAAAGTAGCACCGGGATCAAGTAAGGTATATACATCAATAGAGAAAGACTTTCAACATACCGGTCACCACGTCTGGAGCAGTCTCTTGCTCACCCCTAGAGCGGAGAGAATAGAAGCGGTTCTTCTTTGGAGCCTCATTTTTACCTCTTGCTTGAGCTTGACCACATCCCTTGTCTTGACCCCTCATATTAGGGAAATCCCTAATGTTTTTCCCTCTTTTAACAGGACCAAAACAATTGTTTCTTCCCCTTAATGCAATCACCATAGTACTTCTTGCCACAATTTTCACAAGTTTGTTTATCGGTTGGTGAATTCGTATCTTTTCCTTTCTTAAACTTGGGTTTAGACACCCTATCACCACTAGCCTTAGGGACTTGGAAGGAACTTGATTAGAAACATGCTTCTGAAATCCAGGCTTGTCTTGTATCTCAAGTCTATTCTTTGAAGAACCTCCACCAAAAGATCTTGCTCTCTTAGCATCTGTACTCTTCCTCGTAGACCTTGCCTCTTCCATATACTTGGAATGCACAATAAACGAGTAATGTTCATGTTGTCATGTAATATAGCCGAATGGCACTCCTCTAGTGAATCATCCGACACCGCCGTCACTAAGCAACTTATTTCATCTCTATGATCGGAAACCAAATAAGGAGCATATTTTTATAATTTAGTGAATTTCAAAGAGTATTCATGAACACTCATACCTCCTTGGAGTAGGCTGATGAAATCCACCACTTTAGCTTCCCTGATCTCCCTAGAAAAGAAACTATCTAGAAAAGCCTTCTTGAAGATCTCCCAAGTCATCGGAGCACTCCTCAATGGCCTATTGTCCTTCCATGGAAAAAACCATGATTAATCCACGTCCTTGAATTGATAATTGGTCAACTTTTCCTTCTCAGTTGTCGACAACCCCATCGTAAGGAGTATCTTGTAGACTTCATCGATGAATTCTTGGGGTTATTCATCAACCTTAGACATGTCGAAGGTAGGAGGGTTCATCCAATTCATGTCCCTTAGACGAGAAGCCATAGTAGTAACTTGTTGATGAGGACGGGGTACAAACTCTCGGTTTTTTTGGGCCATCATAGCTTGGCATTGAGCAGTGGCGGCTTAAGACAACTGGATTAGGGAAGCCCTTGTATCACCATTCATCAAGGGTGGAGGATTGAGTGGAGATTGTTCGACATTAGAATCTTATTTAAGTGAAGGAACTTGATCACCATGGGGAGGAGCTCTCACATTGGCAATCTCCTTTTCAAGTCTTCGTGCCGCATTGCTTCAAGTTTTTATTCTTCCTAAAATCACAACAACAGGATTGAATGCAAAAGAACACCATAAGTATACTCTAATGGAACGATATAAGATTTCCAAGAAAATGAGAGCTTCCTAGGCATCATGTAGGTTCCCATCAATAAGTGTGGCGTGCTTCAAAATTATGAACACGAATTTACATTGACATGGTTGAAAGAGACATTGACTCTAAGATAATTCAACCTCATTCTCTAACACCATGTTTGTCACATCCAGGTTTACCCCCTATACCTAACTAGCGTCGTCATCCTCTTTGAGAACTTAGCTTACATAATCACATTCATAAATCGAATTTAGTAGAAATTTTAGAACTTTCTATTTCTTCTCTTGGAGGTTGATACGCTCAAATTATACTTTCCTAAAAAAGTATAAGTGGTCGTATCATGTAAAGAACTCAATTGTTAGGTTGGGGTCGATCCCACAAGGAAAATGGTTTAGACTTAACTTTAGTTTACGATTACGTCTCTTAAGTCAAGTCCTTTCAAAAAAATAGTTAATAAAAGGAGAGGGGTTGAAACAATAGTGTTCAATTATTTCTAAGTAAATGAAGTAGCAAGACTAAAACTCTAGTGTTTATCAAGTGATGAGAGAAACTAGGGTTCATGTGTTCCCCATAGGTTCATAACTCGGTAATCCTAGCTATAAAAATTCTTTCCTAGTGTCTTGCATGCAAAGTGATAAGTAAGGTATCTCTAATTCCGAGGTTCGGCAACTAGAGAATTTCACCCCGTACCTCGGTCCAGCTATATGTGTTTTAATTACTAACGCTTACCTTTTACCTCGTACTAATCATCATATTCGATGTATGGCTTAGTTACTACTTCGCACCAATCGAAACTAGCCTATTCGATAGTGTATACTAAATCTATGTTGATAATTCTTTTCCTATTAACTACCTCATTTGTCCGACAAGTAAAACTAAGCCAAGTTCTAATGAGCGCACTCGTTAAAAAGACTTCTAGATGAAAGAATTATCAATGCATGCAACAATCTATTCTATAATTTTTATATTAGCTAGTTTTACCTTGTTAATCACCCATGGTTCCCACAACCATAGTTGTGGATTTATCTACCTATGCTTTGAAATACACAATTCATGGTTGTTAAACAATAATTCATGTACTTACTTTGACAAGTTTGAATAAAATCCTGAAATAACACTTGAATTAGCTTAATTCACTTGAGAATCAATTCCGAAAACTTGAATTAATTCACCAAACTCCAAAGTCAAATCTCCAATAATAAGAATATGATAAATAATAAAAAGTCTGACCCTAAAAAGGAGGTTTTCACCCCTATTTATAACAAAGTCCTAAATTAAAAGGAGTTCAAAATAAGGAAAGTTTGTCCAGAAACGCGTATTTAATCGATGACTCCATTGATGGTCCGCCAACTACCTCCGTCGGTACATACTTAGCATCTTCTTCAACCTTCATTCTTGCATCTTCTCTGATCGAATCGATGGTTTTCTAGAAAGGTCTGTCAATCAATCAACGGACCGTTGATCCTTCCGTAGCCCCACACTTGGTCAGCATTCCCTGATTTGCTTCCAGATGCTTGGAGCTCCAGTGATCACCACCTATGGACCGTTGATGGGACGACGGGCAATCGATGACTTTGTCGGTCACCGCTTCTGCCCAATCTTTAGCATTTTCGTTTTGGACAATTTCCTGCAAAACACAAATAAACACATACTAAAATTACTACAGAAAGGGTACATCAACACCCTAACTTAAATTCTTTGTTTGTTCTCAAGCGACGCACCATAACTCACCACAACACTTTTGTACAAAAGTATCCTCTATTAAGCTTTCGCTATTATATGACTATCAATCCTGACTAATTTTATTGCTTTAATGCATGATTTCATGTTTAGACTCACTAGGCTTATTCATGTGGATCAAACCATGAAACAAACTCACCACGCTGACACCTTTACTCTTTTATCTCTCACAAAGGCACCAACTTTCCGATATTGCAACTAGTGTTCTCACTTCATAAGATATCCTCCTTTTTCGCTTAGTGATTTAAAATTTTTGGTATAAGGATCATTAGTCAACACTCACGCTCAAAAAAATTTCACACCTAGTTGGTACTTTCGCCATAGGATTTCCCTTATTTTCACTTCTTAAGTTCACCATATTAGACTCTTAGGATCACAATAGGGATTTTTGGCTTGTAACATAGGCTCAGGGTCAGGTATTGTACATATGGATACATTTCAGTGACTTTTTGCCCTCCTTGATATTACTTCTAAGCATCCTACCTCTTTCATTGTCTATTATGCCCTCTTCTTCCTTTTTTTTATTCTTTGCCTTGTTTTCTCCTTTCTTTATCCTTTTGTGCAAATGACTCTTCTTTGAACACTTTTTTTGTTTTTATTTCTACTTTGATTGATTCACTTCTCTTCTTAACTATTTATTTTTTTTCTCACATTAATCCTTTCAAACCCACTTTTCGGAACATTACTCATAATAACCACCCTCAACTCATGGTTTTTCCATGAGTCTCGATACACAATACCCAAGGTTGGGTCATGGACAAGACAAGATCGGTTTTTCTGCATTATCAACCCTCAAATTATGCTTTTGCCCTAAGTTGAGGTGCACATGTCCAAGGAAGGACCAGGGCCAACACATTATACCCAGAGAAGATGAGTTGGGGTAGAAAAGAAAAGTCCACTGTATGCTCAAAATATTTGGGTAAACAAGGGATCAATTTTCTTTGTTTTTTTTTATTAAGCTAAATATTTTCTAATTTGAAAAGGGCCTATGATCCTTTCCTAATTATCTAACACATATTACTTTTTGCAAGAATAACACGGCAAGTTCTAGCTATGTACCAACAGTGGAATAATAAACTGTCCTCACACTCTCCTAACACATCATTACCCTAGCAGATTATCGGACACCTAGTTCGAGTGTAAGATTGAGGGTCATGCAATGGTGTGTCTCTATGTCATGCTTAGAGCGAACACATTCAACATTCACTATGCCTAATCATGCAAGCTTTCTCTTTAGAACGGGATATCATTTCAATTTAGCCATCATGCTTAAGATTTCACATTCACACTTTGGACAACATACTAAACATGCCGATTCAACAGTAAAATAACCTGTGTCTTGGGGCGAAAGAACACAGGCAAGGAAAAAACCAAGAGAGCTTCATGAGTTGGGCTACTCAGACTTCACCTAAACACTCACTTTCCATTTACACCACCCCCAGAAAGAATGAAATTGTCCCCAATGCATAAAAAATATAAAGCAAAGTTTGCTACTATTGATGCTTGTTGTTGTTGTTGCTATTTTGTTGTTGTTGCGTTGTTGCTGCTTGTTCTTGTTGTTGTTGTTGTTGTTGTTGTTGTTGTTGCTGTTGTTGTTGTTGGTGGTGGTGTTGTTATTTTTGTTGTTTTTGATGTTGGTGTTGTTGTTGCTGCTGATGTTGTTTTTGTTGTTGCTGCTGATGTTGTTTTTGTTGTTGTTGATATTGTTGTTGTTGTTGTTGTTGTTATTGCCGTTGTTGTTGTTGTTGTTGTTGGTGGTGGTGGTGGTGTTGTTATTTTTGTTGTTTTTGATGTTGTTGTTGTTGTTGCTGCTGATGTTGTTTTTGTTTTTGTTGTTGTTGTTGTTGTTGTTTTTGTTGTTGTTGTTGCCGTTGTTGTTGTTGGTATTGTTTTTGTTGTTGTTGTTGTTGTTTTCTCTATTGTTTCTTGCACCAAAAATGTATTTTTATTATTTTTAGAAAAAAAACCCAAATTCATTTGATGCAATGTCATTTACATTCCAAGGTTCTCTTTTACACTCTTTCTTGATGAGGGTTGTATAGTTACTATCTTAAAAAGAAACTTTTGTTGTTTGCACGATATTCGTAATTGGGACTGAGTTCACTTGTGTTTCATTTCTATGAATATGTTCCTAAATTTCTAACTCATTCATGCTCAAAATATTGAATACTACTACGAATATCTTCCTTAATTTCTAATCCATCCCTGTTGTGAATATCGAAATCAACACGAACTTTGCAGAATTTATTTACGTATGGGATTCGACTACGCAAGAGTGTTAATCAACAACAAGATTTAATTATATTTTATTAACAGTACATATCTCATTTTTAATAACCGATAGATTCTGTTTGAATGTAACAGTTTCTATTGTATGACTCACACCCTATGCCTTAATTTCCAATCACACATTAAATGGTAATTATGGTCTTCCTATAAGATTGTACCAGGTTTTATGGCTTTTTCTAACAAGAACAAATTTCCTCAACACCACTTAGGTCTCCTACTGTGGATGCAAACGAGCAAACTCGTGATATGGTCACAACTGACATCACACGAAACATAATCATATCCCCATTCAAATCAGGTATTCTGCTCATAACATATCCTTTTCAATAAATGTGCCTTAAAATAATTGTAAATTAGACCATTCACTTATTTTTTCAACACGACAATGTCACACATTCAAATAACCCAAATACAGATAAGGATTCATGATTGAGATAGAATATGAATGTTGTTGAACATAACTACAGTTCATGTTCTATATGGGAAAGCCAATCCAACAATTGATAAATATGTTACAATATATATATTTGAGGTAATTAGTTTATACAATTAGAATTTATACAACCGACACTCAGCACTATCTAACGAATGATCAGGGAGAACTTAAAGATGATATAAAAAATGCTTGGACATGAACAGAAAGTTAGCTAATTAAGGACATTTGGATTATCATTGTCAGATATCTCTATCTTGATACGTGTTTGGGGGAGTTTCATGAGCGGGTCAGTTTGCCAAGGTGAACACTAATATTGCAAGGTGAAATACGGGACTGCGTACAATGCGAGAGAGCTATTGTGGAATCAACTTTAATGGAAAGAAGCAAGTTAACCACTAAGAAAAAAAGGAATAATGCATAAGGGCTGACATATAAGCATTTAAAATATATGGGATACCGGAAATAGTTCAATAATGAATGATTCCAGTAGCACTTCACTATTTATGGTAGTAATGCTTAAAAAGTTATTGGGGATTCCTTTAGAAGTTGGTGTGATTTTTTTAATTTTTTGATGTGCAAATATTTTTTAATATTTCAATCGTCTAAAACATTACTTCTTCTGTACCTTGAAGTGAGGTTGTGCTATGATGAATCGATATGTAGTTGTCTATTAAGGAAACAAAAACTGAGTTGATTCATGTCCATTGAAGATACTTAGAGCTTCGGGCGCCGATAAGAGTACCTCTTCAAACACTACAAAAAATGCGCAACCAATAAAATATTAACATGTGCATCTTGATATTGATAATGGTAGTAGATATTATAGCGCTGATGACGCCAGCCATGATAGAAAAGATTGATGTGGTTTGCTGTTTCGCATGAAAAAGAATGTTTTAACATATGCAATTTGATGTTAATTCATCTTTCACAAAGGCGATGTGGTGTGTTTTTGTACCTCAGCCGTTTTCTATCAAACTACATGTAACCTTGCTATGTTCTCACTGTATACTTTGGGGCCATTTAAGATTGAGTCACATGTTCCGTACTTTTTTTAAAATGAGTGTTTTTTAGTGCCATGTGTGAAGATAACAAACTCTGTCCTGCTAAATTTTTACATATTTTTTCCAATAGGGTGCTGGACAGCCAACAAGAACCAAAGTGAGCTAAGGGAATACACTTTGTGGGGAAGACTCCATCTTCCAAATTCCTGTATTCTTCCACGGTATGTCATACACACGCATATTTGGATAACATAGTTAATACACCTTTGATGTTGGTTCATAAATTAAAATCTACACTTACTCATACACATTTCGAAGTATCTGCAACAATTACAAGATACCCTTACTTTAAAGGGTGTAGGAAGTCTAAACGATAAAGAAATAATGAAAGATCAAAGGGTAAAATTAATGAGGATCACAAACAAATATTGTAAACATGCGATTGAAGAAAAAAAGAATGATAGTTGGTGTTTCTTTTTGTGTTCTTGGTTCCTAATGTATTTTGACATCCGAAAGCATTTTAATTTGTTATGAGAAATTGTCCGAGTTGACAAGTGATTCGGAACCCCCGTAGTTAGGGAGTTGTACATCGTGAGAGTGTGGAGGTCGGCTCAAAATTGAGCTAACTGAGAAAGAGAAACATCATAAACTTAAAAGACCAGGGAAATAGATGTGGACATTTAGGTTTTGCTGCAACGCATGTTAAAATCAATACGATATGTTATGTGTCAGTCATTTACTAAAGAATTGGATGATAACTACAAGTTGTTAGGATGCTCATACAATTTTTGAAGGACTAAATTTATTTTTAAACAACCCCGTTTACACTAGAATTTTATTTGAGTTTATGAATCAATTATTGACTGCTTTATGGGGGGTTTGATTACCTTAATACTATCAATAGGTGTAATATTGTTTTAAACTTTGTTACTTCAAGAATTACTAGATTGATACTTTTTGAAAATGGAGAAGTAAAATGAAATTCTCTATTTCAAAGATAACAAATTAGCCAAAAAGGTGTCGTATTAGTTTTGTTTTTAGTTGAATAACCCTTGGAGGGGTAGGGGCTGAGTAACACCCCCGGGCTTTATCATTAATAACAAAAACAAAATACAAGGAGGGGGGCATAAACCTTACCTCCTACCTAAGATGGTTTAGAGTTGACTTCCCGAAGGAAATTAACTCTTCGCCTTACATCAAAGATGAAATCAAAATACTAAGTACCTAATGAGATGACTCCTCTCAAATATAAAGCATCTAGAAAACATAAACTAGGGAGACTTTCCCTTTACAAGAAAGCCTATAATCTAACCTAACCTATTCAAAGTAGCTATAATTCTAATTATAGCTAAGTTGAAAAGATATAAGGATAATAAAGGAGGTTCCTTAATCCTTTTGGTCTTTTTCCTTCTCAAACTAGGCATCTGCGAAAGATCAAGATAGTAGTATGATTTTGTTTCCTTAGGCATTTGCTAACTGTTGAAGTAAACCTGTGGAGAAGTTATCATGTGGTTGTGTTTTGATAGTGCATCAGCCACCCAATTAGCTTCCCTGAAAACATGTAAGCATTTGAAGTTCTGGGTTTGAGAGATGAGGTTTTGTAGCCTTCCCAACTGTGTGATAATGCTCCATTGAGGGAGAGACTTCTTTAAGATCCAATGCACAACCAATTGGGAGTCCAGTTCCAATATTATGTTCCTATATCCAAGTTTAATTGCCTAAGTGAAACAAAAAATTGCTGCCTCAATTTCCGCCTTGTTGTTAGTACCCTCTCCAAGTGGTGTTGTGAAATCCATCACAAACCTCCATTTTTATCCCTCAGATACCACCAGCCCCTAACCTACCTGGATTGGTGATGACACTGCCATCCGTGTTTACTTTAAGCCATTGATCTTGAAGTCTAATCCAAGTCACCACGTTCACCTTGATGTCGTGCACGCACCTCTCACTCATTTGGATTAAATCTGTCCATTTTACCGGCCATCTAACTTGAGGAAAGGCATTGTTAAGCATCTTGCAGGTGTCCTTGTATATGGCATATTTGACCCTGCTTATGTTGGTTGTTTTGCCTCCGTATTTAGTTGCACACCTGTATTCCAAAGGTTCCAACAAATGAATATTGGGGTGGCTTGCATGAGCAATTTGTGGGCTGCATTTTTTGGCATGGCAGTCCACCATTGCTACAGCAGTACCTGCAGAGAAGAAGAGTCTGGCAGCATGCCTGTAGTGGATGCAAAGCTGCTCCAGACTTTGGCTGCAAATTTCCCGGAAAAGAAAATATGTTGTATGCAGTCCGTACATGATCTGTCAAAACAGCAAACACAATTGGATGGCTCAATGCCAAAATTAATTAGTTTATCATTAGTAGGGAGTTTACCCCTAAGGGTTCTCCATAATAAGAAACAAGATTTAAAAGGAATGGTTTTATGCCATAATTGTGAATTAAAGTTCTTCTTAGTCTTTTTTTCTCTTATTTCTTCCAAAGCTGATGAGCAAGTGGAACCACCATGGTTGTAAAGATTCCACACAGCCAGATCTGGTAGATGTTGATGGGGGGAAATCTCTGTAGTTAGGATTCTGGAGAGCTGGCTGGCTGGTGCCTGCTCCAATAATCTGCTCCAGCTCCACTTCCCTGCCTCCCAAAAATCTGCCACTTTGGAGTTATTGAATCTGTTGTTGTTGGTGGTGAATTGTGCTAACGGTCCACTTCCCAACCAATTATCCCACTAAAATGAGCAATTTCTTGCTTGTAACTTCCATTGGATGTGTTGCTCAATTTGTGGTCTGTTCATCAATATATATTTCCAAGTTAAGGAATCCCCAGAATTCCATTTTGTGCTGATTGGATTATACCTTTGGCAATGCTTTGCCTTCAAGAAAGCACCCCACAGAGTTTGCTTGGTTCTGAAATTCCACCATTGTTTGAATTGGAAAGCCTTGCGAATAACTTTTAAGTTCCTCATGCCTATTCCTCCCTCATCATAAGGGAAGCTTAGGTTCCTCCAAGAAGCCCAATGATATTTCTTCCTATCACTATTCCACCCCCAGAAAAAATCAGCCATAAGCATTTGAATTTGCTTAAGAATAGTCTTTGGGGGAGTTACTGCAGAAAGTAGATGGATAGGGAGAGCTTGTAGCACATGCTTTGTAAGAATTGTCTTTCCCCCGTAACTTTGTTGTTTGGTTTGCCACCCTGTGATCCTGCCAACAACTTTACTAACAAGGTCAGAAAAATAAGTATTCTTAGGCCTACCGGCAAATAAAGGGTAGCCTAGGTAGGTAATTGGACCCTGTTTTTGTTTAAAACCTGTAAGTCTCTTTATTCTATCTCTAGTGCTAGTGAAAGCATTAGAGTGTAGTATAAAGTGACTCTTATCACCATTGATGAGCTGTCCAGAAGTATTCTCATACTCCTTTAAGGCATTCCTAAGAATCTTCAAGGTTCTGCATCTCCCCAAAGTGCACAAAATGATATCATCAGCAAAGCTCAAATGGTACACCTGTGGCCCCCTCATTTGCATGATAAAACCATGGTAGTCCGGATGATTATGGAGCCTATTAAGAGATCTTGATAACACCTCTGCACCTAAAATAAATAGGGCTGGAGAAAGGGGGTCACCTTGTTTGAGGCCTCTAGTGGAGTGAAAAAACCATATTTCTTACCATTGACAATGATTGAGTACCAGTTGTTAGCCATGATTCTCCAGACCATATCAATAAACACCTCATAAAATCCCATTTTCCTTAAAACCAGATAGATATAAGACCATGACACCCTGTCATAGGCTTTAGCCATGTCTAGTTTAATGATAACATTGCTACCAATGTTGGGTTTTTTGATGTGATGAATGATTTCCTGAGCAAGCATAATGTTCTCAGAGATACATCTGCCTTTAACAAACCCAGATTGGTTAGGAGAGATTAGAGCAGGAAGGATAGGACTATGTCTGTTACTCACTAGCTTAGATATGATTTTGCTAGTGAAGTTTCTCAGACTTATACGCCTAAACTCAGTCATTTTGTTTGGATTATTGACTTTAGGGAGCAACACAATACAAGAATGGGAGAAGTACTTGGGAATCATCTGTCCACTAAAGAAAGCTTGTACAACCCCCATTAAATCATTCATGATGATGTGCCAATACTTTTGATAGAAATACCCATTCATACCATCTGGCCCAGCTGCCGAATTAGGATTCATAGAAAAGACCACCTCTTTAAGTTCATCCATACTAGGAATATTGGTAAGCTGAGTATTTTGGTCTTGACTAATCATCCTTGGAATACATTCCAGAGTATGCTCATTAATACACTTTTCTTCTCCACTAAATATTTCTTTGAAATGTTCACAAGCTACTTGAGCAATGTTGTCATCACCTTGAACCCAGACTCCATTTTCATTGACAACTTTATGAATAAATAACTTCCTTCTTCTTCCCCTTATCACAGAATGAAAGTATTTAGAGTTATTATCACCCTCTTTTAACCATTGAAGCTGAGTTTTTTGTTTCAAATAGTGTCTTCCAACTTGAGGAACTTGATGTACTTGGCATTAATCTCATGGAGGAAACTTCTATTTGAGTCATTTTGGTTAGAGATGTAGTTTTCTTCAGCCTTGTGCACTTGTTTCTCATACATCCTAACATTATGGAAAATATCACCAAATTCCATCTTTGACCAATCACTAAGAGTGTTTGACAATCTTTTCATTTTTTGGTGAAATCTCCACATACCATTACCCTCCACCTCCTTCTCCCAACAAGTTTTGACAGTTTCCAAGAAATGAGGGTTTTCTACCCAACAGTTGAGGAACCTGAAGTATTTGATGTGATCAGTAGTTGAGGAATTCATTTACATATGAAGCGGGCAATGATCCGATCCCGTAGATGAGTCGTATTAGTTGAAATTACTATAATACTATGTCACAAGCTATGTTGTTCCCTTTGTTGAGGGAAAATGTCTTAACATACAACATAATTCGTCTTACAGCCAACAATTGTTTATTATCCATATTATTAGAATACCAGTTGAATGTATGATAGAACTATTCATATATCGTTCAAGAGGGACTACATGTACACAATTTGACATTGTTTTGTAAATATTAGATTAGATGTCTCGGACAATGCTTGGTAATCAATATGTTGATATGACAAGTTAAAATTAATAATAAATATTCAGTGTATTATTCTGAATATTAAATCAAAGCCACTTACGATGGGGAAAATGTTGGAGCAAACCTTACACCATATCAGGTAACAACTTCAGTACAAACTCAATGAAATGTTACCTAATTGGGGTAGGCGCGGGGAATTTACGTATTTGTAGTTTAAAGTGAAAGGAAACTCCGCTATTTATATATAAGAAATAGTAGTATGAATATCTTCTGATTGTGGCTTATTAAATAAGTCAGAACCTTTCAAAAAGTCCCTGCTCACTGAAAAAGACATAACTCTTCGAAAAAGTCGCAACTCATCATCCCTGCTCAATGAAAAAGACATAACACTTTGAAAAAGTCACAACTCATCAAATGAGGCACAACACTTTGGTAAAGTCACACCCCTTTTAAAAAAACACAATCGTTTGGAAAAGTCACAACTCATCTCTAAAGTTACAATCTATTATTGTGAAAAGCTATAAACTATTAACGTAACTTAATTAAATAAATTGAGTATTTTTAATTGGTGGCACTATAGTAATTCAATATTGATGTCGTGGAGTTCATGCTTTTAAGCTAGGATAGATAGATACTTAGATAGATAGATAGATAGATAGATAGATAGATAGATAGATAAATAGATAGATAATATAACAGTACAAAATAAGAAATACTTGTATAATTTATTTGACAGACGAAGAAATACAATATGTTTTTTAAAAAAAATTAAAATTACTAGTTAACTAGTTATTATTATCTACGTATGATATAAAATCATAAACTTAATAAAAGTGCTAGAAATAAGAACAACAAATCATAAAGCCAAGTTAAAGATCTTTCTGCTTCAATCTTATGCATGATGTAACAACATTTATTATTGGTATGGTCATGCATCTCATACAATTCACTAAACTCATTGGAAGATTGATAAAATTTTAGCCTTATCACATACTATATTAAACTTCCACCCCCATAGCCACAATTATTTCTCTTTTAATGGTCAGACATGAGACAATAAATCGCATTTCTTTGAACTTGCCTTTTTGAAGTAAAAAAAATTGTTAGACAAAGAGGAAAAATTAAAAGCTTAATTTGATAATAAAAAAATAATGTATTTCGACTGTGATCACGCATCTCTGAATATTCATTGAATTAGTGACTAAAAATTCATCTTAATTTCATGTTTCTTTCTAAACAAATTAAGATGATTTGCGAATAATAGTTTTTATAACTTTTTAGTTTAAGGAAATTATTAAAAGTGTTACTACATTTAGATCCACCACAAATTAAATTTATTCCCATCATACCATTTGGTATTTCTTTTTTAGTTTTTGAGATTCCCAAAGGGTTGTGACATCATAAACATGTTTTCATGCTAGCCTTTGTTGTCTATAAATAAATGAGTTTCTCACATTTTTCAAATTAATTGTTAAGAACTTCATAAATTCTTCTTCCTCTTGATAAATAAGTTTGAGTTTTCTTTATTGTTGTTTAGTGTGTAGTAACACCACTTTTTTTAGGTACCGATACATCAAAGACTGTTAGTTTCAAATGTTCATTCTTATAACTCCAAAATAAAGCAATTTAATATTTTAAATATTAATATTAAAATGCTAATAACCTAACAAAGACTAAGACCATCCTCTTCGGGAGAATATTTAACATTAACAACAGGTACTTCAGGAGAATAATATCCTTAACAGAAGGGGGGAGCTTCAATTCAGAGGATTAAGAGCGCACGTCATCAACTACGAGGTAGTTACAGTCTACTTTATTTTGGATTGTGTTCCCCATACATTTAGTTTCCTCTCTAACTACAAGTAGCATTAGTTTGGAACCCATACAGTATATCTCAAGTCATCCACCACCTTCCAGTTCAAAGTCCACCATCTAGTTCATTCCACCCTCTTATTAAATCATACTCTAACCCTTTTATCAAATAGAGATATCCTGAATGCTAGGTCACTACTAACGTATTTAACTAGGCTACTATGCTCCCTCAAACACAGTCCAGCTCCAAGTCCCTACAAAATTTAATCAAACATATAACAAACAACTATAATCACTAAAAGAAACATAACCATGACTCCAAAGTACTCACCTAGACTAAACATTTACCATTCACATGATCTAAAACTATACAACAAGCTATAACTAAATCATCACACCCTTCAAATAACTAGACCTCGAAGGATCCCTCAAACATCACTACTGTATTTACTTCCATCCTACTCAATAAAAGAACTACCCAAGAATTTAAATACAACAGCCCAGAAGCTCAAGGACCAACATATGACAAATATAAATTAAAAAATAAGTCCGGTACACTCATGAAAAATATTTAATAATCATTTCATTAAGAAATAAAGATGGTTCTCTCATTGAATCGAGACACAAACTATAGGTGCACTTAACATGATGTCAATCGTTCTTACATATGAGTGTGGTACCCGAGACAATAATTATGTATATCCCCATACTAGGTGATTAACGTTTCAAGGACACTTCATCTAATTCTAAGTGTCAACAATTGTTAGTAAGTAAAATAACTCAACTAATTAAGTTGGGGTCGAATCCCACTGGGAGAGGTATGTGTGTAAGATTCAATACTAAAGTGTGAACATGTTCAAATTAGTCCTAGGATTGGGAATATATCAATAAAAACATCATTCAAATCATGGAGTGACAAGAACGTCAAATAAGGGGGGTTTTGGTTTTTATTATCAACTACAACAACATCAAATAACACAAAAATAACAAAACTGAGATAAGTTATTGGAATTTGGTTCGATTATAAGCTAATATGGGTCATTGCAACTATTAGAAATGTCACACCGTGACACGCGGACATGGAAACTAGGATTACAAGTGACCCCAAGCTAACCTTGCTTACATGAAATGAGCATACTAAGATTAATAAAAACTACTACGGAATCTAATTATAATGTAAATCTAAAATTATGGGGAAATTGGCATATACTAAACCCAATATATCAAATATGAAAGATATAAGACAAAAAGAAAATCAAACTCAAATACTAAGTTGAATCTACCTATATCTAATAATAACCTCTAACTTACTAGAAGTGTTTAGACATGCCCTAGCTAAGTCTAGCAAAACATAAACTAAAAGACTAAAGACAGAAAGATAACTTGACTATTGTCACGAAGAATGAGGACTCATAACCGATGTTTCTGAGATGGAGATCGGGAACTGATCTAAGAGTGATATGAATGCTAAGAACCTGATCGTACAGTACAAGATGATGTAGTGTAGAGTATGTGTTGGTACTTCAAAGGTATGAATATGCATGATATAATAAATTTTAAACTACAATATAACTAAAAAGCCATAAAGCAAACTTATAATTTTAACATGATATAAATACTGAATATTGAGCTAACTGAATGCAATGACAAAATTTATAACACGGTAAGACTCAACATAGACTATAGTGAAATGTGGTCAGTGCAACGTTGTCTGGCTGAACTATGAGAGCTGATAAAAAAGACATGAGGTATATGTGGAATTCAATGTATACGCCCCATAGACATGACCTAGTACACCTGGCCAAGGGTGTTGAGGCATGCTAGCATGGTCATAAAATTTATTGCCAGAAAGGACTTAAAAGCTACATGACTCGTAGTTTAAAGAATATTTGGGTGACTAAGTGTCACGACCCTAGTCTAGCCGCTAAATATGACACGACGTACTTAATAGAGAAGGGATCTTATACAGGCCCTTAGTGTATCCATCATGGCATAAGACATTCAATAATGTAGAAATTTAGAACATTTTACAACCAAGTCAAACATTTTTCATTTAAAAAAAAAAGATGTCTAGACTTTGTTTAATGCACCATCTAAGTACTATAGGTAATATTATATAGGGAAATTAGCCCTTTTTCAACAGAATGGTCTAATAATATGAAATATGAAGAAAGTCTACGAAGTCTATTACAATGGAAAAACATAAGCTGACATCAAATCTTGAGGACATACCAATAGCCTTGGAGAAGTTTATTCCAAGTTTCAACTCTTAGGAGCTCAATCATATTACAAAACATACACTTGGTAGTAAAATGAAGGAAAAAAGGGTTTGCACAATTAATGTGCTTAGTATGGAAGCCATGACACAAATCATTAAAACATGCATAAAAGGGATGTTTAGTTGAAATCCATCCTTTTCTAGTTAAATGTCGTCATGCACATTAAGAGAATACAAAGTCAATCCATACTTAAAGGAAAGGGACTTTCATGTTCATATGTAAAACTTTCATGGTAACATTTCATATGTGGAATTCATGGGTTCATAATAATTCATATCATAAGGTAACCATACCACAACTCCTCCATAACTTCACTTGTGCAATGTGCAAGTGAAGTCCCATAGCCCACTAACACCAATAAATCTCAAAAAGAAGTCATGGATATATTTAACATGCATGTCAAGTTCATGTTCATAATTAATTGTCATGATTAGCATTCATAGTATATATTCATGTAAGCATGGATTAATTCATCAGAAACAATATGTTATTACAGCACATATTGCCATCACTCTCATAGCTTACCTGTGCAATGCATGAGTGAAGTCTCATATCCTTCCTCACACTAAGTAAAATCCATCCAATAATCATTACACATATTCATATTATGTCCAATGCATGTCATGGGTCTTGTTCGTATCATGTATGGAGGTATATTGTCATGCCCCGAGCTACCCCCTAGACGCGGACATGGAACCTAGGACCACAAGTGATCCCAAGTTAACCCTGCTAGCATGATCATGCGCATACTAAAGATAATAAACTGATACCTAAGCTAAATCATAACTTATAATGAAAAGATGGGGAATACCCATATGCTAAAACTGATATATATGAAAACTAATGAGTTTAATACAATAAAGTTACTAACTCAACACTAAGCTGAAACAAACTATGTGTGAAATAAGCCTCTAAACTAGACTAGAAATATTGGGACAAGCCCCAACTAATCTTGCAAAAAACATAAACTAAATACTAGACACTGACAAGAAACTCCTGACTGTTGTCCTCGGAGAATGAGGACTCACCACTGAATCTGCTGAACTGGAGATCGAGAAATAGATTTATGCCTGATCTAGATGTTGATAACCTAAACCTACATCACGAGAAGATGTAGCGCACGTATGCTTCAGTACTTGAAAGGTACTGAGAATGTAGGATAGAGTAAAGCTGAAATATAACATAACATAACAAGCATGAAAGCAAGTATAATAATCTGACATCAAAAACTGAATTATGAGATAACTGGATGCAAGGACCAATTTATAATATGCTGAAACTGAATATTAAATGTACTGATAAATGGTCAATTCAGAGAGTCTGAGTGATCCGTGGGAGCTACTAATAACAGATAATAAAATGACATGAGCTAAATGTGGAGTCCGATGTATACGCCCCATCGAGAGGACCCAATATACCCTGCCTACTGTATAAAGGCATGCTGGTGTGATCACTAAACTGAGTGCCCACAGAGGGGACTTACAACCTACATGGCTAGTAGTTCTGGGACAATTGGGTACGCTAAACCCTAGTCCAACTCAGTATTATTCTACTCCCAATGAATTCTCTAAATTTAATGATTATGTGTGAGTTTCTATGAATATTGGATAGCTCAAAAGTTAACATGCAAAGTAAGAATGCAATAATTAATATGGTTATTATGCATTCATAACTGAAGCATGTATATCTGTAGTGTCTGAAATATCTGACCTAGCATGTGAAATTCAAGAACTGAAGAAATACAAAGCTAGGGTTCTGAAATTCATGTGATAATCTGAGTAATAACATGACACTCTGATTCAAAACATATATTTAATAAGTTCATGAAGTTCTATCAAAGTTCTAGAAACCCTAGGTTTAATCCTGATAATAGAATCAATAGTATGACTGAAAACTAGGGAACCAATGGGTGAAAGGAACCCACTAGAGAAATCCACATACCTGGTGATAAGATCCACGGAAAAATACTTAAGTTTCGGAGCTGAAACTGCTAGAGCTTGTGGAGTTCATGATCTAGGGTTCTAGAGATTTTTCTCCTCTCTTGCTTCTAATTTTCTAAGTTTTGATTTAATGATTTGACTTAAATATGTTTTAGTTATGTTTCTAGGCTTAAAATGAGTAAAATATAATGATTTAGGATCAAAATGATGTAACATAAGGTTTAAACGAAGTGGAAAGGTCTAAAAGACCCCTGGGAAAGTTGTTGTCGGACCAATCGATGGCAAGGATTGACGGTCCGCCGATTGACCGACGCCCCGTCGGTTGATCCGTCGGTTGATCCTGTTCGATAAGAATTTACTAAAACAGGCATAACTTTTTATTCAAAGGTCTGATTTTAGCAAGGTCATGGGCTATTGAATTCTAATTCAATTATCTATATATGGATATGTCATAAGACACCTAATTCAATTAGTGCTAAGACTTTTAACAATTTGAAGTTGACCCTAATGCATTTCCCCTTAACTGTCGTCTTATTTCCCACCTACGGACCGTACTGGTCATCCGTAGCTCTTGTTAGAGAGTGTGTAAGTTGGGGTATCGATCAACAGGCATGAACTACGAAGCGTAGTTTGACCTACGGACCATAAGTCCTTCCGTCGACCAAAACTTAACCAATTTTCCTGGGCTAAGACTTTTGGGAGATTTTGATCCCATCGATGGTTGTGTAGGACGGAACGGGGTAAGGATACGGTCTGTCGATGGTCTCGTCTGTTGCACCTGCAGATTTTCTGAAAAACAGATTTTTTTGTCTGTTTTAGCTATGGGGTGTTACATTATCTCCCCCTTGGGAACGTTCGTCTTCGAATGAAGACTAAACTAGCTGAAATAGAGGGAGAGAGCTGCAATTCCTACTACTAAACACTGAGAACTGAGTTTCTAATTGAATTGAGTTCCGAGAACATGCATATACACTGAAAATGCAAGTATAAACTGAGGGAACATAATTCTAAAACTGAATTTACGCATGAATGACTGGAAATGAAGAGGACTATTACCTCAAGATGTAGTGAAATCGGAAGGAAAGAGGTGAGGATACTTGGCTTTCATGGCTGCTTCTGCCTCCCAACTAGCTCCCTCTACGGAGGGACTCCTCCACAAACCCTTGAATGAAGGGACTTCTTTTTTCCTCAACCTTCTAACCTGATGGTTAAGAATCTCAAATGGTACATCCTCATAAGAAAAATTATCTTTCACTGCCACACTCTCTAATGGCACTATAGAGGCTGGGTCACCCACACACTTCTTCAAGAGTGAGATGTGGAAGACCAGATGCACTACTGCTAATTCTGCTAGCATTTCTAACTCATATGTCACCTTGAAAACCCTTTTCAAGATCTGGTAAGGGCCTACATATCTAGGATTGAGCTTTCTTTTCTTTCCAAATATCATCACCCCTTTCATAAGTGAGACTTTCAGAAAAACTCAATCATCAACTTGTACTCATGTTCCCTTCTCCTTACATTTGCATAAGATTTCTGATGATTTTGGGATGTCGTAAATCTATCTCTAATGAGTTGAACTTTCTCCATAGTATAACGGACTGAATCTGGCCGTATCAAAGCTTTTTCACCTACTTAAAACCAACCAAAAAGAGATCTACATCTACGCCCATATAAAGCCTCATAAGGGGTCATCTGAAAGCTGGTAGGGTAGCTATTGTTGTAGGCGAACTCAATAAAAGGAAGGTGATCATTCAAACAACCTTTGAAATTGATCACACAAGCTCCCTATCCTCTAAGGTATGAATGGCACGCTCTGCCTGCCCATCCGTCTGTGGATGAAATGTTTGTACTAAGGTTAACTAGATTACCAAGATCCTTTTAAAATGACTTTTATAAATGAGAGGTAAACTGAGGACCTGTATATTAGATGATAGACAAAGGAACCCCATGAAACCTCACAATTTCATTAATGTAAATCTTGGAATAGTCCTCTTCCAAATATGTATTTTTGACCGCCAAAAAGAGAGAAGACTTCGTCATCCTATCAACTATCACCCAAATGGAGTCATGTTGTCTACAAGTATGCGGTAACCCTTTGATGAAATCCATATTGATCACTTCCCACTTCCAAGTAGGAATGTCGATCTCTTGAGTCATACCTCCTTGTTTCTGATGTTCTACGTTAACTTGCTTGCAATGAGGGCATTTACTCACAAAGTTTGCTATATCCCTCTTCATTCATTCCACCAATAGACTTCCCACAGATCGCGGTACATCTTAGTGTCACTTGGATGAATATAATACCTAGAGTCATGGTCTTCTGCAAAAATATGTTGTCTCAACTCGCCTAAATCAGGAACACAAAATCTACCCTGGTAGCTAAGTACAGCATCTCCACCTTGGGAGAAAACCTCCACTCTCTAATTGTGGACTACATTCTTAAGTTCAAGCAAAATTGGGTCACTGTCTTTCTTTTCCTTAACCTCCACTACTAAAGAAGATTTTTCCTCATTCTGAAATGTTACACCACTATCTGATATGCTCATAAGGCGAACTCCCAAGCGAGCAAGCCTGCGAACATACTTCACTAGCTCTTTCCTTTCTTCTTCAACATAGGCTCCACTACCTATAGATAATCCACGAAGAGCATCTGCTACTACATTCGCCTTACCCGGATGATAATGCACACTCATATTATAATCCATATGGAACTTTAGCCATCTCCTCTGGTGAAGATTCAACTCTTTCTGGGTGAACCCACATACTGAAGGCTCTTATGATCGGTGAACACATCTACATAAACACCATACAAGTAGTGTCTCCATATCTTGAGTGCAAGAACCACTGTTGCAATCTCGAGGTCATGAGTTGGATAGTTCTTCTCATGCACCTTAAGCTGTCTAAAAGAATAAGCTATAACTTTATCTCGTTGCATCAACGCACAACCTATTCCAACACTAGATGCATTGCAAAAGATCACATAACCATTTGAACCCTCAGGTAGAGTCAAGACACGGGTTGTAGTAAATATAGTTTCAATTTTGCAAAGCTTTTCTCACAATTATCTGAACATTGAAACTTGACCATCTTTTGAGTCAAGCTAGTCAATGGTGCCTTCCACGAACCATCTGTAATAACCCACTAGGCTACTGTCCACTGCTTCTATATTATGTGAATCTACTCGGATCCATTTGCTAGATACAATGTGACCAAGAAAAGCAACGCATTGAAACCAGAAATCACATTTACTAAACTTAGGGAATAACTGGCGATCCTTGAGATTCTGCAGAACAACTCTCAAATTACTTGCATGTTCTTCCTAACTCCTAGAGTAAATGATGATATCATCAATGAAGACAATAATGAACAAGTCTAAGTACTATTTGAACACTCTGTTCAACAAATCAATGAAAGCTGCAGGAGCATTAGTTAGTCCAAATGACATAACTACAAATTCATAATGACCATACAAAATTCTGAAGGCTATTTTCGGAATGTCACTATCTCTGACTGTGCGTTGATGATAACCCAATCTGAGGTCTATCTTTGAGACATGGCTAGCACGCTGAAGTTGGTCAACAAATCATCAATCCTGGGGATGGGATACTTAATCTTGATTGTAACCTTGTTCAACTGTCTATAGTCAATGCACATTCTAAGAGAACCATCTTTCTTCCTTACGAACAACACTGGTGCACCGCATGGTGAAATACTAGGTCTAGTGAAGCCCTTATTTAGAAGTTCTTTTAACTGGTCTATCAATTCTTTAAGCTATACTGCAGCCATCTGTAAGGAGGAATAGAAATATGTTGGGTATCTGGAAGGAGATCAATTCCAATGTCCATTCCCTTTCGGGATGGACTCCGGAAAGATCTTATGGAAATACTTCTGGAAACTCACAGACTACTAACTGACTCTAAAGTTTGGGTTTCAAGGCTAGAATCCTTAACCTGATGATAGAGATAACCCTTAGATATCATTATTCTATCCTTAAGGTAAGAAATAAATCGATCCATAGGCGCTAAAGTACTATCCTTCTATTCGAATATTGGCTTGTCTGGAAACTAAAAATGAAACAATCCTAGTTCTTGAAGACTGAGGCATAACATAAGTATAACCAATCCATGCCTAGAATGACATCAAATTCTACCATTTCTAACTCTACTAGATCTGCTGAGGTGACTATTTCAGATATTGTAATAGGGCAATTTTTGTATGCCCCTCTAGCTATAACTGAGAAACATTCTGAGAGAGTTTCTGGACTAACACTGATTTGCACTGCTATACTTAGTTACAAAAGACAAAGTCATGTCCGTTGTCTTTCCATTGAGTGAACCATATGTGAGTCACATCCTTGAGTTTGTAGGATGCTAATCTCACCTATCACTACCAGTTACTGACATCACACCAAATATTTTCTTGACCTTATCAATGGACTTATGTGGGTCCTTACCAACTTGAAACCCTAAAAACTTAGGTGGATTAATCCTAAAAAATCACAGATTCTTGATACCACTAATTGGACATTTCTATTAGTAGGAACTATAACTTGCTAATTGTTCTGGTTGGTCTTACTCTGAGCGAAAAGCTGAATTGGCTTTCTGAAACTCTGCATTTGAACTTCCTTATATGGTACTAGAGGAACTTTGTTAGCATTGCGTGCATTAGCATTCCATGCCTAAACTCTAAAAGAAGTCATGATCTTAATTAAGCGCACAACGTCAAGTTATAATGGAATTTGATCATACCTTACGTACAATAAGAGTAACAAGAAAGTGAAGTTTTTCCTAAAACACTTCATAGACTCCCTCTCATTAGATGTGGTGCAGTTCACACCCATCAAAAGGACTCTACTTAGTTTGGTTTATTCCGACATCTTAGGACTCTTGAACCTAGTGCTCTGATACCAAGTTTTGTCATGGCCTGAGCTAACCCCGAGATGCGGACACAGAATCGAGAACATACAAATGATCCCAAGCTTACCCTTCTGGCATGATCATGAGCAGACTAAATATATAAACTGATGCGGAAGATAAATCATAACTTATAATGAAAAGATGGGGAATACCCATATGCTAAAACTGATATTATGAAAACTGATGAGTTTAATACAATGAAGTTACTAAACAACACTAAGTTGAAGCTAAATATGTCTGAAGTAAGTCTCTAAACTAGACTAGAAATACTTTGACAATCCCTAACTAAATCTAGCAAAAACTGAAACTAAATGACTAAAAGATTGTCAAGAGACTCATGACTGTTGTCCTCAGAGAATTTGGACTCACCACTGAATCTGCTGAACTGGAGATCGGTAAATCGTTCTATGTGTGATTTGGATGCTGAGAACCTTAATGTACATCACCTGAAGATGTAGCACATGTATGCGTCAATACTTGAAAGGTACTGAATATGTAGGATAGAGTAAATCTGAAATAAAACCTAACTGAACAAGCATAAAAGCAAGTATAAAACTATATTCTGAGCTAACTGGATGTAATGACCAATTTGTAACATGCTGAAACAGAATACTGAATATACTGATAAATGATCAATGTAGAGAGCATGACTTCTCTATGGAAAATACTAATAACCGATAGTAAAACCACATGAGCTAAATGTGGAGTCCGATGTATACGCCCATCGAGAGGACCCAATATACCCTGCCAAAGGTATAAAGGCATGCTGGTGTGATCACTAAACTAATTGCCCATAGAGGGGACTTACAAGCTACTTGGCATGTAATTATGGGACTATTGGATACGCTAAACCCTAGTCCAACTCTGTATTATGCTACTCCCAATAAAATTTGTAAATTTACTGATTACGTCTGATTTTCTATAAATATTTGATAGCTCAACTATGAACATGCAAACTGAGAATGCAACAATAAATCTGGTAATTATACATTTATAACTGAGGCATGTATATCTGAAGTATCTTAAATATCTGACCTAGCATGTGTAATTCAAAAACTAAAGAAATACAAAGCTAGGATTCTGAAATTCATGCGATAATCTTAGTAATAACATGATAATCTGATTTGGAACATATATTTAGTAAGTTCATGAAGTTCTATCAAAGTTCTAAAAACCCTAGGTTTTATAATGATAATAGAATCAGGAATCTGACTGAAAACTAGGGATTCAATGGGTGAAAGGAACCCACTAGTGAAATACCACATACTTGGTGATGAAATCCACAAAATATAAGTAAGTTTCGATGCTGGAACTGCTTGAGCTTGTGACGTTCTTGAACTAGGTTTCTTGAGCTTTTTATCCTCTCTTGCTTCAAATTTGCTTATTTTTGGATTTAATGATTTGACTTAGATATGTTTTAATTATGTTTCTATGCTTAAACTAACTAAAATATGATGATTTAGGGTCAAAAAAACGTAAATTAGGGTTTAAAAAAAGTTTGAAAGGTCCAATTGACCCTTGGGAAAGTTGTTGTCAGACCAATTGACGGCCTGGACTGACGGTCCGTCGATTGACCGATGCACCGTTGGTTGGTCTGTTAGTTGAGCCTGTTCCACAGGCCTTTACTAAAACAGGAATAATTGTTTACTCGAAGGTATGATTTTAGCAAGGTTAGTGGATATGGAAAGGTAATCCAATTATCTATCTACGAGTAGGTTGGGACACCTAATTCTTTTTGTGCTAAGACATATGACTATTTGAAGTTTACCCAACTGCATTTGCCTTAGCTGTCTGCTAATATCCCACCTACGGTAATACCTACGATCCGTAGGTCCACCTACGGACCATATTGTTATCTGTAGCTCCACCTACGGACCATACTGTTCATTTGTAGATCTTGTCAGAGAGTGGGTGAATGGAGGTCTTGATAAATGGTCATGGACTACACACTGACCTACGAACTGTAATTTTGTCCGTCGACCAACACTTAACCAATTTTTATGAGCTAAGACTTTTAGGAGTTTATGCTCCCATCGACAGTTAGGCAGGACAGACCGTGGGTCAGGCTACGATCCGTTGATGGTACCGTCTATTGCACCTGCAAATTTTCTGAAAAACTGATTTTTTGTCTGTTGTAGCTACGGGGTGATACATATATCCTTAACTAACGTAGAATGTGGAAAGCTCAATGCAATCTGGTGTTATGAACTCACACTCAAAAGAGGCGTCCTACTTTCCTAAGGTAGGACAAATATGTTTAGCTTCTTGGTGGATCAAGTAGCTAAGTCCTATTCAGAAACATAGTTATGTGATAAGGAGATTGATTCAATAAATCCGGACTAACTGAGGTAAAATGTTTACATCTCTTGTTCATATCCGCTCAGTGGTAAGCTTAATTTCCGTTATTAGTCATGTTAAGTCTTTATTTCTATTGATGTTTATGGAAGAATGAAATAGAGCTCATACCATCATGGTATCATGGTAGATCAAGCAGTCATTATGTGAGAATGTCCTTTGAAACTTAGAACCATTAGTGTGTGAGTAAACCTTTCACATCATGTTTATAGTGTTTCATGAGGATAGCGAAACATTCAATCATAATAACACTACCAAAACCATAGCACATCATACATATTCATATCGTAGAATTCTTAGTCATATCTAGGGTTTTAGGGAAGAGGGATGTTATCTCAACATCACAACACACATGACAATTAAGCACCTGAACCTTTCAAGTAGATCAACAATCTATACATTGAAATCTTCAACATAGAATTCCTTCTTACATTGTCTTCAAGTGTATACAACAAAATCAAACCCTACCACTTCGAACTAGAAAATTATATAGAGTTATTGCATAATACAATAACCTAATAAATGCAAACATACTAGATTATCAAAGTCCTATCATCAATCAAGAAATACAAGGCTTTCAAATTGAGTAAGAAGGGAAACACATGGATTATATGGGGGTTTTCTTCAAAACTCTACACCATAAATCCATCTATATTTAATCATATCTAATTATTAACAATCATAATCGAACAATTGAAATGTTTTTAGAATGTGACCCATCTATCAAATGAAAACATAGAATTTGGGGATGTTTGAAATCACAATTTCAATTTCTTCTTCGGGAAATCTTCCCAAGAATGAAGTACTTACATACCTTAATTGATGTTTTTAACACGTAATGGGAGTAAAGACCTTGGATTTTGAACCCTAGTCTTCAAGTTCTTGGTGTTCTTCAATGGAGAAACTCTACAAAGAGAAATATAGTAGAGTGTTTTGGAAAGACTACTTAAATGAGATTCCTAAATGGGAATATTGACTAGGCGAAGTGGAGGCCCAGTGGACGCACGACGAATCACAAACCCCTTTCGTTAAACATGACCTTGCTCACCAATTTTCCAAAACCTATGCCAATGAAAGTCTTTCCAATAGGCTAGGAGAGCAAATTTGGCACATGGCCTAGGCGCATGGGCGATTCTACTGCCCATCGCTGAATGGACCATAGGTAGGTATTATTTTCCTTCATTTTCATAGGTAGTTTAGGTACTTACCTTAATCCTAGGTGTTTTCCTTCTTCATTTTATATTTAGTTTAGTCTTTAACATCTCCGAAATTACATAAATTCTTACATCGATCCAATGCAACCTAGACACTAACTCAATGTCACAGTAACTCTCAAGTTAAAGCTCTAATCCAACCTATCATTTTTTGAGTTGTTATATTATCTTCCTCTTGGGAAAATTTGTCCTCGAATGACACTTTTAATACATTAAAGGATTAAAGACTTAGTGCTAGCATCCTAACAAGAATGAAACATAAGAACATATCCATGCATTGCATGGAAGTAGGAACTATATCCACAACCCAATATACACAAAACTCATCATGTCATATCATATAAGGAGGAACTACATTCTCCAACTCAAATAAGCTAAACATAATAATTAAATAGCAAATGTGCCATGTTCTTGTTATTTTTATCAAAACATAACTAAGAATGTTCGACACAACATCTCTTAAAGTCAAATATTTAATCATCCTACTTGACTGCAAAGAAACATGACGAACATATGATCATGAAGAATCCAGATACATTTTACATTAATTCTCACAAGAACATGCAAAAAATAAGGATATCATACAAAGCTTTGAAAATACACCTGACTCCCTAATCAGTAAGATTCACGAGGAACTACTAACCTCAAGTTTGAATAGGAGTAGAAGGAAAAAGATTAGGATAATAGGACTTCATATTAGCCTCGGTCTCCCGTGTAGCACCCTCAAATATGTGATTACTCCATGGAACCTTAATTGCAGCTACTTCTTTATTCCTCAATCTCTTCACTTGTCAGTGAAAATTCACAACTGGGACCTCTTCATAGGAAAGGTCCTCACCGACTCCTAAACCCTCTAAGGGATGGATAGATACTAAATCACCAATACACTTCTTAAGATTAGAGACATGAAGCACCATGTGATCCGGAGCAAATTCTCTAGGCAAGTTTAATTCATAAGCAACATTTAATACCCTCTTCAATATTTCATAAGGGCCCACATATCGGTGACTATGCCTCCCCTTCTTAGAAAACTTCATTACGCCTTTCATAGGATAGATTTTTAAGTATATTGAATCACAAAACTCAAACTCAAGATCCTTGTTTGTATTGTCGGCATAGGAATTTTGCCGACTATGATCCATCTCACAAACTAACTCGGTACCAATAAGAGAAAATTCACCTACTTTAAACAAACAAAGGAGATATCTACACCTTTTATCATAAAGTGCTTCAAACGAAGCCTTTGCAATACCTGAATGGTAACTACTGTTGCAGGAAAACTCTATCAAGAATGGATGTTCATCCCAATATCCCTTCAATCAATAAAACACACCCTCAACATGTTCTCTAAGGTTTGAAGGTGCATTCCTCGTGACCATCCTTTTGATGGTGAAAAGCAGTACCAAGATTAACATGGGTACCAAGTCAATTTGGAATGCCTTGCTTAGTTACTTGAGTACCCCCAACCAAAATGATAGACAAATAAACCCCCATGAAACTTCACAATTTCCTTTATGTACAACTTAGCATAATCTTCTGCCAAAAAGGAAACCTTGACGGGAATGAAATGGACTAATTTAGTTATTCTATCAATAATGACCCAAATAGGACCATGTTGCCTTCGAGTACAAGGCATACCCATAAAAAATAAATATTGACATCCTCAACTTCCAAATTGGATTATTTATACATTGGGAGAAACCTAACTTGTAGGTGTTCGGTCTTGACTTGATAAATATCAAGAGATTTGGTGACAAAACTCGCCATATCCCTTTTCATTCCATTCCACCAATAGACTTTGTAATTCATAGTACATCTTGGTAGTTCCTAGATTAATGCAATACCGCTAACCATGTGCCTCTTCTAAAATTTGTCCTCTTATGTCTTCCATATTAATAACAGACAACCTCACTTGATACGTAAGCACCCCATTTCCCCCTTGGGAGAAAGTCTCAACAGGCATGTTGAGAACCGATTATTTCAACTCCATTAAATGAAAACCAAAGTGTTGCTTAGACTTCACATCAACTACTAAGTATTATTGGGAACTATGATGAACTAAGGAAAACCACCTTTTGGAGAATCTACAACTTGGACACCTTACTAGGCCAACCTATGCACATCACGTACTAACTCCTTTTTTTCATCTTTCACATAGGTCACACTTCCCATGGAAACACGACTTAGGGCATCCACACTTACATTGGCACTGAAATGGTGGTAATGAAAACTCATGTGATAGTCCTTCAAAGTCTCTAACAATCTTCTTTGTCAGAGATTTAAGTATTTTTGGCTAAATACATATTGGAGACTTTTATGTCAATGAACACATTTACATGTACACCATAAGATAATGTCTACATATTTCCAAAGAAAACACTATGTCTGCTAATTCAAGATCATTGGTCCAATAATTATTTTACATACCTTGAGTTGTCTTTAAGCATAGGAAATCACCTTGCTATGTTGCATGAGACACAACCCAAACCTACTTGAGAAGTATCACAATATATTACAAACCCATTGGCACCCTCCAGTAAAGTCAACACTGGAGCAGATGTGAGCGTATTCTTAAATTCTTGGAAGTTTTTCTCACAAGCCTCTGGCCACACAAACTTCATATTTATTTGAGTTACTTACATCAATGTTGAAGCAATGGAGGAGAAAACCTCATCAAGTCACCTATACTACTTGGCTAAAGCAAAAATCTCCTAATATCGGTGAGTTATAGGTGTATTCGAAGCCTCGAACGCTTCCATCTTCCTTGTATATACTTCAATGCCCTTGCCCGACACAATATGACCAAGGAAAGCAACCAACTTTAGAAAAAAACACATTTACTAAAGTTAACATATAATTGACGGTCTTTGATAATTTGCAACAAAAATTTCAAATGCTTCATGTTATCACCCCTACTCTTTTAATAGATCAAAATATCATCAATAAAGACGATCACAAAAGAATGAATGTATTGCTTGAACACTCCATTTATTGCATCCATGCATTCCTCTTAGCATTATTTAGACCAAAATACATAAGAATAATTCATAGTAATCGTACAGGGTCCTAAAGGACATTGTAGGAGTATGACATCCTCTTAAGCTTAGTTTACGGTATCACAAACGAAAATATATCTAGGAGAAGTGGTTAGCCCCTATTAGTTGTTAAAACTAATTGTCAACTTTAGGAAGTGGATACTTATGATCTCGTTAAATTTCAAGTACTCAATACACATTTGAAGGACACATCTTTATTTTTCAAAAACAATACCGAAGCCCCCATGGAGATATGCTCAGTTGAATAAGACCCTTATAGAAAATACTTAAGTTGCTTCTTAAACTCTTTTAGTTAGGTCGGAGCCATTATGTAAGGAGGGATAGATATCGGTTTAGTATTAGAAATAAGGTTAATGTCGAAATCTATCTCCCATTTAGGAAGAATTACGGGCAAGTTATGACGAACGACTTTTGGAAATTACCTCATTACGGGAATCGACTCTAGTGAAGGGACTTGGGATTCAACTTACATGACCCTAAAAATGTGATACATACACCTTTCAAGATTATTTTTCTTGCATTTCAAATGACACAAATTTACCTGTGGGATACAATTTCCCCATCTCCACTCTAACATTGTCTCTTCCAGAAATTGAAATTTCACCACAGGGTCCTACAATATATTGAAGCATAATAAATGTAAGAAACTAAACCATGCCCCAAATTATATCAAAATGAAGCATTTATACATCTACGTATCAACCACAGTGACTCTATGAACTAAAAATAAGACAACTCCTGTTGATTCTTCTTTCTACTATCGAGTCACCAACTGGGGAAGACGCCAATGGTTTTTCAATGACATCAGGGATTAGATAAAATTTCGTAGCCACCGAAGGAGTAACAAAAGATAGAGTGGTACCAGGGTCTACTAATGCATAAACATAATTGAAAAACTCTCAACATACCAGTAACAACATCTGGGAACCCTTCTTGATCAATTTGGGATTGGATAGATTAAAATTTATTCTTCTTGAGAGCATAAAACCCGTAACCACTTTCTTGAGCTTGTTTGTTCTCTCTTCCTTGAACCTTTAACATATTACAATCTGTTACCATATGACCACTCTTTCAAAAATGGAAGCAACCATCCGTTCCAACAAGGAGATTTTCCTTCATGCATCTTGCAACATTTTGCACAAGTAGGCTTTTTCATAAAATATCCACTATTATTTCCTCCTTAAAGTTTAGGGTTTGGTAGCCTATCCTGTTTTACTATTGGTGCAATAGAGGAGTCTCAGTTGGAGAACCTTCTCTTGAATCTTCGTCACCCTTTCAAACCTTCCCTTAAAGAATTCCCATCATCAACCATAGGTCTCTTCACCTCCTTATATGTGTCTTGGAGTTTCTCATCCTCCGTTTGTTTAGCATACACCATAAGACATGATATATCCATGTCATGAAGGATCATTATCATACGATATTCTTTTCTCAATTCTATAGATATACCCCTCACATACCTACTCATCTCATCCGTTGGATCAACCACCATTTATTGAGCATATTTAGACAATTCGGTGAAATTTAGAGAGTTTTTCAACACTCATACCTCCTTTGCGAAGGTTGATAAATTATTCCATTTTTTCTTGCATTTTATCCCTTGGAAAGATCCTATACAAAATGGCCTTCTTGAACGCTTTCCATTCTATGGGACCCATTCCCTCTGGCCTATTTCTCTTCCCCTGTGTGTGACGTACTTGAGACACCCCCTTCAGCTGATATGCGGCTAAATCTACTTTGTCTCTTAAGGTAACTCCCATGACATCTATTATCTTGTTGATTTCCTCCATAAACTCTTGAGGGTTGTCACCAACCATAGAACCAAAGAACTTAGAAGGGTTTATCCTTGTAAAATCCATCAATCTTGAAGCCATGGTGTTCTCATTTGGTTTAACCTAGGCTCAACATCCGTATTTCTTGAGCCATTATAGCTTGGGCTTGAGTTGTGATGTCTTAAGATTGAGTTTTAATGGGTTGAGCTAGTGTCGTCGTGGCTTGATTTATCAATTTCATAGAGGCCCTAAATTATTTTTAAGTCACATATACTAGATCTACCAGAACTTGCTCATTTGGAGTGTCTTGATGTCCTTGGGAGGAACTCCCTCATTCAAAATCTCCTCCTCCAACCTCTTGACACTGCTATCTATTAGTCATATCCAATATGAACAAGAAAAGTATTAGGAGAAAGAACTTCATAGAGTTAAAACTCTAAGGCACGACCATGTAGTTCTAAAAGAAGTGAAAGTTCCTACGCATGTTAGGATACATCAAAGCTAGTCCCTGAATCTTGAGGACGTACCAATATCCTTGGAGAAGTCTATTCCTAGGTTCAAGTCTTAGGAGCACAATTAATTTCTGAAACCTACACTTGGTAGTAAAATAGAAGAAATATGGGTTGGCACAAATAATGTACTAAGTATAGATGTCATGCACAAAAATCATTTAAACTTTCAATAAACGGATTTTTAGTCGAAGGCATGCCTTTTCTAGTTAAAAGTCATCGTGCACATTTAGACAAAACAAAATCAATCTATGCTTTAAGGAAAGGGACTTTTTGTTCATATGTAACAACATTCATGATAACAGTTAATAAACTACTGAATTCATGAGTTCATAATAATTCATATATATGTAACCACACAAAAACAATTCCATAAGTCCACTTATGTAATGTGCAAGTGAAGTACCATACTTCCACTCACGCCGAGCAAAGCTCATGAAGTATTCACGGATATAGTTCACACACATGTTGTGTTGATGAACATAGTCCATTGTCATGTTTAGCATTTATACTACATATTCATACAAGCATTCATTGACTCATAAACATTATGCAATTATAGCACATACCATCAACACTCTCAAAGCTTACTTGTGCAATGAATCAGTGAAGTCCCATAACCTCACTCACACAGGGTAAGACCCTTCAAGTAATCATAGCACATACTCGTATTCTTGTTCTTGTCATGCCGTGGAACTTGTTCTTATCATGTAGGGAGGTATAAACTTAACCGACAGAGACCACGGTGAAATCTAGTGTCATTAATCCATATCGAAAAGAGCTTCCCTACTTGACCACGATAGGACTAACTTGTCTAGCATCAAGGTGGATCCACTATCTAAGTCCTATGCCGGAACATAGTTATGGGATACGGAGATTTCTTGTAGAAACATGTAGTAATTGAGGTAAAAGGTTTCCATCCCTTGTTTCTGTCCACTCGGTTCTAAGATTAATTCCCTTTAAAAGTCATGTTAAGTCTTTACATTTGTTCATGTTCATCAAATAATGCATAGATCTCATTCCATCATGGGTACATGGTAGATAATAAATTAATTAGGTAACAATTACCTTTAAACCTTAGAACCATTAGTTTATTATTAAAACTTTCATATCGCGTTCATAGTATTTTATGAGGATAGCCATACATTCTCATAATAACACTAACAATGTCATGGCACATCATTCATATTAATATTAAATCATACTGAGTCATATCTAGGGTTGTATGAAAGATGGACCTTATTTCAACACCACATCACACTTGAAAAGTAAGCACCTCCACCTTTCAAATGGATAAACAATTTATACATAGAAATATTCACCATAGAATTCCTTTTCACCAGGCCTTCGAGGATGTATATCAAGATCAAACCCTACCCCATATAATTAGAACATTTTATAAAAGTACATGATACAATAATCTAATCAATGCAAAGATACTAAATTATCAAACTCCCTTCATCAATAAAGACATACAAAGGTTTCAAATTGAGAATGTAGGGGAAAACATGGTTCATGTTGCCTTTTCTTCACAAACTATCAATAAACCATAAATCAACCCACAATTAATCATATACAAACATAAAAATTTATACTCAAACAATTGAAACATTTTTAGAAGGTGACCCATGTTATTGGATGAAAACCTAGAATTTGAGGATGTTTTGAAATCACAATTTGAAGGGCTTCTTAAGGAAGTTTCCCAAGAATGAGGGACTTACATATCTTAATTCATGTTTCTCCACGAAATTGGGGTGAAAACCTTGGAGCTTGAACCCTAATGTTTAAGTTCTTTTTATTCTTCAATAGAGGACTTCTAAGGAGAGAAATATTGGAGAGTAGTTGGGTTTTATTTTTACTAAGCATGAGAAATTAAAATTTAAGAAATTTAACATTAGGAAGTATTTATAAGTTTTACAAAAAGAGTGGGAATGTGTTTGTTCAAGTTACATATTTATTCCTTAAAGAACCCAACTTAAACTACATAAACTTACCTTCCCATGTTGGAGCTTGCCCTTTGTCTCCCTTTGTTCACCTAGGAAACTACGCGACTCACCTAATGAGGCCTTGGATCGCTCAAAATACCAGTGAGATTCCTTAATGGGAAGCTTCACTAGGTAATGGGGAATGTCAATGGATGAATCTCCAACACCTTCAGTAACCCACAACCTTTATCGACAATTTTTCTGGACATATGTAAATGGGAAGGTTGTCCACTAGGCGAGAAGAGAACATTTGTCTCATTACCAAGGTGCATGGGTGATGCTACTTTCCATCACCAAATGACCAAAGGCAGGTACTAATTCCCGTCATTTTCTTAGCTATTTAGGTCCTTACCTTCATCCTAGGTATTTACCTCCTTCATTTTAGCTTTAGTTTAGTATGAAACATCTTGGGAAATTACAAAATTCTTACGTAGCTCTAATAAAAACTACACACTTACTTAAAGTCACACTAACCCTCACGTTAAAGCTCTAGGATCAACTTATCATTTTTCGAGTTGTTACACCGACCCTAGTATAAATTAGTATTATGCTACTCCCAATAGATTAAATGACTAACACATTAATAGTGAATTTATATAATATATTAGATAGCTCAAACTGACATGCAAAGTGAGAATGCACATTAATATACATATTATGAAACTTTCAAGACTAAAACATGTTTATCTGAAATATATAAATACGTGACCTAGCATGTGTATTCAAGAACTAAAAAATACATAGCTAGAGTTTTAATACATGCAAGAAATGAACTAATAACATTATAATCTTATTTGGAACATGTCAATAGCTTATTCATGATAATCTACTGAAGTTCTCGAAACCCTAGGTCTAGTTAATAGCAAAAGAATCAAGATTAAGAATTCCACGAACATAATGGGGAAAAGGAACCCACTAGTGAAATCCCACGTACTTGGTGATAAATTAAACGGAGAAATCTTTCAATTCTAGGGGATGGAACTGATGGGATCTTGTTGTGTTATTGAATGAGGATTCCTAACTCCTTTCTCCTCTTAGATTTTTAATTTTTCTATGTTTTTATCAAAGATTTGACTTAGGTAAATCCTATTTATGTTTCTAGGCTAAAACTAAAAAAACACATAGTTAAACATTAAAAACGACGAAGTTTTGGGGTCCAAATAACTAGCAAAAGTTCCCTGACTTATAATGCAGATGCAACTAACCACAACTGCTTCCATATATTATTAAAAGGACCACAAACTGTAGAGTTGGGGGTTCTGGTGTCTAAGACACGAGCCCCTACCAGGTCCCTTGTGGAGGACCATGGAGCGTGAAGGCCATGTAGTCCTTAGTTGTGATGATGGTATGAAGGATCATGTGTGAGGACCTGCTAGCGAGCCTTCACGAACCCCATTATGGGCCGTGTGGAGGACCACTGACTGTGAATGCCCTGTGGTCTTTACATAGGCTTTGGGTCTTAGGGCTTGTCTATAGGGTCTAATGGTTATACTGCACGAGAAGTACCATGGACCGTCATCAAGACCATAGACTATTAAGGTGATTGTAGTCTGATTTGCATGAATGCTGAAGTCCAAGTCCCGACAACGAGCTGATCAACTAACTGTGGGTCCTATCAGGATCGGTGAACCCTACTGTGGTTCACTCGAATATCAACTCTTTCCACCAAATGAAGTCAATTTCTCTCGATATTCATGATAAAACTAGACTATATACGAGGTAAACTTTCTCTAAAATAATTTACCCTCAAACAACTTGATTTCTCTCAAACATCGACAAAAATACAAAATAAGAACAAACTACGTATTAGTCCATTCAATCTCTTGAGCTGAATATGTGGAAAAGGATGTAGGATTTACTTTCTCGAGCAGAACACATGAGAACTTGGTCAACTGGGTTTGCTATCCCTCCACTCTCTATAAGGACTCTCAAACCTATATCCCTGTTGCAACCTTTGTTACTATCTTACCTAGGGTATTTTGCACGGTAACCACTTCCTTGGTTTTCTAGTAAGTTTTCCTCTTCGGTGTACAATGCTTCAAACTTGTCCACATGGGGGTTAACACACCCAATCCTCACAACATTGGAACTCTTAGAACCAACTCCCATGACATTTTTGGACAAAATTTCATGTTGGATCATAATATTTTCCATTTTCTTGTCCCTCTCTTGATATTTGTAAAGATGTACCTTGTTAATTTAAACGTCAAAGAGGAGACTTCATCTTCGCGGTTATTGTGGTCATACCAACCAAAAGTTGGGATGCTATAATGTAAGGTTGTCGCATCAAACCTCCCAAAAAAAGTTTGTCAGTGACACCATTGTTAACTGAATCAAGACTTTGGTAAATTATTGCAGCAAAACATTGTCGGGTACACCATGAGTTGGGGATTGCATCATCAACTTCATAGGTCTTAACCAAGTCTTATGAATTGGATCACCCTCTAAGAGCTAGAAGCATTGGACGCCATCCCAAAGTGTCATCATCTTCGAAGGAGGAAAAAAAGAACTTAAACGTGGTGACAAGCTACTTCCCACGAAGTGATTGATTCTCTTGGATATTCAGCCAACCACTTACATGCTTCTCCAATTAAAGAAAATGGGAAACACCTCAACTGCACCGACTCTTGGGATATATTCTTGAAGGAGAACAGCCCGCAAACATCAACAATATTTCTAGTATGGTCATGTTGATTCTCATGAACCAACCCACCAAACAACCATTTCAATTGCAAGAGCTACAACATGGGGCTAGTAATGTGGAATATACCGTTCCCTTTAGCTGGAGGCAAGAGAATGGAACCAAATCTACCCATTAGATGAGGGCCATTAACTTTTGGATCATTGACATCGTTGAAGTTTCTGATGTCATCTTAGTTGTCCAATTGGATACCATTGCTTCCGTTAAAGCACATTTTCTATGTTAAAGACAACAACCCACAAACCAAAACTAAAAGTAAGTAGATTTAACTATAACTAACAAGAAATAATTTTGACTTAACCAAAGAATCATAACCAACGCCACTCCCCCCAGCAGTGCCATTTTTATTAATGTTTCAAGGATAATTTATCCAATTCTAAGTTAACGATCGTTAGTTAGTATAATAACCCAACTAAATGAGTTAGGTCTAATCCCACAGGTAACGCTACGTGCTTAAAATTCAATAGTAAAGTGTGAACATGTTCAATTTATTAATAGGAATGGAAATGTACGAATAAAAACATCAATCAGATCAGGGGGTGACACGAATGTCAAATAAGGGTATCTTAGTTTTGATTATCAACTTCAACAATAGAAAATAAAAATAATAATAATGAAACGGGTTCTTGGGATGTCACTTGATTATATCTAATGTAGACAAATAGTTAATTGCAACTATTCGATGATAGATATTAGTTTTTAAGCTAGACTATAGTAGAGATAAACTTTCTCTCAAACAATTTACCCAAATCAAGTTGTTTTCGCTCGAATATCGACAAGCAAACAAAATAAAAACAACATATTCCTTAGTCCATTCAGTCTCTCGATCTTAATGTATCGAAAAGGGTTTAGGATTCACTCTCTCGATATGAACCCATTACAACACCCATAAATCAATAAACTTATTTTTAAAGTCTTTCTACGAGAAAGTTAAAAATACAAGGGTAGAACTACATATGCAACTATAATTCTTGAATCAAACCACAATTACTGATTCAAATCACTTTGAAACAACATTTAAACTAAAAATTAGCAATACACATAAGCTAAATCATCCAATAATCACATAATCACCAGAAGAATTGGGTTTTTAGATAGGCATCATAAAAAGATAAAGATCGTTACAACATTGAGTATCCATAAACTGGGAAAGATTTATTTTGTCTTAACAAAGGTCCAAATTGAAGAATCTACACCACTTCCCATTTCACAAAAGTGAAAAATAGCACTTCTTCAAAGCTAAGGAAACTTGTCTCACAGTTCAAACATTCAAAAATTATGATATTCCCACATAAAAATTATAAAAATTTGATACTAAGATAAATGTTCAAAAATATATTTATTTCACCAAAATAAAATGCTTCAAAAGGCCACTCGGCGCAGTAAGTCTTGCTCGCCAATCCGTCATTTGGCCAATTTTATCGCATTTTTGTCTTGGTCTTAAACATCCTCAAGGTATGTAACTTTGGGAGATCCAACACTAAATCACAAGACCACTTGGCAATCCGTCGAATGATCCTTTCTCTCGCCAACTTGATTATTCCTTCAGGGCTTGGCACACTGGAACATTAGGCATTCAAATGGCAAATAGGTAACACTAAAAATGGACATGGTAGTCCCAAGGGTCTCTTTTCTTTTCTTTTAAATTCAGACCGTTTTGTTCCTTTTGCAACATAGCTCAATCAATAATTCTGAAATCCAATGATTTCACCTAGTTATTGGCACAAAATAACCACTAATGGTACCGTATACAAATAAAGCCCTAAATGAGTACAATGTAGGACTCATCACTAGACCTGGTACAAGATATCCAAAAGTTATTATATTCCAAGCTTTGTATTTTAGCGAATTGTGGAAAAAATCTTTTACTAGAAATGGTACCGAGTCAACCATTAATCATACATCATAATCTCAATGAAGAAAAAATACACTTGTACACAAAAGTTATCATATCATTGCATACTATTGAAAATATTCATCAAACAAATGATGTTCATTCCTTTTCCGAAATTGTATACCAAGCATGCAATACAATAGAAACTTTTCACAAGCACATATCACATAAACGCAACAATAAACAACCTTCACCTACCTAAAAAAATCATTTACCAAATTATTTCCTGTTGAAAATCTGATTAGCCATAGCAATCTATTACAGAATTACACCCATCATTCATCATAAGATCAACATTAACAAAATAGATCAAATGTTAATCTAAACTACAACTAACCACAAATTCCAACATCTAGACTTTGTGTCTGGAGGAATATACATACAATCCCTGACAAACTACAAGATATAATATTTTTTAGAATAGGTCTAACTACTCCCTCGTGATTAAACGTACAAAACATGTACTCCAAGAAACTAATAAAGAACTCTAGACATGAACTTCAAACCCTAATCGATGTAGATCATGAATTATTGATTTTTACCTTGTTTTCATTGATGTCCCTGCACTCCATTGGTGTTCAGCTTAGAGTAGCTTAGGAGAGTATTGCAGTAACCCTTTTATATTTTTTCAATGAAAAGTGGGAGGAAAGATAAGATTCATTGTGTTTTCTAGGGTATTATTTTTTCAACCCAGCTATAGCGGCCATGTAGGAAATATGTTTTGCTTCCATAGTAGGAAACCCTCCATTAGGGTGGGCTGGCGTCAACATGGGTCCATTAAAATTCTTCAATTTTATTTGTATTGCCGAAGTTTTAAATTTGCACCGTATTTTAAGAAATTTGGGGACTCCGCACAAGGTGCTTTTGAGAGTTATGATGGATTAGATCGTTATAGTGGCAAAGATTGATAAAAGTCCATTCATGAATATAAACTGAAGCAAAGAAATGTGATCAAGAGGAATGTAATTTTTTTTCCTTATTTTAGATAAACTTAAAATGAGAGAGAATATGTAGCACATCGATTTTTTTCTAAAAATGTAAATAATATTTTCCTTTCATATGTAAAGTGATTAAAAAATTGTGTATTTATTATCACTTTTAGATGGTATGTGCCACGACCCAAATTGACTCATATGTGACACTCACACTTAACCTCGCAGGTGGGAAACCAATGAATTAAACCCGAAATTATATTTATCATTTAACTTATAAAATACTAACCATAATACGGGTGAAATATTATTAGTGTACGAAACAAAAATCCATTAATGTCTACTATACATTATTCCTAAAACCTAAAAGTAATCACATCAAGAAAATATAATATTCAATCACTATGTCTAAGAGTATTAAAACACACCAAAACAAATTAATAAAATAGTTTATCTTTGAAAACTAAGGATAGCATTCCATAACAAAGAGAATCCAAACCGAGGTTAATGAATAGCTTACCCATTTACCTTATATTCTGGATGTTGGTTAGAGCTAAGGGAAAGTCAAAGTTGTTGGTACACTCGTTATGCCTCACAAAAGAGAAACAAGGAAAAACACAATATTATAATAACATGTCCAGACGTGACACCTGATCAAATAATATTGTGTCAGAACGTGACACTCTGATCAAAATATATTGTATTGGAACGTGACACATCGATCCAATAATATTGAGTCAGAACGTGATACCACTATCCAAAAATTTTGATAATTACAATGAATAATTAACCGACTTACTATTCCTAATGTTCACTGGATCTATTATTCCACTCCATTTTGAGCCTAAAATCATTGGACAGTGATAGGGCATTCATTGCCCCTCGATACATATCAGTGTCATCCACAATTTGCTTAGATTCCAGAACGTAGCATACATATAGCAATTTTTTCAATTTACTCACCCATAACATCTTTTCCTTTTTAGTATAATTCTATTTCTCCTGTAATGATTGTTCCCTAATTCTTCCAACTATAACGTTATATTTTTACAATTATTATCTAACTATGCAATATTTTAATTTAATCTAAACCCCTACATATTAAAAACCAATGGAAACCCTTGAATAATTCAGAAGTTAGAACCAGTACCTCCAAACGGAAAACAAAATCGACAAACATCATCATTTATCCATACCCGAAAACCATATCCAATAAACCGCTCATGGATTACACTTAATCATTAATTACTATCCATGTATACAACCATAGAAGAGTTAAGGACTTCTCTGTATCTGAACGCCTTTGTTCTGTTTCTCTTCGCACACAAGTACCTCTCGTTATTTCTCTACAATCATGCGACTCATTTATTGAATTTTCTTCTTTTCTACAGAACAATTATCACACTAATTGTACACCTAAAATTATAAAAGTGATGAAAGTGTCCTACTATTAATTTTAATGTTATCTTCTTTAACCACCTAATAAATTAAATATTAAAACTACCCCACTTAATGTAGTTACGAATAGTCAAAAATACCCATTTCGAATCTAGTGTAAAGTATTTTATGAAATAAAAATCTCTGGAACTCAAAACGATCAAATGGGTCATTACAGTATGAAAACAATAATCTTCATAGTGTAAATACGATAAATATTATGTGAAATTGTAGACTTGTTACAATCTTTAATTCTCTTCAAATGGAGCAAGGATGATGATTATTTTTTTCACCTTGTGATATGTATGATAAGTTACAAGTTCTAACAATGTAAAAAAGAATTCTTCTCTATTTATCTGTTGTTGTCTTATTTGACACGAATTACATTGATTACATCTTATAATCTTGAATTTTTTTTAATAAAAGTAAGGAATAAACAAATTATCTTTAAATAAAAAAATATATCCTTTAACATTTTAGAATCAAAATCTATTCCACTGTAAAATTATTTGTGTCCTTGTCTATGTATATATGCTCGGCTACCCGTTCCAATAAATAGAATAAGTTAGCAAACATGCAGTTTTTATTTTCAAAATATATAAGACAAATATTGAATTGAAGTTAAATAATCATTATTTACACAGTGATTTTCAACAATGGGAAAACGACATTCCTTTGTTAATTGCGTGAATTTAATTTCATGGATGACCATCTAACTAGAATAACAAATTTATTTGTTTTTGAAGTATTTTAATTAGTAGATATCAATTTAGGACACTTTCAAGATTATTTTCTCTTGAAGTGAATATCTAACTATCAGAATTTGTGTTGTCGATTATTGAAAACTCGCACAAATCAGATGATTTATTTTATCCAGAATCCAATGTACTTAGAAGAAATAGAACATTCGCTTGTGTATTACATAGATAGCGCTAGCCATTTAATGTTATGGAAACAAACCCGTTTTTACAACACCTGTAATGGTGTATTTATACACCTAGGGTTAGGGTTAAGGATCACTAATGGGGTAGTAAAATTATTGGTGGGCCTGACCTTATTACTGGAATATCGACATAACTAGGAAAACATAAGCCTTATACTTAATCCGTAAAATCCTACATTAAAATAGTTACCTAACAAAGATACCAGATTACCTAACAAAGCTACCAAATATGGATAATTATACCCAATTCCCTATTTCACACAAAATTAGAAGTTGTATTTTGTCAAAATAAAATGTATGGCTTATATTACTGATATTTCTCTCTCACGACATTACTCTACCAATTTAGCACGGTTTGACTTTATTCTCTTCGAGCTCGAATTAGAGATTTCCCTAAATTCACAGTTTTTTGGGATTATTCATATAAGGTAAATATATTGACCGTAAGTGTATCAATGCATTTCTTCTTCCAGTGACATGATTGTTGATGAAGGATAAACATCCAAACATAAAGTATCAAAAATGTATGTGATTTCTTCAATGTATCTGTGGTATCATGACATATTTTGTATAAAAAATGTATGATAATACATCATATATAGGAAAGATATCACGATATGTCATGTATTGGAAATGTATCATAATGTAATGTATCATAAAGATATTGTGATATGTCATGTATTGGAAAGGTATCCTGATACCTCATATTGGAAAGGTATCCTGATACATCTAGTATTGGAAAGGTATCATCATGCAGTGTATCATAAAGGCATCACGATACACCATCTATTGGAATTATATTATGATGTAATTTATCTTAAAGGTATGATGATACAACATGTATCATAAAGGTATATCATGATATCAAGTATAGAATCTAGGTAAATGTCCTCTACATTTGAAATCCTAACATAGTTGATGCACACAAAATTATCATCTAACTTTTATATTCTAATTCACAATCCCCAGTTTAAAGAAAAAGAAAACTAAGCTAATGGGATAATTAAAAATCGTCATCTATAAGACATTGAGATAGATTATTACTGGTATATCTATTTGGCACGACACAATTCCTTGAGTCATGATGACACCTAGTATAACCCTCTAGTAGGTAAGCCAATCGGTAACCCAAAACAACAAATAATAAATATAAAGTGTAGAAACAAATTTGGAGCAGTAATTGAATAATAGAAACGAAATAAAAAACACAAGCAGAAAAAAACCGATATCTATACAAAAGATCTCTCTTAGAACTGTGAAGTCAATGGTACATAATTGTCTAAACAAATGAGTTTTAAATTACAAAAATAGACCCTACTTAAAAGCTTGTCTCAAAAAGCGAAAGACTAGCTATCAAACAAAGGTAGAGGTAACTAAGTACAAGACACCAAGTACTTACCCTCACCTTAGAACACAAACTCCAACATGATTGAATGATCAACACCGGTAGAATGTAATCAAGCCTACATCACAAAACATACGCAGAGTGCAGAATTTGTACCAAAACTATATGTACTTATAATAGAGCAAGAAGGAGTCAAGCCAGCTATTGAGGTTTTGGAATTTGGTGGGCAGGAGTAGTGAAATGATGATAGTAGATCAAACCGGACCACCACCATAACACTCGAATAAGTATGAAAATTCAAAGCAACATGAAATTACAGAATATTGACATAGAAGACGTCAAAGTGGAATTTTATAGAAATGCAAATCAGTGTACAAATAATAGAAAAAGAAATAAGTTCAACTAATTAAATATAACTTACCCCCATAAGCCCCAAAGGTACATGCATGCATAAGTTCACGTAAAACCCTCAATAGACTCCCACAAGTCTAAAAAGTGTACATTAGATAAATCTATAATGAACAAGGAGTAGTCCATACATCAATTTGTAGATAACCTCCAGGTAATGAATAAGAGTGTCCTAAAGTTTAGGAGTAAATATCCTGAACCTCAAACCGCAGGTGGTTTCTCAAGGGTTAATAAGCTGAAGTTATAATATATCAACACCTTAGAGAATAAAGGTCGGCATGATTAGAGATTGAATCATCAATTATAATTTCTTCCAAAGGACCTCATTTAAAGTCGTCATCAAAGAACCACCATTGAATGACGTCTACTAGTGAATAATCAATATAATTACATAGGAGTATATGTTCTATTATGACATGAAAACCTAAGTCTTCTACGCATGTGGACTATGCCCAACAATGACAAAAGATATGTACTTAGCTCGGATGGTAGTATAGGATTATATCATTTCCTTGCATAAGCATAGTGGAGCTAGCTTGAGAAGTAGTTCTCCAATAATATCAAAGGTTTATGTATGAAATCATTAAAGTCTAAGTAAAGACTATTTTTTGACCATGATGTATCTCTTATGCTCATTTATTATGTATTATGTTGACTTATGATTATTTGATGGTTATGTTGGGGATCATTCTATGACTATGTTATTATCTCTTGTGCTTATTTCCTATTTTTACAAACAATTTTGAGATGCTCTTATGATGTTATGACCGCTGTACTACTTGGTACATATTGTACTAATGCATATTTCCGACATTCTAATCAAATGTAGGGTGTTGGAGAATGAGTTGATTCGGAGTCTAGGTTTCTAGTATGGATGAAGAGTTGAAGAGTTTGTATTCCTCATAGCTCTGAGGACAAACCCCTTATGTTTTCCTTATGTGGTTTCTTTAAGTATGGAATGTATGTGAGTTGCATTTCAAGTCTTCTATTCAAGAATTTTAACAGATGGTTTGAGACAAAGAAGTAGTAAAGACTTCCATTTTCTTATGAATTTTTTTTTATTGTATTTTTCAAAGAGGTTTAAATTTTCCCTCACTTCGTATGACCTTATAAGTATGATATGGGCTTGTGTTTGATCCCTCTAGGGTCAAGTATGTCATGTTACGTCTAGAGGGTACATAGGGTCGTGAAACTCCTGGGGTCCATGATTCATTGGTGATGGGTTAGTTCCCTCCTATCTGTATACATCGGTCCCTGTCTCATTCACATGGACTTTGTTCTTTACTGTTAGCATTTATAAGGCCTACGTCACATTTGAGATGGATTAATTGTTGATCCTCTATGTTTATAGTCCCCTATTGCTACATTCACAAAGTAGGATATTAGAAGACCAAAACCCGATCAACAAGAAATTATAATTTTGCTTTGATGATTTCTCCTTTTTATATGTGGTGTTTGACTCTATTTTGGCACAACCTTAGCTTCTTTGTTGTTCTTTAAAGTGTGAATTGCAGCATGGTGTTGGTTTCAACAATTCTAAGCCTTGAATTTTTGTTAGCCTAAACGTACTCTACGACTTTCCATTCCTTAGATTCAGCTTGAATAAGTGAAATGATCTTATTTGTGTTAATTGAAAATAGAAACCAGTTGATCATGCTAATTTGTTAGGCATCATATTTTCAGGATATTTTGGGGTTTTCAAGATTAGGAACATGTTGAATGTGGTATGTGATTATCCTTACCTTGTGGTTGACCTAAACTGATGTTACTATTTATTGTTCGAGCAACTTCGACCATAGTAATGGTTTTGCCTTAGCCGTGCTATATTTGGAGATATTTTTCCTCATTTTATTTTCATATCATTTTAGAAGGTTAACTCCCTACAGACTTGTGTAGCATACTTGAGTTTGAAAGAAAAAGTCTTTTAATTAGGCAGGACTCAACTGTAATTACCTTCGATCCAATCTCCCTCTTTATATAGCCCCGTGAATTGCATTTGGGATATTAATATTTTCTTGACCTTTGGGCACTCGAGTTTCGTTCTTGCAGTATAAGGGGGAGATATTGTAACGCTCTAGAAATTAGTAGACTAGAGTAGATCCAAAAGAATGTGTTCGAGAGTGTGTTGTTGATAATAAGAGTCATAGATGATACTTTACTTGCTTAGGTTTAGGGGTTTAGTAGTTGAACGTCAAGCAAATTCTAGACCCTACATATATAAGACTCTCTATGATTAGGTTAAGGGTTTCAAGGGCAACTGCCATGTGAAAGGGGAGAGGCCTAAGCCAAAGTCCAAAGCTTCCCAACCTTATCCAAGCACTGCCAAAGTTTCAGGAGCCACTTCACAAGCAATGGTTTTGACCATGTTCAGCATAACTGCTCATGCAGATGACATATCTTCACTAGATACGAGGCCTTGAGGAAGCCAAGTTACTGCCCCAAGTCGACTAGCAACTTCACCACCTATGGTTTTCACCATGGTCATTCGAATTTCATGTGAAGATTCCGTAAGACATGGGGGGACTTAGAAAAATTTGGGAAGGCCATTGATCAAGGGACCACGGGCACCACCATGAGCAGTGGAGCCCTTGACAGGTCATGCAAGTAGCCATGGTGCTAGGAGTATTCAGTGTTTGCCTCGATTTGGTACCACTCTCGCGGTCCGCACCAAAACCATGCTTTACCCCTAGATGTCCAGTCAACTCCTTTGCCTCAACCCAATTTGGGGAGAACCATCTACCTCTGAGTGCGAGTGACATTTCACCATATAATTATAGTCTCTTATAGTAGTTCTGTAGGTGGTAAAAAATACTCTTGTCATAATGTTTGAGTAGTTCTAACTACCTCTTTTATCTGAGATTAATTTTTTTTTTGGGTGAACACGTAGTGTAGTCTCTTTTGATCAGTGAATACATAAACATGAACACCATAAAAAAGATGTCATATCTTTAAAGCGAAAACTATAGAAGCCAACTCTAAGCCTTGGCTGGATAGTTCATCTCATGTACTTTCAACTGTCTAAAGGCATAAGCTATAACTTTGACGTTTTGCATTTATATACAACCCAATTCAACTATAGATTCATCATAATACACCACAAAACTTTGAGTACCTTCAGGTAAGTTCAAAACTGGGGCAATAGTCAACCTCTTTGTCAATACCTCAAAGAATTTCTCAAAAGCATTAAACCATTGAAACTTTACTGTCTTGTTAGTCAACTTGGTCAAAGGAGATGAAATAGATAAGAACACCTCTACAAACCTTCTGCAATAGTCAGCACTACCTCAATTTTCTTAGTATCTTCTTTAATCCCTTCTCCAGAAACAATGTGGCCTAGGAAAACCACAAATTAAAGAAAAAGCTCACACTTAGAGAACTTGGCATATAACCTCTCTATCTTTTAAAGTGTGTAGAACAATTCTAAGATGACTAGCACGATGTTTTTCATTCCTTGAATAGATTAGTATTTCACCAATGAATACAATAACAAACAAATCTAAATAAGGTCCGACGACTCTATTACTAAGGTCCATGAAAACTGTTGGTGCATTAGTCAAACAAAAGGACATGGCTAAAAACTCATAATGGCTATCTCGGGTTTTGAAAGTTGTGTTTGGAAATTATATTTCCTAACTCTTAACTGATGGTATCCAGATCTATAATCTATTTTAGAAAATTATATGACTCCCTGAATTTGATCGTATAAATCATCTATCCTTATAAGAGGGTACTTGTTCTTGATGGTAACGTTGTTCAACTGAAGGTAATATATACACATCCCAAGGGAACTATATCTCTTTCTCAGAGATAAGAATGGAGATTTCGAAGGTGAGAGACTTTGTCGAATAAAGCCCTTATCTAGAGATCGTTTAACTTCTCTTTAATCTCTTTCAAGTCTACTGGTGTCATTCTGTATGGCGGAATAAATAAATGATGAGTAGATAGAAGAATATCTATCCATAAGTTGTTCTTTATCTCAGGAGGAACTCTGGGAAGATTATCTAGAAAGACTTCTGGAAACTTTTTTACTACTAAAATTGACTTAATAAGAGGTATCTCAATGCTAGAGTCATTAACCTTTACTAAGTTATAGACACACCCCCTAAGAAACTAACTTCATTGCCATAAATTAGGAAATGAAATGACCCGTAGGCAGTGTTGAACTACTTTTCCACTCTAAGACTGGCTCATTTGGAAATTGAAACTTGATAACTCGAGTTCTATAATCAATCAAGGCATAACAGGAATGAAGCCAGTCCATAATAAGAATGAAATCAATATCTACCATGTCTAACTCAATTAGATCACCCGTGATACTCTTGTGATTCACGGGAATCGGATAATCACGATAGATCTTTTTGCTAGACAAGACTCACAACAGTTATTAAAACAAAGAATGATTCATTTAGTTGCTCAGGAATAACATCAAAATTCATGGAAACATAAGAAGTAAAAAAGTATAAACTCTCCGTTGGATGTATCACATCATATACATTAAATTAAAAGACTTCATAAAAGTGACAACATTTGGTGAATCCTCTTGCTTTTGCCGACTGTTGATAACATTTAGGTGGTTTGTTCCTCCGCGAGTAACAGAAGTGGCCCCTTTAGGTGCAACTCTGTCTAGTGGAACAACTGAAGAAGATTTGCTCTATTTCCCCAATTACCATTTCCCTATTTGTTATTTGAACACTCTTACATGAAATACTCATTTTGACCAAACTTGAAACAACCAATGGAGCCCTCACAACAAGTAGCTGAATGGTTCCTACCACACTTGGCGCATGCATGAGGCTTACTAACCCTTGTGCCATGCTACCTTAAGAATACGCAAGTTCAGCTCTAAAGTTCTTATTATTGTACTCACCTATGTTCTTAGGTTCAACAGCATTAACAGATGATGGAGCAGATCCCTTCTGCTTATTTTGGAATTATAAACAGTTAGCATTACTCTTCTGCTGCTCGGACTCATTCCCTGTCTTGGCCCTCTTATTCTTAACATTTTCTCTATCCCTCAACCTACCCTCCTCAACCAGCTGCATATAGACTATCGACCTCGAGATATTCATGTCCCCATTAAGCATTCCAGCCCTTCCTTTCTTATTTGACAAACGAGATAGCCTCGCTACAAAAAAAGCTCATCCTACTCCTCATGTCTGCAACTATCTCTGGAGCAGCATAACGTGATAGATGGGTGAACTTCATACATTAGCTTTATTCAGTTGTCGGGGAAATAAACGCCCCAAGAAAGCCCCCTGGAAACAAGCCTAATGAACATGTGGTGTATCCTCATCTCTACCCTCTTTTGACCTATCAAACCAAGTACTATAAACACTCTTCACTTGATATGAAGATAGCTCAACTCTCTGAGTATCAGTAATATGCATCACATCAAATACCTTTTTCAACTCCTCATTGAAGTTCTCCATATCCTCAGTGGTGCTTGAACCAGTGAATCTTGAAAGGTTCATCCTTAAGAACTCTCAGATCCTAAAAGTGTTAGTCACTTCATGTCTAGTTCCTCTCTGCTGCCCAACATGATTAGCAACAACTTGACAAAGCATCCTTATTGCCTCTCTAACTCAACATTAGTAACTTTTCCTTGGGGTTGCACTTTATGTGCATTGGGTTCCCCTTGATCCTGTAGTTCAACATTTCTTCTAACTGGACGACCTCTACCTGCTCTTTGTAGAGGCATCATTATCTGAAACATGCGCAAACATGAGTTAGAAGAAAAAATTTTAGAGATCAAATTCTAACACACTAAGTAAGTGTGAAAGAAGTGAGAAAATTTGCTAAGTGTTGCAGCCTCCTAATTATAGAGATGTTGTACTTCACACAAATAACTAGGACTCTACAAAAATGGCTTCATAGACTCCTAGGAATCATGAATTCTACAATATGATACCAAGTATTTCACGCCCCGAGCGTACACCCTGGCAAGGACTAGCACTAAAATACCATTGTTGGTCCCAAGCGAACAATTGGCCTAGCTTACTTACTCGGAGAAAGACATAAAACACAAGAATAATCTAAAAAAAGAACTTGTGAAATAAATTGAACACGTCTTTAAAGAAACATTTCAACTGGCCAAAGTGACTACTACTCAAATCTTATAGCAAAACATCTGAAAAACAAAGCTAAAACAATAATAACTAATTGTTTGATTGTCTATGAAGCCTTAAAAACAACTTACATGGAGGTTGGGAAAAACCCACAACATCCTAAAGAAATGAAAATAAAACTTAAAGAAATAAAAGTAGTACTCCGGGATGCAATGAGGCTCACTGATAGACTATGAACTTATCACTCGATCAGTGATGCGGTGGATGCCGATTCTAGTGGCATATGTATGCATCATAAAAAGATGCAGGCCAACCAGAATCCGTACATTAAATGTTCGAGTATGTAAGTTGAAATTATAAACACATCATAGGCTTGAAATGAGTTAGATGAACTTACCTGGCTCAACTAAACTCAACATGACTGAGCTCATTTCAAAATAGAGAAGTTTTAAAACAAGTTCAATCAAAAGAAAAGTTGCTTAAACATGATGTCAACTGTGTATGTATGCATAGATGCAATATAACTCTAAGATGTATGTAAAAATACAAATAAATTGTTTATATAAGAATACAATTACTTCTATGGGAGTTTCTCTATCCGGCAACCATCACGTAAGATATATTCTGATGATAAAATGTTTTGCCTCACATTGCCAGGGTCGTCCTACACATTACCATAAGTACATAACCTTAACACCTAAGAGTATCCACAAGCCTATGGTAAAAACACTAAAGGAATCATCTAAAAGTATTACTTTTTTTTACCCATGGTGGCTACATGGTTTATAGTAGTTGTGAGTTGTTTGAATTCTCCCACATATTGGTGTTCACTACTACTCCATAAAATATTAGCTATTATATTTTAAATACGTACTTACTTTTATGATTAAATTAGTGCTCAAAAACTTATCTCAAAGGCTACCTGCCTCTTGCTTTCTTATGAAAGCATATACACTTTTCTGAAAACTAGGTCAAAGGCTCTTTGTAAATCTCAATTTCCGTTCTTATTTAAAATATAAAAAAAATTTGAAATTTTTGAAAATACTTAGTTCTCATATACTTCTTTAAGAAATGAACTTCAAATCTGAATTCCTTGATTAACTTTGAAACATAAGTCTTAAAACAAAGTTAAAACATTGTGTAAGACTTTTGAAAACTTTAAGAACTTATCTTGACGTAATTCTTGACTTCTTGACTTGACTCTCAACTTCTAGACTTAACTCTTAACTTTGAATGAATTGAATTATGGAATCAAGGATCGTTATTATGATAGAAAAGATCTTATGATGTTTAGGAATGATATAAGATAACTAGACATGAGAAAATGATCAAAAATCGATATCTGAGAGTGGGTTTACGACGTGGAGAAGAATTTAAATTTTTCGTTTGCAAAAAGCTTTTGGGACAGAACGGTCCACAATCGCTCTGTAACGCGAAAACGTTATTTTCTAAAACTGCAGAGTGGATTCGCGATACAAAGGCACGCCGTCCAACAAAAAAAATTCATTTTCTAACTCTAAACCCTCTAAAATCCATTGGGTCTTTCCCCAATGTCACGACCGGAATCAAGACCCCAAACGAGACCGGCATCGTTGACCTCTCAGAGGTCGCAGACAAGCCTACAAACTTCAATCTTACATCATCTAGGTTAAATTTAGCGGAAAATTTGAACTTTTTTGGTTTCTTATTTCACGCTAAATATTTTAAACTTAACATCATAGGAGTTCACAAATCAACCATCTAATATAGAGATAATTAAATGAAATAAACATTTCATAATTTCATTAAACGTATTTTTTCCAAAACGGCACCAATATAAAGTCTGAAATGAAAGTGGAAAGCAACACTATTATAACATCCTCCACTAGTTAAATCCTACATCTAAGCTAGATAATAACGGTGTACATCCTCAAAAGCATGAGGTCCTACCAAGTCCGGATGAAAATTCCACATCCGGAAAGCTGCAACATCAACCTGTGAGCTATAACGTGCACTTGTGCCTGCACATAAAAATATAGAGTTGTATGGGATTAGTACATAGTTGAAAAAAGTATGGGTATATGCAAGCACACACTAAGGACATGCATGAGTAAGAATAGATCTTTCCTAAAAACATGATTATGGAAAGTCAAGTTAGTGCACTTGCCAAATATGGATTAGGAAAGTTAGTGAACTTTCCCAATTTAAATTAGGAAAGTCAGTGTGCTTTCCAAATTTGGATTAGGAAAGTCACTGATCCTTCCAAATTTGGATTAGGAAAGTCATTACATGAGAGTAACATGCATCATCATACTTATCATATTGCACACATCACATAACATCTTCCACATAGCACATATCATATTGCATATAACACATAACATCTTTCATATCATTCATTCATATGCCATTAAACATGGAATCATGGACTTGACATTAAGAACTTCCAAAATAAGGGCCCAACATATGGGACCTCAACTAGGGAGTCTTCATTAGCAAACACAGAGCCTGCTTCAGTCATTCAGACGTACTTCATTTCATTTTGTTCATAGGCTAGTATGAACACCAGTTGTACCTAGGATGTAGTTTATGACTTTCATCGAGTTTGATGTGCAATGATCTAGAATAACCTAGTGTCATTACTTGAGTCTAGATCACCTCTTGATTATCCTATCCTAACACCTTTGGTATTGTTCATTTCATTATGTGCATCATTTGAGGCTGACCTCATTCATTCATTGGGAACTTTAACTTTAATCGACATAGATCATGTGAGCATCCTGAAATCTAGTGTCTCCCCCACACCAAAAAAGGTGGAATCACCGGCCAAAGTGACCCAAAACATGCTAGCGTACATGGTAATTTAACCCTGCCAGATCCCTATATTGGCATTATAGGTTCGAAGACTAGGAGAGTTACGTGAACCTCCGCCCTTCCCAAAAGAAGGCATCACCGCTCATAGCTAGTCTATCGGTCTCAGCATAAAGTTCCATTATATTCAAGTCAAACGTCATGGAAGTTGTCTTCTAGTATAAGGACATCATAGCTTAACAGATAATATCTCATCTCATCATTAGTATTAAGTGTGTTAATCTTAATACTTTCATTAGAGTGTTCATAGAGACTGGTCTCTTCATTAACTTTACACTCTCATAGGTGAGTACGTTTTGGTGACATTTACTTAGGCTCATTGGAGATTGTTCTTACCTTTTACATTAGCCTCATATCATTTTGTCACCACATTCATTAACATTAGCACAATTTCTCATCATGATTACTCACTCCATTTTACGTGAATTTTCATTTCCTCATATGTCAATGCACTTGGCCATTTGTGTTTTTCACACTCTTACTTTCCCCTTCTACGGCTTCATCATTTCATTACATATTAATCATTTCATCGTATGCCAATGCACTTGGCCATTTAGTGTGATTTTCATCATACTTAACCCTTCTAGGGTTATTTTATTTAATTACATACATCTTAAGTCACTTATTTCTAAACGTATGCTAGACTAATGGGTCTACACATACAGTCCATGAGGCTTTATTCATAGTTTTTTAAGTGACTCATATCTTCCTAAGATTATGTAGTACAAGACATATGTATCTTGTATATATGCTAAGATCTCGATTTTGACTAAGTAGGTGACATTATTCATGAACATTTAATTCATGTATGACTTATGTATCAATACAGAAATTTGTGCAAGGACACCCAAGTTCAAATCCCTTGGACAACACTTACATTTTTCCTTGATTTTATTTATAGTACTTATGAAATTGGGACCCTAGATCGAGCCCCAACATCAACATTTCTCTTTTAGTTCCTTTTCTTTAGAAACTCTTTCCCTTGGCCGAGGGGTTGTGCGTTCGAACCCTCACAGCCTCCTTATTTTAATTTCATTTAAATGTTTTCTATCTCTGCGTTGGCAGTGAGGTTGTGGGATCAAGCCTCCACAGCCTCACTTTATTTTCTCTCTTATTTTCCCTTTCTCCTTTACTCTCCTTCACAGCCTTGAGGTCGTGGGTTCAATTCCCATGCCTCACATTACCCTTCTTTTATTTTTCCTTTACTTCACTCGCTGCCTTGAGGTCGTGGGTTCGATTCCCACGCCTCCCATTTTATTTTATTAATTTTTGTACTCTACATTTTCAGCCAGCATACCCCATATCGATTCCCCCTGACACCATTTCTCTTCTTGCGGTTTCAAGGTATTACACGGGTGAGGTCACAAGTTCGAATCCTTGTGGCCTCATCCCTTTATACTGAATTAAATTTTCAGATTTATTCCTCTACATTTAGTCGAAATTAAACTTGTAAGTTTGCTGGAAATTTAGTCATTTTTTTAGCTTATTTTCACCAAAATTTTCACTTGAAATCTTAGGAAATTCATAGATCATCTAATACTTTTTGGGGTGCATTTTCATAGATTCGTTTGGCAAAAATATTGATACTCAAATCAACCACACTTCAATTTTGATGAACATCACAATTTACATAGGTTTATGCACGTAATATGACAACCAAAACATTATCAAAGTGAAGCCTTAATCCGAGAACCTCATTCATTGTAACATATTTGAACACGCACACACTTGCCCATAATTTTGAATACATGGTTGCCTTTCATACGACTTTAAGTACACAAACATAATCATATTCATCATGAAAACAAAACAAATACCTAAATCTACCAGCAATCATACCCAACCTACGATTCATTGGGAGCTAGTGACAGGGGCATGCAAAAGGGGAAACAATCCTAGTTGTCGGATGAATAATATGAACCTTAAGGGGTCTCCTGGGAAAGGGACCACGATAAAATAAAACCCTACCTTTTTTTATGTTAAAAATTGTGACTTGCTTCCCAAAATCTTCACCTAAGAACACGCCTAAGCCTCCTCAATATCAACTCCACTCGAATGACAACCTCTCTTAGCCTAGTGTGCACTTAATGTTTGATTTCTTATGATTTCGTGTGAGTTCTTCAAGTGTGAAGAACATGGTTTGTTTTTTATGCTTTTGTATCTTACTTTTCCAGATAAAATACGAGAGGAAGAATAAGAGAGACTGAGAGTGAGAGTGGAGAGATAAACGTGAGAGAGTGGGACTTGTAGGAGGCTTAGGAGTCTAGTTTTAGGACTTAAGTCAATTTTAATAAAAATCTGATTTCTATTTTATTTTAAATCAGCTAATGAATAAGAATTATTAATTAATTTCATTAATTCAATAACTTAAATAAAAATCACTTTAATTCATTGCTTCCACTTAGGTTCGTCCCCGGGTGGAGCAAGACTTCACTTCATGAGTCTATTTTCGGCTCCCTCTCCCAAAATTGCACTTCCACCTTATTAATTAGATAACTACTTACATATTTATGGTAATTACGATACTACCCTTAGCCAGTAAAAAGACCATTTTACCCCTAGACCCTCCAAACCTAAGATTTCCTTTTTTTAATTCTGGTAGAGACTCTTTCGAGTAAATCTTCGTATTCGAGAGACCTAAATGGTTTGAACCAACCTTTATAAGCTGGACTAAATCCCCAAGTTAGTAGGCTTGGCTGTAGCAAGGGTTTCGAGGTCTGGTTCGACATGCATCAGTCTGTGTGAACAATGGTCTAATCATAGGAATTCTTGACACATTAAGAATTTCTTATCTTATCCATTTTTAGGGTTGTTACATTATCCCCCCCCCCTCCTTAGGAACATTCGTCCATGAATGACAGTACTACTATCTAGCGTAATGTCAGTCAGATCATAACATAATCATTTTACATTGTCAAGCAATAGGAACAAAAATGGAGAGATAAGGAAAGTTAGAGTTAAGAGTAGGAAGTCTAACCTCAAGAGCTGAAAAGATGAGGGTAGCGGGATATCATATCGGCCTCGGCCTCCCACGTAGCACCCTCATCAAGATGATTCATCCACAATACCTTCACTGTGTCAACATCCTTGTTTCTCAACCGCTTGACTTGTCTGTCTAAGATTTCAATAGGTAACTCCTCATAGGACAGGTCTTCATCAACCCCTAAACCTTCCACAGGTAGAATCGATGTTGGATCACCTAGGCACTTCTTTAACATGGATACATGAGAGACAAGATGGACAGAAGCTAGCTCCGCAGGCAATTCCAACTCATAAGTCACCTCACCCACACGCTGTAGGATCTCGTATGGCCCAACATACCTCGGACTCAACTTCCCCTTCCTGACAAACCTCATCAACCCCTTCAAAGGTGATATCTTCAGATAGACATGGTCACCAACATCAAATTCTAAGGGTCATTTTCTGTTATCTGCATATGACTTCTACCGACTGTAAGCAGTAGCCAACCTCTCCCTAATCACTCTGACTTCTCTGAGGCCTCATGACTGATCTCTGGACCCAAAATGGATGAATCTCCAACCTCGAACCACCCAACTGGATATCTACACCTCCTACATAGAGTGCCTCAAACAATGTCATCCCAATGCTAAAGTGATAGCTAGTATTATACGAGAACTCTATCAAAGGCAGATGGTCATCCAGCTACCCCTAAAGTCAATCACACACGCCCTCAACATATCCTCTAATATCTGAAAGGTGCGCTCTGCCTTCCCATCAGTCTGAAGATGAAAGGAAGTACTAAGTTATACCTGCGTGCCCAAGATCTTCAGGAAAGATCTACAGAAATGTGAAGTAAACCAACCTCCTCTATCTGAAATCATAGACAAAGGAATCCTATGTCATCTAGCAATCTCATCAATGTAGACTCTCCCATAATCCTCAGCTCTGTAAGTGGACTTCCCAGGGATAAAGTGAGCAGACTTAGTCATCCTGTCCAAATAACCCATATGGAGTCATGTTGTCTCCTATTCCTCGAAATACCAACCATAAAGTCCATATTAATGGCCTCCCACATCCAAGTAGGAACATTAATAGTCTCAGTAAGACCGCTAGGCTTAAGATGTTCTGCCTTAACCTGCTGACAATTAGGACACTTGGCCACATATTATGCAATGTCCTTATTCATGCAGTCCCACCAATAAATCTGCTTAAGATCATGATACATCTTGGTCGAACCTGGATGTAGGGAATATCTGGAACTATGGGCCTCTGTAATAATCCAAGTCCGCAAATCATCTAGATCTGGCACACATAACCTGTCCTTATACTTAAGTATGTCATCACCTCCCAAAGCGAAAGACTCATTCATCTTTATCAACACTGAGTCTTTCAGCTTCATCAACACAGGATCGAGATGCCGACTCTGCTTCACTTCAACCACCAAGGATGATTAGAACAAGGATGAACTCAAGCACCCCACTACTAGAGTAAAAAATTTGCATACCAATCTCGCTAGTCTATGTACATCTTTGACTAACTCTTTCTTCTCATCCTCAACGTGATTTGTGCTTCCCATGCTCAAAGCATCAGCTATAATATTAGCTTTACCTGGATTGTAGTGGACATTCATGTCATATTTCTTCAACATCTCCAACCATCTACGCTGACGTAGATTCAACTCCCTCTGTGTGAACATGTATTGGATACTTTTGTGGTCTGTGAACACATCTACATGCACACCATAGAAGTAGTGCCTCCACAGCTTCAGTGCAAACGCCACAGCTGTTAACTCCAGGTCATTAGTGGGATGATTCTTCTGATGAACCTTGAGTTTTCTGGACGCGTAAGCTATCACCTTACCACCCTACATAAGGATATAACCCAAACCAACCCTAGATGCATCAAAATAAACAGTGTAATTCTCACCACACTTAGGCAAAGTAAGCACCAGGGTTGAAGTGAGTTTGTCCTTGAGCTCCTGGAAACTCTTCTCACAAGTCTCAGTCTATTCAAACTTGGCCTTTTTCTAAGTCAAAGCTGTCAGTGGGGCATCAATGGAAGAAAAGCCCTCCACAAACCTATGGTAGTAACCAGCCAATCCCAAGAAGCTACGAATATCTGTGGGAATAAGAGGTTTTTTCCTGTTCTTAATAGCCTCAGTGTTCCTGGGGTCCACCTCTACACCTTGGTCGGACACAACATGACCCATGAAAGTCACTGATCTCAGCCTGAATTTGCAATTGCTGAATTTGGCATACAACTGATGTTGTCTAAGTACCTACAAGGTTAGTCTCAAATGTGGTTCATGCTCTTCCTTAGTCTTAGAGTAAATGAGAATGTCATCAATGAGTACTATGATGAAAGAGTTAAGGTACTCACGGAAAACCTTGTTCATAAGATCCATAAATGCAGCTGGTGCATTCGTGAGACCAAATGACATAACTAAGAACTCACAGTGACAATAACGGGTACAGAAGGCTGTCTTTGGGATATCTCCATCCCTAACCCTAAGTTGCTGGTACCATGAACGAAGGTAAATTTTTTAAAAGAAACTAGATCCTTGGAGTTGATCAAACAAGTCATCTATTCTTGGAAGTGGATACTTGTTCTTAATAGTGACTTTTTTGAGCTGCTGATAATCGATATACATTCTAAGGGTTCCATTCTTCTTTTTCACAAACAACACTGGAGCGCCTCAAGGGGATATGCTCGGCTGAATGAAACCCTTATCAGCGAGATCTTTTAATTGCAGCTTCAATTCTTTGATTTCAGCTGGAGACATTCAGTAGGGAGGAATCAAAATTGGTTTAGTATCGGGTTCTAAGTCAATACCAAAGTCAATCTCTCGAGGAGGAGGGACTCCAGGCAAATCATCAGGTAAATACATCTAGAAACTCATCCACAACAGGCACTGATTCGATGGAAGGAATGTCATGATGTAAATCATTAACACTCACAATATGACATAATAACCCCTTGGACATAGTTTTATTGGCCTTAAGGTTTGAAATCAAGGGATTAGGATGAGTCGAGTTGTACCCCTCCCACACTAGTTCCTCTTCATTAGGGAAATAAAATCTTACCACTTTACTACGACAATCCAAACAATCATAACAACTGTAAATCTTTTCCATGCCAAAAATATCATCAAAATCATGCATGGCTAACTCAACAAAGTTTCGTACACATAGTCTTACAACTTATAACTATTAGGCAATCCTTGTATACTCTATCAGTTCTTACGTTTTCCTAAAGGTGTACTAACCACTATAGGGTCATGAAGAACTTCAGGAAATATCTTTAAAAAGAGAGCAAGCAAAGGAGTTACAAAGGAAAGCGTAGACCCTGGATCAAGTAAAGCATAAACAGAAGTTGAGAATACTTGCAGCATACTTGTGACCACATCAGTGGACTTCTCCTGTTCCTCCCTGCCCTTCAGGGCATAGATTCTGTTCCTCTTAGGAGGCTCGACTACTGCTGCACCTGTGGATTAGTCCTAGGCTGAGCATCACCTCCAGCCTGACCTCTCTTATGTAGGTAGTCTCAAACCACATTCCCACTCTTAACGCAACCGAAGCAGGCAATAGTGCCTTGTCTTCACTCTCCACTGTGAGCACGGCCACACTAAGCACAGTTCTCTTTGAGACGCTGCATATCACCTCTATTGCCCTTCGTGGGCTCAGGTCTGCCTCCTCTAGGTGTTGTAATCCTCTGAGAATTAGAGTTCCCAGAACTCTGGTGCCCCTTCTTGAACCTAGGCTGCTCACGGATGCCAAAATTTTTATCATGGCCTCCATGGCTGGGACCTGCCTGATCTTAAGGATTTGGCCTCCTAGCATCACGAACGCCCCTCTTTTTGCGGTTGTCCTCTACCTGATAGACATACACCATCAACCTAGACAGGTCCATATTATCATGGAGCATCGCAGACCGATACTTCTCCTCCAGATCTCCATTGATTCATGTGAGGAACCTGCTCATCTCATCCCTGTTTTTAGATACAACAGAAGTAGCATACCTCGATAGTTTGACAAACTTCAGGGAATACTCCCTGACTGTCATTGATCCCTCCTTAAGGTTGATAAACTCCTCAACCTTTGCCTCCCTCATTTCCCTGAGAAAGAATCTCTCCAGGAAGGCTATCTTAAGCAGCTCCCAAGTGACCGGAACTCCGCCCAAAGCTCGGCTATCCTGCCACATCTTGCACCATGTCTGTGCAACATCCTTGAGCTGATAGGTATCATGCTCAGCCTTCTCAATATCTGTTGCCCCCATAGCCACCAAAATCTTATGCACCTCATACATAAACTCCTGGGGGTCCTCTGAAGTCTTAGACCCTGTGAAAATGGGAGGATTCATCCTTGTGAAGTCTCTCAACCTATCAGCCATGCTATGAACCGGTGAGTTCTCCCTCTAAACATCCTGTCGGTGAACTGGGCATTCATAGACTGGGCTTGCATAGTGATATCCTGTGCCATCTTGTCCAGAGATTCCCGCACCTATGCATCAATCAACCCAGTTGGGTTAACCGGCATAGCCAGTCCTTCAGCTGTAGCCAAGGGTAGAACCTAACTGCCCCCAAAAGCTGCACCTCTTCTCCTCTGACCAACGTTACCCTAGTATTCATTCTCTGAAAATAATAAGAATTGATGTTAGACACGCTCATAACACCAAGAAATCAAACATTAGGAAAATAACGATAAGATTAGAGGAAGGGAAATTTTCCGATGCATCATGCAGTCTCTAATTCATGATTGTGGTGCACCTTACTACCATTTCTTAAAAAATATTCAATGTGGTTGACGTGAACTTATTATATCAATAATTTAAACTAGTGCTCTGCTACCAACTTTGTCACGAGCAGAATCTAGACCACAAACGAGACCAGCGTCGTTGACCTCTCAGAGATCGCAGACAAGCCTACAAACATCATTCTTACTTCATCTAGGTTAATTTTAGCAGAAAATTTGAATTTTTTTGCTTTCTTATTTCATGGTAAATATTTTAAACTTAACATCATAGGCGTTCACAAATCAACCATCTAATATAGGGATAATCAAATGAAAGAAACAGTTCATAATTTTACGAAACGTATTTTTGTAAAAACGACACCAATACAAAGTCTGAAATGAGAGTGGAAAGCAACACTAGTGGAAAATGCTCCACTAGTTAAAGCCTACATCTAAACTAGATTATAATGGTGGACATCCTCGAAAGCATGAGGGCCTACCAAGTATGAAAACTCCACGTCCAGATAGTTGCAACGTCAACCTGTGAGCTCTAGCGTCCACCTGTGCCTGCACCTGAAAATATAGAGTTGTATGAGATTAGTACACGGTTGTACTAAGTATGGGTATATGCAAGCACAAAACAAGGACATGCATGACTAAGAAAAGTTCTTTCCTAAAAACATGATTATGGAAAATCAAGTCTGTGAACTTGCCAAATTGGGATTAGGAAAGTTAGTGAACTTTCCAAATTTGGATTAAGAAAGTCAGTGAGCTTTCCAAATTAGGATTAGGAAAGTCAGTGAGCTTTCCAAATTTGGATTAGGAAATTCATGCCATGAGAGTAACATGCATCATCATACTTATCATATTGCACACAGCACATAACATCTTACACATAGCACATATCATATTGCATATAGCACATAACATCTTTCATATAATTCATTCATATGTCATGAGACCTTGGAATCATGGACTTGACATTAAGACCTTCCAAAATGAGGTCTCAACATATGGGACTTCAACTAGGGAGTCTTTATTAGCAAACACAGAGTCTTCTTCATTCATTCAGACGTACTTCATTTCATTTTGTTCATAGGCTAATGTGAACACCGGCTATACCTAGGATGTAGTTTAAAACTTTCATCGAGTTTTTATGCAATGATCAAGAATAACCTAGTGTCATTACTTGAGTCTAGCTCACCTCTTGATTATCCTATCCTAATACCTTTAGTATCGTTCATTTCATTATGTGCATCATTTGAGGATGACCTCATTCATTCATTGGAAACATTAACTTTAACTGACACAAATCATATGAGCATCATGAAATCTAATGTCTCCCCCACACCGATAAGAGGTAGAATCACCGGACGAAGTGACCCAAAACATGCTAGTGTACATGGGAATTTAACCATGCCAGATCCCTATATTGGCAGTATAGGTTCGAAGACTAGGAGATATATGGAGACCCACACCCGACAAGCCAGACAGTCTCATCTCATGAGAGGTACATGAACCTCCGCCCTTCTCGAAATATGGCATGACCTCTTATAGCTAGTCTATCGGTGCTCAGTATAAAGTTCCATTACATTCAACTCATACGTCATGGAAGATGGATTCTAGTATGAGGCATCATGGCTCAATAGATGATTTCTCATCTCATCATTAGTATTAAGTGTGTTAATCTTAATACTTTCATTAGAGTGTTCATAGAGACTGGTCTCTTCATTAACTTTACACTCTTATAGGTAAGTACGTTTTGGTAACATTTACTTAGGCTCATTTGAGATTGTTCTCATCTCTACATTAGCCTCATATCATGTTGTCACCACATTCATTAACATTAGCACAATTGCTCTTCATAATTACTCATCCCATTTTACGTGAATGTTCATTTCCTCATATGCCAATGCACTTGGCCATTTGTGCATTTCACACTCTTACTTTACCTTCTACGATTTCATCATTTCATTACATAATAATCATTTCATCCTATGCCAATGAACTTGGTCCATTTAGTGTATTTTACACTCGTACTTAACCGTTCTAGGGTTATTTCATTTCATTACATACATCTTAGGTTCACTTATTTCTAAACGTATCCTAGACTTATGGGTCTGCACATACAGGTCATGAGGCTTCATTCATGGTTTGTTAAGTGACTCATATCTTCCTAATATTATGTAGTTCAAGACTTACATATCTTGAATATATGCCAAGATCTCGATTTCGATCTAAGTAGGTGGCATTATTGTCAAACATTTAATTCACGTATAACTTATGAATCAATATGGAAATTTGGGCGAGGGAACCCAAGTTCAAATCCCTTGGACAACACTTACATTTTTCCTTGATTTTATTTTTAGTCCTCATGACATTGGGATCCTAGATCGAACCCGATCATCAATATTTATTTTTAGTTCCTTCTCTTCAAAAACTCTCTCCCCTGGCCGAGGGGTTGTGAGTTCGAACCCCCACAGCCTCCTTATTTTAATATTATTTAAATGTTGACTATCTCTGCATTGGCAGTGAGGTTGTGGAATCGAGCCCTTACAGCCTCACTTTATTTTCTTTCATATTTACCCTTTCTCCTTTACTCTCCTTCACAGCCTTTAGGTCGTGGGTTCGATTCTCACGCCCCATATTACCCTTCTTTTATTTTTCCTTTACTTCACTCACTGCCTGGAGGTCGTGGGTTCGATTCACACGCCTCCCATTTTTTTTTATTAATTTTTGTACTCTACATTTTCAGCCAGCATACCCCATATCGATTCCCCCTGACCCCATTCCTTTTCTTGCTATTTCAAGGCATTACATGGGTGAGTTTATAGGTTCGAATCCTGGTAGCCTCATCCCTTTATACTCAATTCAATTTCCAGATTTATTCCTCTACATTTATCCTAAATTAAACTTGTAAGTTTGCTGGAAATTTAGTCATTTTTTTAGCTTATTTTCACCAAAATTTTCACTTGAAATCTTAGGAATTTCATAGATCATGGTTGCCTTTCATAAGATTTCAAGTACACAAACATAATCATACTCATCATGAAAACATAACATATACCTAAATCTACCAGCAATCATACCCAACCTACGATTCATGGGAGCTAGTGACAGGGGCATGCAAAAAGGGAAATAATCCTAGTTTCCGGATGAATAATATGAACCTTAAGCGGTCTCTTTGGAAAGGGACCAAGAGAGAAGAAAAACCATACATTTTGATGTTAAACTCGTGAATTGGTACCCAAAAACTTCACCTAAGGACACGCCTAAGCCTCCTCAATATCAACTCCACTCGAATGACAATCTCTCTTAGCCTAGTGTGCAATTAACGTTTGTTTTGTTGTGATTTCGTGTGATTTCTTCAAGTGTGAAGAAAATGGTTTGTTTTTTATGCTTTTGTATCTTATTTTGGTTGAGAAATTACGTGATAAGAATAAGATAGATTGAGCGTGAGAGTGGAGAGATAAATGTGAGAGAGTGGGACTTGTAGGAGGCTTAGGAGTCTAGTTTTAGGACTTAGTCAATTTTAATAAAAATCTGATTTCTATTTTCTTATAAATCAGATAATGAATAAGAATTATTAATTAATTACATTTGTTCAATAGCTTAAATTAAAATTACTTTAATTCATTGCTTCCATCTAGGTTAGAACCTGGTTGGAGCAAGACTTCACTTCATAAGCCTATTTTTCCCCCTCTCCCAAAATTGACCTTCCACCTTATTAATTAGATAATTATTACATATTTATGGTAATTATGATACTACCTTATCCAGCAAAAGACCATTTTATCCCTAAAATCATGAATTCGAGTAAAATTGTTCCTCAATGATTTCAACAAATAAGGAATTTAATAGAACTTCAACAAACCTATAAAGAACTCAATTTTCTAATCTTTCAAGAACTTAAATTGACTAAAATAACTCACGATTGGAAAGTGGAAGAACTAACCCAACGCTATATGGCCTCACATTCCTTTGTAGGGATCACCCCCGACGAAACCACAAGAAAATCTCGAGGAATCTTTAACAAATCTGAAATGTTGTTCTCCTTTCTCCTCTTTTCTTCTTTCTCCAAACACTAGTGTCAAATTCATTTTCTAAAACAGACTAAAATATGACTTTAACCCAATTAAACTCCTAAAATGAATTAGGATAATCAGGTATAGAAAAGACTAAATTACCTTCTAAAAATAAAGATTTAGACTTTCCTTAAACCAATAGCTTAATTTTCAAAGGTTATAATTTACTCATACAAACTTGAAAGTGCGCAACGTCGGTGGCATTGGAAAGATCATTCCAAGAACTTCCCAACCATATCTGTAAGTCTTCCTAACCCATCCCCATCTAGATGTTATGTGTGTGTGTGTGTGTGTAATATAGTGAATTTCTCTATTTTTATTTAATTAATGATTTTAATATATATTATACATGTAAATTTGCATACAGATGTCATTTTACAGTGATGAAGATAGACATTGAGGGCATCTTGGAGTTAGCTAGACTAAACATGCTAAAAATAAGAAGTCTAGGAGATCCATAGATCTTGAGGATATTGCAGGATCTATTTCTTTTACGCTAGAGCCCATAAGCCATGATACTCATTTATTTGTAGAGCCATGATACTCATTTATTTGTAGTTTTGTTTGGAGTGGCTGATCCTCAACAATATTATCTTAATTATCATCGACCAGTCGGTGCTTCCTCTACTTCACTGTCATTGACTCCACGATTCTATAAGGACTTACCTTTACAGGCTATTCGTCGAGCATGACCCTTATCGGCAAATACTCCATTTCCCACATATACATCTCGTGAGTTATATGCCATGAGAATTTGAGATTCTAGTAGCGAGCAGTCAAATGTTATTGATAGTACACCTCCATTTACTCAGCGTTTGGTATAGCCTAATCTATCACCCTCATCTACAACTACACCTAGTGCTACACCAGATGGTCAGATGTCTTCTTTAGCTCCTTGACGGAAGGACAAACTAAGGTAGAGTCATGATTGAGTCGGATGGATAATCGTAATTTTGTTTTGTTATCTATTTGTTAGTTTATTTTATTCATTTCATATACTTTAATATATTATTCATGAACTAACATATTTATTATTTGTTTTGCAGGTGGCATCCTACAAAGATGTTTCCCCTTCTTTAAAAGATTGTGTTAGAAGACTTATACACAGTCTTATTACTCTTGCAGACAGATTCCAAATTGTATACGCCAGAAGACGTTTAATAACTTTAAGGTTTATATTTTTTAGGTAAGTTTAGTATACTTTACTTTTTTACTATCAAACCAATTAATGATATTTGATTTTTTAGGGAGTCGAGGTACAATTTGTTCATTGGGACTACATTTAAGAGGAAGGCCTCCGCTAGACTTTTTAGTTGGCTACAGAAAATTTGTGATAGTGGAGAATGTCCGGATTGGATGTTGCCTCATGTTTTTGATGAATCGTGTCTGTATTGGAACACATATAAGTTTAAGGCAATATCAGAATAATATAAAAAGGCTAGAGATAGTCTCAACGGTGGCTCGTTGTACAACGTAGGTACAGAGACCGTTGGAACAATTGCAAGAGAGATGGTAAGTTTTAATTCAAACTTTTAAATAAATAATTAGTTGATTCATATATATATTATAAATTCAATTTTTATCTGTAGAAATAAGGATTGGGACGCATTCCCATTGAATTGGAGGTTCTTAAGAAGACTAATGTCAGGAAGAAAGAAAATGAGTTAAATCTAGAGGTGTGGGTAGAGGAAAGGGCCGAACAAATTTCTGTAGGTTATTCAATATTAATAATATAGATTAATAGTGAGTATATTTTTGGTATGTATATATATTGTTTTCAGTTTTTATATATAATATGCAAAATGAGTTTCATCACTACTTCGATGAGAATCTAGATAGTTCAGTCCAATTGACTCCTGAACTTTCCACCAAGATTTAGAAAGAAAAATAGGTATAGGGGACACACAAGGGTAGAGTCTATGGTCTAGGTTCTCAAAACATGTAAGATGACTCTAGTCTGGCTTAGAAGGTATTGGATTATCACGTCAACTGAAGGCACTTAACGGTGTTCACATTGCTTCTAAGTCATCTCAAATAGCACAACTCACAACGGCACAGGAAGAGTCAGAGTGTAGAAGTGTAGATGAACTACGAAGCATAAGCAAGATTGTTCAACAAATCAAATAAAAAGTGATGAACCTCGCTCATTGATCTACTACTTAGGCTCCCAAGGACATTGACCACTGTGATGATGAGGATGATTATGTAGATCCCACTTCATGAAATGAATTTTTTGAAAAGAAATTTCAAAGACTTTATAAGTCTTTGAATTTTAATTTCAATACTTTTGAATATAATTTTAAGTTTGTCGTGTTATGTTTTGTGTAGGTTATTTATAGTTGTGTGTGTTTGATTGGGATGAATAGTGTAGAATTGAATGGAATTGAATTTGCAGGTGGACAGTAGAAAATGACGTTAAAATAGTAGGAAAAGCGACAAAACATGGTGTTGCCCGTCGATTTTCTAGGTTTTATTTTTTTAAGAAACCCAGAAAAGTGACTAACATTGTGGTTTTGTTCGTCGCTTTTCTGGGTTTTTAAAAAAAGACCTAGAAAAGCAACAGACAACGTGGTTTTGTCTGTGGATTTTATAGATTTTCCAAAAAAAAAATTTCTAGAAAAGCGACGAAAAATGTCCTTTTGTTCCTCGCTTTACAGGGATTTTCAATAATGAAATTTTAACAAAAGCGACAGACTATATCACCCTAAAAAGCAAAAATTAAAATATAGTGACACAGTCCATCGTTTTTGTTAAAAAGAATTCTAAAAAAGATATAAAGTGACGTTGTCCGTTGCCTTTAGGAATGTTCAGGCCAAAAAGCGACGGAAGTTACTGCGGTAGCTTTTACGTCAATTTTTTTTTACCAAAAAGCGATGTAACTGTCATTTTTTTGCAGTTGTTTAGTAGTGATGGTCACTATTAGCTATTCTCACTTATATAATGGTTGTGGGCTTCAATTCCTGGAAGATAGACATGTCATTTGTCATATGATTAGTGCATCCACTATCAATCATCCAACATTCGCTCGATGATCTACTAGAAAAAGCTGCAGCAACTAAGAGTTGATCTTCCTCCTCACTATCAACAATTTGAGGCTCTTCTTCTTGTTGCTGATCATTGTTCTTGTAAATGAGACATCCATGCCCAAGTTGATTACATTTACTACATCTAGCATCAGGTCTTCTCCACCATTTATATGGTGGATGACCTTTCTTGTTACAATGCTTACAAGGAAGATAAAATTTCATTGAGTATTCACTTTTTCCTTTAGTAGTACTTGCTGAAATGCATTCACCATTCTTTTTGTTCTTCTTCTTTTTGTTTTGCCTCCATAATGAGGCTTGGCAAATAATGCTCCCTCGGTATTTCCTTCTTCTCTCACGACTCTTCATTATTATTGATCTTTCAAAGCATTCAGTAACTCCGCAAAGGTGATCTCGGACAAATCCTTAGTGTTTTCCAAAGTAATTATGGTTGCTTCAAATCAGTCCAGCACATTTGCGAGAATCTTTTCAATAATACGTAAATCATTAAACATGGAATAAAGCAATCTTACCCTATTTTCTATGTTTAAGAGCCTTTTAGAGTAATCTTTGATAGTTTCAATTTCTTTCATCTTCTGCATCTCGAAATCTCATAAAAGATTTAACAATTGCATACCTCTGATCCTTTCAGCTCGTTCGTATTCTGGCTTGAGATAATCTCAGATGGATTTTGCTGACTATCAAGACATAATTTGAGTAAATATTGAAGAAGATACTGCTGAAAAGAATTACGCCTTTGCCTTTTATTTTTGGGTTTTCTTGTCTTTTTCGTATTTGATCTAGGCCATAGAAGGATTGGTAGGCAATGTGTGAACTTCATAATCTTCTTCAACTACCTCCGATATCCATGGCATCTAAATTAGTTTTCATCTATACTGCACAAATTTTATAGTTATCATTAAAAACAAGTGGTGTCATTACGAAAAAACTTGATTTTACTTCCATGACTGTTAACTTATCTTCTTGATTACAATCCTAACATTGCTAAAACACCCACATATACCTCAAGAAATAAACGCTCTGATACCAATTGTTAGTTTTCAGACGAGGAAAAACATAATAATATGATTTTATTTTGTTATTGAACAAGTAGGAACATTAATTTGATAAACCAATCAAGAAAAAGATTATGAAAGAAAAATTACTTTCTTCATTATAAAAAAAACATTATAGAGTTTATAAACAAACAGACTCTGAATGATAAGATTAAAAAACATACGAAGGATAATTAGAAATTAATTAACTGCTAAACGTTAACTAACCTACCTAATTACCCTACAATACAGAGAACATAGACTGTTGGCGTTCTGAGGCATATTTCTAACATAATTTAAGACTATGTGATGTGGGTGGATGTTAGTATGATGAATTTCGTGAAATCGATCGATTACTGGAGTTCTTAGGCATATTTCTAACATAATTTAAGACTATGTGATGTGGGTGAATTGTAGTATGATAAATTTTGTGTAATTGATCTTGTAACAGAGTTTACTTAATTGTGTCACTGTTCATGCCTAATTGTAGTATTCTGGAGTGTGTTGATGAATTGTGATCCATGGCCTTGAAAGGGAAAGTAAGAAGGATTTATATATGATTATAATTAGAAGTCTATCCATATGAATTCAATCGAAATACTATAATCAAATTATATTATGAATGAAAGTATATTCTCTATTAACACTCATGTATGATGATGATGATGATAGAATGTGAAGGGTTTCTTTTTTTGTAAATGAAAGTAATTATGATTGTTACATCATGAATTGTTAGTCTTAGGATCTTTTTCTAGTATGAATGGAAGTAATTGTAAAAACCCGGAAATTTTTCAAGCTAAGACTTGAAACATCCTTTGTAGTGAGTATGTTTTTGCCAAGTTAAGTTAATTATGAGTTTTGGGTCAACTTTAAATAATTATTGCTCCTACCACATGATAAGTTAGGTGTGATACAAGACACCTTAGGAAAGATCATTGAATTTTATTTCCAACACCACCAAGTTTACTATGTTTCGAGATTGGATGAGTGAGATATCACCTTTTGAAGTTAGGTTGACCAATTAAAGAAATTTACACGAAAATAGTTTGGGGTATTTCGGTCTTTTCTTTACCCAATCAGATTTACTTCGTTTTAATAATATTTTGGAGGTATAATCCTATTAGTTTTAGATTTATAATCCTAATATACACATAGGGTTTTAGTTGAGAGTTCTAGAAGAGAAACGAAGAGAAAAGAGGGGAAAAGAGGAGAGGATCAAGCATACGTCGAGAATCTTGCGGGTTGTTGCGGATTTTCTCCATGGGTTTGATCCCTAAGAGGTATGTAAGCTTCCATATTCTTGTTTTATTCCACTCATACTCGAATAATGTTATTTTCAGCAAAAAATCATTCTTGAAATTAGAAAATAATTCTTCATAAGTGTTCTTGAGGTTCATTCTAAATTTTTTTGTGTTGGGGATTTGATGATTTATTGAGGATAAATTAAGCAATATGAGTGTTATTTTCAGTAGATTAGAGTTTAATTAAGTTAAGTAATCAAATCCAAGTGATTGGGGATGAAACCGTTCGATTCTAGGCGAGTTAGGGTGAGAAAACGAGCAAGGAAATTCATCAGTTTTTTTTGTTGGCGCATCGCGCCCCAAACCCACCTATGAATTTTAGGGGCTGGCGCCCCGCACCACCCATATCTCTAGGGTCGCCTGCACTATCATGCTTGTCTTCGGTTGCTCCGTTTAACTCCTTTTCAATTCTAACTACTAACATACTTCTAAACACCTAAAATTATTCCTAACGTTATCAAAACCTTTAATTAATAATCAAATTCAAGGTAGAGTTGAGATCTAAGTTTTGAGAATTCTTTTGAACTTTTTAAAAAAGTCCTTTTGAGTCCTTTTGAGAGTCTTCTACAACTTCTAGTAACTTGTTTCAAGACTTGAGCAAGTGAGTATAAGAGTGAAGACTATGTTTTTATGATTCTAAATTATTACATAGATCCTTCGTATCATGAACCATAATTCTTGAATTCATAATTCACATTTAAGAGAGAGCTAAGAGTAGACCTCAAGAAAGTTTTTTGAGTTCAAGTGTGAATCATTTGAGATCAACTGTCGATTTGAGCTATGTTTTGAGAAAGTAAGGACGAGAATGAAATAGTCGTATTAATGAATTGCTTATTGATATTTTGACCTTTTACTCGAGTCGTTCATTCTCATAACTTCTGTATGAACTCCACAAGCTGAGTACCTTTGGAAGGAGGAGTATCTTCAAGTTCTAAGTTTTGAGTATTGAGTTTCTAACCCGTTTGAGATTATATTGATAATCAGGGACTATTACATGTTTCCCATGAATTCTTTAAGTTGAGTAGTTCATACCTATAATTACGCATGAACCCTATAAGTCGAGCAATCTTGAAACAATGAGTATCTTCGAGTCATTGAGTTGAGTTGTTCATTATCATAATTCCGCATAAATACTCTAAGTCCAACTTCTTGAAGTGAGTAGTATTATTGAAATTCTTGAGTTCCAAGTATTAAGTCCTATCTATGGTTGTTCAAAATCTTGCATTGAGTCGTTCAAGTTCATAATTCAGCATGAACCATATTTTAAGAAGTTTTTCACAAATATTTTAACTTTATTTTAAAGACTTAAAGTTGAAGTTCATTTCTTCAAAAATGATACATGGGAACTAAGTATTCCCAAAAGTAAATATTTTCACATTTAAGATGAGAAGAAACTGAGATTTCCAAAAGAGTTTTGAGCGGAAAGGGAACATCGATTCCAAGAGAGCTTTTAATCTAAGTTTTTAATAATTATCTCAAATAACAGAAAGAAATTGTTTTAAAAACATATGAGCTAAAGTTGAAGTTCATTTCTTCAAAAATAATACATGGGAACTAAGTATTCCAAAAGTAAATAACTGGTTTTGGATACTTTAATTCCTTTGGGAAGAAAGAACTCATGAGTAGTAGGTTCAAAGTTAGTAAAGTTTCAGCATCAAAACCTGAACAAACTTCACAATCAACTTGACTGTTCTTATTACCAAGATCAAAGATATATTATGTCAAAATCATTGAGTTTAATGATGCACCAACTTAATTTCCTATAATAACATTTGCATCAACATCTCCTTTCAAAGACCCACTAAATTCAGATTAAGAAATAATAGGTCCTTTTGAAAAACTATAAACTTTGTGATCAACAACATCTATAACACCAGTTGTAACATCAAAACGTGTATTAGATTTTTTCTACAACGTATCAAGAACAACTTGTGTAATAGATGTTAATTTAGACACACTAATATCAATAAAAGTATAAACAACAAAATCTTGCTCTTTTGCGGCTGCAACAACTATTTTCTATAATATTCATCTTCAATAGCAGTAGGGAAGATGCACACATTGAAACAAAAAAAAAAGCAAACATCATTGTCTTGTTCAAGGATTGTCTAAACTTTCAACTTCTTGAAGTTCTCACCAACAATACATATATCATCCTTCAACTCTAAATTGTCCATAAGAACTGTGTCATAAGGAACTTATTCAAACTTGTGTATTACTCAAATCTATTAATCTACCCCCGATAGTCAAGGTGATTGAAAAACAAAGTCCATATCCTGATCGACATATTATTTTTAGAAAAGTCTTCAGAAATTTTAGAAGCTCGAAAGAAGTTCGTGAGTGAACTTAAGTGTTTTGGCTTGAAATAATGTGCTTTTATGCACCTAGTAAGTTCTTAATGAGGAGTTTTTCCTTATGGGTAGACTAAGAAGTGATGAGTTTGTATAGGTTTCATTATAGAAGTAGAGTAAGACTTTCTAGTATGGATGAGTTAGAGTATACTTTAACTAGAAGGGAGTTTATGTTATGTAACATTGTGTTAGTGAAGCCCAAGTATAGGTATTGAATAAAAGAGCAGAGTATTTATGAGGTGATAGATCTGAGCTAGGATTGTGATTTTATAGTGAGAGACATGATGTTTAAAGGGTTATGGAACTATTTTGGCAATGATGTACAGTGAATGGGTAAATAGTACTTAAGTTGTGAAAGAAGATGTAATGGTAAATTGTAAGTACATAGTCGTAGCGATAAAATTTGACTACTTGTCATGAGGTCTTAGTGGGAGAGTGTTTCAAAATTTTATATAGTGTTCATAAGTTAGTTTACTATTGAGAAAATATATTTATATATGTGTTTAATTCTAAACACTGTGCTTAAATTTGAGATGACTGTCGTGACAAAAAAAGATGACAATAGCAGGGTGTTGATGTTAGTTTTGACATCTGATGTGGTAGATTTGATACAGATTAGGTGAAGAATTAAATCTTAGTTGCAATTCTTGTTAATGTTTCATGTGTGATTTTATAACCCTTACATGAGATACATGAAGTATGAGCAAGTCATTATATATTAGCAAAAGAATCAAGGGATGTACTCAAGACTGTATGTAGCCAAAAAAGGTTGTAATTAAGTTAAGTTAAAAGTATCAGAAAGAAGCTATGAAGAAATCTTAGTGCATGCCCATGGAGACCTCAATAGACATAAGATTATCATTTTCCCACTAAGTAAAGCAAATACAGACTATTTTAACATGAGTAACTAATTCAAGTTTTGAGAATAATATAGTAATGTGTTTAGAAAGAGTTAAAGTGATATATCGGTCCATTTATCTTCTAGCATATTTTTCAAAGTTCAGTTATTACAACATCATGTTCATGTCTGTAATATAAGAACTGTGTTCATGACTTATATGCTCATACACTTCAAAAAAAATCACATCTGTGATTAGTTTCCAGAATGAGGGGCATAGATTTTAGCCCAATGATCTCAATTTTACTCCATAAAATTATGGATATTAGCGTCATTATATGAACCTATTCATACAAGGATTTGTATATCATAGTATGCTCAATCTTACAAATTCATGATTTACTCTCAATGTCTAGAAATACAATTTTATGTAATGCTTATTCTTATATTAGATGTATTGAAGAAATCACACATGATCTTTCTCGGTAAGCTCTTTTGGTGATCCTTTTTTGGTTTTAATAGTGATGTTGTTGATAGTAGTTGAATAATGATAGATGAGAGGGTTAATATTCATTATTGTTCTAGTGGTGGTGTACTTATTCCATCTAAAGTTATAATATGGAAGAGAAATAGGATGACGATTTACTATGAGTAATGGTTAATTAAGAGCAATTAATCGGTACCTGATAGTAATACATAAAAGTTAAATTGATAGAGATGATTAGAGAAGGATAAACTCTTAGAAGGATTGGTTAGTAGGATTCCATTGATTGACTGTAGTACTAGGCTTGAATGTGGTATTGTTACATGTGGATGAATAGATGATGCATCAGATGCTTCTTGAGTAGGATTAAATTTTGGTTGAATGCAGTGGTACGTAGTAGTATTCATAGATTGAGATTTCTTATAGAGGCATAAAACATGAATCTTGTGATTTAGATTAGTATAAACATCTCATGTTTAGGATATTGTGTTTAAGAGATTAGAATTGAACAAATTGAGAATAAAATTTAATATAGACTTTTGTAGGGGTAGTCATAAACCTTTGTAGGATTTATGAGTTGCAACTAATGAGGTGCAATATTCATAAAGGAGGGAATGGTTTAGAGGTGTTGCTAATCTTGGAAGCTAGCAGTTTTATTGCTATAGGCATAATAGTCGTATTCTTACTTCATGTCCATGTAGAGTGTGGCTTTTTTCAACACAATATCGTTCTCCACTTATGTTTCAAATAGGCATTGTCAAACTCTTAGTATGAATTTTTTCCGCCTATGTTAGTAGGCAAGTTCACAAGTTAGAAATATAGTAAGATTAACTTGTTTCTTTTCCATTTTAAGTCCACCTATCATTCTATGATGAATAATCCCAAGGGGGTATATTGAAACACTCCAAAAAATTTGAAGCTAAGACCCGAATCATACTATAACACCTTAAGACTGTATTCTTAACATTCGAATCATTCGTGTAACACCTCAAACTTCGAAAAAGGTTAAAAAGGGTAACAAACATGTCAAAACCCTAAAAAACCGTGGACCCTTCACCGAAGCTTAAACGAGTCATGAAATGGACCACATTCCGTTAATGGTAAGGTGCACAACCGACCAGGGCTGCCAAGTGGCGAGTCACCTTAATGGGACCTAGACGATTTGTGGTGTCTTATACGGTCAATTAAGGGGTCAGTCTAGGCCACCCATCAACTTTGAAGTGTAAGATCAATGTATTACGACCAAATCTCTCAGAACAGAAGTCAAATTATCAAATTAAACATCTTCGAGTCTTATTTCTAACGCCTCCAAGTATACCTCATTTCATGTTTGGAGTATAAAGTTATTCCTATTTTAATGAGTCTCTATTTCTCACGACCCGAGCCTATACCCCAAACTTGAACAAGACTCCGAGAATTATCATACAGGCCTCAGAGCATGTCATCACATAAGACAATAGAAATAGCATGGAATTTAAATTTTTTTTATCCATACAATCGAAAATCATTTTAAACAACGGAATCTACTACTCTCACATGGCCATCTAGAATAATCTTTGAATCAAAAGTAGGGTGACAACCCTTTACGATAAAAATTCTTATCAACAGTGTAATACAATGAGAAGCATGAAATGACAACAAAGTACTTGTTCTAGAATCCATGAGGGCATACCACCAATATTGGAAGAACTCAATCCAAGTTTGAGAAGAACTCAACTCACTTTCCGAACCTACACTTTGTAGAAAATAGAGAATATTAGTTAGAACACTTAATGTACTAAGTATGATATCCATGCAATAACTATGATTAGAAGGGAAAACTTGGTTTGAAAACCATGCACATGCCAATTTTTACTAATCTGATGAACATAATTATAAGAGGCATAAGATACAAATAGAATCAACATATAAGTCATTTCATCACATTAAAGCTTTCACCTCAAGAAACCACAAGCAATACTTTGTGCAATGTATGGATAGCGTCCCATACCACCATCCACACTAACTACCACATCAAGGACACCAAAAGTGAACTTACCATTCCTCCTTTTTCATCTTTAGAAATTTTCATACATAAGGAAAATAAATATTTCATAAGTCATTATAAGGAAGTAACTAATAATACCATCCAAGTAAATCATATATCATTACATTAAGCAGTTAAGTCACCATTCTTCATTAGCTTCATTAAGAGCACATTCATTCATTAGTTATTAAGACAATGGATACCTCACCATAGCCCCCCTGAAATCCTAATCGTGTAATACGAGGATCACATCCCATACTGCAATACATAATTCATAGAACTTCTTAAACAACCATAGTGCACATCTCAAATAATGGGATTAAAAATTAACTGACATCGACCATGAGAGCTAAATCATGGAATCTGGTGTCTTGACCCAAACAAAAAGGAGGTGGTCTACTTGAGTAAGGTAGGTTAAATAACATTTTATCTTAGGTGGATCCACTATCTAATAACCTATTCGGACACATAATTATAGGATAAAAAAGATGTTCATTGAAACCCGACCTATCATTTGAGAGCTTCCATCTTAGCATATCCTTTCAGTTCTTAGCCTCCACTCCCATAGAGTATTTCATTACTTTAACATCATTGCACATGAAAGGTTGGCATAGGTCTATCGATTCAAGATACATAATGAAAGGGTGTCGTAAGCCTACCGATTAAAGGTACATTATTAGGATAACTCCTTGAATCCTCATGAAAGGGTGCCATAACCCTACCGATTCAAGATTCATCATTAACATTCATGAAAGGGTGCCATAACCCTACCGATCCCAAAAATTATTAACATATTTTGTGGAAGGGTTCCACAAGCCTACCGATCCCAAGGTTCATAATTAACATGCATGGAAGGGTGACATAAGCCTACCGATCCAAAGGTTCATTATTATCATGTATGGAAAGTTTCTTTAAGATTACTGATCCAAAGTATATCATTCAATATTAGTGTCACGACCCAAGGCTACACCCGAAACGTGACTGACACTAAAAACCCTTTACTGGTCCCCAAAAGAACCCTCACTGTGGCTGAATACAAGCGGAAGACCAACTTAAGCATGCAAAAGCTTAAAAGTGAAATAAAAGTTCATAAAACTTAAATGCAAACTTTAAGTTCAAGGAAAACTGTGTTTAATAATATATATACAACTCACCGTAAAAGGCAACTTTAGTCATTAAAACATTTTACAAAATAAATGAAGATTTCTAGAAATTTATTGTCTATCTATGTAGACTTTAAATTAAAATGAAGGAAGTCGGGACAAGATCCACTACCTCTTACTAACTAAATGTAAATCGAATCCTTCGAAAGAAAGAGAGTCACCATAGCTAACTCGAACTCTCGATGTATCAATAAAGCTCCTATTGGTGATCCTGGATACCTGTGTCTAGATCATGAGAAGATGCAGACCAAATGGTTCAATACATGGAATCTAGAAGCATGTAAGGGGAGTTCTAAAGTATAACATAAGCTTGAACTTGATAAAAATGGAAACATACTTACCTCTTTCAAACTTACTCAACTCAAGAAATACTAAAGGATACTCAAAACTACTCAACTTACGCAATTCAGAAGTACTCAAGGATGAGATACTCAACTCAGAGATTAGATACTCAACTTAAGGATTATATACTCGACTTAATGAAGCACAAATGAACTCACGATACTCAACTTAAGGTACTTTAGTGAACTCATTTAAATATAAAGCAGTTTAAAACAAGTGCAATATAAACAAGAGATGTTTAAAAACATGATGTCAACTCATAAGGATAATATCATAAAAGACATAACATGTTCCCTCTCAAAGTCTACTTGTGCAATGCATGAATGAAGTCCAATACCTCCGTTCGTACTAAGCAGAACCCCTTGAAGAACAATGCAATTACTATTGTGGGAGTTTTTCTAACCAACAACCACCACTATGAGTCTAAGTGGTGATAGAGCATCTTGCCCACGCTGCCAGAAATTTCCTATACTTTGCCGTTATATAGAACACATTACTTATTTGATCCACTAGCTTAATTAAAGTAATAATCTAAAAGTATGACCCTTTGATACCTATGATGACTACATGGTTTATGGAGAATTGAGTTAATATGAACTTGCATACCCATATCGGTGCTAAATACTACTCCCAAAAAATATACTTAGCTCATATGTTTTTAAAACAATTTCTTTTTGTGATTTGAGATAATTATTCAACACTTAGCTTAAAAGCTTTCTTAGAATCGATGTTCCTTTTCTGGTCAAAATTCTTTTGCAAATCTCAGTTTCCTCTCATCTTAAATGTGAAAATATATTCATCAGCTGGTGCATATAATTTTGATCTTCATGTTCCTAGGTTGTGGAACGCATTCACGTAAACTAGTGGACCTCATCACCACACTCGCATGCCCATACCGAGTTTAGGGTGGTTTGGGTTCCTAACCCTGTTCAATTTTGGGCCCCTTGTCTTCTTTGTATTTGCACTTGTGGACCCCTAATCATATTTGTGAAGGATAATCCTATTTAGCCTCCGCATTTGTGGTCCTCTCTAACTGCGTATGCAAAGGGTTAATCAGTTTGGTCTCTTAATAAAGATCTAACCAACTTTTATTCCAAATATTGAATTGTGATAACTCTATATTTGATGATTTGAATCTTGATTTGTTTGAAAAGTGCTTGACTACGTGAGTGTGTGATCAGGGAGAATCGAAAAGTCTTTGTTTGAGGTAAATTTCATGATGGGCTTTCTTAGCTCCTTTTTGTCCTGAAATTATGAAAAATATTGATGATGGTTTAAATCGTTGTTCCAAGTTCTGAATTGCATTCTGTTTGTGAACACAAGTTTGAGAAGTTGATCTATACCTTTTGACTGAGTCATTTTTGGAATTTCCATTGCAGGTCTAACTTTTTTTATTTAGACTCAAATTTGGGATCACTTTTATTCTAATTGAATTTAGTGTTTAAACGATTGTATAATGTTGTAATTCTGTATTTGATAGTGTTGCAGCGTTCGGAGGCCGTTTGGAAGAAAAAAGCTTTAAAGACATGATTTGGAGCAGGTGAGGTCCACCTAAAGGTAGACTACAACTTTGCATTCCTTAGATTGAACTTGATTATGCAAAAGCATGTTCATTTGTATGAACTTCGGGTGGGTACCTAGTATATTATGCTAGCTTACTTAGAATTCATGTTTTAGTCCTATATTAGACTTTTTCGAATTACAAACATGTTAGTTGCTAATTGTGATCATTCTAACCTTGTTGTGTTCCTTCATTGTAGTTTTTGTTGTTAGATTGAGCATGTTTGGGATTAGTCTAGGCGTAGACTAGTGTTTGCCATAGATTTGTGATATTTCAAACTTTTCCTGCCTACTAAACAGTATTGTGTTGATTACGTGAGAGTCGACATCATTCCTTTATAGATTTATGATGAAAAATTGATATGAGATCCTTCGATGACCATTATAATCATTGATTGAAGGTTTGTTCATGCGCTCTTTATCCTTTTAACACTCTGAAAGTCCATGACCTAAGCTAGAGCCTCACATGATGAACTAAACCTTAAAACACTTTTTCTAAGCCTAAATAAATTTTTATAAACCATTTAGGATGTTTTAGAGTCAAGGCGTCAAGAAACGTCCATGACGTCCGTAAGCTAGTGTAATTGAAGTAGTAAAATTTCCTTAGGTTTCATAAAGGTTTGGAGGTGTCATATGAAGTCTAAAACTTGTATAACGACTTTAAATAGGTAAAATAATTCATATAGGGTTAAAACGTCCAGTTCCGACCACCAAGGATCTTCCTAGGGGTCCACAAAGGGACCCCAAACTTAGCCTAGAAGGCTGCTAAAGCAGCAGCGAAATTGCACTTGGCTGAAATAGGTTAGCGTTGTGGACTTGGTATGCCTTTGGCAAAAATCAACTCTACATCCTGGGCATGTCGCAGACTCTTCCGTCTCAAAAATTAATTATTAAAATCTTGCGGAAGCAGCTCCGCGTAGCAGACTTGTTTCCTAACGAAAATCTGAAATTCAAAATTCTAGTTTGACTTCATTAAATGGTCAACTTAAGTAAGGGGTCTTTTATGTATTTCATGGGAGGTCTATATATTGATTTCCAATCTGTTTCCCTCACTCAAATCAAATCCACAAATCAAAACTCAAAAGCTCTCACCTCTCTCTACTTTCTCTCAAATAATCCTCCATTGAAGGAAGCAAGAAACTTGAGGAAGAAGACCAATTTCTCTGGAACTTCACTCGAATTTTGTGGATTAATTCTCAGTAAGGATGGGTTCTTCACTCTTGGGTTTTCTTTCCTCAAGAGGTCCTTTCAAAGTTGATTTCTAAATCACCCAATTCCTACGATTTTCTTCTACAAATAGGTTTTCTTCTAAACTTGAAATTGATCATTTATTATGACTAATTGTGATTACCAATTACTAATTAAGTGTATATTGTTGAGTAATTGATTTTAATTAGGGGAATTTCGTATAGATCATGTCCCTTTCCCCCAATTTCCCCAATCTTGGATCTTGCTTATGAATTGATGGGTATTGATGAATGTATTGATTGTTAGACATGTTTTATCTATTATAATTCATTCATGGAATGTATAGGGTAATGTATTGCTGGGATTGAATCTAATTCTTGAAGAATTCGTGATGAACCCTATTCCCCTAACCCTAGGTTCTGAATTGATGTTGAATTTGTTAATGATGGTACAATTGACTTAGTTCTTGTACAGATTACTATTGTATAATGTTATTAATCCTATTTATGGGTGAGCATGGTTGGTTGATGGTAAAACCATTGAATGAGTCTTATTAAGGTGAATTGCTAAGACCTTATGATCTTGAATCCCTTACTTCAATTGTGATGTCTTATTCATAATGATGACGTTCAATTGACGTTTTGATTGCGATTAGATTTTATAGGTGATGGTTAGATGAATGTAATTTAAATGTCTTGACTATATGGATTATGATATTATGATTAATATGTATTTATATAAGGTTGGTTATGAACTACCTATGTGCCTTACTATGACATCATGATGATGACGTGTTGATCCCACAAATGAAGGGTTGCCATGAAAGGACATTCTCATGCAATCCTAATGAGAAAATGATGATGATATATGAGAGGTTTTCCTTTATGACCTATACTAAGCTATGATGATTAATAAAGGCTTAAAGACATTTCAAAAAGGGACTCTAGCTTAGCACCGAGTGAACTAGAAGTAAGTAGTGTCCCTTCCAAAGAAGGGAATGTAAGTTCTCTAATGTACTTATGAGATAGAGATTACAATGCCAATGGAATAAAGAAGGCCTCAAGCATGTCTCCTAGTTCTTGAACTATGTTGCCCCTATAAAAATACTAGCTAGTGGATCCACCTAGATGCTATGTTCATATTGTGGTACTACCTTGGCAAGTAGTTCGCCTTCTTTTTGAATAGTGTTTCATGACACTGATTCCACAATAGCTCATGTGGTCTATGTCGGTTATGGCAAGTGTTGGCAAAAGTAAAATGAAGTAATAAAGTGAGCGCTAACAAGGGTGACCTAAGGGGTTTGACTTAGTCTAGGTAGGGGTATGGGACTCTACCTGTACATTGCACTAGTAGGCCTTGAGGGAAGTCGTAGAAGGTTGTTCTTATGTTTTATAAAGTAAAGATATGCATATGTTGACTTTACATGTAGATTATCCTATATGATGTGGGTTTCAATTATGAACATGCTATTGGTGTATATTGCTAAATATGATGATGACTAATGTTTATGCTATATTATGTGATGATAAGCATTGCATGTGATCCTTTTTTGGGTTTAAATAGTTGAGTGGGTTTTACTTGGTTATTACACATGTAGACTTGATGATGGGTTATGAATAAAGGTCTTGCATACGTTGTAATGTATGAAATATTATACATTCTTTGTTGTTATAACATGATATTGGAGTTGGTTTAGTTATGTACTCAAATATGATATGATACATGTTAACTCGATTATACTTGATGATGTTGATCTTGTGTTGTATATGGCTTTTTCTTAAGGAATATGTTTTATTATTGGCTCATAAGTGTTCTTGATTGTGCATAAGACTTTTCAAAGTAACTTGGTATGGTTTTGACAAATGTCCATTTTATCATAATTTCAAATGTTTTATGTCCTTGTCTCTTACTTAGTACAAGTGTGTACTAACCCATATTTATATGTTTCTACAATTATGTAGGTCCGGTCGTTGACCTTCTAAAATGTTCATTTGAAGATAACTTGGACTCTCACCCTCCAAGTTTGGTAGGTCCTCACATTCCAAGGACAATACCGCTATCCAGCTATTGATGTTGTTATACTATAATACATTTTGTTCATTCTCTTTCATTTGAAGACCAATGGTATATATGCCTATATCTGGCTTTTGTTAACTGAAGTATGGATCATGCCCGAATTTTGTATTCCATTTAGAATGTTTAGATGTGAGAAGTTTCCTATTAGAATATCTTTATATACGATGGATGTGAAATAAAAGTAGAATTCTATGTAATGTTTCATATGTGATGAGCCTATTTAAACTCCCTATGTATATCTAATGTGTAAATGGGAGGTCTATATAAACCTCACATGATAAAAGTATATGAAAAGTCTTAAATTTTCCACAATTTAACCTATGAAATGTTATGACGAATGCTAAGAGGTTAGTCTTAATCATCTTATAGGACAACGACACTTGTTAGTTCTAGTGGGTGATCCCCGTGTGAAAAACCTATAGGGAGTTGATACACATCGGCTACATTATATTTCCCTTAGAGTTTATCAGCGGTTCAGAGTCTGGGCTATGCACTCCTTGTCTTTGGTGACTCTTAATGGTTACTTGGGAGACTATCTAAGGTTCGAGGTCTACGCTATGTTGTCACACCACAGACTAGGGGATGCGTGACTAGTACTCGATACTTTATGCACCATAACATCAAAAACATTAAGTCTGGATCATTAGGGTCATAACCTTAATAACAACTCATATAGACAAAGGTACACAAGCTAAAAAATGGAAGAAAGAAACCCTAAATATTGTGTCCACAATACCCTCCATGAGTGTCATAAGCACTGGTCGAGACAAGGCCCCGACTATATCCAAACTATACAGTAAAAGTAAACATCCTATTAAAGTTCCACAAAGAGGTGGACCTTACAACCTCACATTTGAATCACAAATCCTAGTTGAGGGGTCAATTAGAATCCCTACCTGGACATGCACGTATGAAACAAAAATGCAGCATCCCAAGGCAATGGGACATCAATACGAATAATAATGTATTGGTATGAAAGGCGGAAATAAGAATCATAGATGGTTATTGTAAAAAGGGTAATAAAGATACCACCTGAAATAGAAACTCTAATAGCCTCCATGGATGACATCCTACCTTATATCAATTCAATATACATGGTATGCTTGCATAATCAAATGTCGTGATTACAAATTAATAGATGCAAATGCATGTCATACCCAACCATGTGCTAGAAATGGTGGTGCCTTCTAGTAGAGAACAGGCATCATATTATTCAACTTCTGGTTATATGTGTCTCATACATATAAATATAGGCAATAGGTCTCATACCTTCGTAATATTTCTTGGAAGTAAAATGCATAGCATATAATGTCATGGATTTGTAATGCATTTGCGATAACTGAATCATGTTGTAAATCTTGGCTCATTGGTACTCTTTTCCTCATAACATCATAGTCACTTTCGTATAACATGTAAATATGTCCTATAACCATATGTCTGTATATTAAACTAGAACACTTAAATCAAATTAAGAAAGGAAACATAAACCTGAGAATATTCATAAAGATCTTAAGGTGCTTCACCTAGTTTTATATTGGTTTCCTTAGTAATTTGTAAAAGGAGGTATTTCCAAAAAAAATAACCATGTCCTTTAGTAGTTTAAACATATGATTTACATTTAAGAGTTTTGGAAATCAACATATTATTATTATTATTTTCAGAAAGAAAAAAGTAGAGAGGAAGGAGGGTTGATTTCAAACTATTAATGTTCCTCCCTAATATTTCTAAGTTACAACACCTAAAAAATAATAATAATAATAATATAATAATAATAATAATAATAATAATAATAATAATAATAATAATAATATATACGGACCTACAGTCAAGTGAATAAAAAAAATGGAACATAGATGTCGAGTAACCTATATAACCGAACGAGTGGAATATCGACATAATGGAGTCACAAAAATAGGTCAGCTGCAATTCCAATGCCTTTGACATAAGGTCTTTCTAACAATATAATAGTAAAACAACCTTTCATGCAGAATATTAACACGTCACAATCAAAGTAGAAATTTAGAGCTTATTAGCACAGTAATTAGCTTAACGGACCCATTTTAAGTGCATGCTTCATCACCTTTTATTAATTAAAACCCCAAATTAATGACGTAACATACATTTTTGCAGCATCTATTAATAAGTGGATGCCTACACAATAGTTAACAACAACCAAATAGAATATGCCTGCACAATAATAAAAACTCTGTGTATCACGGCACCCCTCCTTTCCAACCACAAAATCACCACAACCAAATCCAAACCATGAGTCTTCAAACCATTAAACCACAAAAGTATATTTAATACATTCCTATAATTGTTTAGTATAACCATAATAACTCAAACTTATGGCTTCCTATCACCATCCTGTGAGTTCGTCCAATAGTTACGTTTGCAGTCATGTCTTTTTCTTCATAAGGAATAAGAGAATATAAGGTAAGAACTTTAACTTAAAATTAATGGAGCTTATAGTATTGTATTGTGTCTCCTCAATTACAAATAAGATTCTCAAATACAAGACGTTGAACCAAGAAGAAGTCGTCGCAATGCACTAATAAAATCAATGTTACATTTATTTATCTAACAATTAATTACCCATCTATAATTCTTGTTCTCTTCCAGACTCATATCAACAACAACCACACACAAACAAATAATTTCTGAAAATTCCAGCAACAACAACATCAGAATATACTTCAAAAACAGCTCAACATAACATATCTATTAAAATACAATTTTCCATCCCTCTATTCGTTTTCTTGCTTATATAACTAGCTATAACTTTGAATCACTCAATAAAATGAAGGTTAATAATTATTACCTCCAAACATCAAGAACATCATAAAAAAACTCACTCACCATGACAAATCCTTCAAACACAACCAACAAGGAGGAAAGAAGTAACATAATCTCTATAAACATTTTGAGAGTGAAACCACGTTGAAATCTTGTAAACATTTGCTTGGATGATAGGGGAACCTTTAGTGAGGATTTACAACTATTTTTCTTATTATTTGGTGAAAAAAATGAGTTTAAACGAAGGGAAACAAAATCTTACAAAGCTAAACCGACAGAGGGGCGAGGGCCCGCCTTAATGTGTCTGCTTGTGCAGTCTCACTAAAATCTGAATATCTCTAAATTTTGAAGTCGTATGGACATATGGTTTAGTGCGTTTAAAAGTAGTCTAGTATACTTCCGATTGAGTATATTCCGATTCTTCTAAATCTTTATAGATTGGCAGAAAAGCTCTTGAGGCATTTAACAAAAAAAGAGAAAATCAATCAAAGAAACTTACTCTAACTTTTGCTGACTTTTTATTTCGCAACTTGATGGACATCAAAACTTACTTACGATCATTGGAAGACTATATCACCTTATAAAACATAAATCTTATCATATAAGACACTCTTTTTATTATCCAAAAGGTACTGGATAACTTGATCTTTCGAACGGGCGGAATGTTAGAAGAGACATTATTTAACTCGAACTTGTTTAAGGACATCCTTGACCCATAACGTTAGTCTAATTCTTTCCTTTTTTTTTCTCCAGATTGTAATTTTATTCTACTTAAATGATATATCAAGTCATATAATCCTCAAACAGTTATGCAATGATACACATATTATGCGAAAGAACCAGGGGGTCTCACATTCTCCCCTTCTTAAGAACATTGTCCGCAAATAGATTCGCACAATATCTTGAAGTATTCTTTGTTGCTACTGCGCTATTTTCAAGTCTATATTTTATACGTCCTCAAATATTAAATCTTGCTTTGATAATCCACTTACAAGGCTTTGTATATCTAGCTCGCGACAAGTCATATAAACTGCATTTTTGAGGCATTAAAAGTCCAATTAAGTTTGTGAACACGAATAATTGTCAATTATTAAAATGCTAATCAACTTAAGTTGTCAATAGTTGGGGATATTTCTTTCTTATATCCTCCTCGGCTTCTAAAGTTATTTCCTCAACATTGTTATTCCTTCGTAACACTTTCGCAAAAAACACTTCTTTAGTCGAAAAATTTCTTACCTGTCAATCAAGAATAGCCACTAACACTTCAGCATATGACAACTCCTTAGAGACACAACTTTATTCAATGGGCATAAATCGTGAAGCATTTCCAATGCACTTTTAAAACATAGATACATGGAACACTAGATGGATTGCTCTCGATTATGAAGGCATATCAAGCTTGTATGCTACATAGCCAATCCTCCAAATAATCTTATATGGCTTTACATACCTTTGAAATGACTTAATGGACTTCCCGTTCTTGAAGAATCACATGATACCCTTCCTAGACAATACTTTCAAGAAAACACAATCCTTTACATCAAACCTTAAGTTTTGTAATCAAGCCTGGTAACTAAAATCTAACAGTCTTCTCTCAGTTGTCGATATTAGCATAACAAGGCTTCCAGCAATCCATGTCCATATGCCCATATCAATAACAGAGTCAAGCATTAATATCTCATTCACGTCTTCATAGGTATGTACATCACAAGACCAACATTACCAAAGTCTAGTCAAGTCAACATGCATATCATATAATTGAACACATAATCAATGTAACTTTATCATCAAGTTAAAATAGCAACAACTATGAATAAGAGTACGTTTCAACATAACCAAAGCAAGACCATTACTCATGACCCTCTTTAAGGACACTTGTGTAATGACTAAGCAAAGCCTGTAACCTTACTTAATCAAGTAAACCTAGCAAGAACCATAGCCAATGTCCAACTTCACATAATATAACATTAAGAGTACATAATATCATACTTTAGCAATAGATACCAAGTACATGTTCATAAGAGTAATCAAAATCATTTAGTGGAATTAACATGTAAGATCATCACATAAACATCATCTTTATCTATAAACATATACATACATAAGAACATCCTCCTAAGACTTCCCTGAAGGCTAGCTAGTGCAATGTTTAGGTAGAGTCCCATACCCCTACCTACACTAAGATAAGCCCCTTAGGTCATCTTAGTTAGAGTTTAATCCTTTAGTTCATTTTTCCTTTTTTAGGAACATCTTGCCTTAACCAACATAGACCACATGAGCTAATGTGGAATTCGGCGTCATGAAATCCCACACCGAAAGAAGGCGGACTACTTGTCAAGGTAGTACCAAAACATGAATATAGAAATTACGTGGATCCACTAGTTGGTATTGCTATGGGGGAAACATAGTTCAAGAAATAGGAGATATAGTTGGTACCATCCGTATGCTACATGCATTGGAGTCTCCATCTCAAGAGTACATTAGTGATCCTAACTTCCCTATGTGGGGAGGGACACTCCTCATTCTATTTCACTCGGTGCTAAGCTAGAGTCCCTTTTTGAAATGTCTTTAATACCTTTATTAATCATCATAGGTTAATGTAGGTCATAGGTTCTATCCCTTGTAGAAACATCATCATCATCATCATAGCTCAATAAGAATTGCATGAGTATTTTCTTTTCATTAAAATTCATATATGTGAAGTTAACACATTAACATATTCACATCATGATAAGCAAAATTGGTAAATCATCACCATCCTTATAACATTTAAACCTTAGCTGACACCTCACAATCCATAGTCAAGGCATTTCAATTCAACATCATACCAACCCTATCAATCCTAATACAAGGCATACTTCAGTACAACATCATCACTTAACCACAAGTAACCATAATTGAAGTAAAGAGTTGGGATCGCAAGACTTACCAAGTCTCCTTCATAATTTATCATCAAGTTCATACCATCAACCCTTAATTCAACCCAAAAAGGGTATAATATCATCACATATCAATAAAAAACATGGTAACAAAGTCAATTCATTAACTAAATTACAATCCATTACTATTTCATAGCTTAACATAATAGATTTAAATCAATTCCATAATATACTCCATACCCTAAATCAATTACTCAATAACTAACATGATAGGACTATAATTCACCCTAATCTATTCATAATTGATACAATAACATCATCTAGTAGTAAATCAACAAATAACCAAGTCAATTGAACCAATATTGCATAATTCATATCAAGATCATAACCTAGGGTAAAGGGGAATAGGTCATCTTCAACAAACTAGATCAATCCATCAAGATATAACATAATTGAGTTAAAATACATCTTAATATATTCATAATATTCAAAATAAATCATAAACAAAGTAATTCATAAAATCAATTTCTTATTGGGTGAAAACCACACTTTTGATATCAATTTGATGGAACCCTTTGACGAAAGAAGTCTTGAAACTGAATGGAATCTAATACCTTACTAATTGTAAGAATGATGGAGAAATTCGACCCTTTGCATCCCTTGAACCCACCCCTAGCATGGTCTACAATGGAGTTCTTCAACTAGAGAGATAAAGAAGAGAGAAGGAAGAGAATTTGGGTTTGGGAATTGTGAGAGTTTAGGTTAGTCTAATTAGCTTAGGGGATTTACATAGGTTGCTAACTAACTTAATTAGACCTATCCTAACCTATAATTAACCTCTGAACTAAGACAACTAATTAAATGACTTGAATGAAAACGTGCAGCAAAACCAGTCCTTACAGACGACACCATAATTGACGGATCGTGTGTCCATCAATGGTCAATGTGCACCTCCGTGCTGCACATCAGTCAATGAGTTAAGAGACTATGAAAAATTACCCTTTGGAAAAATTCACTAAGTGTCGATCGACGGTGTCCATCAACGCCCCGTCGATTGGACCATGCCTCGTTAGTTGCCTCCGTGTCTGGACACTGTCTCTAGACAGCTTTTGCCCCCTTTTGCAAGGGTCCTCCTCAAGGGCCCTTGGTTGGTCCTTGGGGACTCATCCCTGGACGTTTTAACTATGAACTAACTCTAATATGTGTTAGACACCCTTCCACAATTTTCATCATTTTACGACTCTTAAAATCTAGTTAAATAGGCTAAGGCACGCTAGCACCTCATTGAACTAGTTTTCGTACGTCATGGATGTTCTTTGAAGTTTTGGTTTCTTGACTCCCAAAATGACTTATATTCATTAAAATAAACCTTAAAATAGTGTCCAAAACTTTTGAAACTTATGTTAGGCTCTAGAACACGTCATATATTTTTGAAGTGTTACATCAAGGACTCTTAGGGTGCTCCTTGCGGAGTTATGCCTGGATGTTTCGACCCTTAATACGTCCATATAGATGTTAGAGTCCTCTCCTATTATTATGCACCATTTCAACATGTATAACATGAAATGGCATACTAGCACATACACATAAATATTTTCCAGACGTCTTGTTCGTTCTCCCACGTTTGACTTACAAAATCTTTCAAAGAACTAGTACAAGTTGTGACAAACTTTACTAACATGTTAATAACTATTAAAATACATGTGAGGCTCTAGATCATCCTGTTCATTTTGAGTGTTGTTCCAGCCCTTATATTTTTCAATAGACAATCCGGTTTCAAATTTTTTGTATGAATTTGCAACTAATTATTTTACAACCCGGTGGTAAATCAATTAAATTACAAGTTTAATTCGAAACCATTGATTCCATTTAATCACTTACAGCCTCTTTCCGCAAAAATGGAGTCATGTGAAGATAAAACGTTTTTTTTTTCAAAATGAGAGGGACATCTCAAACATTAAGAACATAAAAATCAGGACAAAAATGTTTTTCTACTCTAGCTCTTTACTTTTTCTTAACTCAATATCATTAATTTATTTATTTTTCGAAGTAGAACAAGAAGAACTAGGTTGTGACAAAATATTTTGTTCGATCCTCTGACCTCCACTATTTTTAGAATCACAAGGAAATTTATTTTCATGAAAAATAAAAACATCTGATTTAATTATAATATTATATTCAAGATTTAAAAATCTACAGGTTGTAATATTTGAAGCATAACCAAGAAATGCACAAGTAACTTTCTTACCCAAATTGGTAATCTTGGGATCCAATATCCTCACAAATGTTAGACAACCCCAATCTTTTAGATATTCCAAACCTGAATTATAACCTTTCCACAATTCAAAAAGTGTCAATTTAGACAGTTTATGAGGCACATGATTCAACACATAACAAGCAGTCAAAATAGCTTCACCCCATAAATTTAAAGTTGTGTCTAACTCAATAAGCATGGCATTAGTGAATTTAACCAAAGTTCTATTTTTGTTTCCTCTACTCCATTATTTAAAGGAGAGTAAGAAGGAGTAGTTTCATAAGTTAATCGCAATGATCTAACAAAAGAATTAAATTCATTTGATTCATATTCACGACCTCTATCACTTCTATGTTTGTTTTTCTTTCAAACTAATTTTCAACTCATAGAGATAAGTTTTAAAATTTTCAAAAGCATCACATTTATTTTTCATCAAGAAAACATATGTAAAATTAGAAAAATTATCAATGAAAGTGATAAAATATCTATTACCTCCACGAGTTGAAATTTCACCAGTTCACAAATATCAGTATGAATTAATTCAAACAATTCACTTTTTCGTTCAACTTGAACTGAGGCATTTAGTGATTTTGACCTTACTACAAGCCTCACACTTTTCAAAATTTTCTTTAACCGTTGGGATTAATCCTAAACTACTCATGATTCCAAAATAACGATCATTAATATGACACAATGCCAAAAATCAGTAGAAGAAAGCTTGTAAAGAAAATTAAACACTTTATTCATTTCAAGATTTAGTTTGAGAATCTCATAACAATCATACCCCTTACCTACAAAAATACTTTCTTCACAATTAAATATTGGTCATATTCAATAATATGTTTAAAGTTGTTTTATTAAGAAAAAAATTACACATGATTTTTTTCTTATGGAAGGACTATAAAGTATACATTTCAAAGTTAATACCCTTCCAGAAGTAAAACACAATTCTACATCTCCCGTTGAGAGCACTTTAGTTGTGTGAGCATCACCAAACATGATGATTTTGGGCTTCTTAAATGAGTGTATTTTTTAAACCAGTCTTTATCATAATAGACATGGCAGTTTGCACCAGATTCAGCCCATCATCAATCAACACTCTTGACCATATTTATGTTTGTAATTACCTCCACAAAAGGTTATTCGGTTAGGACCACGTTTCAAGAATATGCTAAATCGAGCAATATGCCCACTCTTGCCACAAACAAAACACATTTCCTTGTCTTAAATTTATTGATTTTGTGTTTTTGGTTATTTTCACCATTATTTTCTTGGGTGGTCTACCATTATTTTTCTTAATTTTTTCTTCTTAGGCTTCAAAGAAATATTTTTGTGAGATTCAAGATTAGCATTATTTGAAGTAATTAAACTTACCTTCTGTGTGATGTTGATCTCTTCTGTTTTTAAAAGTTCATCTTGGCCCATTGCCTCTTCCTCCATATGGATTTTCATTATCAGTGTCTGAAGAGAGGTTTTCTTTTGCCTATGGCACATAGCTTTTTTAATTTCCTTTCAAAAGGTTGAAGTTCATCAACTATGCCACAAACAATAAGGTTATCTCCAATTTTGACCTCCTCGGACCTGAGTTCTCAAACAAACATTATAAAGTATTGAGCTGTATCTACCACTGATTTATCGTCCACCATTTTAAATCAAAAAATCTACTAGTCGCATATTTGTTTACTCCACCCTCTTCGGTATCATACTTACTCTGCAATACTTTCAAAATTTTCTTTGACTAGATAAAGTACTATCATAATAATCATAAAAATTATCAGATAGACAATTAAGAATATAATATTGACACATATAGAAATCACCATCGTACTTTTCCACTTTCTCTAGATGAAAATAGTTTCATCATCATTCATAGAGGTGATGTCTACTTTATTAGGATTCTTCTCAGTTCACAAATAAGAAACATTGAGAATATTTAAGTAGAAAAGTATTTTACCCTTCCATCTATTGAAATTGTTATCATTGAACTGAAATGGCTTGTTAAGATCTTCCATCTTGACATCAACAGTTTTTTCAATTGTAGCCATTATGAATTTTCTTAAAATTGTTAGTGAAATTTTACTAGATAATAAATTTGCAAGATTACAACCGAATATAAAATGAAGAAATAAAATCTCTTCAGGATGAGGCGCGAATATCTTGCATTTTAAGGAGATTCAAGCCCACAGAAGCAAATGTTTTTCACTGGTCCAACAGTAGTCCTTCTTGACTTGTCCCCTTCAGGATACAACAACCTTAACACAAAGTATAACTCAACAACCCTGAAAAAGAGTTGAGCCCAAAGCTCCACAAAAAGAACATGTTCCTTCAACTAAAAAAAACTCATTTTTTTAACTAACATTTTTCCCCTCTATATTTTTTCTTGTGTATCACCAAATGAAGACTACAACTATTTATGGTAGAAGAAGTCTTCCTAGGGATAAATAGGAAAATAATGGGGTGGTAAATAGTAAAGATTAATGGTGTTAGGAGCTACATATGTTACATAGGTCATAAAGAATAATGGATTAATAAATAATGAGATAATGAGAGGGATAACTAATGCCATCAATGGTTAATGAAAAAGTTGCCAGTTTTTCTTGGCTCCAACGTGCAGTGAACTCCAATGTTCATTGAAACGTTTACAATGAAATCTGCCAATGTTATTGGCTTATAAAAAATGAGTATAAAATGTTGAAGTACTTTAATTATGAACATTATATATAGAGATAAATCGAAATCTTGTGTTGATTAACATTCTCGTTGTAGTCAAATCCCACTAGTAAATTGATTATGCAAGGCCTTATTTATTGTGACATTCGCAACATGGATGGTTTAGAAATTCAGGAAGATATTCATAAAAATGAAACAGATGTAAACTTGGATTGAATTATGAATATCCAACAAACAACAAAAGAGTTTGTTAAAGAACAATAACAATATAAACCTAATGGAAGAAGAATACAGAAGAGAACTTATATTTAAGCATATTTTTATGCCTAAGAGGTCAAAATGTGCCCATGATTTTATTATGTTTTGCGGATGATATTGAATTATTAGCTTAATTTTTGGTGTACTTGTGATGATTTTGGACTTACACACATCAGTAATTTCAGGAATCCTTGTAGAAATTGGAGTTGTAACGAAGAAAGAAGGAGAAAAGACGCCAAAAAAAAGTTGATCAAGTATGAAGACCCCAGAAACTGGGGTACTGAGAGTAGCGTCCCGCCAAGGCATTAAGATCAAAAGGATATTTGGGGTGTACTGATAGGTGCGACGCGCATGCCCCAAAAGATCACAAGAAGATTTCTGGCATATGGCTAGGCGCGACGCGCCATCTCTAAAAGATCAGAAGAAGATTTATGGCATACTAAGTGGTGCACCATGCCAAGGTGATTATTTGCATGCGACATGTTGACGTGATAAAAGGCACGACGCGCCAGCCCAATTTCAAATTTCCCAAGTTTTAAACATTTACTAGGAGTTCTAATTTGAGTAGAATTTGTTCTTAACTTTATCGACTATTATAAATAGATCCTTAGGCTGCCAATTATAGGGTTCGACATTTGTTTATTTCGAAAGAGAATCAATCAAGTTTATAATCCTTTTAACTCTTCTATTTTTTGGATTTTTGCGCGAACAATTATCTTTTCAGGATTTTTAAAATCATGAGTATCTAAACGCCCTAATATTGGGGTTGTATATACAAATTGATTGTTGAATATGTGAGGCTTTATGAATTAATCTTCGGTTGTCAATTCAAATCACTTATATATTGTTGTTTTAGTATTTCTTGACTGTCCATCTAGAGAAAAATATAGTGTCTAATCTTAAACTCGACCTGAGAAGAGATTATATAAAAATAATATAGAGAGTTCGGTTCACCCATTAAATTCAGGTGATTAGTGTTCAAGACTGACGCCCAGGCGAACACCTTGGTTGGTTACGAAATAGGATGAAATATATATTCTCGTTACTTAGTATATTTATCCCCGCTCAATGATGAAGTTAAATAGATAATTGGGTAGGCGATAAGAGGTGTGTAACATGGATCATACTATCAACCCTACAAACCAGTAATTTGGCAATTGAAGTTAGTTCTAAGCCAATAATATGATACGTGATATTCATTATATGGTACAGCCCTGGAATTTCATTTAAACTTTATTGAAACATTATATCAAAGTCGTTTACCATTGGTTACTTCCATTTATTTCATATTAGTCGTAGTTAATCATAAATCATCAACTCTTGAAATAGTTACTTCTATCTTTAATTGCAAAATTAAGTGTTGAATATAAGGTTATCATAAGTTCCTTGGGAACGATAACTCATTTCTAAAAGAATATATATTACTTGTGCGACCACGTACACTTGCGTGTACACTGGGGAGCCACAAGAACCTTGGAATATATACAACATTGCATCAAATAAATTCCGTATGAATCTAAACATGAACAAAATCATGACAATAATTGCACTTATATTCAGGAATTTTTTTCTGTCGAATGCTCTATGCAGAATCTGTTCCGGATTGACCAAGTTTGGAATACTTAAATGTGACATATGTAGAAAAGAGAAGGTTTTCATTGACGGATCAGAGTAACCGCAGGTATAGTGCATAGAAATGAAGAATAGTCATTGGTTCAATTTGTAAGATTGTAGCACCACCACAAGCAAGGATATATATATATATATATATATATATATATATATATATATATATATATACACCACCCTAAGGCTTCCCAAGCATACCTGGTACACCACCCTTAATACCAAATAAAAACTTAGCCCTCCTATCACCATGATTCAGTGAAAAAGGGTCACCATCAGCCCCATTAACCAACCTACTACTTTCTTTCAAGTTCTCATGTCCACACCCTAGTCCTTTCCAAACAATACCTGAATAGGCTGCTTGGATAAACTCATCCATATTTACTCACGTTCAAAATACTGGACAACCATAATCAATCCCAACACTTAAATCATGCACTAAACCTCTTGATCATATGCCTAACTTAGTAAACACCACTTCGATAACAAATAGCATACCAATATAATCACAAGTGTAACATATCCTAGACTTTAATCCTTATCCTGAGTTAACATTCACATGACAACATGTTCAATATGATCATATAAAATCCATACATAGTTTACAACACCATTCAAGTAACCTAGACCACTAATGATCCCTAAAACATTATAATAATGTTTAACATGCAAACCTAGTCTATACAATAACCATATCCCAACACTTAAAGACAAATCCGGCCATTCATAGACCAACATGTGACAAATATTAAACAATAAACAACCTTATTCTCTCATAGAACCCACACGAAAACAATTAGTAGACCAAGTGGTACCAAACTCAACAAATGTTAGTATTTATACTATATGTCGTATTCAAGACAACCATTAGTATTCATACCATTGTGGTAAATGTAGCAAATTGTTAGTATTCCTATACTTGCATGGGAACCGAGCATATCACAATCACAAATACTCATGCACAACACCATCACGATGAAGAATAATGCTTGAAACTCACAACTAAAGTAAAAAAAGGTTCATTACATGAGATTACCAAGATAATGTCAAATACATATCCTTTCCTTCGATTCCCCAATAGGCATTACAAGTGATTACCCTAAAGCAGTATACAAGCTCTCACATATATTAGACAACACAAATCACCTCAATATAAATGGCCTTATACTGAAACCATTATGAGTATACAGTTATTCCCCTTATTACCACAGTGAAATGGTTATAACCCAACAATTTCCTAACACCTAACCTTAGATTACGACCAACCACCTGAGCAACAAAACTCAAGTTTAATAATCAAGAACTAAAGAACCTCCCTTTATCCATTTTATTTTTTCCACCTTAGGAGCAATATCAACAACGTTTAACCATTCGGACTCCATGCCCAAAGGACTATACATGTAATACTGGTAAAGCTACAATAAATAATGCGGTAAAAATAGATTTATTTACTCAATTTGTAAAAAAGCTAGACTATTTGGGTGTCAAGCATCAAGTGATGAACCTTTACCATGATCTCTGATTCCGTGATAGTAAACCATGATAAATGAGCACAAAAATTCCTTGGGCTTTCAACTCCTTGCACTGTAATATGTATACGCCTCATTTCTTCCATGCCCCTGATGACTTTGTAGGGTTTTAGAACATCCCTCATGTGTTTTCTTCTTTCAAAGGTTATAAGAAAATTATAATTTTATATAACTAGATTGTTGAATTCCCTTCATCCTTCTATAGTGGTGGTGAAGGCTCTATTCAAGTACCACAATAGTTGGAAGCCTCCCATTATAGTGGGTTGATGTCGGTCCAATCAACTTCAAAATGACTAAATTCATCTTGTGTTCAGATTTTAAAATTCTTTCACCAAATTTCCGAAGTTTTTAAAATATTGTGCATGATGACATGGATAACGGCGGATTGTATCATTACAACTACACTGCTATATAGGGATATACCTCAATGACCCTACAACGTCACCCTACTTTACATGGTTAGGATCCTCTAGTGCCTAGACAGATGGATGGTTATCAGTGGCTCACCACAATAGTGTTATTTTTTCTAAATCATGAATTTTACCTCCTAATATTTTTATTATTATATTGCAGGTCTAATCCATGTCAAGAGACTTAAAAGGTTATTACATCTACTCTTGAAAAAATTTTTAATGTTGCATACTTGACGTGGGGTGAGATTCCACAATCAGTCAAGAGACAAATTTTCAATGAGTTTAAGATATACATGAATTTATTATTTAAATTATAACTATATATACATTTTGTGATTCATCCCTAATGTGATGGATTCTAAAAATAAATCTATGATAGTTTGTATGGATTCCTCTTCATGATAAGAACATCACAATTAATTATGAGAAAAGACCATGTCATGAATAGCAAACTCGTTTTTCAATGGTCGCATAAAAGGTAGAATTTCCAAGTGATGTAAGCCAAATATTTGGAAATATCTATGTCGACATTTGAGAAATCATAAGTTATTTAAGAAGAGGAGAAATTAGGGATCTGGTTAAACTTTATGATCACCCTTGTTGTTTCTCTACTTTTACAAGTTCAAGTACCACACTGGTTCCTCTTTCTCTGAGTTTGAGACACATAATATGTCCAGTGTAGGTTTTGGGAGATATGTTATGATATTTTAATGTTTCCAGAGATGAATTTATTTTCATGCTACTATTATTCATAGAGGATTCTATTTTTATTTGTATATTGTTTGATGGATTACATAACTATTGGGATGCTTCTGCTATCTTTGATTCTTGGCAAAATTTTCTATTGCTATTGCTATTTGGTATCTAATAAGATGAATATTGGTTCAATTGACATGGATAGGTGTTTGCTGAGTGTCTATCATAAATTCTCAAGTTTTGTTTCTCTGTCCGTTCCTCTTCTTAAAAAAAACTTAAGACTATTTAAATGTTGTCAAAGATCTTCACAAATATTTCGTTTACACCACTTAGGAATCCTACCACTTTAGCGATCATTATAAACAAGTTTGATATCCTACGACTTACTCTTTTCTCCAAGTTAGTTGTGATTTGCTTTCCATGAGGAGGAAACAATACACACTTTTCCGAAAATTATTTTTAAAATATCTCACATTAGGAATGAATAACAATACATATAGTGATTTAATTAAAATAATAAATTCATATATTTCTTAAACTTATTGAAGATTTGTCGCCTGAAAAATATCGGAATCTCACCCCATGTAAAGTATACAACATCAAAAATATTCCCAGTGGAAGATTGTAATAACCTTGGTTTTCTCGATTAGCGTGAATTAAATCTACAATATAACAATTAAAATATTGGGAATTCAAATTCGTAAATTAGAAAACTAACATAATTATAAGATGTAAAAGATAAATTATGTTGGAAAATATTGAAAATCACAAAAATCTCCTAATTTAATTTGAGGTTTGTCTATGAGACTCTCCTTAAGGATATTTCACACATTAAGGTGTATTTTTCAGCATTTGACAATCTCTTCTAGTATTAAAACTAGGAGCCAGAACATAAAAAAAATGTATTTTACTTAATGAAAATCAAGCAATACAAAATAAGAAAACATGTATTTCTTTTTATTCTTTTTTAGTTTGTTACCTAAATGACAACGTTACTATTTATAGAGTTCACAATTGACAACTCCAAATCTTTGCACAAAATGACAATCAATGAGTATTAATTGAAATAAAGGCTATAGACTTCATTACCAAATATTTCATCAAATATTTTCTCAATCAATTTGAAAAATGTCATAAGTGTAGTTAATTTATTGTCATATTAAATCAAATAATTGTTTGAAAAATTCGGAATAAACTACCATTAAGACTAATATAATATTGGGCAATAATATATAATTATTTCTTTTGATGAACTTTAATAATAGATATAAAGAATCCCAAAGATTATTCTTGTACTTTTTAATATGAGAACGATATTTTACCAATATCTCCCATAGAGATAACAAATTGAGAGCTCCAGATCCTTGCACAAAGTGACATTCAATGAGTAGTAACTAAAATAAAGATTATTACTCCAATTGTCAGATATTCCTTCAAATCTGTTTACAATCAATTTGATAAATGTCATAATGACAATTAACTCACTGTCATGGTAAACCAAATCACTATTTGAATATAGTTTTGATAAATACATAATTTTAATATAATATGGGACAATAACATAGAACTAATTCTTTTGAGCAACTTTAATAATTGATATAAAGAATCTCAAAGATAATTTTTAATATAATTTTTTTATCTATATTTCTCATTTATCATAGAACGAATATTAATGAACTTCAAAGGAAGGATTTAACATATGTTCAACACTCCATATTCACCAAGGCATTATCAACTTCAATCTTTAAGAAGACGAGATATAAAATTGAAATGCATCATCTTCGAGTTGCTAAGTGATGTCTTAATTTGGGGGAGGGGGGGTGAGGGTAAGAGTATAATACACACTGCATTATTTTCTTTTTCCTTACAAGGTTTTCACCTACTGGTTTTCCTAGGATGTTTTTTTATGAGGCAGCTATTAATGCGTATTATAAGATGTGTCTACTGTTTTTCCTTCATTGAGATTTTTTCCCATTGAATTTTCTTAATAAGGTTTTAAGAAGCACACTATCTATTAAGACATGAATATCAAAGGGGGAGTGTTGTAAAATATTTGTGGATGACTATGTGACAATTCATTGTACCTAACAATTGTGTGCAAGTAATGAGGCCAACACACTTTGATATTTGTATGGCCAAGTAACTTAAATTTAATAACGCATCAAATTTAGTAGTATCTTCTCTTTGGGACTATGTTGTAACTTCCTCCTCGTATTTAGGTTATAGATAAGTGTTACAATTTTCTTAGTTCATCTCTTTTCTGTAGAAGTTGTACATAATCTATATATACTTAGTTTACAATCAATAAAACATATCGTTCCTTTCATTCTAAAGGAAATTTTATACTTTATATGTCCACAAATTGATGGAATATTCATATAGAGGTCAAAATTCTCATTGGACTTGGACCTGAATTCCGTGAAATATGAGCTTCTATTTGTGCAAGAGATTCTACTATCTCTTATCAAGAATTTTGTGAGAAGCTAGTTGATCGTGAACTTTTCGTCAAGCATGAAGAATAAAAGAAGCCACTCTCAACACCCATTACTGCTGCTATTGCACAACAAACAAACATGCATCCTCGCTAAGGAAACAACTCTACTAGGCATTCAAATGAAAATTCCCCCAACACCAACCAGTCAAGGGGTTTCCAGCCATGGCATGCTAGCAACAATAACCAATAGCAGCTTTATGACCACACTCTGAAGTACCAGCTGTGTGACCGCCCTGGTCATTCTTCTAAGGTTAGCAGCTCACAATCACACGATCACATACAAGACCGGGCAAACGATACTGCTCGATATCCAACTCAACAGGCTCCTTGGATTGTTGATACAGGCGCCACTCATCATATGGCCTCCAATGCCCAAAACTTCACTGATATGCACACCTACCATGGTCCAAAGGAGATAGTAATCGGGGATGGTAGCACCATTCCAATATCTCATACTGGTAACATTTACTTAAGTGCATCGTATCAGCAATTTAAGCTTCTCAATACTTTATGTTCTCATTCTATAAAAAAACCTTCTTTTTGTTTCCAAATTTTGTCGCGATAACTATACATCCATTAAATTCTTTCATTTTTCTTAATGTGTGAAGGATCTAAGTACAGGGGCGTCTCTATTTCGTGGGCAGAATCGAGATGGGCTATACAAGTGGCCATCGGGCAGTGCACATCATACCCCTCAATGGAATGTTTTTGTTCCTCTATACCTGTGGCGTCGGCGTTTAGGCCCTCCTAATAATTGTACTTTAAACACGATTTTACATCAGTTTTCTCTTGTAATTTAAGTTTGTAATTCGTGTTATTCTAATAAAATGCACAGGTTACCTTTTTCTCAAAATTCATTACAAAGTCAACGACCATCGCAAAAACTTTATACTAATTTATGGGCGGCATCTTTTGTTTTATCAATTCATAACATTATGTCTTATTTGTTAACCACTACACGAGATACGTGTAGTTGTTCATTATAAAATCAAAAAAGGAAGTTCTTGATGTCTTTCAAGCTTTACATCCCTTACTTGAGTGTTTGTTTCAAGCTAAATTTATGTCTCTCTATACTGATGGTGGTGGTGAGTTTTGAGGTTTATCATCATATCTCAAAACTCATGGTATTGCACACTTAGTGACACCACCTTACACGCCTCAAGAGTTTCACCATTTGAATACAGCCATAGGCATGTATTTGAGACTGCCAAAACCTTGTTGCATCAAGCCTCCTTGCCCTCATCTTTTTAGAGTTTTGCCTGTCACCAAGCGGTCTACCTTATAAACCGTCTAACCACTCAAAATTTACAAAATAATTGCCATTATGAAATTTATTTCACGAGGCATGAAAGTATGAATAACTTGGAGTTTTTTTTTGGTTGTTATGTTTACCCGTGGCTCAAACCATATGCCAAAAATAAGTTAGAGCCGAAATCAACTCCTTGTGTGTATCTGGGATTTTATAATAAACATTACTACCACCAATGTTTTGATCCCCTCAAAAATAAATTGTATTTATCTAGGGGTGTTCAGTTTTTGGAAGACATTTATCCTTTTTTAATATTTTTTCGAAAATCTAATAACAGAGCACTGATATCGCTTGGGAAATTTGTTTTGATGTTCCATCTGTGACTAATAAACCATCTTAGTTTATATTCTTTTCGTCCCCTCCCAAATGATCTGCCCTTGCACCCTCTACTGCTCAACTAAATGCCTGTCAGATCAGAAGGTGTCTCTATTGCATTAGGTAATTCTCTTACTTTATCATCTTCATCATTGCCAGATACCTTTACACAACTACCAGATAATACTCAGACCTCAGCTTCACCCAAACCATTAATCACTTATCAACGCAAAAATCACCAACAACTAAGTACCTAAGTGTTACCACTCCCTTCCCCTATTCCTCCCACCAACCTACCTTCTCAATTATCTGCCAATAACCCTTCCCAACCTACACTTTCTTTCTGATCCTTCACCCGTGGTGACAACTTCAAGCCATCCCGTGGTCACACGCTCCAAAACAAATAGCCTCAAACCCAAGCAGTTAGTATCAGTGTTCAATACTCCTCCTCATCCTTTTTCCTCGTACATACAACAAGCACTTCCACTTCCTCACCCTCACTGGAAAGAAGCGATGCAAGATGAATTTGATGCACTTGTTAGGAATCGTACATGGAATTCATTTCTAGTTACTATTAGTTTTATGGCCCACGTGTGTTAGTTTTTATGGCTCGCCTCAATATTGTTTCGGCTTAATATTTAATTACTAACTAAATTCTAATTCTAATTGGATAAATATGGGAAGTTACTTATATGTGTGGAGAAGTGAAAAAGTGGGGAAGTTACTTAGTAACTTCCGAATACCCATTACCTCTTCTCCAACTACCCATTAAGTGGGGAGTTACTTCGTAGTTTTAAAACTACTCATTATCTCCACTATTCACCATGATGGAAAGGTGGGAATGATGTGAAAACACTTTTATTTAAAGGGTCCCCTATATGCCATAAAATTTATAGTCTTATCCATCAAAGTTATTCATAAAGTATATGGCAAGAGAGCGAAAAAACTTCTGAAGAATGAAAAGAAAGAAAAGACTTCCACTCAATTCAAGTCAAGATTTTTGAAAATTACTATGGTTGATTCGGGTATGTATTCTTGATTGAACTATCATAGTAAAAGATTTATGTGAAAATCCTATAGTTCTACTATCATGAATATTTTATAGGATTATGAATTCATAGATTGTTTATATTTTCACAATAATTAAAATCCTAATATGTGGTATCAAGAGTCTGATTTAAAAACTAGTAATTTTTAATAGAATTGTTTATTTTGAAATTATGTATATAAGATTAGTTAATCATCAAAGTGGTCTAATCTTTGAAGAATTAATTCAAAATAATAATGATTAAACGCATATTCAATTATCCATTATTTTGATGTTTATAATTGATATAACACTTATGGATATATTGAATGTTTTTGTTGTTAGTATTCCTATACTTGCATGGGAACCGAGCATATCAGAATCACAAATACTCATGTACAACACCATCACGATGAAGAATAATGCTTGAAACTCACAACTAAAGTAAAAAAAAGGTTCATTACATGAGATTACCAAGATAATGTCAAATACATATCCTTTCCTTCGATTTCCCCTATAGGCATTACAAGTGATACCCTAAAGCAGTATACAAGCTCTCACACATATATTAGACAACACAAATCACCTCAATATAAATGTCCTTATACTGAAACCATTATGAGTATACAGCTGTTCCCCTTATTACCACAAGTGAAATGGTTATAACCCCACAATTTTGTAACACCTAACCTTAGATTACGACCAACCACCTGAGCAACAAAACTCAAGGTTAATAATCAAGAACTAAAGAACCTCCCTTTATCCATTTTATTTTTTCCACCTTAGGAGTAATATTAACAACGTTTAACCATTCAGACTCCATGCCCGAAGGACTATACATGTAAAATTTGTAAAGCTACAATAAATAATGCGGTAAAAATAGGTCTATTTGCCCAATTTGTAAAAAAGCTAGACTATTTGGGCGTCACGCATCAAGTGATGAACCCTTCCCATGATCTCTGATTTCGTGATAGTAAACCATGACAAATGAGCACAAAAATTCCTTGGGCTTTCAACTCCTTGCACTGTAATATGTATACGCTCCATTTCTTCCATGCCCCTGATGACTTTGTAGGGTTTTAGAACATCCCTCATGTGTTTTCCTCTTTCAAAGGTTAGAAGAAAATTATAATTTTACATAACTAGATTGTTGAATTCCCTTCATCCCTCTATAGTGGTAGTGAAGGCTCTATACAAGTACCACAATAGTTGGAAGCCTCCCATTATAGTGGGTTGATGTCGGTCCAATCAACTTCAAAATGAGCTAAATTCATCTTGTGTTCAGATTTTAAAATTCTTTCACCAAATTTCCAAAGTTTTTAAAATTTTGTGCATGATGACATGGATAACGGCGGATTGTATCATTACAACTACACTGCTATATAGGGCTATACCTCAATGACCCTACAACGTCACCCTACTTTACATGGTTAGGATCCTCTAGTGCCTAGACAGATGGATGGTTATCAGTGGCTCACCACAATAGTTTATTTTTTCTAAATCATGAATTTGACCTCCTAATATTTTATTTTATATTGCAGGTCTAATCCATGTCAAGAGACTTAAAAGGTTATTACATCTACTCTTGAAAAAAATTTTAATGTTGCATACTTGACGTGGGGTGAGATTCCACAATCAGTAAAGAGACAAATTTTCAATGAGTTTAAGATATATATGAATTTATTATTTAAATTTTAACTATATATACGTTTTGTGATTCATCCCTAATGTGATAGATTCTAAAAATAAATCTATGATAGTTTGTATGGATTCCTCTTCATCATAAGAACATCACAATTAATTATGAGAAAAGAGTATGTCATGAATAGCAAACTCGTTTTTCAATGGTCGCATAAAAGGTAGAATTTTCAAGTGATGTAAGCCAAATATTTTGAAATATCTATGTCGACATTTGAGAAATCATAAGTTATTTAAGAAGAGGAGAAATTAGGGATCTGGTTAAACTTTATGATCACCCTTGTTGTTTCTCTACTTTTACAAGTTCAAGTACCACACTGGTTCCTCTTTGTCCGAGTTTGAGACACATAATATGTCCAGTGTAGGTAAGCATAGTAATAGCGATGGAGCCTTTGATCTTTCCCTCTTTTTTTCTTCTAGGTATTATAAGTTATGTCCCTAGACTCTTTGTACTTTTATTTGAATAAGATACTCCTTCACTAGATTTTGGGAGATATGTTATGATATTTTAATGTTTCCAGACATGAATTTATTTTCATGCTACTATTATTCATAGAGGATATTCTATTTTGATTTGTATATTGTTTGATGGATTACATAACTATTGGGATGCTTCTGCTATCTGAGATTCTTGGCAAAATTTTCTATTGCTATTTGGTATCTAATAAGATGAATATTGGTTCAATTGACATGGATAGGTGTTTGCTGAGTGTCAATCATAATTTTGATGGTGAAATTTTAATTTATTTTCTATTTCATGATAAAGGATACGTCTCTATATTCCTTACATGTCATGTTCATAAAAGGTTGAAAAACATACCACGATATAACCATTCAAGAATCAAATGATTAATATTATATCCCATAATATTAAATATAGAATAAAATTAATGTTTCTCCATAAAAAAAAAAAGTGAAAATGTCAAAAGTGAAGCAATAATTATGTCCCTAGATTTTCCCTTCTTGATTAAGAAAAAAAATTAAAATCAACTTTCATATTTTTTATTTATGTTTATTAATGATTATTCTATTCATCAAATATTCTCATTTCAGCATGATTAAAATTAATTATTAAGGCAGAGATAAAATCATACTAGAAACTCAAATTGAAAAATAACTTCAGTGTGCTACAATATAAACCCCTTGAGTAGTTTTTAATATAACAAAATTAAATTATATTACCCTAATATATATGAAATTCGTAAATATTAGTAAACAGCCATTAGAGTCAAAATTCAAACCTCACATTGAAATTAAATAAATTTTATTGTTCCGCTATGTTGACAATGCCTCGTGTTTCCTAGGATCTCCCTCTCATAAATTCCCAAGTTTTGTTTCTCTGTCCGTACCTCTTCTTAAAAATAAACTTATGACTATTTAAATGTTGGCAAAGATCTTCACAAATATTTCGTTTACACCACTTAGGAATCCTACCACTTTAGCGATCATTATAAACAAGTTTGATATCCTATGACTTACTCTTTTCTCCAAGTTAGTTGTGATTTGCTTTCCATGCGGAGGAAACAATACACACTTTTCCTAAAATTATTTTCAAAATATCTCACATTAGGAATGAATCACAATATATATAGTGCTTTAATTAAAATAATAAGTTCATATATTTCTTAAACTTATTGAAGATTTGTCGCCTGAATAATTGCGGAATCTCACCCCATGTAAAATATACAACATCAGAAATATTCCCACCGGAAGATTGTAATAACCTTGGTTTTCTCGAGTAGCGTGAATTAAATCTACAATATAACAATTAAAATATTGGGAATTCAAATTCGTAAAAATAGAACTAAACATTATTATAAGATGTAAAAGATAAATTATGTTGGAAGATATTGAAAATCACAAAAATCTCCTAATTTAATTTGAGGTCTGTCTATGAGACTCTCCTTAAGGATATTTCACACGTTAATGTGTATTTTTCAGCATTTGACAATCTCTTCAAGTATTAAAACTAGGAGCCAGAACCTAAAAAAAATGTATTTTACTTAATGAAAATCAACCAATACAAAATAAGAAAACATGTGTTTCTTTTTATTCTTTTTTAGTTTGTTAGCTAAATGACAACGTTACTATTTATAGAGTTCACAATTGACAACTCCAAATCTTTGCACAAAATGACAATCAATGAGTATTAATTGAAATAAAGGCTATAGACTTCATTACCAAATATTTCATCAAATATTTTCTCAATCAATTTGATAAATGTCATAAATGCAGTTAATTTATTGTCATATTAAATCAAATAATTGTTTGAAAAATTCGGAATAAAATACCATTAAGACTAATAAAATATTGGGAAATAATATATAATTATTTCTTTTGATCATTTTTAATAATAGACATAAAGAATCCCAAAGATTATTCTTGTACTTTTTAATATGAGAACGATATTTTACCAATATCCCCCATAGAGATAACTAATTGAGAGCTCCAGATCCTTGCACAAAATGACATTCAATGAGTAGTAACTAAAATAAAGATTATTAATCCAATTGTCAGATATTCCTTCAAATCTGTTTACAATCAATTTGATAAATGTCATAATGACAATTAACTCACTGTCATGGTAAACCAAATCACTATTTGAAAAGTTTTTTGATAAAATACTATTAATTCTAATATAATATGGGACAATAACATAGAACTAATTCTTTTGAGCAACTTTAATAATTGATATAAAGAATCTCAAAGATAATTTTTAATATAATTATTTTATCTATATTTCTCATTTATCATAGAACGAATATTAGTGAACTTCAAAGGAAAGATTTAACATATGTTCAACAGGCCATATTCATCAAGGCATTATCAACTTCAACCTTTAAGAAGACGAGATATAAGATTGAAATGCATCATCTTCAGGTTGCTAAGTGATGTCTTAATTTGGGGGGGGGGGGTGAGGGTGTGAGTATAATACACAATGCAATATTTTCTTCCTTAACCAAGGTTTTCACCTACTGGTTTTCCTAGGAAGTTTTTTTTTTGAGGCAGCTATTAATGCGTATTATAGATGTGTCTACTGTTTTTCCTTCATTGATTTTTTCCCATTGAATTTTCTTAATAAGGTTTTAAGAAGCACACCTATCTATTAAGACATGAATATCAAAGGGGGAGTGTTGTAAAATTTTGTGGATGACTATGTGACAATTCATTGTACCTAACAATTGTGTGCAAGTAATGAGGCCAACACACTTTGATATTTGTATGGCCAAGTAACTTAAATTTAATAACGCATCAAATTTAGTAGTATCTTCTCTTTGGGACTATGTTGTAACTTCCTCCTCGTATTTAGGTTATAGATAAGTCTTACAATTTTCTTAGTTCATCTCTTTTCTGTAGAAGTTGTACATAATCTATATATACTTAGTTTACAATCAATAAAACATATCGTTCCTTTCATTTTAAAGGCAATTTTATACTTTATATGTCCACAAATTGATGGAATATTCATATAGAGGTCAAAATTCTTATTGGACTTGGACCTGAATTCCGTGAAATATGAGCTTCTATTTGTGCAAGAGATTCTACTATCTCTTATCCAGAATTTTATGAGAAGCTAGTTGATCGTGAACTTTTCGTCAAGCATGAAGAATCAAAGAAGCCACTCTCAACACCCATTATTGCTGCTATTGCACAACAAACAAACATGCATCCTCGCTAAGGAAACAACTCTAATAGGCGTTCAAATGAAAATTTCCCCAACACCAACCAGTCAAGGGGTTTCCAGCCATGGCATGCTAGCAACAATAACCAATAGCAGCTTTATGACCACACTGTGAAGTGCCAGTTGTGACCGCCCTGGTCATTCTTCTAAGGTTAGCAGCTCACAATCACACGATCACATACAAGACCGGGCAAAACTATACTGCTCGATATCCACTCAACAGGCTCCTTGGATTATTGATACAGGCGCCACTCATCATATGGCCTCCAATGCCAAAAACTTCACTACTATGCACACCTACCATGGTCCAAAGGAGATAGTAATTGGGGATGGTAGCACCATTCCAATATCTCATACTGGTAACACTTACTTAAGTGCATCGTATCACCAATTTAAGCTTCTCAACTACTTTATGTTCTCATTCTATAAAAAAACCTTTGTAGATTAACCATAACACTTAAATCAAATTAAAAATGAAACTTAAACGTGAGAATATCATAATGATCTTAAGGTGCTTCACCTAGTTTTTAAATATATTTCCTTAGTAATTTGTAAAAGAAAGTATTTCCAAAAAAACATGACCTTTAGTAGTTTAAGCATACGAGTTACGTTTAAGAGTTTTGGAAATTGTCATATTATTTTTATGTTTTTTAAAAAACGAAGAACATAGAGAGGAAGGAAGACTGATTTTAAACTATTAAATGTAACTCGTACGTTTACTAGATCAGTTGCAATCCAATGCCTTTCACAGAAGGTCTTTCTAACAATAGTATAGTAAAACAATCTTTCACCATTAAGGAATCTAAATTCATGCTCAAAGGAAGTGACGCTTAGCCTTAACATACCTCAATTTCGGGTCTTGTAGCATTAATATGGATTTTACCCCTTCCTTAGAGTATGTAATCTACATCAAAGCATGTTACTAAACCATTGCAGACAAAATATTAACACGTCGAGGTCAAAGTAGCAATTTAGAATTTACTAGCAAAGTATTAGCTCATTAGATCCATTTTAAATGCATGTTTCATTACCTTTTATTCTCCAAATAAAAACCCCAAATTAATTATGTAACATACATTTTTGCAGCAGCTATTAACAAGTAGAGACCTACGCAATAGTCAACAACAACCAAATAGAGTATGCTTGTGATAAGAACTCCGTGTATTGCAGCACCCCTCCTTTCCAACCACAAAATAACCACAACCAAATTCAAACCATGAGTCTTCAAACCATTAATCTAGAAAAAAATATATGCTATACAGTCTATAATTGTTCAATATAACCATAATAACTCAAACTTACGGCTTCCAATCACCATTCTGTGAGTTCAATCAATAATTACGCTTGGAATCATGTCTTTTCCTTCATAAGAAATAAGGGAAGAAACTTAACTAAAATTGATGGATCTTATTTTATTGTAGCATGTCTTATAAATTACAAAGATTCTCCTCAAATACAAGACGTTGAATCAAGAAGAAGTCATTTGAAAATCAAAATGTAATAATAGAACCAACATTAAACTTATTTGTCTTACAATTAATTTCCCATTTATAATTCTTCTTCTCTTAAAGCCTCATATCAACAATAACCACACACAAACAAATGATTTACAAAAATTTCAGCAACAACAACATCAGAAAATTCTTCAAAAACAGCCGAACATCTCGTAACTATCAAAATATGATTTTCCAACCATCTATTCATTTTCTTTCTTATATAGCATAGCTATACCTTGGACTCACTCAATGAAATGATGGGTGATAATTATTACCTCAAAACAGAAGCAACACCACCAAAAATGAGACTCCATCACAGCGAAGAATCCTTCACGTCACAACATACGAGGAGGAAAGAAGTAGCATAATCTCTATGAACATTCCGAGAGTGAAACAATGTTTAAATCTTTTAGATATTTACTTGGACGATAGGGGAACCTTTAGAGAGGATGTGGAAATGTTTTTCTTATTATTTGGTCAAAAAATGAGCTTAAAGAAGGGAAATCAGATCATATAAAGCTAAGCCGACATAGGGGAAAGGGATCCACCTTCACGTGCATGTTTGTGCAGTCTCACTAAAATATGAATATCTCTCAGTTCTAAAGTCCTATGGACAAATGGTTTAGTGATTTGGAAGTATAATCGTAGACCTTAAATTTAGTATATTGGGGTTTTTATAAATCTTTATAGATTGGTACAAAAGCTCCGAGACATTTAAGCTATAATTCAGAAAAATTTATCAAAGAAACTTACTCTAACATTTGCCGACTTTTCATTTTCCAACTTGCTTGACTTCAAAACTTATTTACCATCATTGGGCGACTATATCACCTTATAAAACATCTTTCTTAGCATATACTGCACTATTTTTTTTTGCCCCAAAGGAACTGGAAAACTTGTTTTCCGAACGGGCGGTGTGTTAGAAGAGACATTCTTTTACTCGAACTTGTTTAAGGAGATGCTCTAACTATAATTTTAGTCTAATTCTTTAATTTTGTTTCCTCTCCTTTATAACTTTATTCTCCTGAAATGATACACCAAGTCATATAAGCCTCATACACATAAACAATGATATGCATATAATGCGAAAGAACCATAGGTTAGGGTCTCACATATGTTTTCTCCGGCTCTGAACTTACCATGACTTGTTCTTAGTAGATATAGCTATTCTATGTGTCGGTCAAACTTATTGGGATTCATTCGGATATTTACTTAACTTTCACACTGATTGGTAACGTCGTCAAAGATACTTCATCCAATGCTATGAATCGACGGTCATCAATCATTATATAGCTCAACCAAGGGTTGTGATTGTTCCTACACGGAGTGGTACTGAGAACATTTAAGCAAAGCACATATCAAGTTATGTTAGTCATAGTTACAAGAAATTATCGACTAAAAACATAACAAATTAGAGGGGGTGACACAAATGTCAATTAACAAATGGGGGTTTTGATATCGAATTAACAATAAAAACAATAAGAGAGACTAATGGGGAAACGAGATTCTTGGAATGTGACCGGAATATGAGATAAAAGACACTGAAGGGTAGTTGTTATTGATAGTACATCGTTGAATATATGCAACTAGTCTAGACTTTAATGGGGTAAATTCTCTCTCGAGCAACTTACCCCGAATCAACTCAGTTTCTCTCGAACACCGAGTAAACCAAGGTGCAGACTTTAAGAATATCTTCTTCCTTATCCCAATTACTCTCTCGAGATAAAAGCGTGGGAAATGGACTAGGATTCACTCTCTCGAGTTGAGCCCATGACGACCCAATAACCACCAGTTATCAACTTTGTAGTTTTAGTTTATAAAACCTCTCTATTGATCAAGCCAAAAACACTAAGGTGAAATCGTATTTGAAACTACAACCTCATTTGATTCAAACACAACTACTAAGTGAAATCACATTTAAACAACGAATTTACCAACAATAAGCAACACCAAACAATAGATTTACCGCATATTCACAAAATCATACCCCAAGAATTGAAGTTTTAGCAACACATAAAGAAATGAAAGAAAATGATACCAAATCGAAGTAACATTAACTGGATATGATTTATTTTCGCTTCAATCAATTCTAGGATGAAGAATTTCCTACACCACTTTGAATTTCTTCAAGATGAGAATCTTCAAATCCCCAAAGGTTCAAGAGGAAAGTTTCCCGAGAGATCCCAAAAACATAAAATAGAAGTCTAAAAATTACTTTTCAAAACTATAAAATTAGATACTAGCTAAATACACTAACAAGTTTTTATAATTTTCAAAAAGTTGTGCTACGAAGGACCACTCGGCACACTTAGTCGAGATCGCCACTCAACGGGGGTGATCCGTTGTTTGGTATATTCATTGTCTTCTTGCGTTAGCCTAAACATCTTCATGTTTCGGATCATTAGGTGACATAGTACTGCTTCTCGAAATTTATCGGCCACACGCCGACTTCTCCTTTTCACCACCAACGTGATCCTTTCCTTTAGTGCTCAGCTACTGGAACAAAAGGTGAGAATGGGACCTTGTAACGGCGCTCCGAATGGGTTCGGCAATCCTGAGGTCTTCACTTCTTTGTTCTTTTAGCTGCCTTTATTCCTTTTTGCTTGATGTCCATGTTTTGTTTCTAAGTATATATACTTGAAACTCAAGGTATTGATCTGTTTTTGACACAAAATAGTCATTTGAGGACACTAAACCTATCAAAATATAGCCCTAGATGAGTCCAAATCATGGACTCATCACACACAAGCTAACCGTTTTATTTATGGGGGCTCAATTAGGTTTAGTTAATTACACTTATTTCATTTATGTCCTTCGTATATTTGTGTGTGTTTCTTTTATCTTTCCATTATCTTGACCATTGTTTGTGCTTTATTTTTGCATTTTATATTGCTTTTACTTTTCCTTCTGAATCGGCTTATGATGCCTTCAGAGTACCTGTTGTTTTGATATTCATGTTGCACTCTTCCTCTGTATCGTGTTGTAGATTTGAGCACTAGCTACTAACATTGATAATTGATCATATTACAGTTGTAGTTCAAAGGCGAGGGTGAGCACTTAGTGTCTTGGATTTAGCTGCCTTTAATTTTATTTTGATAGCTACTCTATTGCATTTTGAGATAAACTCTGTATTTTGGGTTTACTTTTTGGAGTTTTACTATTTTGTTGTAGAAAGCTATGTACTTGTGAATTTCAGGTTTTGGGAGGGATCTTTTGTATATATTATTTTGGTTTGCTTCATCTGGTATTCTATTTCTTTTGTTAAATTATTGCTTCTGACAGCTTATCTCTACCCTTACACCCATTACTTCTTGTTTCGGGTAACATGTTGATTACCTGCTAGTGAGTTATAGTAGGTGTCATCATAACTCTGAGAAATAGGTCGTGATCAAAAACCTGATCGTGAGCATGGATTCTAGGTTTGGATCATGAATTATAAAGCAGCTTTAGATCTATGAAAGATTTCTTGATCAGCTTTGAAAGGAAAGTTCTTTGTGAAATGTGGAACACTTGTGAATCGTCAACGCAGAGGCTTCTTAATGTATCTATCTTATGATCTTATGACCTTTTAGGATGGAGAAGGAAGTTTGTGATGAATACCAAGCATTTCTCTGCCAATTTTTGGCAGCTTGACAAATATATATGTAATTAGTTGATTCATATCATTCCTAACAGTTGACAACATTTGATTGGTTTTTAGGTTGACTTGACATACTTAATCATTTCATGATTTTGGAGAGGCCGACTTTTATGTAAGCTGAAATTTCAATTAACTTCATAAATGTTAAGGTATAATTTATAGATTCAGTCAAATTAGATTATAATATCATTTGGACAAATATATCTTGAATTCAAAATATGATCCAAATTAATTTTTAAATTGAAATTCGATAAAATTCGAATTGATACATGACCAACATATATATGGAGGAATATATAATTAATCCCAAATCTTGTAACTTTAGAAACAAGTCTTGATAGAAATTATTACGACTAAAAGTTTGAGAAAGAATAATAAAAAGAGAAAGGTAAAATAATGAAAAGGGAGATGACATGCATGTTAGTTGTTACCTAAAGATGAAAAATTGGGACCCATATTGCCGGCTGAATATGTTGCATCGCTGATTTTATCTATGAGAGTTACTCAAAAGTCAAGATTTTATGTTTTCCTTCAGTCATCACAACTTTGAATATTTATTTATGTAAGACTATCAACCTATTTAAAAAGTACCAACTTGTGGAACATCATCATTTTGTGCTTGAATTTTGTTATTACCAACTTCACTTTTCCACTTTTGGCTCATTTATTCATAATTCCAACTAATCACAGATTAATTTGTAGCACATGGCTAAATTTTGCATTTGCTTATTTTATTTTACCCAAAGTTTCTTATTTTTTAATTGTAATGAAGATATTACTATTTAAAGGTGGTGAATGTTATGGTATTTACTATTGGCTTTTAGCAGAATTAGCAATAAAGAATTGGGTGTGCTTTGTAGGAAAGGAAAATAGTTTTATGAAAAATATTTTTATAATTTTTTTAAAAAATAAGTTTCTTTCTAACTATATATTTTTTACTTACGAATAAGTAAAAAAATAATATTATGTAACCTAGCAAAACACTAAAGAAATGGGAGGGGACAGGGAGTGGGACCTGCGGGGTGGGATGGTCAAAGGGAAGGAGTTAAGGCATTGAGTTGGTGGAGACAACACACGTCCTTTATAAAGAAAATAATTTTCGTCATATTTTTAAGGAACTTATTTTCATAATAGGGTAAAATAGGAAAATATTTTCCTCCGTGCCGAACACAAAAGTCACTTATTTAGCTTTTTCCTTGTCTCTTGATAATGTTTTGCTACTAGTAACATCTACAACCTAAACTGGGGTGTATATATATCATTCTTCATATTAATTTAGGGTGAAAAGGTCATTGGTGTCTCGGTTGTTATAGTTTTGGAACATTTGTTCCTCTGTCATTATATTTTTGGGACATTAGTGACCCTGCCGTCATACTTTAAGGACATTGGTGCCCCTGCTCCTTCGTTAGAGTGAAGGGCATATAAGCTCTAATTTATGGATAACATGGACACCGATGTCCAAAAAGAATGACGGGGTATGTGCATACCATTTACGATAGTTCGAGGGTATATTTTTCATTTTTTCCTTAATTTAGTGTCAATAAGCATGTCTAAGGTGATATATTTAGATCATATAACAATATACATATAAAGCAACTAAAAATAAATGTTCCAAGTAAAGAAGTTAATTTTTATTGTACTTGCATTGGTCTATCCCACGAGTCTTTATATTATAAAATCATAAATGATATAAACACAGGCTAACAGACAAGAGAGGGTTTTGTCCATCTGAATGAATGATTTTTCTTTCTCTAATAAAGTTGTTCGTATAAAAAAGCTGATATTTCTTTCCTAAATCGTTACAATTATTTCCCCCCCTTCATAAATGACATCAACTCATTCTTGCTTAAAAACAACCCTCTCTTCCATAAACCAAGGGAAAAAGAGAAAGATGTGGGGGCCTTTTAAGTACTACACATATTCAACTAAATGTTTTTCTAAAAAAACAAATAATAAATCAAAAAGGGTTTATAGTCTTTTCTTTTTTAATTGTTTGGTGGAGTTAATTTGTTCTGAATACAAAGATAACAATCTTCAACATTGAATTTGGGTTAGTGATTGAACACTTTGGTCCATTTCTATAATTAAAAAGATAAGGTGAGACAATAGAAGTATGTAAAACTGACCAGTCATGATAAATTGCTCAAAGTCCATGAAAAAAAAATGTGAAATTGGAAGAATACTCGTAGTCTCTCTATTACATATTCCCACAACAAAACAAAACTAAAAACAAGCAAAAATAAATAGCAATTACTAAGGACAAATTACAAAACTTGAAAAGCCAAAATGCAAAAAAAAAAAAAAAAAAAAAGAAAAAAAAAAAAGGATTTAGTACAATGTTTATTCCAAATTCACATTCATAACCCCAACAAATAGGGACAATAGGACATATAAATCATCACATGAATTTCCTTGAATATTCCATTCTTGATGGAATCATACATGATGAATTCAAATCTTTTTGTTGTGTTCAATTGTACATGGAATAAAATCAACAGCTCAGGAGGGATAGACAAGGAAGGAGAACGAGAGTTGAGTAGGAAAGAAGAAGGAGACCAAACAAACCTTACATGAAGAAGTCATGACGTAAGATTTGCGAAAAAAGAAAACATAAAGACGTAAGAGATAACACGGGGTCTTACAAGGTCAAGAAAAGGTCTTACAAGGTCAAGAAGAATGGGGTAGGTAGAGGAACGAAAGGCAACAAGTCAAAAAAGAGAGAATAGACAACAGAAAAAAAAAAAGCGGTGAGAAAAAGCTCAGGTAGGATAGCACCGAGATTAAGATGAGGATGCGACACTCATCGTTAGGAAGGTGAAGAGAAAGCCAAAGCCATGGCTAAGAAGGACCACTAAACATGTCATTCTGCTTATACTTTGCAGTTTTTGCAGCCTTTGGGTTGAAGCAAGCTGACTCATTATTAGTCCACTCATACATGCTACCTGCATCCAAATAAATTTTAAACAAGAAAGTTATAAACTTTTACTAACACAAAGGAAAGTAAAGCTGATGTGGTAGCTTTTGAAGGAAAAAACTAAGGTTATGGAAAGATAGGTGGGAGAATAAAGGGAAAAAGAAAGTAGGGATACCTTGTGGAGATTTCAGTGTTCTTTTCTGCAGTGCAATATTTGCTCTCAAACCCACAAAAAGTGCACAAACTAAAGAAAGATCATAGAGGAGCTAAGTAGAGGAGAATGAAGAAAGAAAGGTTTAGAATGGGCTTATAAGGAGGTGGCCAATGGGCTAACAGTGACACCTCCAAAAGCCCTGAGAGACTGTGAGGGATATGAGACCCTATTTTTCTTGCGCTAAATTATGAGAAAATTTAATTAGAATTTTGGCAAAAAAAATATTAAATAAATTATAATGTTTTTGTTTTAAAATAAATTGATACTTTTTATATTTTTTAATTATAAAATTAAATATGTTTTAAAAGATAGAGTAATATAGATCAGATATCATTTTAGCCAAATTTTGGCCAACTTCTTTTTTTCCATTTTCCCTTTTTCCTTCTGCCCCAAAACACAAAAAAATAATAATAATAGAAATAGCAAATATAATAGTCATAATAAGGTTCTATAGCAATAATTCGTAATAAAGGTTATAGTTTGTATATTTTTATCACTATATTTCTGTCAGTTTACATATTTTGGTTTGCGAATATACAAATAAGGTAAGTATATACAAATATATATTTATACATTTAGAAATATTTTAAAACTCCCTTTGTATATACTGCTTGTCATTATACAAACAAGATAATTTATCATGAATTTTTCCTAAATTATATATAAATAGTTAGGGTAAGCATATACAAAATATTAAATTTATACAATCAAAAATTAAATTATAAAAATTATTGTTTTATACAAATCAAGAGAATTATAAAAATCATATGAATAACAAGAATCGGATAAACTATAACTACGAATTATAATTCTTTTATATTATATATAGTGCATAATATAAACTAAAAGTTTGTTATTCTGCGTTTTTTAAATAAATAAAAAAAAGAAGGGGGGGGGGGGGTTATGTATTTGCACTTTTGCTTTTCATTTTGTGTAGTTGTTTAATTTTTTTCAATCTTTCAAGGATGAATAACTTTGCAAACGACATAAATTTATATTTCTGCATTATAATATTTTTACTATGTCATTTGCTTTTAAGGAACTTATATTTTTACTATATTATTTGCTCTTACGGAACTTATGCATCCTTAAAAATATATTTAATTGATATCCATAAATAAATATTAAAGATGAATGTATTTTGATCGGTCCATTTAAATGCAAATCGAGCAATCAAATGAAAGTAAAAAAGAAGGCAAATCCATAACATAAGCACAAACTCATCAATTTCGATATTTTTTTTTAACGTTTGGAACTAAAACTTACATATTAATAATACATAATAATGCAAATTGTTTTTAAGTGGTCTAACACATTCTGTATTTGAAACTAATCAAATTTAACGTTTCTTGTTGAATTAGCACGACTCATTTATGTGAGTATATATATCTTTAACAAATATTATTAAAATAATTCAAAATAAAAAATCAATCATAAAAATATAATATCATAATAATTATTTCGACCAAAGTTTAAATATTTTTTTAAAAAAATTTCTAAAAAATAAGAAAAGAGGAAAATACAAGAAGATTGATTTGGTGGGCATAGGGGTCAACGAGGGACGGCCAGTTTCAAGGAGGTCGTAACTGCCCGAAGAGGCAGACCGCGCTGCCCGGCCGACCGTAGTCAAATTATTGGCAAGGAAAATACTCCCTCTCGTTTCGTCCTAGAACATAAAAAATAAAAACAAAAGTCAAATTAAATAGAGCCAAAGAATCTCTTGGGTCCACTTCACTCAAAATTACTCAATTTTTGTTTCTTCTCTACCACCCTAATCTAACAGTGGTGAATTTTTTGTTAATATTTTTTCAAGAAAAAAATGTGATAGGTAAAATCAATGGGACAGGCATTTTTGCTTATCATTATTTGATTTGACATAATTATTAAATTTTAATTATTGATGTGCTAGTTAATCGTATAACTCTTTTTTATTAATATCTTGTATTGACTCTTAAAAATAACATAAAAGATAATATTTAATGATAAAAGTAAAACATGAAAATTTTCTTTTATTTTTTTTATATAAAATATAACAAGTAAAGATGAAAATTTACTTTTAAAATATCTAACAAAGTAAAAATGAATAATAGAGAGGTGATATTTTAGTAAAAGTAGGTAACCCGCAATCCAAGCACAAAACTGAAATGCGCTTTTAAAAAAAATGAAAATAACAAAGATTAGTATATATATTTTAGTACAACGACATATTAATTCATGTAAAGTCTTACATCATGATTTAAGATTTAAATTATTTATGGACATAGTTTAAGGTATAATTTATTATTCTCATTTTTTTGTAACTTTATAAACAATGAAATATTTGGCTCTTAAAAAACATCAAACTTCATTAAAAAAAAAAGGATAAATATGACAGAAAAATTCAAACGTGCATCTTCAACATTCAATAATTTAATTATTATTTTTAAAAAAAAAAAGTAAAAAAAAATAAAGAAAATACTAATATGGTGAAAATAACAAACAAAATAAATATATTCATTTATTTATTTTGAATACAATAAAGGAGTAAAAGTTAAAGGAAGGAAATGAGTATACGATAATTGTGAGACATTATTAAGAATTACTGACAGCTCAAAATTTAAAGCAGATGTAATTAAAATAAGAAAGAGGTGAAGTAAAGGGAATTGGGCGACGAGAATAATATTTGGGAAATTGGGAGTGCAAGCGTGTGGCACGCGGGCAACACACAACAATACGCATTGCCTTCACAGTCTTCTATGATCCGGTCAAACACAACTCCTTTGTTCTAAGAGAGAAGTAAAATGGTGGAATTACTATCTTATTTTAGAAATTTAGGAAATAAATCAAAAGTAGGAAATGTAACTTATTTTGGATTTGATATTTGGTATTTATTAAATTCAAAACTAGTTACAATTTATTCATCTAACTAATATCCTTTCATCCAAATTTACTTTTCTATTATACCAGTTTTAAATGTCCAACAATATTTGTGTAGTTTATAAAATCAATTAATGATTTACCATTTTGTGTCGAATATAATATTGCTATTAAATATTATTCATTTTTGTATGATTAAATAATTTATGTTTAATAAGGGCGCTTTGGAAAATATTAATAAAAATAACACTACACACACATTTAAGAGGTTAAATATCAAGTTATAAACAAACTTTTTAAGAATAAACTACTTATAAAATATTATTATCAAGTTATAGCATATCAAGAAATAATATATTATTCTCATTAATTTTTAAAAATAATAATTAACTTATTTAAATAATTCAATTGCCATATTTAAACCAATGTAGTTAATTAAATTTATTATTTTAAGTTACCTTTTTTAAACAAAACTCTTAATTAAAGTAATTTAAATTAAATATTATTTAGTTACCTTTTTAAAGATAACTACAAAATAATAGGGATTTTATCAAAATATAAAACAATTACAGTTTTATTTTTAAAACTGTAAAACATTATCTAAAAAAATAAATAAATTTATATTCCCCAAATTTTTGTTCTTCCCCAACTCTTTTCAAAATCATTACATCTGCACGCCTATCAAAAAATTTCACCAGTTTCGCACGCCTAAATTTTCTCTCAAAATCACTTCTCTCTTAACAGTCTTCTTCAAGAATTCTCAAATATTTGCATTCAAATCTTCATTTTTAGCACTCAAATCTTCAACTCTTGCGATAAACAAACCGTACAATGTCGAAAAGAGGCAACGAAACCCCGAGAAAAAGTAGAAGATTGAATGAAGAAGCAAGTTCAGACGATTTTCATGCTCCATCTTTCGAAATTTTATCACAAACACAATCTCAACCTTCATCTGTTAAAGTTAAATCTAGATCAGGGAAATCAACAATAGAAAAAAAAAAACAAACAAACATCCAAAGGAAAACGTCAAGAAGAGAAAAGGGAAAGAAAAGAAAAAAGTAGATGAATCTGAGAAAAGGACGAAAGAAAGAGGAAAGAAAAGGAAAGGAAAAGAAATCGAGGAATCATCAGATTCTGAATCTGATTTTGTGGAAGAGTTGATAAAATCAAAATCCAAAAAACCAAGAGCATCTGAAATCGGTACTTCACATTTACAAGAAGAAGAAGAATCAATTAAACCCAAAAAAAGTTCAAAGGTTAGTAAAAGTTAATTTTTTAAAACTTTTTTATGTTCTGTTATTTTTATTTTATGTTATTTTGGTATAAAATAGTTAAAATACAAATTTTGTGTAAATAAATAATGTATGAATTGTGTATGATTCACTGTATGAAATTTTTGTGTAAATAAATAATGTATTTTTTATGTATGATTCACTGTATGAATTGTGTATGATTAACTGTATGAATTGTGTATGATTCACTGTATGAATTTTGTATGATTCACTGTATGATTCAATGTATATATAAAATGTGTATGAATTGTGTATAAATTTTTTTTTTATCAAGTTTTTGATACTGTTGAATAGTAATATCCATAATTAGTTATACTTTATATTTTGATTGGTATTTTTTGGTGTTGAATATATTGTGTATGAAAGAATGTTGTAAGTTTGTTTGAAATGTGTATGATTATGTTTTGCATACTATATGTATGAATTATGTATTTTTCAATATTATGTTGTAAGTTTGTTTGAATTGTGTATGATTCACTGCATTAGTTTTGTATTACATGTGTATGAATATGTGTATGATTAATGTATTTAATTTTTACAATTTTTTAGGAAAAGAAGGCACATACACATTTGTCTTCATGTATTAACATAAATGTGTTTGCGGATTTGTTGACCTTTTTAGGTCAAGACAAGTTTCAACAATTCCTAGATGAAACACCTTTTGAATTTTTTTATAATTTGCATCACATTAAAATCCAATGTCAATTGTTGAGACACTTATTTATAATGGGGGATGAAAATGTTAGGGATGACATGTTTGTCATTAAAGTAAATGGTAAAGATTTACATTTTGGGTTAAAAGAGTTTGTTGCTATAACTGGTTTGAAATGTGGACCTGTTTCTGATTTTGTATCTGATCCACATGTTCCAAACAGACTCATTGCTGAAAATTTTGGAGATTTTAATAAAGTATCAAAGTCAGATTTTTATTACAAGTTTAAATTGCAAAATTTTTGGGAAGAAGATGACCGTCTAAAAATCGGGATCTTGTACTTTATTTCTTCATTTCTGACTGCATCAGACCCTTCAAAGACAACAATTCCAAAATTGTATTTTGATTTGGTAGAGTCTGGACAGTATGCCACTTTCCCTTGGGCAAATGAGTGTTTTAATTTAACACTCAAAGCTTGCAATAAAAAATTCAAAAAAAATCCAACCTCATTCAAATTCAACCAGTTCCACATAGCACTGCATATATGGTTTTATGAGTGTTGTCATCCATTTGACAACACACTTGCTATACGTATTTCAAATCGCACACCGAGAATCCTGAACTGGAAGACACCGAATGACGTTAATTTTTTTTGACGATTTGAGAAAACAATTTTCAGAACTCATGGAAATCAGGTATTTTTCTTACAATGTTATTGCATTCATTATACATTTTTTTTTGATGCAGCATAAATTCAGAAATATTGTCTTCTCTGAAGAAGAGTTAAATCTAATGGACGAAACCATCTTAAATCAGTCCAGCAGCCACCACGATTCAGAAAATCCAAGATCATCGAAAATCGTGTTGTTGATAGTGAACATAAAGTTCAAGATTTGAGAGCTGATATTGCAGAGGTACAAGTAAAATATTCAAATAAACATAATTTTTTTAAATTATAGTACACATATCAAATACTTATTTTTTAATTAACAGGTTAAGGCAGAGTTGAAAGAACTCAAAATCACTGTAAGTTCCAACATATTTTTATATAATTATAATGACTTTATAAACTATTCATGTATAAATTTTTTTATGTTCACCGATAAGGTTCACAAGCATATTCCAAGATTAAAAACACATTTCATCCTCAAATGGACTTTGGCGTTGTCAAAAATCGGAGAGAAGAATTTTTTTCACATAATGAGTCAACGGGCAGGCAGACCTTGGGAGGACGGGGTAAGACCTTTTTTCAACTAATTATTATGGTTTTGAGTTGCAGTGTGATATATGTATGAATATTTTCTGTATGAATATGTGTGGAACAGTGAATGAATCAGATAGTTATTTTTTTTGTTACAACAGCATATTAATACAATAATGTATTATCTCCGAAAGAAGGCAAAATACTCCCAAACAGTCACTTCTAACAGTACTGTTGATTGTTGGTTTATGCCATGGGTTGATAACATTGAGAAACAGTGGAGACAATCACAATGTGACATGAGATGCATATCACCGGGCCATGATGTTGAACAGTGCATTAGAGGATATAAGCTGCTTGCTAACATTCCGTGGGATAGGGTTGACGAAGTAATCATCCCAGTCAACATCAATGACAAATTCCATTGGTTTCTTGTTGTATTCCGAATCAAAAGTAGATGTCTATATGTATATGATTCGATGATGGGAGAATCTGTTCATTCAAGGAAAGTCAAAGAAGCTGTTGATAAGCTTGCAACCATGATTCCTTTATTTCTGACGAGCACAAGTTTTTATGGCAAAAGACTTGATTTGTATGCGAATAATCTCCCTGATTATCAACAGAAGTCTCACTCTAAACCTTTAAATATCAAGAATGTTACACATGTTCCTTAACAAGAAGAAAGTTCAAAGTATGTATATTTCTTTCATTATTTTTTATTCATTTTAAATTGAAATTGCTATATATTCATTACAATTATTTTTTTTCAATTTGTTTACAGTAGTTGTGGTTTATACACATCTCTATTTGCCGAATACATGAGCAATGATGTTTTTGATATATCACATATTGATATTGATTCAACATATCATCGTCAAAGATATGCTACATTACTTTGGCATTATGAAAAATCAAAGAATGATGAAGGCGCAATCAGTGAAAGTGAAGTTACAGAAACAGTTGCTAGCAAGAAGGGTGGACCTCGAACTCATAAAGAACAAGTTATGGACACCACCAATTATCCTACTCCAAAATTCCGTATCAGGAAGTAGAAATCATCATGGCACAATGCATATTTATTTGACTGACTTGTTTTTTTTTAACCTATGAACAATTTATGTATTTTCCCAGTTTTTTTTATTAAGACTACTCTGATGGTTTTATATATATTATTACTGATTATTACTAAATGTGTCTCACTTTAACATATATGAACATTGTATGAATCATGTATGAAAATAATATGAATTATGAATGTCATATTAAAATTTGATATATAGTACTAGTAATGTTAAATTATTCCATAAATTTGTTTTGCATGAATACTATACACTTTCAAATACAAACAGAAACATATATTAATTACATTACTGATATGAATACTGTATGAAAAATGTATGAATTATATCATACAATTATACATTAATAATGTGTATAACCATCTTGCATACATTATTCATACCAGTAATATACATACAATTTGTTTGTTTGTAGTTTTATTATGACTATTGATGGTTTTATATAAATTATTAATGAGTATTATTAAATGTGTCTCACTTTAACATATATGAAACTGTATGAATCATGTATGAAAATCATATGAATTATGAATGTCATATTAAAATTTGATATATAGTACATAGTAATGTTAAATTATTTCATAAATTTTTTTTGCATGAATACTATACACTTTCAAATACAAACAGAAAAAGATATTAATTATATTACAGGTATGAATACTGTATGAAAATATATATGAATTATGACAAATTATAAAATATATTTTTCAAAATACAAACAGAAACAAATGGTAAGTATATTACTGGTATGAATAATGTATGAAAACTGTATGAATTATAACATATTATAGTTTAGGCCTAAGTCATCTCCAGCAACTCAAAGTTGTCCGCATAATTCATTTAGACACCTCAACTAATTCTTGTGCCAATTGAACACTTTATTTGTTCAAAAGTCATTCCTATTAGACACAAAATGTTGACATGGCAAAAAATGTGTAATTCACTTTCCTTGAGCGCGTTAATTTATTAAAAATAATATTTTTCTTTTTTTTCTCTTAATTTATACCCCTAAGTTAATTTTTTTTAAAAAAATTAACAAAAAAGAAGAAGAACAGTTGTCTACTTCTTCTTCCCTATTTCTATCAACCCCACCACCCCACCCCAACCCCCATACCTATACACCAGTGGTTATCTTCTTCCCCCATCATTCTGATGATTTTAAAATTCTTAGTATCAGTGGTTATCTTCTTCCCCCATCATTCTAATGGTTTCAAAATTCTTAGCATTTTGTTTCATTTATAAATTTTTCGAAGAGATTCTTTTCCCCATCTTTCTCTACCTAAAAAACGAGATGAAGTAAAAAGTTATAATTAATAAAAAAGCTGATGAAAAAAAATTGTCGGGTTAAAGATGGAACTGTACAGGGAGGGGGGGGGGTCGCCATTAATGGAGTTAGAGGAAATGTATGTTTTGTTCCAGTTGAAGGCAGGGAAGTGGGTGTTTAGATTTTACCTTTTTTTTATTTTTTTTACTTTAAAATAATTTTTATTTTTTTACTTTATAATATAATGTTTAAATAATTTTTTGGATTAAAAAATAACACATGTCATTATTTGATTGGTCAAATTGACATGTCAGCGCGAGTATATTTCACACATTCTCTATTTTTTGTTTATTCTCGAAAAAATGTTCAAATGGTTCAAATTCAGAATGGTTGAAGTGTTCAATAGGTAGTACGTCTAGTTGAGGTGTCTAAATAAATAATCGGAAGAAGTTTGAGTTGCCGCATATGACTTTGGCCTATAATTTAATATGTTAATATATGAACAGTTGTATATACAATGTATGACATTTGTATGAATAGTAATATTATTCAATAAAAAACATTTTATAACAATGTAACGCCTCAAAAACACAGATTTAACATTAAGACATCATTGTTTTTGTACAGGATAATTTGAACAAGTCTTCCTATTGTGTCCAACCTGATGGCATCTACTGCATGTGCTTTTTGTCTTCTTGAATTTCACATCTGCGAATCCCTTCCACCGTTCAAGTTTGGGTCTTGCTGCTGCTCTTTTTGTACCAGGCGGCATCAATTTAGGATCTGAAATATAACTTGGTATATCCCATGTACTCTCGCACGGGATAGGCTCGACAGGAATGGCATAAGCATCTTTGAAATTCTTGAGGCTATAAAAAGCAGAACAGAAATCTGCTTCATGTAACTTCCTGTACCGGAGAACAACAATTGCATGACCACATGGTATCTCATAATGTTGAATCTTCCGCAACTACACATCCTTGTGTTCAAATTTACTATGTATTTCTTTGCTACTTCAGCTACAGCATGCAGATCAACAGTTGAAGGTATCACCTGTTTTAAAAAAAAAAAATTATACATGCTGAAGATTAGTATGAATTAAAAATACAATACAGTGAAACACATGCCCTCATATTGCACGACAACGTAATACTTTTCTGTAGATAAACATCATATATTTTTGTCAGATTAGATGTAGTCTTATCAGCCTCCTTATTATGCTTGTGAATCCACCTCTGAATTGTCACCCTCATAAACTCAAGAAGTGAAATCACCGGTAACCTCCGTGCTAATCTGTTAACATTATTCAATGACTCCGCGATGTTTGAAGTCATGGTCCATGTGCGCTTACAATTCGAGTAAGCTCTTGACCATTTGCTATAACCAATATCAAACAAGTATGGTCGTATTCACGTATCTATCTGATCTATTCTTCCCATAATTGTCTCAAACTGTTGTTTTGTATAAGCTTTTGCCAATGAAAAGAATAACATCTTCAAATCTTCAGATTTCTATTGAAATTCTTCAAAACATTTACTGATAAATGCCATATGCATGCATAATGTTCTGATTCAGGATATACATTTGGTGTCCCTTTCTATATTCTTTCATTTCTGTCTAACATAAAACACATATTTTGTCTAACTCCATATGCTTCTCTAAATTGCTCAAAGAACCATGTCCATGAAGCATCATTTTCAGAATCTACTATCGCATACGCCAACGGAAGTATATGACCTGCTCATTAATTTTTTTAAAAAATATCACACAAATCAAAAATATCATTCATATATTTTTTCATTATATTATATAATTAGAAAATTATATAGGCTAATATTTTACCTCCCGGATCCAATGTGCTTGCAGTTAACATTGTACCACCATAGGAACATTTTAATGCAGCACCATCAACAACTACAATTGGCCTACAATATTCCCAGCCCCTAATACATGCTTCTAAAGCAACAAATGCATATAAAAATGTATCATCTTCATTCCTTTTTATTTTCAAAACAGATCCTGGATATGTTTGCTCCAAAATGTAAAAATAACCCGAAAATAACAGTCCAATTCATACATAAAAAATACATAGTTTATACATAAAAAATACACATAACTGTTACTGTATAAATTTATCATTATTTTTGAAATTTCCTGAAAGTAACAGCCCAATTCATACATAAAAAATACATATTTTGTACATAAATAATACACGAAATTGTTACTACACAACAAAATAAACAAATGTTTAAATTTATCATCATATTCGAAATTACCAGGTAATCTTGCATAAGATTCTGCTGGATCTCCTCACACCAACTTTACTGCTTTTTCTTTAGCTCTCCATGCCTGTATGTATGTCAACGAAACACCATGCAATTTCAACATATCATCAGCTACATCTTTTGGAGTATATACCTTAGATGGATCAATGTAATTATCCATTATCAAGACAGCTACAACGTGAGTTATCCCTTGACGTCTGGCATAAACTCTTTCTCTAACACAACATGTATGCTGAGCAATATACTTCCGAACTTTGAATAAACTAGATTTATTCAAACTAGATGCCCTCATCATCCAAGAAAAACTCTTAGAAATACAATTCAGGTGATAACTGTTACAAAATTTAATAAAATATACATTACAATATATATACATTGTAACAAAAAAAAAAAAAAAATTAAGCTTACTAGATGCATTACAACGTGCAACCCGAAAGTTGAACTTCTCAACAAGTCCAACATTCCTCATAACCTCGTTAAGGGTTTCTTTATTATTATAAATCTGATTTTCAGCTACAAAATAATTAGAATGATCACATATTATATCGTTATCTACTTCACTATTATCATTGACGACTCCGTCTAAATCCATTCCGATCAAACGGATAGAATTGTTGGAGTATAGATCTATGTTATTCTGTGATAATCTAACATCAGAATTTATTATATCATTAACTATAACTCTATGACATTCGTTATACTGCCCACAATCTTTCAAAGTGATGCATAATGGATATTTTGTAAAAAAATTCAAATTCACCCTCATCTGGTCTAGATAAACCTTTACCCCAACATCATTATGAATTTTTATAGGTGGACACATTTCGCTAACTATATATTTATCTCAACAGAATTTAGATTTTCTTCTATGTTTAGCTGAGTTACTATAGAATTAAATAAACCAGTATAAAGAGTAGAAGTATCGTATAGATGCCCTCCATTTCAAAGTCGACGTATTTCCCTGTTTCACAACATTAAAATTACATTCAGTGCATCCCATAATAAAATTAAAAATTTATTCATACATAATTAACACACATTTCATACACAATTTATATACAAGTCACTGTTTACCACACACTTCATACACTTCGTACAAAAATAATACACACTTCATACACAATTTAATACACAATTACTACACTGTTTATACACTATTGTAATTTAATAAACAATTAATACATTGTTTATTACACACTTAATACCATTTTTTACAAAATTAATACACAAATCATACACTGTTTACCACACATTTCAAACAGTTTGTACAAAAAATAATACACACTTTATACATAATTTAATACACAATTACCACACTGTTTATACACTATTATAATTTAATACACAACTAATACATTTTTACTACAAAATTAATACACAAATCACACAAAATTATATACAAGTCACTTATATATACAATAACAAAATTTTAAATTAATACAAAATTAAAACAATTTTTATACATACTGCATACTACACAACTAAATATTACATACAATCTAAAATACAATTTCATACTCAATTTATCCAATTTAATAAAAAAAAATATACAGTTAATTCAATTTTTATACAGAATTCATATATGTATACAAATCAATAATAGCTATGTACAACTATAAACATTGATTTTCGTATATATTGTTCATACACTATTTATATACATTAAAATACAAAATGTATACATTATTAATACAAAATGTCAGAATAATGTTTCAAAAAAAATATTGCTAATTTATCAAAAACTGTAAAATTTTAAATTTTAACCAGTAATCACATTTACCATCATTCTTCGTTTTAATTACACATGAAAATACATTTAATATTACGAAATTTTTATTAGTAGAAACACTGAATTAATGTTTCACAAAAAAATATATCAATTTAACATATGCAATATAATATGGGGAAAAAAACGAAAAATTACTAAAATATTAAAAAAAACTAACCTGATGAATTCCATTTGCCACCATGTTTAATTAAAATTGACACAATTTTCTCCATCAAATCAAATCAAAACTTTTTCAACCTTCAATTTTAATTGTTTTTCAAAAAAAAAAAAACGATACAATGTGACAGAATTCGAATATATGAATATAGTTCAATTTCTGGAAAAAAAATGAAACACGTTTATGGAAAGAAAGATAACAGAATAGAATTTTTTTAGGATAAAAAATCAAAAATAATTACCATAAAAAACGGATTGAGATAATTAAGGTGCATATCTATAATTAATATATTTTAAATTACCTTAAAAGGTGCACATTTGGTTATCAGTTAAAAACAGTAACTACATTCACGGAAATTATCCAATTTTAATTACTCATTTTTTAATTTTTTTTTCTTCCTAATTTTACTGAATAAATATTTACAATATTTTAATTTAAAGAAATGCTATAAGTTGATATATTATATGTTGTAGAATGAAAATCAAAATCTTGTGCCATAACTTGAGAATATGACTACATAATATGCTATATACCTAATTTACACAAAATATTACCCCTATCATTTACTGTTTCTCAATCCATATGACAAGTCAATCGTGAACAACTATTGTTATACAGAAGGAGAATATCAAAATAGATTTTCTAGTACTATAATAGGGGTGGTTAGAAACATATTTTCTAAGAAATTAGAGAATTTATGAGTTATTCAATAACATCTCCTACTTCTTATTTGTAATGACCCTCTAGGCCATATTTTCAATTTTACAATATTTTCGACATTTAGAGTTTTTCTATAGCTATCTCAATTCATTATGACTTGTTGTGACCGACAGTTTTGTCACAATTCAAGCCTATACCCTGAACGTGGTCGGCACTCAAGAAATATTGTTGGTCTCCAAGCAAACTCTCATCCTGGGTGGCTATTAAGCAAAAAATTAACTCAAGTATACTGAAACTTAAAACTAGATTAAATTCAATAACTCAAATACTCAACTTTAAAACAGTCCGAACAATATTCAATAGATAAACTTAGAGTTTGTTAAAACAACTCAAAGAAGGTACATACTGAAAACTACTCAACTTTGTCTATCTACGAAGCCTTTACTATTACAGAAGGATATCAGGACAAGACCCAGACAATCTCAAAACTACTAACTATAAGGTAAAGGTGAGTCCTCCGGTATATAAGAAGGCTCACCAAAACAAACTTGAATATCACATAACCTTAATGAAACGCCTTTTGATGTATGTGCATCATGAAACAATGCAGGACAAATGGAGTCAATACATTGAAAGTACGAGCATGTAAGTGAAATTGTAAAGCATAAATATATGCTTGAACTGATACAAAGGAACATTATTACCTCTTCTCAAACTCACTTAACTCAACTCAACACACACTCCACTCAATAATAAGATGTTCAAGTGAATGAAACATAGTTCAACTCAACTCAATGAAATAGGGCTCAACTCAACTACGAAATTATTAGCTATGACATCAAACTCACACTAATTATTCGATTTTAGTGACAAAATTTACTTTTCGTGTTTAAATATATGAGACACATACTTTTAGTGATGAAACATAAAAATTCACAGCAAAATTTTGTCCACTAAAATTTTTTATCAAGAAATTAATTAACGTCATTTATTAAGTAGTGTTAGTCACAAATTTAGAAATATCGATGACACATTATTTCATCACTAATAATGTATCTAATTCATGAAAAATCATTTTTTGTCTTAAAATTTAGTAATTTTTGGAAATGAAAAAATTACATCTAAAAAAATATGTTGTTACAATATCCACAAATTAGAGTTCATAGTTAAATTGTCACGACCCAAACCATCATGATTGACACTCAACTTATCCTTCAGTGTGAGAACCATTACTACAACTAAAACCCCAACAACTAAAGTAATGACTAAGACATTTAAGTTACGGAAGCAAGTTAAATAAACTAAGCAAGAAGCTTCCACAAACTTCAACAAGGATTCAAAAGAACAAAATAAAAAGGTGTGGACTAACTAAAAAGGTGTGAAAGTAAACAACCTAGAACCTAATAGTAAATATACTAAAACTTTTAAAAGGTATCCAAGTCTAACAACATTATAATCACATGCATATATATCAACATGTACAATATTATCAACATTTATGAACAACGGTCAAAATCACATTTCTCAAATTGCCCAATTATGTCAAGTAGTTGGTCCTCTCATGGAACCCAAACACAAACTGTTAGTGTACTGGGAAGTAAAAAGCTTACATTTAGCCTCAAGAATGGTGAAAAATGAGTATATTTCACCTGGGGTTCGTTACTCAGCAAAAAAAAGTCAAAAAGTGTATAATGAGGTCGTGTAGGAGTTTATTAACAACTTTAATTCACCTTAATTATGTCTGTCACAGCGACTGTCATCTGGCAGCGCCAAAGCGGCAAAAGTTCCCAGTATGGCGGGATTCTCAAACCATTGAGATATCACAAGAAATTTTAAATTCCCATTTTACAACACACCTAACGCACGACGTTCACAAAATATCTTTTACGCTAAGATCGATTCTCGGAGTTCTATATGGCTGAATTTAATTATGTAAAGTCGTACGAATTCCTTAAAGGGTTATCTAACTCTCATGTAATCAAAATCGTAAATGGTTCAAATGACTATTACCATATTTCGCTAAGCCTTAATGACTCTGATTTCGTCTAAATCTGGATTAGGTGGAAAAAATTCCAATTACTATGAAAAAATTTTCCGGGCCAAAAATTTCCCCCCGCTGGATTTTCTGTAACTACACGTTACAATAAATATCAATTTACCCATTACTCGTTCCCGAGTGACAACTTAGGAAAATAGGCTAAGAAAGGAATGAAGTAATACCTGATTTGACGAACAACTGGGAATAATTGTATCGCATATCCTTTTCGGTTTCCCATGTAGCTTCTTCAACTGGACGATGCTTCCATTGAACCTTCACGGACTTAATCTCCTTGGTACTCAACTTGCACACATCACGATCAAGAATTGCAATTGGTTCCTCATCATATTAGAGGTCCTTGTCTAACACAATTGAGTCCCACTTCATGATATAATCTCTGACATCATGATACCTCTTTAACATGGATACTTGAAATACAAGATGAACTCTTGCTAAATTAGGAGGTAAAGACAACCTAATATTACCGGTCCCACACATTAAAGAATCTAAAATGAATTAATGTACCTAGGAGTTAGCTTACCCCCTCTTACCAAATCTCATCACCCCTTTCATGGGGATGATACCTAAAGAAGAACATTTTCATCGCATTGAAACGTCATGTCTCACCTTATGGTCCGCATACTTCTTTTGTCTACTCTGGGCTGCTAGAAGTTTAGCTTGAATTCTCCTCACCTTATCTTGAGCATCCTTCACTAAATCAACATCCAAAGGTTTCACATCTCCAACGTATAACCATCCTATTGGTGAACTACAACCCCTCCCATAGAGTGCCTTAAATGGTGTCACATCTATCCTGGAGTGATAAATATTATTATAAAAGAACTCACACAAAGGTAGAAACTTATCCCAATGCTCTCCAAAATCATCGTGAAGGTTGTACTAAATGTGAGTTGTGTGTCTAATTCATCGTGCAATTTCCTCCAAAACTTCGAAGAGAATTGGGTACCACAATCTGAGATGATAGAAAGGGGTACTCCATGCAACCTTACTATCTCTTTCACACACACTTAAGCCTGTTGTTCAATATTAAAGTCTATTCTTACCGGAAAAAAATGGGCTAACTAAGTCAATCTATCAACCACTACCCAAATTGAATCAAACTTCCCGTGGTCTTAAAGAGACCGACCACGAAAATCATAGCTTTATCTCTCACTTCCATTCTGGAATTGGCATTTTTTGAAGTAAACCTGAAGTCTTTTGATGTTCATACTTTACTTGTTGACAATTTCGACACTTCACCATGAACTCCACAAGGTCTTTCTTCATATCCGACCACCGATAAATTCATTTCAGATATCTATACATCTTGATCACACCCGGAATGAATAGAATATTGCAAATCGTGAGCTTCTAGCAACAATTTCCCAATCAAGCCATCAACCCTAGGGACAAATATTCTACCCTTAAAGTTGAGTACGACATTATCATCAAGAGTAGTCCCTTTTGACTTAACAATCAAAATCTTCTTTCTAATCTTCTCTAAATCTCCATCTTCAAATTGCTTGGCTTAATATAATCAATGAAGGTGGCGGCCCTCACTTCAATACTAGCTAATAGCCCACCTCTTTCTGAGATGCCCAACTGCATAAACTTGAATTCTAAGCTCTGAATTTCTTTGGCCAAAGGTCATGTGGTTTCACTCAAGTAAGTTAAGCTACCCATACTTACCGTTTTTTCACTCAAAGCGTATGCCACAACATTAGCCTTACCCGAATGGTATTAAATGGTCAAATCGTAATCTTTAAGTTACTCTATCCGCCTTCGTTGTCTCAAATTCAGGTCCTTTTGAGCGAACACATGTTGCAAACTATGATTATCAGTAAAAACTTCATACTTAACAACATAGAGGTAATGTTGCCAAATCTTAAGATAAAAAAATACAGTTACCAATTCCAAATCATGCGATATGTAATTCCTCTCATGCACCTTTAATTGGAGATGCATAATCTATAACATTCTTATCCTGCATCAATATAACACCCAAACCAGAATGTGAATCATCAAAATAAATGATAAAATCTTTACCTTCAACCGTTAATGCTAGGATGGGCACGGTGGCCAAGAGAGTATTGAGCTTTGGAAGATTCCTCACATTTTTCAGCCCACTCAAACGGTATCTCCTTCTTGGTTAAATTAGTCAAGTTAGTAGCGATAGAAGAAAAATTCTTAACAAATCAACTATAATAGCTAGCAAGTCCCACAAAATTCCTAACTTCCGTCACCGAACTAGGTCAATCCCAATTCTTAACCGCTTTAATCTATTGAGGGTCTACTATTACTCCTTTTAAAATACATGCCCAAAAAGTGCAACTGACTTCAATTGAAATTCGCACTTAGAAAGTTTTTCATACAAGTTTTGTTTCCCAAGAACATCCAGAACAATACGAAGGTAATCATCTTGTTCTTCCTCACTTTTCGAATAGACCAAAATATCATCAATAAATACTATCACAAACAAATCATGAAATGGTTTGAACACCCTATTCATTAAACTCATGAAAGTTGCAGGCGCATTGGTCAAACCAAAAGACGTAACTAAAAACTCATATTGCCAATAGCAAGTTCTAAACGCCTTCTTGGGCACATCTTCAAGCCTAGTTTTTTATGTTAATTGGATCTTAGATCAATTTTTGAGAAAACCGCTGCCCTTCCAATGGTAAAAAAGATCATCTATTCGAGGCAAATGGTACTAATTTTGAATAGTGAACCTATTCAATTGTCGATAATCTTTACACATTATTATGTTACGATCCTTCTTCTTAACAAATAAAACTGGAGCACCCCATGGGAAAGCACTAGGACAAATAAATCCCTTATCAAGGACTTTTAGATTTGAGCCTTAATCTATCTTAATTTTACCGGAGCCATGCGATATGGAGGGTCTATCTAGAGGCATACCATGTACGTAATTGGGAACACGTCACTAAATCGGACACATAGGAATAGACTCAATAGATTAAACCTTAATCTCAACATCCATAATATGATCCAAATAAGCCAAACCGTCATGATCTGCCAATGTACTAGCCTGAATGGAGGATATAATCTTAGTTTTCTTAGGCTTGTACACCCTTTCCCACTCTAATCTTTCCCTTTCCGAAATTTCTAGAGTTACAAACTTAGTGTTACAATTTAATATAGCATAATAATGGGACAACCAAGTCATGCCAAAAATTATGTCGAAGTTAGTCATATCTAAAATCACCAAATCAGTCTAAGTCTCAAAACCCATAAACAAGATAGAACAAACATGATAGACACGAGTAATTATAATTGACTCCCCGCTGGGTAGAAACATGAATAGGGGAATTAAGTACATCAAATGATATCAAACCTGAAAGCGAATCTCACATATACATAAGAATAAGCAGAACCTGAATCAAGAAACACATTATCCATCCGGTCATAGACAAGAATAGTAGCTATGATCACTGCATCAGATGCATTTGCCACATTCTTGACCTAAAAAGCATAACATTGAGCGTTACCTCTGACCCCACAACCACTTCCTCTACCTCCACGGCCTCACTGATTACCTCCTTGCCCACCTTGTGGACGTCTTATACCACTATTACCATTCCTCACGGGTATTGCTACTCTGGATGGTTGCTGTGTGGAATCTAATACGCGGATGGGGAAAATATCTTCTCATATGTCCAAGTTCTCCATAATTATAGCATGTACGATCAAGGGATTTTTTGCTTCCCGTCGAAGCTGAGACCGTGGCTATCCTGCAAGATGGGGTTCTCTATTAGTTACCTCTAGAGGCTGACATAGCGGACTGAATTGGCTTGGCTGCCAGCGTTGGCCTACATGATCATTTAGACTAGGAAGCTTGAAAATTTCCAGAATTCTTGGATCTCTTAGCCAACGCCTTATCCTGACCGTCTCGTCTCACCCCCTCCACTTTCTTAAGATAGTTTGTTACCTCATTGAAGCTCCTCCTTGTAGAATTCATATGAACAAATAATACTTGCATCTCAGAAGTAAATCCTCTTATAAATTCAATAAGCAGATCCTCTCATCCTTTATAGTTACCAATTGCATAGCATATATAGATAATGCATGGAACTTGGCCTCATAAGTAGCCACAATCGTACCACCTTGCTCCAAGGCCATAAACTCATCTTTCTTGCGATCCCTCAAAGTTATAAGAATAGATTTTCCAAGATTAGTGCATGAAACTAGGTGAAAGTGAGTGAAGGTAAAGTAGAAGACCTGCACTCCATATACGCTCTCCACCATTGCTTGGCCTCACCGTAAGTTGGAAAGACGCTACCTCGGCCCCATGTTGGTGAACGATACCCAATTTATGTAGCCTCTCATAACAATCTTAGATAAACTCATAAGCATCTTCAGTTTTAGAACCAAAAAATATCATAGGCTTAAGCCTAAGGAACTTAGTCAACATGTCATGTTCCTTACCGTTCATGGTGGAACCTACAAAGGAATGAAGAAAACATAAGTACCTATATTTCCAACCGTCTTGGGCCCAGTGCTAGAAACAGGATGATTAGAGGGGACTTGAGCAGATGGAAGCACTCAAGGACCAGCCAACCCTTTCAAGAACGCCATAATCTATTGAGCTAGCAACGGATCGATGGGGGAACAACTATAGTCACCATCAAGCAACTATTCCTCTTGCCCAATCTCCTCAACATCTCCAACCTCAACGTCCTCTTTTATTTCCTCAATATGGACTGGTGGGATCTCATTGATAGGAGCATTGTCAAGAGGTACCTCATCCCCTGCAAATGCTCTCTCCCACGACCTTTACCCCTAGCTCTTCCTCTACCCTTGCCTTGATTGCGACCTCTCACTACAGGTTCCTCAGTTGAGCATTGACGAGGATTGCAGGACGAATACAACTAAAACTTGTAAATTAACCACAGGTCAAAATAAGACAAGAGAAAAATATAGAGATTTCCTAAAGTCTTATAGCCTCTCGAAGTAAAGTGAAGGCATCCCCATACCATTCCGAGAAACTCTATTAGAATCGTTTTGGTACATCAAGATCAACAAACCTAGGCTCTAATACCAATTTTGTCACGACCTAGATAAACATGATTGACATCCGCATTAACCCTCCGGTGGAAGAATCACTACTACTACAAAAACCCAAGCAACTAAAGTAATAACTAAGACATTTAAGTTACGGAAGCAAGTTAAATAAACTAAGTAAGAAGTTTCCATAAACTTCAACAAGAATTTTAATGAACTAGCTAAGCAAATGTGGAAGTAAACAACCTAGAACCTGGAAGTCAATGTACCAATATTATTAAACGATAACCAAGTCTAACAACATTATAATCACATGCATATATATTAACATATAAAATATTATCAATATTTATGAACAACGATCAACATCACATTTCTCAAATCACACAATTATGTCAAGTAGTTGATCCTTTCATGGAACTCAAACACAAACTATTAGTGCATCGAAACGTTACAATTTGATCCCATTTTTATGCCGTAACGTGTCAACTGATCTCAGTTATTTATGCTAGAACGTGGCAATCTGATCCATCAACACACACAATTACAAACACAAGTATAGTTTCAAGTCATATAATCACAAGTGATTCATGGAATATAATCATTTGTCAATATCATTTACGATAGGTGTGATTAATAATGCAACATTTATATACACACAAGTATCATAATGAAGCAAATACATGCATACATCACACAATCACAGAATCACAAGCATCACCTACCTCGAAACAAGCTTGAAATCCTCACTTGATTTTTTCCTTTTTTGATTTGTTTAGTGATCTCAATCATCAAATTCAGGGTTGTTTCCTCCATAGAATGACATCAAAACCCTTCTCCATCATTATTAACCCATTCTATTACGTTCTATGGTCAAAAAAATAGATTGGAGAAGTGAAAAGCTTACCATAGACTCAAGAATGGTGAAAAATGAGTAGAAGTCGCCTGAGGCTCGTTACTTAGCTCAAAAAGTCAAAAATTGTATAATGAGGTTGTTTAGTGGTTTATTAATGACTTTAACTAGCGTCCTTCCCGCCATAGCGACCGTCACTACACCACAACGACAGAAGTCCTTGCCAGCGCAGGATTCTCGAACAGTGAGATATCCCAAGAATTTCCAAATCCCCATTTCGCAACGCACCTCTAACCCTCAATGCTTAGAAAATACCATTTATGCTAAGATCGATTTCCGAAGCTTTATATGCTCGAATTCAATTCCGTAAAGTCATACAGATTTCTTAACGAGTTATCTGACTACTCATGTAATCAAAATCATAAATGGTTCACTCGATTGTTACAAGATTTCTCTACACCTTAATGACTCAGATTTTGTCCATATCTAGACTAGGTTAAAAAAATTCCAATTACTACAAAGTGGTTTTTAGCCCAAAATTTCCCCCGATTAGCTTTTCTTTAACGAATGAACCCAGTCGTTACATAAATACTATAATTTTAGCTATAGAATTTTATATTTTGTTATTACATTTATTTTCATCACTAATAACATAAATAATTAGTGAAAAAGATTTTACTGTCTCTAATTAACTTGTAATTTAGTGAAAAAAATTGCCACAACATGTAAGGTAGTAAATAGTGAAGACTTAAAATATGTATTGAATAATTCAACTATTTGGTACTAAAATGATTCATAGATAAATACAATTTTTTTGGATATACTTAGTCAAGTACACATTTAAAATATGCTTATCTAGCATTGGTTGTTCCATATATCTATTTTAATTCAGGTTGATGAAATTGAATGCTAATATCTATTGTTAATCATTCATTGTGAAATGGAGGGAGTAACATTTTTTAGGTTTTACCCCCAACTTAATTGGCGACTGAGCCGCTATGGCGGACCCTTTCTCGCTACAACGGCCCCACCCTAATGGGAATAATCCTGCCACAGTGGCATAGACTGAGACAGACAGTTGGAATTTGAATTCTAAACTCGTATTTCATAACAGACTTTCAACCCATGACGTTCATAAGCCACCCTTTCACGTTAAGATCAGTTTCCGAAGTTCTCTAGCCCAAATTCAATTTCGTAAAGCCGTACAGGTTCCTTAATGTATTATCTATCTATTAATGTAATAAAACAAAATGAAAGATTCCATGAAAGCATGAAAAAACTGACTTACTCTTGAAATCCGATCTCAATCACTATGTCTCTACTAACAAAGCACGAGCAAGTGCAGTGCCAGTGCACAACCTCATTGTATTGGTAGGATCACGTGACTATTCTAGTAAACAAAACATATATAAGCAGTCACAACAAAGTAAACATGACATGTACGGAACATATATACATATTGGTTATCATTTCAGAAGCAATGTGCAATTATACATTCTTAGAGAATGGACTTAGACTATTGATAGAACTTTTTTATGTTTTAACATATATACATGTTGGTTATCATTTCAGAAGTAATGTACAATTACACATTCTTAGAGAATGAACTTAGACTATTGATAGATACTTTTTATGTTTGGTTGAGGTTGTATCTTTTTTTTTTAGACTTGTTGCACTTTTGAGGTTCTGGTACATTTTTTTTAGTTGAACGACCCTTGAGGTGGGTCAGGGGCTTAGCATCACCCCCAGGCCTTACCATTCATAAAAACAAAATTGTACAAGAAGGGGGGCATTTACCTTACCTTCTACTTATTTGGTAGGATGTAATTGACTTATCTACTAAGATAGTCAATTCATCCTTATACAATAAGATGCACTTCTATAGAAATAAAATACCTAGAGAGGACTCCTCTCTTAATACATTTTCTAAGAAAGCATAAATTAGGGAGACTCTCCCTTTACATGGATAATGAAAGAGTAAATCTATTCTACTAACTAAAAATAGTCAATGAATAAATTTAATGTCAATTGTATTGCATTACATTTGATAACTTGTAATATTCTAAGGTGGATGTTTTATTCTCTTGAGCTTCCTTCTTCTAAAATTTTGTGTGCCCATCTTCTCCAATAGATAACTTCCTTTAATTGCTCCTTCGAGTTGTCTTGTTGTATAGAAGTGTTGAATTATTTCCAACTTGTGACTCCATTTGGATAACAAGTCTGCAGTACTATTTGTGTAACGACCTGTTTAGTCGTTTTGAGCAGCAGATTTTATTTCTGGAAAAACTGTCTGAGTCGACGGAACCCACGACCGACCGTCATGGGCACGACGGACCGTCGAGGGGGTCTTGTTCCAAAACACTTAGAATTCTGAAATTTGGGTACTGAAATCGACTCTCTGAACTTCATGACGGAATGGCAGGACGGACCGTCGTGGGCACGACGGACCGTCACACATTTTCCACAAAAAATTAGTCTCTGAACTTTGTGACGGACCTGCAGGACGGACCGTCGCAGGCACGACGGGCTGTCACAGGTTGCGTAATCCCAGGCTGGGTCGGATTTCTGTAAATATTTTAAGGGGCGTTTTGGACTATTCCTGCTTATAATTATAAAGTTAGTGGTTTAATATTAATAACTCAATTACTTGGGGGTTAAAGGAGGTAACCTTGAGTTAATTAGTGGGTTAATTCCTCATCTTTTATACTTAATTATATGCTAATTAGGGTAAAAGAAAGAGGGTTTGAATAAGAAAAATAGAAAGAACAAGGAGAGGGAAAGAGAAACGATCGAGAGAGATATGAACGAAGAGGAAACACAAAGCTTTGGGAAATTGCTTGCTTGATCACGAATCTTCGGTGGAGGTAGGTTATGGTTTTTATGCTATTCGTAGTAAACTCTTAATAGCAAATAATATGTATTGGTAGTATTGTAAACCCTTCTATATGCTTAATTTTATGCTTGCATGAATGTGATTATATAATTGTGATAAAATAAGCATGATGAAGCTATTGAATCCTAAATCTTGAAAAACCCTAATCTACTTTGTTAATGATGATGCCTTCGTATAAAAGAAGGCTTGATGAATGAAAGTAGTGAGATTAGAGGATCGGGTGCCACGTTGCGGTACCAGGATAGAATGAGGATCGGAGTGTCACGTTCCGACACCAGGATAGTATATGGATCGGGTGCCACGTTCCGGTACCAGGATAGAATGAGGATCGGAGTGTCACGTTCCGACACCAGGATAGTAATAGAGGATCGGGTGCCACGTTCCAGTACCAGGATAGAATGAAGATCGGAGTGTCACGTTCCGACACCAGGATAGTATATGGATCGGGTGCCACGTTCCGGTACCAGGATAGAGTGAGGATCGGAGTGTCACGTTCCGACACCACGATAGTATATGGATCGGGTGCCACGTTCCAGTACCAGGATAGAATAAGGATCGGAGTGTCACGTTCCGACACCAGGATAGAATGAGGATCGGAGTGCCACGTTCCGGCACCAGGATAGAATATGGATCGGAGTGTCACGTTCCGACACCAGGATAGTATATGGAGCGGAGTGTCACGTACCGACACGAGAGAATTAAAGATAATGAATCTTAAAAGATGTTAATATACTCGATCTAATGAACCTAATTCCCAAATGAGTATGATGGGGAGGCGTGAGTCCTCATTGATGTGCTTGGTGTTGTGACCAAGGGTTATGATAATTGTAACTGCTGCATGTTGAGTATTTTAGTTGATTTTATGATATTATATGATATATACTGTTTCCTATTTTGAGTTGTCCGATGATACCTACTCAGTACTTGTGTTTTGTACTGACCCCTACTTGTATGTTTCTTTCTTTGTTATTTGTGGAGTGCAGCAAATGTACCGTCGTCTTCAACTCAACCGCAACTCTAGCCAGTCTTCATTACATCAGATTTCAGGGTGAGCTAATGCTTCTAGCTTGGACTGGATCTTCTTCTTCATGTCTTGATGCCTTGAAGTTCCGGCATGGACTAGCTTTTACTTATTTTGGATTTCTTAGATACTCTTAGATTAGTAATTTGAGGATAGATGTTCTTGTGATGATGACTTCCAGATTTTGGGGATAATAATAGTTGTTGAGTTTTTTGGAAGTTATTTAATTAGTTTTCATTGATGAGTTAAGTCTTCCGCATTGTATTTTGTTCAATATGTTGGGGTTTTGATTGGTTGGTTCGCTCACATAGTAGGATAAGTGTGGGTGCCACTCGCGGCTCGTTTTGGGTCGTGACAAACTTGGTATCAGAGCATTAGGTTCGTTGGTCTCATCACACAAGAACGAGTTCGTAGAGTCTTAAGGAACGGTATGGGGACGCCTTTACTTTCTTTGAGAGGCTATAAGACTTAGGAAAATTCCATTCTTTCATTCTTATTTCGTGCTATTACTTGGATCCAATTGGTATCTAGGTGATACAAATTGGTATCTGACCATCTTCACTCTATTTCGCAGATGGTTAGAAATAGAGCAACGACTGCACCAACACCAACACCGGCAAGACAAGAAACGTCTGATCCAGCCACTGGGGCTGTAGCTCGAAGAGGAGTAGTGGCGAGAGGCCGTGGAAGAGGTCGTGGGAGGACGTCCTCTTGAGGAAGAGGACAAGCACCTAGCCCAACTGGTACTAGGGCGGTGACTCCTCCACCGACTGAGGAAGTGATAAGAGAGGGTGAGGAAGGGGAGAATGAACAAGTACAGAATGAGGGATTGCCACCCCAACCTACCCCAGAGATGATCAATCAGGTTCTTGCTTATCTCAGCGGGTTCTCTTATCAGGGCCAGACACCTCCAGTGTTTTCTGCACCAGCACCTCAGGTTCCGGAGGTACAACATGCAGCTACCGTGGCTCCCCGCATGGATGCCTCATTGGAAATAGGCACGTTTCCCCGTCTGACTACAGGGCCTATAATGACAAACGATCAGCATGAACTTTTCAGTAAGTTCTTGAAATTGAAACCTCCAGTCTTCAAGGGTGCTGAATCTGAGGATGCCTACGATTTTCTGGTTGATTGTCATGAGCTACTACACAAGATGGGTATAGTAGAACGGTTTGGTGTTGAGTTTGTGACTTATCAGTTTCAAGGGAATGCCAAAATGTGGTGGCGGTCACATGTTGAGTGTCAACCAACAGAGGCACCACCTATGACTTGGGCATCATTCTCTAGCTTGTTTATGGAGAAGTATATCCCCCGGACTTTGAGGGATAGGAAAAAAGATGAGTTCTTGAGCCTAGAGCAAGGTAGGATGTCGGTTACTGCATATGAGGCTAAGTTTTGTGCATTATCCAGATATGCCACCTAGCTTTGTTTCAGTCCACAAGAGCGGATTCGCCGTTTTGTGAAGGGGTTGAGGTCAGAGTTGCGGATTTCAGCCTTACAGGTAGCGGCTACAGCGAAGTCCTTTCAGGAAGTGGTAGACTTCATGATAGAGGTGGAGGGAGTGAAGCCAGATGAATTCACCATGGCATCTACATCAAAAAGGTTTCGAAATGGAGGTGAGTTTAATGGTTCTTACTCCAGAGGGCAAGGCTCCGGAGGTTATCCAGCCCGACCCATTCAGTCTTCACTACAGACTGTAGTTGAGGGGCCACCTCAGACCGGTCAACATTTCTCTAAGGTTGGAGGTTATTCCCAAACTTCGTCATTCTCACAGAGACCGATGCTTGAATCCAGAGAATGTTATGGATGTGGGGAGACTGGACACATTAAGAGGTATTGTCCACGGCAGAGTTACAGACCTCCCATAGTCAGAGGTAGAGGTGGTCATGGAAGAGGCCGTCATTCTGGAGGACGTGGTGGTCGAAGTAATAGAGGATCGGGTGCCACGTTCCGACACCACGATAGTAATAGAGGATCGGGTGCCACGTTCCGGTACCAGGATAGAATGAGGATCGGAGTGTCACGTTCCGACACCAGGATAGTATATGGATCGGATGCCACGTTCCGGTACTAGGATAGAATGAGGATCAGAGTGTCACGTTCCGACACCAGGATAGTATATGGATCGGGTGCCACGTTCCGGTACCAGGATAGAATGAGGATCGGAGTGTCACGTTCCGACACCAGGATAGAATGAGGATCGGAGTGCCACGTTCCGGCACCAGGATAGAATATGGATCGGAGTGTCACGTTCCGACACCAAGATGTATATGGAGCAGAGTGTCATGTACCGACACGAGAGAATTAAAGATAATGAATCTTAAAAGATGTTAATATACTCGATCTAATGAACCTAATTCCCAAATGAGTATGATAGGGAGGCGTGAGTCCTCATTGATGTGCCTGGTGTTGTGACCAAGGGTTATGATAATTGTAACTGCTGCATGTTGAGTATTGTAGTTGATTTTATGATATTATCTGATATATACTGTTTCCTATTTTGAGTTGGCCGATGATACCTACTCAGTACTTGTGTTTTGTACTGACCCCTACTTGTATGTTTCTTTCTTTGTTATTTGTGGAGTGTAGCAAACGTACCGTCGTCTTCAACTCAACCGCAACTCTAGCCAGTCTTCATTACACCGGATTTCAGGGTGAGCTAATGCTTTTAGCTTGGACTGGATCTTCTTATTCATGTATTGATGCCTTGAAGTTCCGGCATGGACTAGCTTTTACTTATTTTGGCTTTCTTAGATACTCTTAGATTAGTAATTTGAGGATAGATGTTCTTGTGATGATGACTTCCAGATTTTGGGGATAATAATAGTTGTTGAGTTTTTTAGAAGTTATTTAATTGGTTTTCATTAATGAGTTAAGTCTTCCGCATTGTATTTTGTTCAATATGTTGGGGTTTTGATTGGTTGGTTCGCTCACATAGTAGGATAAGTGTGGGTGCCACTCGCGGCTCGTTTTGGGTTGTGACAATTTGCTTCCCTATATATGTGTTGACAGTGAAATTGTTCCAGTTTCCTAGTTATTTGTTGAATTTGTTGGACAGTTTCTTCATATCTCCAAGGTATTTTTATTGTGTTTTTGATCCAGTTGCACAGTAGCTCTGAATCAACTTCCAATTCCACTCTTTTGTAGCCATGTTGTTCACACCACTCCAGCCCATATAGAGCAGCCTTTATCTCTGCAATGTTGTTAGTACCAAAGCCAAAAGGTATAGAAAAAGCATAAACAATTTTACCTTGATGATCCCTTAAAATACCACCACCTCCAATCTTTCCTGAATTTTGTAGAGCACTACCATCTGTATTAAGTTTGTAAGTGCCTAAACCTGGTTTATTCCAGCTTACTATCACTATCTTATATTGTTGCTTACAGTGCTCTACTATGTTAATTAGCTTGCTCCAACTAGATTGCCATGGTATACTAGGAAATACAAGTTTAATAACCTGCATAACATCCTTGAATATGCCATATTGCACTCTATGTATGCTGGATCTCTTATTTCCATACTTGACAGCACACCTGTTTTTCCATAGATTCCAACAAATTACATTAGGTAAAATATGCATAAGTAATTTATGTACCTCATTATTAACTTGCTGATTCCTCCATTGCAATAATTGATCTCTAAGAGTAGTGTTGACTGGCACTACTCCAAGTGTTGCAGCATGGATCTTCCATATATATTTGGCAAAGTTGCCATTAATCAATATATGATTAATGTCATCTTTGCCTTTACTATAACAACAATAACAATCTGATATAGCACTACCAAATCTCTGCAGTATTTCATTAGTAGGTAATTTACCTTTTAAAGCTCTCCAAATAAAGAAGGCTATTTTAAAAGGTAAATGTTTATGCCATATAATGTTATTAATAGTATCAATATTTCTTTTCTTTCTAATACACTCCCATGCAGAAGCTATAGTAAAATTGCCAGTTTCTGTTGGAATCCATATTGCAGTGTCATCTTTTCCTGCAGTATCAACAAAGGTGTCACCTGCTGTCTAATTAATCTTTCATTCCACTTACCCTCATTTATGAAATCTGCTACTACACTGTTATTTAAACTTGATATATGATCACATTGATTGGCAAGAGTTTCAGCATCCAACCAATTATTCCACCAGAAGCTGCAAGTACCAGAATGAATATGCCATTTAATGAGAGATTCCACCTTATGTCTATTTCTAGTTAAGTATCTCCATACCAAAGAATCTCCAGAATCATACTTTTTAGCCACAGGATTGGCTCTTTGACAGTATTTGGCTTTTAAAAATTGACTCCACAAAGAGTTTTTAGTTCTAAAATCCCACCACTGCTTATATTGAAAAGCAGTACAAACATCTTCTAGCAATCTTACACCAATACCCCCTTCACTAGTTGGATATGCCATATTTTCCCAAGATGACCAATGATATTTCTTACCATCTTTATCAATACCCCAAAAGAAATCTGCAATAATCTTCTTAATACAATTTAAAGTAGTTTTGGGAGGTGAAATAGCAGCAAGTGTATGAATTGGAATAGATTGCAATACATGTTTCACCAAAGTAATTTTACCTCCAAAATTTAAAATTTTGGAATGCCAACCTGCAATTCTTTTGATCACCTTTTCAACCACCTCAGAATAATAAATAATCCTTTGCCCTCCAATATATAAAGGACACCCAAGATAATTGATAGGACTGTTCTTCCTATTAAAACCAGTAGCCCTCTTAATTTCCTCTATAATATCATGACCAGTATTAGAGGTTACCATAAAGAAGCTTTTATCTTTATTCACCTTCTGATCAGAAACTTCTTCATATAATTCAATAGTTTTCATAATAAGATGAAGGGAATTACTATCAGTAGAAGCAAATATAATTATATCATCTGCAAAACTAAGATGATTGATTTTTGGACCTTTGCTTTCCATATGAAACCCTCTATACTGATGATTTTGATAAAGCAGATTAAGTTGTCTAGATAGAACTTCAGCACCTAAAATAAATAGAGCTGGAGATAATGGATCACCTTGTTTAAGGCCCCTCTTAGATTGAAAAAATCCATGCCTCTTGCCATTTATTACAATAGAGTACCAATTGTTACTCATAATCCTCCAAACTCTATCAACAAACAGTTCACTAAAACCCAATTTTCTTAATACCAAACAAGTATAATTCCATGAAACTCTATCATAAGCTTTAACCATATCTAACTTGATAACTACATTACTGCCTTCTTTTGGCTTTTTAATACCATGAATAATTTCCTGAGCCAACAAAATATTCTCAGCAATACTCCTCCCTTTGACAAAACCTGATTGATTTTCAGAAACAATACCAGGTAATATTAAAGCCAATCTGGTACTAATGATCTTTGAAATGATCTTATTAGCAAAATTACTAAGGCTAATAGGTCTGAAATCCTTAAGTCTGCAGGGATGATCAGTTTTAGGAAGTAAAATTAGACAGGCATGAGTCATATATCTGGGCATAATATTACCAATATAAAAATACTTAACAGCAGCCAAGAGATCTTCTTTGATAATATCAAAGCATACTTGGTAAAATTTTCCTCCAAAACCATCAGGTCCAGGGGCTGAATTAGGATTCATACTCATAATGATCCTTCTCAATTCATCCACATCAGGTAGGCTGTCTAAAGCATCTTTTGGTTCTTGAGTGATCATAGGATTGATACACTGAAGAATATCATCCTTAATTTTCTCATTCTTACCAGTAAAAATCTCCTCATAATAATCACAAGCCTGTTTAGCAATATCTTCTTCCCCTTTAATCCAGTTCCCACTTTCATCCATCAGTTTATGAATAGCCATTCTATTTCTTTTACCTCTAATCACAGCATGAAAATATTTGGTGTTTGCATCTCCCTCTTGTAGCCAATGCACTGAGTTTTCTGCTGAAGAATTTTATATTCCAGCTTCAAGTACTTAATATACTTAGCATTAATAGCATTAAGCTTCTCACTATTTTCAATACTATGATTACAGATCATATCTTTTTCAGCCCTTTTCACCAATTCCTCATACAGCTTAACCTTTTCAAATACATCACCATATTCCTGTTTTGACCACCCTCTCAAAGTCTTAGTTAACCTCCTCAACTTTGTATGAAAATTCCACATAGGATTTCCAATCACTTCTCTTTTCCAACAGTTTTCCACTGTTTTTAAGAAAGATTCATTCTCAGTCCAACAATTCAGAAATTTAAAATATTTAATAGGATTAGATTGAATATCACATATTTCCATCAATAAAGGACAGTGATCAGACCCTACTGAAGGAAGATGAGTAATACTAGAATGAGGCATTGTTTCAATCCATTTTTCATTAGTCATACCCCTATCCAGTCTTTTCCAGATCCTTGATCCATCTCTCCTATGATTACACCAAGTGTAATTCTGACCATGATATCCCATGTCCACTAAACCACAGGCCTCAATAATGCTAATAAATTCCAAGCTCTTATTAATATTATAATCTCTACCACCCAGCTTCTCACTAGTAGAGGTTATAACATTGAAATCTCCTATTATACTCCAAGGATACATGGTTTCAGATCTCTTTAACATAACATCCCAAAGAGGTTTCCTTAACTGATCCTTACACTTAGCATATACATAGGTAATAATGAACTTCTCACTGCAATCCACATGACTCACCTCACAAGTCACCTGTTGCTGATCACTTTCCAAAATATCACAAATAATCTCATTAGACCAAAAAAGCCAGATTTTGTTATTAGTATTACTAAAACTATGATTCATGATCAACTGCATTCTGCAAGAGTCTATATGAGTTTGATTAGAGAAAGGTTCTAAAATAGCCAGCATAGACAGATTATGCATCTTTCTGAGGTTAATCAATCTCTCTAGAGCACCAAAAGTATTGATGCTCCTCACATTCCAACATAACAACTTAATCATTAAATTCCTCTACTCCTAGCTCTAGTATTAGGCTTACTAGTACTAGTAAGTTTATTTTGTTTTACAAGCTTTCTTCCTCTAGGTGACAGACCTTGTTTGCCAGTTACATCTCTAATTTCATCCACATTAGAGGACTGAAGCAAAGGCCCCTTATGAATATGGTCAGAGGTGTTAAATTCCTCTCCTGGTTCAATACCTTCTCCTAAAGATTGAGTATCCACATCATACTCATCTTCAGAATCAGGTTCCCTATACTCATCAACATTCTCATTTCTTTGATGGTCAATAGGGTCAATACCAATAGTAAGTTGATTTTTATTATTATTTTTAGTACTAATCTGATGAGGAATATTAACAATCTATTTATCAGGGGTTCTTTCTCAACATTACTAGAAGTCCCCTGTTCAACAACTTTATTTTTTCCTTTATCATAATTAACATGCTGAGTACTAGTGTCCACCTGACATCTTCCAACCTCACCTCCATCAGCTACACCAACATTATCTCTATAAGGGATTGCAGGGGAGGGGAGCATTGAGTCAATACCTGCTGTATTTTGATTGTCATGTTGATAAGCAACCTGATGATCCTTAGTAACCTGAATTTCCACTCTTGACTGCTTATTTCTTTTTTCCTTCTGTACATGAGTTCCTTCAGTGTATGCATGACTTTGATCATGCTGATGATCATTGTATTGATCCATTCCATCTCCAACAGGTGTATGGTCCTGTGTTTCAAGGTCAATATAGGTATTTTTAGTAGGAATGGAAATCATACCTGTTTGAGACTGTTGTGGATGAGAAACAGTCCTGTCATTGTTGAATCTAACTTGTTGGTTGTTGTTTCTTCTTCTTTCTGTTTTCCATTCATCTTGGATCCCTTGCTGCTGAGTTTCAACACCTTGTTGTCTTGGTTGATTATGTTCAATTTCACTTCTACCAGTGTCCATGTTCTGAGTAATCTGTAAATCTGCAGGAACATATTGAGCATTGTCTTTCCTAGGCTTGTTTTTTTCTAACTCTTTTCTTTTTTTTTATTTTCCTCATCCCTTTGTTTAACTATACAATCAGATTCCTTATGGCCTTGATGTTTGCAGTAAAAACAGTAATTAGGAATGCTATCATATTCAATCTTCTGCCACCTTCCATCAGTAATATCTTCACCTATATACCCCATCCAAATGTGAGGGGGTCTGTCCTTGGTTAAATCTACCTGCACTTTAACTCTAGCTTGGCTACCTCTAGTTTTGTTAATGGAGGCAGAATCAAGATACAAAACTCTACCTATAGGTGAAAGTAGGCTAGTAATGAACTGTTTATTGTAGCAATGCCATGGCAATTCAGGCAAGGAGATCCAAATGGGAACCAAAGGAGTTTCTTCCTCAGGTGTAAAATTTGGAGTCCATGCCTGAATTCTCATTACTTGCCCTGCAATTGTCATTCTTTGTTTAGTCCATACCATATTGTAGTCTAGTTCATTATCAAGATCTATATAAACATGTCTAGAGTTAAAATGGGCTATTTTAACACCCCCAGACAATTGAGTTTGAAGAATAAAAATTTTTCTAATTAACTCAATTCTAGGCATGGTATAGATGAACTTTCCTATTAAGGTGAACTTACAGGTTGAAGCCAGGTCTTTAACTACTTCCTCTTTGACATATAACACAGCAGGGAGGCCTTGCTTAGTAGTAACCTCAGGTTCAGTCAGCTTAATGCTCTCCCCTCGCTTGGATTGATTATATCTAAGTCTGTCTGCATAGGTTTGTATGACTGTATAGGGTGCTGGTTCAGGTATGTGATCTTTCTTAGGAAAATTGTTAGTTCCTGAAGGAAGATCATGTTTACCATTCATAGTTCTAGGCAAGGGTCTATCAAAGTTGCTAGACAATTTAGGAAAATTATGTTGATAATCAGGATTTCTAACAGAGTCGAAATTATTTCTATCAGTAACATTTACCAAACCATCATTCTTGGAATTAAAATTGGGTAGAGCAAGATTACCTTGACCATTATTAGCTCTAATTGGCACTTCAGAAGAGGGCATACCAGACTGCCTATTTTGGAATTGATGAACAACATCTTTAGAAGCTGGATTTCGTGTGGGTCTTGGATTTTGTTGTTCAATCTCCTTTTCCTTGTTCAAATTGGAACTCCATTGTTGATTTTGTACAGATCGAAGAACTTGTGAATTTTGCCCATCACGATTTCGTGGTTCTTGAGATCGCCTTTGCGATACAATCGTCTCACCTTCTTGTCGAGAATCGACATTTCGATCGTTAATTGCTTCTCCAATCTGTTGAAAATGTGAATCGCGAGCTAGAGATAATTCCCCTGTGCGTTATTCTTGTCGATTATCATCCGATTGAACTGGTGTAGAGATCGATTTTGCCGCCTCTTCCCGCGAAGCGATTTTTCCATCTCCCGTCTGTTCCTCAACCCTTTGAATTGCGCCTTCTTTACTACTGATATTGTATTCTTTTTCGACATTGTGACGCGCTGCATCGATGTCTTCCTCTATAGTCGCAACATGGACCGCTTCTTCCCGCCGTTGCGAAGAGGACGACGATGCCTCTTCCGCCACTTCATGGATTTTTGATTGAACTGTAGGATTCCCAGTTCCTAAAGGCGGATCTAGGGGCCTAAATCGCTCGTCCGCTGGATTTCCAGCCATCACAACACACAATTATCCAAGAAATTAGCCGATTAGCTAACTCGTGCGATGAACACCTTGAGAGAATTCTAGAGAGAGAAAAGTTTTAGAGAGAGAAAAGTTCTGTAAAATGGAAAAGCGATCAGGTTCTGGTACATTGACTTTCAGGTTCTAGTGGTTGTTTTTCGCAATATTTTGACAGTCGTTTTGTAAACTTTCAGAGTTTATGAGAGCTCCAGTTTTTTCACCATTTAAACATGCTTTTGTATCTTTAAATGTCTTAATTTTCATAAAATTTTTGTTAGACGGATTGTAGTAATGGTTCTCTCACCGAAGGGTTAGTATGGGTGTCAATTGCCAGTTTGGATCACGACGCTTACTTTCAAATAGAAAAAGACCAATCATAAGTTCTTCTGTTTATTTTTTAAGACTTACTTTTTTTTTGGATGAAATATCTATCTATATATCAATGGAGTAGTAAAAGTTGACACATATAAGCACCACGAAATTCAAAATTTTTACAATTCAAGATATAATTTAAAAGAAAAAAAGAAAAAAAACGTAACCAACAAATAATTTGGATAACAATGAATACAATTTATTGTTAATTTTCACAAAAAAAACGTTTCAAATTAAAATTCCAATTAAAAAACATGTTTAAAATTCAAAATTTGAATTGAATCCAAAAATATTTTTGATTAATTAAATTTTGTACTACTAGTTATTTTTAAACTAAATTTAAAATTTAAAAATGTTTAAACAATCTATAATTTTTTCAAATGCATTCTTTTTTATATGATGATGAGTCCATCTACACAAACAAGGAAGGAAGATTTTGTTGTTAAATCTCCTACGAAACTACCTCCGAAAAGTCCATAGATAGGGGTGACATTGTTTGCCTCCCTTATTGTTTTGTCTTAGGGTAATAGTGACTTTGTTGGTCACCCTATAGATAGGGGTGGTACCTTTCAACTGTCTAAATGATCTGGTTGTTTTGGAACATTAGAGGTTTAAATAAAAGGCACAAGCAAAAAGAGGTTAAGCAATTTTTATTGAATAAAAGAGATAGATTTGCTGGTATTGTTGAAACTAGAGTTAAGGAGCACAATATGACAGACTCTTCAAGTTATTGCTCCTAGATATAGACATTTAATCTAACTACCAAGATGTTATAAGGGTAGAATTTGGTTATGATGGGACCCTAACAAGTATGATATTCTCGATTGATACATCATTGCATGGTTAGCGTTAGATCCAATGACCAACAACTCCTAGTCACTATCATCTATGTTTTTAACACAACATATCAGAGAAACCTTTGTGGCTGTTGGTCTTAGCATGGGAAACAGAAAAGATTTTCTTTTCACAGTCATACTCCTTCACGAAAGTCTGAGCTATTGAAGCTAGTACACTCAGATTTGTGTGGTTCTCTCAAGTGAAGTCAAAAGGTGGTGCACTTTACTTTGCTACTTTCATTGAAGATCATTCTGGAAAGATTTGTGTATATCCTTTAAAATCTAAAGATTAAGTGCTTGCTCTGTTTAAACAGTTTCAAGCCTTATCTGAGAGACAAACGGTAAAGAAATTAAAATGTATTTGCACTGATAATGGTGGTGAGTATAATAGTCCCTTTGATAACTACTGCAAATCGCAAGGAATACGTCATAACAAGACTCCTCCAAAGACTCCTCAATTAAATGGTTTGGCAGAGAGGATGAACAGAACATTAGTTGAGAGAGTTAGATGTGTGCTTTCAAAGGCTAAACTTCCAAATTCTTTTTTGAGCTGAAGAACTTAACAGTGTTGCTTATGTTATCAAGTTGTCTCCTATTATTGCTTTGGATAGTGATGTTCCAAACAAAGTTTGGTTTGATAAGGATGTTTCTAATGATCACTTGAAAGATTTTGGGTTTAAAGCTTGTGTGCATGTTCCAAAAGTTGAGAGGTCGAAATTGGATGTTAAAACTAAGCAATGTATCTTCATTGGTTATGGTCAAGATGAGTTTGGATATCGCTTTTATGATCCAATTGATAAGAAACTCATTAGAAGTCATGATGTTGTGTTCTTTGAAGATCAAACTATTGAAGATATTGACAGGACTGAGAAACTAGATTCTCAAACTGATGAGAGCTTAGTTGATGTTGATCCAATTCCTATTATTGATACATCTTCTGCACATGAGGGAACCCAAGGTAATGATCAAGATAATGATGAGAGTGTAGAACATATAATTGTTCCTATTGATAATGTTGTGGTTGATAATCAACCAACTCGTGTTGGGATAACTGCTTCGGATGCTCCAGAATTCTTTTGTAGAAGATCTTTTTATTTGGTTTCCTACTTGAAAAAGAATTGGAATTATTCTCTTTATTTTGTTTCCAATTCTATTAGGAAAAGGATTGGAATTGTAATCCTATTTGTAGTTGGTTTTAGCTTTGTAAGGAAAAGCACAACTCCATAAATGGAGGATCGTCTTGAGAGAATAATTAATTGCTTTTGGTATTGTCTTAGAAAGACATTAGAAAATAAGAGAGGTCTTCGAGAGAGCTTTCAACAAGAGAAAAGAGAGAAAGAAAAGGGTTCTTTTGCTGCAGTCTTTTTCTCCGAAGCAACGTTCAGATCGTGTTTCCGACTAACTAGACGTTGGATCGGGCTGAAATTTAGACTGAGTATTCCTAACATCTTGGTGGTTTATTTGAACGGTGGAGATCGTATTCGGAGGTCAGAAAGATCTTGTTTTAGGTCCCGAACAGAAGCTGGGTTTGGATGGTGTTTCTTTCAATTTATCTTTTGTTGGTGTAGCTATTGTTTGTTCTCTTTTGGAACTTGTTGTGTATCCATTAGAAGAATATTTAACCCTCTTATTGGTATAGTGAAGCAATTAAGATCTTGTTGATCCCGTAGTGGTTACCTTTGATTTGAAGGGTTTTTCCACGTTAAACTTGGTGTTCTTTATTGTTAGATTTTCGTTTTTATTTTTCATCACAACAACTGGTATCAGAGCTAAGGTTATATATATAGAGGGTAATATGAGCAAGATGGTATGTATAAATGGAAGAAACTACAACATATGGAAAAACAAAATGAAAGATCTATTGTTCGTGATGATGATGCATCTTCCAGTTTTTCTGCTCATAAACCCGAGAACTTGACCGATGAAAATTGGGAATTTGAGCACCAACAAGTATGTGGATATATAATACAACGGGTTGAAGATAATGTTCGCAATCATATTGTGAATGACACACATGCTAGAACATTGTGGGAAAAGTTTGAGACGTTTTACGCTTCAAAAACTGGCAATAACAAGATGTTCTTGTTAAAGCAATTGATGACCTTTAAATACAAGGAGGGCAGTCCTATTCTTGATCATATAAATTATTTTCAGGGTATTCTTGATCAGCTATCAGGAATGGGTGTTAATTTTGATGATGAAATATAAGGACTTTGGCTTCTCAATACTCTTACCGGATTCTTGGGAAACTCTTCGTGTTTCTTTAACAAATTTTGTCACTGGCTGAAAGGTGACTATGTAATATGCAAAGAGTGGTGTGTTGAATGAAGAGGTTAGAAGAAAATCTCAAGACACATCTTCACATTCAGATGTTCTATATACAAAAGATCGAGGAAGACATTAGACAAGAGATCCGAAGAGTAAAGGTAAAAGCAGAAGCAAGTCGAAATTCAAGAATCCAAATATTAGATGTTATCATTGTGGAAATAAAGGACATATTAAAAGATTTTGTAAACAATTTAACCAAGATCATAAAGAAGGGAAGAAGGAAGAAAACAATGAAAATAATGTTGTTGATGTTGTCTAAGATGACCTTCTCTTCACTTGTGATAAAGACGTCATCAATTTTGTATCTCAAAATACAAGTTGGATAGTAAATTCTGGAGCTACATCACATGTCACACCAAGAAAGACTTTTTTTCATCTTATACTTTTGTTAACTTTGAGGTGTTAAAGATGGGTAATGCTGGTGAGGTTAAGGTGTTTGGTGTTGGCACTGTTTGTTTGAAAACCAATACCGGTTCAACGTTGGTCCTTCAGAATGCAAGCATGCTCCAGACATTCCAATAAATTTGATCTCTGTAGGACAACTAGATGACTATGGCTATCATAATGACTTGTGCAATGGCCAATGGAAGCTCACCAAAGGCTCACTAATTTTAGCTCGAGGAAGCAGACATTCAAATATATACGTGACACAAGGATCGATTCTTTGTGACTCTATAAATTTGGTGCGAGAGCGAGACTTTATCAGAATTGTGGCATAAGAGACTTAGTCATATAAGCAAGAGAGGGATCACATGTTTGGCTAAGAAGAATTTGCTTGCTGGTATGAAACAAAAAATTGTGAAAAGATGTGTTTATTGCTTAGCAGGGAAACAAAAAAGGGTTTCTTTTCACAGTCATACTCCTTCAAGAAAGTCTGAGCTATTGGAGCTAGTACACTCAGATTTGTGTGATTCTCTCAAAGTGAAGTCAAAAGGTTGTGCACTTTACTTTGCTACTTTCATTGATGATCATTCTCGCAAGATATGGGTATATCCTTTAAAATCCAAAGATCAAGTGCTTGATGTGTTTAAACTGTTTCAAGCCTTATCTGAGAGACAAAAGGTAAAGAAATTAAAATGTATTTGCACTAATCGTGGTGGTGAGTATATTGGTCCCTTTGATAACTACTGCAAATCGCAACGAATACGTCATCAGAAGACTCCTACAAAGACTCCTCAATTAAATGGTTTGGCAGAGAGAATGAACAAAACTTTAGTTGAGAGAGTTAGATGTGTGCTTTCAGAGGCTAAACTTCCAAATTCTTTTTGGGCTAAAGCACTTAAAATGTTGCTTATGTTATCAATTTGTCTCCTGATGTTGCTTTGGATGGTGATGTTCCAAACAGAGTTTGGTTTTATAGATTTTGGGTGTAAAGCTTGTGTGCATGTTCCAAAATATGAGAGGTCGAAATTGGATGTTAAAACTAAGCAATGTATCTTCATTGGTTATGGTCAAGATGAGTTTGGATATCGCTTTTATGATTCAATTGAGAATAAACTCATTAGAATTCGTGATGTTGTGTTCTTTGAAGATCAAACTATTAAAGATATTGACAAGACTGAGAAACTAGATTCTCAAACTGATGAGAGCTTAGTTGATGTTGATCCAATTCTTATTATTAAAACATCTTCTGCACATGAGGGAACCCAAGGTAATGATCAAGATAATGATTAGAGTGTAGAACATATAATTGTTCCTACTGATGATGTTGTGGTTGATAATCAACCAACTCATGTTGGGATAACTGCTTCGGATGCTCCAAAATTCTCTTGTAGAAGATCTACTAGAGAGAAGCGAAGCTCAACACGTTATTCTAATGATGAGTATATTTTATTGACTAATATGGGATAACCTAAAGGTTATGATGAAGTCATGTTAGATACTTAGAGTGATAAGTTGAAAGAACTCATCGTAGATAATCATGAGTTTTGTAGAAGTGTGGCAGGCTGGAAACCTCTCAAAAGTTCTTCCATTTGAAGTCCATTTGGCCCCTTAGCTGGAGGGGGAGTTTGTTGGGCTATTACCCCTGTTCCAGCCAAAGGCCCATGGCCTAATCCTACTTGAAAAAGTATTGGAAATATTCTCTTTATTTGGTTTCCAATTCTATTAGGAAAAGGATTGAAATTGTAATCCTATTTGTAGTTGGTTTTGGCTTTGTAAGGAAAAGCACAACTCTATAAATAGAGAATCGTCTTGAGAGAATAATTACATGCTCATTGGTATTGTCTTTGAAAGACATTAGAACATAAGAGAGGTTTTCGAGAGAGCTTTCAACAAGAGAAAGGAGAGAAAGAAAAGGGTTCTTTTGCTGCAGTCTTTTTCTCTGACCAACAACGTTCAGATCGTGTTTTCCGATTAACTAGACGTTGGATCGGGCTGAAATTTGGACTGAGTGTTCCTGACATCTTGGTGGTTGTTTGAACGGTGGAGATCAGATTCGGAGGTCACCAAGATCTTGTTTTAGGTCCCGAACAGAAGCTGGGTTAGGGTGGTGTTTCTTTCTATTTATCTTTTGTTGATGTAGCTATTGTTTGTTCTCTTTTGGCACTTGTTGTGTAGCCATTAGAAGAATATTTGTAACCCTCTTATTGGTATAGTGAAGCAATTCGGATCTTGTCGATTCCGTGGTGGTTACCTTCGGTTTGAAGGGTTTTTCCACGTTAAACTTGGTGTTCTCTATTGTTAGATTTTCGTTTTCATTTTTCCGTCACAACAGTGGCAAGATTTGAAACAATTGTCACAAGGGATTGCTCACCCCTAGGTAATTGCTGAAGATTTTAATGCTATCTTATTTTATCAGGATAGATGTCTGGGAACCCAATCACAATGACTGAAATCCAGACTTCTCTAAGTTTATGGAACACAATGATATCGATGAGCTCCCACGGCAAGGGAAATTCTACACTTGGTCAAATAAACAAGGAATAGACAGAGTCATGTCTAGAATAGATAGAGTTTTTGGAAACTATGAACGGATGCTGCATTGGGGCTATGTGACTACGAATTATGGCCTTCCTTTTATATCAGGTCAGGCCCCTAGGACCTTACAAATAAAACCTCCTCAAAGAGTCAGAAGAGTTTCTTTCCAATTCTTTAACATATGAAATGCGAACTACACCTTTATGGGGATTGTAAAGAACACCTGGTCACAAAAAGTGGCTTCTCATAAAATGAAAGATATTTGGATAAACCTCAAGCCCCTGAGAGCAAACTAAGAGTTCTGAATAATCAGGAATTCAAATTTATCCGGGCTAAGATTTATGAAACCATAACTATGTTAGCTGATACCCAAACAACCATGAATACACAGAGTACTGAGGGACTGATCCAGCTAGAATAATAAACCCTAATCAAACTTGAAAAATGGTCACTCTTGGAGGAGAATGCTATTAGACTGAAATCAAGAGCGCAACAGATCAAGCTAGGTGACTCTAACACAAAATATTTCTCAGCTGTTTGCAAGGAGAGGAGTAATAGGAAGCAGATTATTGAGATCACCTCTCTTAATGGCCAGAAATTACATGATCCAGAAAAGATTAAGGATGAATTTTTCTCCTTTTATAAAAGTCTGATGGGATCTACTACTTCAACTTTACCAGGCATTAATAAATATGTAATGAAGACAAGACCAACTCTCACCCATCAGCAAAAATTGCAACTTTGTGCTGGGATAAATAAAGAATAGATTTAGACTTCCCTTCAATTGATTGGCGATGACAAGGCACCAGCTATCAATGGCTATACAAGTGCTAAGGTGATCACTAAGAAATCCCTTGTGTCTTGGGATAAAATGTGTTGCCCCATCTCAACTGGAGTTGGGATCAAGCAACAGTGACAAAGTTATGTTGGGATCTAGATCAAAAATAAGACAAACTATGGATCAAATGGATTCATACTTACTATATCAAGAACCGACATCTGAGGGACTGGCCAATACCTCAGAAAGCAAGTTGGATGACTAGGAAAATAATGGTTGCAAAATACCTTCTGTTACAAGTACAAGCCACAACTTTACAGAAAACTCTGATCCGTCAATACTATTTGCAACTATTAGGGGAGCTACCAAGAGTCCAATGGAAGAGCCTCATCTTTGGTAATCAAGCCAGACCAAAAGCTCGATTTTCCATCTTGTGGCTAACATTCCATCAACGACTTTTAACCACTGATCGACTCATCCAATGGGGGATAAATGTTGATCCGATATGTGCTTTATGTCAATCATGGCCTGAATCACATAATCATTTGTTCAAACAATGCCCTGTAGTGCTTGCGCTAAGAACCTGAGTAATGCGATGGCTTAGAATGAATATTGTACGGTGCCTACATGGGAAGAGGTATTGGCATGGAGTATAAAAAGGGATAAGGGAAAGTCTCAGACAACAAAGCTTTTCAAGATGGTATTTTCTGAGCTTAGTTATGTCATATGAATAGAGAGAAATCAGCAACTCTTTTAACAAAAAAGCAAATCTGTGGAAACAATTGCCAAAGATCTAGCATACATATGCAATGTGCGAGCTCCCCTTGATATTAAAGCTTTAGTATCAGTATGTTTAAAGTTTTAATCCTCAGTATGTTTGATTCTGTGAGTACATTTATTACAATTTTAGACCATAGCATGTTGTATTAGCTAGCTAATTCTGTAGTGACTGCCCTTTGGTAATTAATAATACTGGTTGTTACAAAAAAAAATAACTACAAACAAAATAAAATACTGACTCTTAAAAAAATTGTGAACCATATATTTATCATGAAATCAACGCTCCCGTTTCCCTTATATATTTCTTCTTTGAATTTGCTTGAAACACATGAAGAACTTTTTAAAAGAAGGTATTGTTCTGATCATAAAAGTTTGTTTATATTTGTTAAATTATAAGAATGATATAGATAATTGATTTTTTTTCTTCATATTTTTCAGTTTTCAATTACATTGATGAAGGTGGAGTTAGATACTAAAAATAATTTTAAGTAGTATAATTTTTATTTTGGTTATTCTTTTTTCTTTTTGATTTGATCATATAGTAAGCTTTTTTTGTTGATGCAGTAATATGTTTGCAAGAGTTTGATAACTATTATTGTGATTAATGTAAATTAATATAAAATCTACCATTGAATGAATTATAGGTGGTAAATTCATGCATTTGTGTTTGTGTATAAATAATCATATAAATATTATTTCTATAGAAGTTAAATTTAAAAGAACTGATGAAGTAGAAAATAAAATAAAAATGAGAGATAAGCGGGAGTTGATCGGATGATAAGCACTCCTCACTTCTAACCTTAAGGGTGTGAGTTAAGTCCCAAGAAAACATATTGTGGGAGCTCGTGGGAAGGATTAACAACTTGAGATGGGGGGAAATTAATCTTGTTATAGTATATTAAATTTATTCCTAATTAATACTTTTAAGAACAAAATAATGTTTTGTATATAAAATGTACACATTAGTGACAAAATTAGATTTTGTTCAACTATGAAATACATATAACTTTAGAGACAATTAATATCGTCACAGATTGAAATAAAATAATTAGGGACGATATAATATTGTCGATGGTAATAACCTTTTTAATGATAAAGTATACTATTAACGACACATTTTAGTTTGATTTAAATTTTCCACGTTGAATAAGAAATTAAGTCAGAAGCCTTCATGGATTTTAAATTTTATTAAAATATATACATAAATTGAGGATAAAATAAAAATAAATGCACGACTTAAAAAGAAGTTACACATGTTCTTGAAAATGAAAAAGGATCATATTTTTTCCCTTGTACTCTTAGGAAAGGGTCATTTATCATTCGTTATATTTTTTTGATATATTTACGCTTAGCATCCAACTTTAGGCACATATTTGCCCTTGTACAGTTAAGTATTGTATCACAATTTTTATTAATCTATTGGCGCCTACGTGGCTCCATGTGCATATATTTTATTAAAATTAAAATTTTATTTTCTATTTAGTGAACTATCTGACCAATTTAGTAAAATCCAACAAAATCAAAATAAAAACCCATTAACCCGATTCTAATACCCATTATCCCTAATTTCTATACCCATCTTGCAACACTTCAAAGAGAAAAGCCATTCACCTTAGAGGTTATTCCGACTACTTTGTCTATGACTAGGAGATGGTCTACAACATGTCTAATGGCATAGGGAAGAAGGAATAAATGGTGGCTTCTGCTCGACCATTGTTATTATGGTGACTAAAGTTTGAAATAAGATAATCTCAAACCTATTTGTTCTTTTGTTAATTTTTAATTATCAGTAGCTAATACTAGTCACTTGGACATAGACAAAAGAACCTGCCGATGTATTGCATATGCTGTTAGTACTCCATAGCATAACACATTATCTCCTGTTTTGGGGATTCTGCATACAGAACATTAGCAGTTCAGTTGTTTTCCCTGTCATCAAGTTTTAGAAAGCAGTTGGGGTCTTTTTCCGAACTTATTAGACAAAAATTGTGGGAAGCGATATACTTTTAGATACCTTTCATGTTTCTTGTTTTCAGTTATATTTCATTTATAGTTTCATCTGCTAAATATGAGTGATAGTCCCTAAAACATGTATTTGAAGGGAGAGGACATTCACGATATCTCTAGATTAGTTAACGTGTTTGGGCATGTTGCTGCTAAACTACTAAAATAATATGAAATTCTTTTACTCGACTAAATTCATGTTTTCTCTTGCGAGAAGTTTCAGATGTGAAGTTGGAGATCTCTGTAGTCATATAAATGTATTATCGTTTATATTTTTCCATCTAAGAGGGGATATATCGTTATCAACTTCTACTAGAATGTTAGTGTAGTCGAGGATAGTTGGTATGTCCCTTCCAATTACTACATGTGATGCTTCAAGCAGATTAAACTTCTTAACGGAAACTAAAAATGGAGAAGGAATTATGTCGCACTTTACACTACGCTTGCTTTGTGAATTCTGGAGTCAAACGCTGTAGTCGTGTTGCACATTTGATTCCTAGTTCAACACCATATGATCCTTCTGCATAGCTGACTAGAGTGTGAAGACCGCAACCACAATGAAGTAGAAAAAAACATGCAAACAACTACTTCAGCATAATAGAGCTTGGTTATGTGGAACTTCTTACTCTGTTTAGACAATTGTTTTACTTGAATAAACAAAAACTATATGTATTTTGTTTGACATAAGACAAAATAATTACATGAAAATTGAAGAATAATGAAATAGAAAAAAATCCACACAACCACCTAACTAATCCACACATACCAATCCACACATGTATCTACTCAAAGTGAGATACATACTAAACTATAAGACTAGGCCTCATCTTTTATCATTAGACAACTAAAAGAGTAAATTAATTGAGGCTATGAAAACACTTTTTACACTGAATCTAATGCATGAAAATATATAATTCTCTTTTTGTTTGTGCACAAATACAAACACATATTTCGATATACAAAAGTGGGATAAATGTGATATTCATGTTCAACGTTCACCACAAAAAAAAAACTGAAAAGACATTAACTAAAAAGTATATCATAATCAGTAATTAAACCCCATGACAACAAAAAGTTTTCAACCCAATAGATAACTTTTGTCCTTTTGTTGGCTTCAACTTCTTAATTTTTTTTGTCTATTTTGCATCTCCAATTGACCTTGAGTTATAGCAGATTTTCCCTTCCATGTTAGGTTGGTTGGTGAGTAGGGAAGATTCGAAGGGACTCTCACTCCATTTTGATCACCAACAAAGTTTATAATCCTTGTTCTTGAAGGAATTGGTCCCTCTTGCCTGGCTCGGAATATTGTATTTTCTGACACTATCATTGGCCATATAGTAGGATCTGAATCATGATTTTGGAAGTTGATTGTCAAATATGGATGAATCCTATGTTGCAATGTAGTATCATATGGCTTGCTTGATCTTTGCTTTGAAGTTTCAGATAACTCAAAATCTGGAATTTGACTTGAAATGCTTGGTCTTAATTAAGGTGCTATTAGGTTTATCTCTTCAGATTCATCAATTAATTTCCTGCTCCTTTTCATTGGCCTTGTATTGAGAGGCTATTGCAAGTAAGAAATACAAGTTAGAAACAAAAATTCAGGAAAAAAGTAAGTTGTTATTAACATAGAAGATATTTTACCTTTTTACATCCTTTACTGTTATGGTTTGGCTCTCCGCAATTGTTACATGTCATAACTCTCCCCTTTCTTGAACTTGCCCACTCGCCTTGCCTTTTAATTGCCTCATCTTTTTTTCTGACTTGCTTAGTTTTGGGTCTGCCAACCATCTTCACTAGGTCAGGTGGTTCCATTGCTTGATGTGGATCCCCCTTCCAAAAAATTTCAATTCTAACATGTTGCAATTTGTGCCTATAGGTACTCATGAATTCCTCTTTGCTATACCACCAACTCATTTTACTCAAAGGGTTCAACTTGTTGTACAACATTGCAAAAATTGCATGTGGGCATGGAATTCCATTTAGATCCCATTGCCTACATATACATCTCTTCAAAATCATATTTACAGTATGCCTATCACAACCTTATGTGATCTCATATCCATAATCACCATTGAAATTTACCTTACATTTTTGAGCAATTTTCATGTACTCATTGAACAATTGTACACTCTTTGGGCTAAACTAAGTAGCCCATAATCTCACTTCATCCTCCCTTTTCCTCAATTGGTTCATGACTATAGTTCTTATTTCTTCAAGAATTTTGATGATTGGTTTGCTTCTAGCTTCTAGAATCCATTTATTCACCAATTCTGTGAAATTATTCACCACTTCATAGTTCTTGCACACGGTGTCAAAATAAGCTCTACTCCACGCATTGGGAGGATATTTCAGTAAATCCTCTGCTACTGTTTTATCTAAAGAACCAATCATATTGAGTTTGTCTTTGAAATTTTCCTCATATGTGGTCTATGAACACCACCAAAATACCTTCTGCAGTTCCTCTGACCTCCATGTTTTGCACCAGTTTACTTCAACATGTTTCGCATGAAATCTGTGATGTGATTCAGGAAACACATCCTTCATTGCTTGAAGTAATCCTTGTATGATAAAAATTAACAAAAAAATAAATTTCTATTTTTTCATTTTAGTAATGTCCAGAACTGAAATGAAAGACTTGTCTAATGCTTTCATTTTACTTCTGACCAAATTGTAATATAAGAACTGGACAATTCTTCAATTTCAAGTTTTGGACAAAAGTAAATGAAAGAACTGAACAGCGATTGAAGCTTTAAAAATGAACTTAAAAGTTAATCTTTGATAGAAGTAAAATGAAAGAACTGTCAATGATTGAAGCTTTTGAAATGAACTTAAAAGTTAATGTAAAATGAATTAGCTGCAAAAAAAAAATGAAATGTATATGTTACATTCTGCATGTGTGGAATGAAGTTATTCCTTCACCTGCCTCCTTGAGATCTAATGACCTTTTAAGATGGCCTAAGAACCAGTTCCATGTTCTTTTTGTTTCTTTATCAACAACTGCTGAGGAAATAAGGTAACTATGGGACTGACAATCTTGACCAACAGTAGTTAACAATTGACCCTTGGTTTTTCCTTTTAAAAAGGTCCCATCCAAGCCAATAAAGGGTTTTAACCCATCCTTAAAACCTATTTTAAGTGCGTGAAAGCAAATGAACATCCTCAAAAATCTTCGCTTTCCATTGGCAAGTGCATCCTTCGATATATTTATAATCACATCACTTCCTGGATTACTAGACCTTTGCTCATTTCCATAATCCTCAAGTCTGTTATAGTCATCTATAAAGCTTCCTTCAAGTTTTCCAAAATCACTCGCTTAGCTCGCTTGCACTTACCATGACTAACATTGACATGAAATCTTTCTTTTGAATCATTCCTCATATCCTTGATCATGTATTTTGGGTCATTTTGAAATTTAAACTTGAAATAATATGATATTCTAAGATGATCAACCCTTCCATTGTTAAATGCTTCATTACAATCATGCGTATTTTTCAGGGTTTTTATTCTAACCCCCGGCATGTCTTTATCTCCAGATATATGTAATGAAAAATGACATCCTGCAACCCACTCATACCTTAACCTTGATGAATCTGTTGTGTTTTATTTGTCCTGATTTCTTACCATATATAGGTTTTCCTTTTTAGGAAAACGTTTTGGATTGACTAATCCTTTTTCAGTGGTTCGATAATCGATTATTGAACTAGAGTTAGAACGAGGTGTTCATCTTGGCGGGTGTAGTTTTAGCTGCAACCTTTTTGACAGTAATGAAGATTTTGTTGGAGAAATTGTTTCAAAGAGGTTCTCTGTGTTGATACATAAATTTTGCAAAGGAGATTATGGAGAGGAGAAGCAAGATGTTGAAAATTAAGTGAAGAAGGTGGACAAATTTATTTTGTTAGAAATTTAGGCCAAGGGGGAGATTTGTTGTGTTTAATTTGTCCTGATTTCTTACCATAAATAGGTTTTCCTTTTTAGGAAAAGGTTTTGGATTGACTAATCCTTTTTCTAGTAGGAAAAGGTTTAGGACTGTATAAATAGAGACATGTTCCTTCTACCTTAATCAGCATTCACAATGTAGTCTTAAGGACTTTGAGAGTTTTGGTTAGAGGGAGAATTTATGGGTCACAACCTTGATATGTTATCACTTGTGTGAACCTCCCATGTATTCCGAGTGAATTTGTTGAGGTTGTTTCTCTCTGTATTTTGTACTCTCATATTTATAGTGGATTGCTCATCTCCTTCGTCGACGTAGGTCAATTGATCGAACCACGTTAAATCTTTGTGTCTTTTGGTATATTTTTCGTTGTCTTCTTACTCGTGATCTTTCGAGGTTTGTTTTGCTATCTTTTCGCGTTTACACCTGTTTATTTTCGATCCTAACAGGATCACCTTTCAACTGCTTCAAGTTTCTTTTGTTTACAAGAGCATATAAGTTAATGCATAATCTAGCTTCAGGTATATCCTTGAAGCTCATACGTATGCATAATTCTTTGTAATCTAGCAATGTTTCATCAATAATCCTATTCTTTTTAAAGGCAATCTTATTCAAGTCATCAGAATCATACTCTACCTCAACATGATTATCATCACTCTCATCATCACTCTAACCGTCAGTTCAATCTTCAGTCACTCGCACGTCAGTTGTTGTAACATATGACTCAAAATATTGAGAAATATTTTGAACGTCCATTAATTGCTCACCTTCATCTACAGCATATATGCTAAGGACCTTAAATTCATCAGACACTAAGTACAATAACTGCCTTATACCATCATCACCATCAATCTCATAATAGTTACCAGACGGAGCAGTTGCTATAAGTTGTTGAACACTTATATATGAAAACTTACTGTTGTACTCATTTACAATATCAATAGAAGAAAGGAGGTCTGAATCATAACAGTTCCAAGTATCGGTTAATTTCCTTGAATACATGACATGTGGTTTTTTAATCCACTCTCCATCATAATTGAAAATTACGTCCACCAAGGTCATCTTTAATATCCTATAAAACAAAACAAAAAAAGAGACATGTATATGACATATTATTGTTAATGTTGTGTATTAGGTAAATGGTTTGGTATAATAGTTTACTTTTGAAGGATTGACGAGCAACTTAGGTGATCATCATCTATTTCATTTATATCAAGCTCAACAAGCTTTTGAATTTCGCATGAATATTTTTCATCTAATTAAGATTTGAGATGAATCACCATTGCATATAGCGTAAATGAAGAAGCATCGATGTATATGAGATTTTATCACTATATTTGTTAATTTGGCTACTGAAGAATGATTTTCAAATTGTAATTGTCTTCTTATAGCATTGTATAGTATATTGTTAGATCATTGGTACTACTTATCTAGAAAAAAAGTTACATTATTCAAGAAATCAAGTATTATAAGAAAGACGTTCAAGATGAACCTATGTGAAAGAGACAACAAACCAAAGCAAGCCACAAGACAAATATGGTTTCACAGCTAGAGTAGACGTCAAAATTAGGAATTTGAAAGTAAGACGGAAGAGAAAACATTCACAGATGGAGTAAACATAAGCATAAATGTGCATTGTTTTATCTTCTTTTCTTCCTTTCTCCCCATTTTGATTACTAACAAAAATGGAGGTCTCCATTTCTAAAATTTTCCCTTAACCAATTCTGATTTATTTGTGAAATTCGTTCTTTTTCCTTCACATGTATAATGATGACAAATAAATGAGATCATTCATTAGCTATGAAGTACTTACTATGAAAACTGCAGTGTACAATACTTGTACACTCTTGTAAAGTTATGTGAAAAAACGGACACATTTTTCCTTTGTTTTTTTTTTTTAAAAAAAAGAGTTACATTGCAAAAGAGTTACTTTGGACAATTAGATAGACTCTCCCTTTGTCTTTTCTTTATTAGCTATTGTTGTTATAATTTAGAATTATACTTTACTAAAATTGCTTGCAGATGGTAGTTTTGGTTGCATTTTAAGAAACAATGTCTTGATAATGCCAATACGTGTATGTAAATATAATGTAGTGCTTGTATTGACTGTGGATAAACTTCATATATGAATGTTCCGTTGAAAGATTCAAAGATTAACTTCAAATCAAGTGAACTTATGTGACCACAAAATAGTAACAGATTTAAGGACCATAAACCATGGAGAAATTAAAAAGTCTTAGTAACATTATAATATTCACACTGTGTCATTCATTTAGGGGACAAAGATTATATTAAAAATAAATGGATATCCCATATACAACCAGCATTCAGTTTAAGTTTATATTCTGTAGAATCTGAAAAACTTAACACTAAAAACATAAAATAATAGTTATCAACATTGCCATAAGTATCAAAATTTGACATCCCTAATTTCTATCATAGATTAAAGAGGTAGAATACACAAACATAAAATACACAAAATAACAAGCTCTACAATAATCAAGTTTATAAATGCTAAAATTGACGAACCCTAATTGCAATAAAAGAAGATATATACAGATTTTGAGATCCTTGTCCAGATTTTGAAAAGTTTCAAAAAATAAAAACGATACAAGAAAAATATGGCAAAAAAAGAGATAGGACGGGTTTCTGGAATGATGTCTATGCCAAAATCTATCTCTCTCGGGAGAGACTCTGGGTAGATAATCTGGGAAGACTTCTGGAAGTCTATCTCTTTCGGGAGAGACTCCAGGTAGATAATCTGGGAAGACTTCTGAAACTTTTTACTAATGAAAGTCAAACTGACTGAATAGCAGTTATCTCAACACTAGAATCATTAACTTGGACTAAGTGATAAACACACCTGGGGGTGTCCAAAATGAACTCAAACATATGTAACTCATCCAAAATTTTAAGGGTTGGGGTCAAGATTATTTGAATTGGGTTCAATATCAATCCATTCAAGCTTAACACCTATGAAGAGAATTCTCAATTGATCCCAATTCGATCTCCAATTTCAACCCATTTTAAAACTTTTTATTAAGATATATTACTATATTGAAGGTATGAATTATTATCTATTTAACATCTTTAAGGATTTATCTATCCATTTGTTACTTTTTGTACAAAAAAGTTCTTGAGCTGCAATTCAAATCGTGATTATAAAAGTTAAATATCAATATGTTAAATTATTGAGATTAATTGAATCAAATTAGGAAGGTCAAGACCCAACCTATTTTTTAGCCCATTTGAGCCCAAAGTAAACTTGGGCGGGTCAAGACCCAACCCAATTTCTTTTCAACCCATTTTAATATTTCTAATTTTAACCCAACATGCCCATTCGAGACCCCTAGACACATCCATTGAAAACTAACTTTCTTTCCTTAAGGTACGAAATGGAATGACCCTTAGGCACTGCTGAACTATTTTCCATTCTAAGACTGGCTCATTTGGAGACTGAAACTTTACTTCTCGAGTCCTAAAATCAACTGAGGCATAACATGCATAGAGCCAATCCATACCAAGAATGACACCAAAATCTACCATCTATAACAAAATTATATCAACCATGGTACTCTTGTGATTGATGGAAATGGGACAATCAAAATACACTCTCTAATAGAAGAACTCACCAACACATGTAGCAATATTGAATGGTTCACTAAGTTGCTAATGAATAATATCAAAGTTCATAAAAACACAAGGAGTTACAAAAGATAAACTGCTCCTGGGTCTAGCAATGCATAAATAGTAAAGTCAAAGACCAAAATCATACCAGTGACAACATCTCGAGAATCATCATGCTCCTGGTGATTTTTGAGAGCATACAAGCGGTTTATTCCTCCGCTAGTACCATTTCCGTGTATGTTTATAAGACACCCTCGCATGATATGCCCAGTCTCACCACACTTGAAACAACCCCAGGAGCCCTCATGAGAAATACCTGAGTGGGTTATACAAGACCTAGCACATGTAGGAGCGCAACTACCTCCTTGTGTCTCACTACCTTGAGACTTGGCGGGTCTAGATCTGAAGAGTTGCGAACTCCGGCCATTATGCTCACCTTTGTTTCTTGGTGCAGGGCATTAGAAGATAGTGGAGAAAGTCCCTTATGTTTATGTTGAAAGAAAGATCAGTTCGTACTACTCTTTTGCTGCCTGAACTCATCGCCTGATGTCTTAACCCTTTAAATCTTAAATCGTTCTCTATCCTTCAGCTTATCCTCCTCAACTTATTGCACAAGGATCATTGGTATTTCTATGTCCATATCCCCTATCAACATTTTCGCCTTACCTTCCTTGCTTGACTGACGAGACCATCCAACAACAAATAAGCAAATCCTGCTCCTCATGTCGGCAACCATCTCTGGAGAAAGTTGTGAGAACTTTAGACTGTACTCATGAACACTCATAGATTATGTATTAAGGGTTAGAAACTCTTTTATCCTTGCCTCTTTCTATTTACGGGGAATGAAACGTCCCATGAGAGCACTCTCAAACACATCCCAACTCACTATGTGTGCATCCTCAACCCTACTCTTTTGCATTGGTTGAACCAGACACTAGAGATACCCTTTAGTTCGTATACAACTAATTCCACGCTCTCAATATCAACAACATGCAATATGTCAAAAAAATTATGAAGTACTTTAACAAAGTTCTCTCAATTCTCTGTGACACTTGAATCTGTGAAGCTTGGTGGATTCATCCCTAAAAACTCACGGATCCTTGAAGTATCAGCCACTTCCTATTGATTTCCTCTTTGTCCAACTTGATGAGTTACAACTTGACTTAACATACGGATAACTTCATAGAATTCAACAGGGGTGGCTTATCCTTGGGGTTGCACTTCTGGTGCATTAGTTACCTGTTGTTACTTGACATATCTCTTAGTAGGACGACCTCTGACTGCCCTTCATGAGGCATGATTGCCTGAAAACACACGCAAGAACAAATTAGAGAGAATCTTTATAGAGATTAAACTCTAATGCACGAAAAGAGTGTGAAAGAAGTGATATGATTTCCTAAATATTATAGCCTCTTAATTTGTAGATGTGGCGCGTTCATAGCGATAATTAGGAATATACAGGCACGGCTTATAGGCTGCATAGGACTCTTGAACTTTGTGCTCTTCTACAAAGTTTTTCATGCCCGGAGCCTACACCTTGGGCAGGGTCGGCATTCGATAACCATTGTTGGCCCCAAGCAAACCCTTTGCCTGGTTTACTTACTTAGCGGAAGACTCAAAGCATTACAAAAAGAATTCAAATGTTAACTAAATCAACTATCTAGAACACAAAATCAAAATGTTTTAAAAATAAACATTTACCTTAGCCAAAGTGGAAGCTCAAAGTTGAACATAAGCCAATATCAAAAAGATGACGAACGAACTAACGTCTAACTCACTATCTATGAAGACTCTAATAATTGAGATGGATGTTGGTACACACCCCACAACATCCTAATGATATAAACTAGAAACCAATGAAATGGATCCTCCGAAATGCAAGCAGGCTCACTAATAGACTTTAAACTGCTCACTGGATCAACGATACGTCGGAATACCAATCCTCATTACCTGCGTCTTCATCATAATACGATGCAAGCCAACTGGCATCAGTACAATGAATGTACGAGTATGTGATTTGGAATGCTAAAACAACATAGGCTTGAAAGAGATTATGAAAGAAACACTTACATTGGCTCTCCTCAACTCATGAATACTTAACTAAACTCATTCCAATATAAGGCGGTTTGAAGACATGTGCATTAAAAAGAAAAGTTGTTCAAAACATGGTTGTCAAATTTGTGTAAATGCAAAGATACAAATAACTCTAAAATGTATGTAAAACTACAAAATAAACTTATGTTAATTCATAATCATAATAAAATACATATCATGCTTCCTCTCAAAGTCTACTTGCGCAATGCATGAATGAAGTTCCATACCCCCATTCATTCTAAGAAGAACCACTTGAGGAAACATGCAATTACTGTTGTGTAAGTTTCTCTAATTGACAACCATCACTTAAGAGTTATAGAGATGATACAACACTTTACCTTACGCTGGCAACACATCTTATACCCAGCCAAAGGTATAAGACATGAGCTGCCTAATGGATCTACTATTATATTGTGAAAACGGTTCATATAAAAAGTAGGGATAATGCCCAATTACCCCCTCAACCTATGCCCGAAATCTCAGAGACACACTTATACTATACTAAGGTCCTATTACCCCCCTTAACTTATTTTATTAATAATTTTTTACCTCTTTTTAGCTTATGTGGCAATATCTTGTGGGCCCAACGATGATTGACTTTTTTTTCAAACTAGTGCCACGTAGGTTAAAAAGGGGTAGAAAATTACATATAAAATAAGTTCAGGGGGGTAATAGGACCTTAGTATAGTATAAGTGTGTCTCTGGGATTTCGGGCATAGGTTGAGGGGGTACTTGGGTATTTTTCCTAAAAAGTAAGACCTTTTTCTACCCATTTATGGGGGCTGTGAGTTATTTGAACTCTCCACATATCGGTGCTCAATACTACGAGGTGTTTTTTTCAACTCTAAACCCTCTACACTCCATGGGTTCTGTCCCCAAACACTTAAAACCGATAAAATGTTAAAAGTACATCAGATACTACTCAAAATCAACCTAACTTCATGGATTCGTTTCAAATAACACCTCATTTATTTCAACAAATCAAGTAATTAATATAACTTCATCAAACCCATCAAGAACTCAATTTCTAAGCTTTTAAGAACTTAAATTCGCTGAAATAAATCATGATTGGAGAGTGGGTGAACTAACCCAATGCTATATGATCTCATATACCATGTAGAGATCGGCCTCGATGAAATGCACAAGTTATTCTTGACGAACTCATTGATCTTGACTCTTTTTTTTTCTTCTTCTCTTGCATTCTTTCTCCAAAACCTAACGTTTCTCCAAAAGTGTAAAACTGACCAAGTTCAGTTTAAACCCTTAATAATATTAAAAAAACAAAGTGAAATAAAAGGGTAATGAAAAGACCAAAACACCCTTTAAAAAATTCGGATTGGACTTTCATTATTCCAACAGCACAACTATAAAAGGGCATAACACACTTATAGAAATCGGAATAGAGCAAACTCGGCGGCGTTGGAAAGATCATTCTAAGGGATTTTCAACCATATTTGGAACCACCTAAATCATCCTGAGCTATGAGTTATATCCATTTGAAGTTGGTCAACCTCACTTTTTCCTAACTTAAGTAAATTTTCAAATTTTAATTCTTTCAAAAAATGACTATTTCCAATTATAAGCTTCTTCCTGGTTATTTTTATTTGTGTGATGTTACACATGGCCTAGTCAAATCCGATCGGGTTGGGTCGTTCCACATGAGCGACCCATGAGCGACTTAAAAAACGTATAGAGTATTTTTTAAATATCACTTACTATGTTGAATTTGCAAGATGAGTAAGTATTTTTGTAAAGTTCAAATGATTTTACTTGTTTATTTCTTCACATTCAATTGAGTTTATGTTACATCTATTTCAGTCCTTTCATTCTTGTTCCTCTATATTGCATACTCGAACATTCAAATGTACCGATTTCATTCAACCTTAATCCTTTTATGATCCAGATACATGTGTTCAGGATCATCAACATGCATTTCATTGTCACGTCCCATACAGTCGTGATTGGTACCCACACTAACCCTCCAATGGGAAAACCATTACTAAAACCCAACCAAGCAACATAATGAAAACTAGAACATTTAAAGAAAAAGAAGTGGGTTTAATGTCCAAGAAAATATGGAGTTCCCATAAACTTCGAAAGTTTGAAAAAAAAACTGCCAAAACATTTGTGAGAACAACTCTTAGACCCTAAAAGTCATTGTACCAAAACTCTGATTAACTAAAAAGTCTAACAAAATGGAGTGTAACCCTAAAACCTAAACAAAAAACTCTAAATCAACTAGGCTTAGTTAAAAAATAATGGACTTAAACAATAAATATCCATGGTGGCCTGAATGAAATGGCTCATCCTTGAATCTGATGACGCTCAATAGTCACTTAGTTGAGGTCTATCATTACCCGTATGAAGATGCCTCGTACTAAATAAATAAAGAGAAAGTGCAGTATCAGTACACAACCACAACATACTGGTAGGATCACGCGGCCACTCCCATAAACACAATATACAATGAATAATTGTAATAGAATAAGCATACAAATACAAAATGCAGTTCAATTATCATTTCAGAGCAACATATCATCTTCCGTTATCAAATACAAGAAAACATAAACATAACAATCACAATGGTCCTCTCATGGAAATCCAATATATGTGTCGAAACGTGACACCCGATCCAATGCTTGTGTTGGGATGTGACACTTGATCCAATCAGCAAAACCACAATCACACCCATAATGAACAATACTCGAAGCATGCAATCAAGTAAAAAGTCCATGGAATGTATTGTTCACACATTATTATTTCATTAGGTTCAACTCCCATTTCCCTATTCACATACATGCAATCAACTGGCATATATCACACAAACATGAGAAATGAGACAAAAGACAGACACATCCTATCACGTCTTTGCAGAATCGTGATTATAGAAATGAATGACAACATATCTATAATTGAGATTCTACTACTAACTTATGCTCCATAAGTCACGAGAATAACCTAATCTCTCATACCAACTTTTTCAAGACCCAATTTAGGAATGTGACTGACGCTAAGGGGGAGAATCTCAAAGCAAGCTTTACCGAAATTCTACGGAAAATCAAATAGAGTTTCCTTTGTTTCTAGGCGTATAATGATTTTTTCTTATCTCAAATATTCACAAACTACTAATAAGAACTATAGCCCAAGACAAAATATTTGTCGATGATCTAATTGCCCAACAACCAATTCATCCCTAGTATAGAAAAATAAGTTCAAAACTAGTCATTGGACTACAATGTGAAAGAATAATCATGATTCAAATAAAAAGAATGACAAATGGAGTAACTCTAAGATCATAGCAATTCAATATGTTTCCATGCGAAACAATATGAGGCTCACCATATACTATCAGTATACACTCTCTAATTAATGAGATCTTCTCCAATGTCACCTACGTTCTCCACAAAAACATTTAGCAATGAGTGAGACGACATCTTAATGAGTAATAATACTTAACCACAACAATTTTAATAAGGGAAAATTTGGAAAACATGCTAGTTTAATAATCAAAAGGATGAAATCAATGTCATTTCAGATATGATAACAATATTCAATCTTATTTGTTTCATGTAAGAAAAATCAATCTGAACTTTTAGAAATAAACTAAGAAAAAAACTTTCATATCAATCTTATATCTAGGAGGTTTCCAAGGATAAATCATGTAATTAGTGTAACATTCTCTTTTTGAAGTAACAAAATAATGATGATCTCCTCAAAAAATAATTAAATATTCATATCTCTAGATCCCTACTCGAGGGATATCGGTTACTGTATGATATTTCTACCTTTCCACTAGCAAGAGCTTTATCAGTAACTACTAGGTGCACCAGGTCTAACAAACATGTCATTAGGTACGGGATCCATCAAGGTTTACTCCCATTTATCATTAGAAACATATAAAAATGTTATAAGACATTTAGGTTCTTATAAAATCATAGTATATATAACTCTAATGAAAAGCATATGTCAAAATTGTAACGACCTGTTTAGTCGTTTTGAGCAGCAGATTTCATTTCTGGAAAAACTGGCCAAGATTACGGACACCACAACGGACCGTCATAGGCACGACGGTCCGTCACAGATGTCTCGTTTCAATATACTTAGGAATTTTGAAATTGGGTACTGAAAATCGACTCTCTGAACTTTGTAACGGACTTGCAGGACGGACCGTCACAGGTGTGACGGACCGTCACAGTGTCCTTGGTGGAAAATAAAGTCCTGGCCCCACGACGACCTGCGTGACGGACCGTCGCAGTCACGACGGCCCGTCACAGGTTGCGTAATCCCAGTCAGAATCGGATTTCTTTACACGTTTTAAGGGATGTTTTGGACTATTCTTTCCTTAATTATAGATTTCGTGGGTTTATATTAATAACTCAAATTCTTGAGGGATAAAAGAGGTCACTTTGGATTAATTAGTGGGGTATCATTGTCATCTTTTACACTTAATTATATGTTAATTAGGGTAAAAGAAAGAAGGGTTTGAATAAGAAAAAGAGAAAGAACAAGAGAGAGAACAGAGAAACGAATTGAGGGAGATTGAACGAGAAGAAGAAAGCTTGGGGAATTGCTTGTTGATTCCAATTCTTCGGTGGAGGTAGGTTATGGTTATTTTACGATACTCGTAGTGAACTCTTAATAGTGAATGATATGTATTGGTGGTATTGTAAACCTGTCTATATGCTTAATTGTATGCTTGCATGAATATGATTATGTGATTTTGATAAAACAAGCATGATGAAAACCATTGAATCCCAAATCTTGAAAGAAACTTTATCTACTTATTAATGATAATGCCTTGTATAAAAAAAGGCTTGATGAATTAAAGTAATGGGATTGATGATGCCTTGGTATAGAGAAGGCTTGATGAACGGATATAATGAGATTAGTGGATCGGAGTGTCACGTTCCGACACATAGTATTAGTGGATCGGAGTGTCACGTTCCGACACATAGTATTAGTGGATCGGAGTGTCACGTTCCGACACATAGTATTAGTGGGACGGGTGTCACGAACCGACACGTAGAATTAGGGGATCGGAGTGTCACGTACCGACACATATAGGGGATCGGAGTGTCACGTTCCGACACATATAGGGGATCGGAGTGTCACGTTCCGACACATATAGGGGATCGGAGTGTCACGTTCCGACACATATGGGGATCGGAGTGTCACGTACCGACACATAGTGGTAGGGGATCGGAGTGTCACGTACCGACACAAGAGGAAGAAAGATAATGAATCTTGAAAGATGATAATATACTCAACATAATGAACTTAATTCCAAATGATGTGGTATTGAGGCTTGAGCCCTCATGGATGAACTTGATGGTACTTGTTGATGCTACATGTTGAGTTATAGTTGATTTATAATATTACTGATATATCTTTTCTATTTTGAGTTGGCCGATGATATCTACTCAGTACTTGTGGTTGTACTGACCCCCTACTTTTATGTTTTCTTCTTTGTTATTTGTGGAATGCAGCAAACGTTCCGTCAACTTCAACTCAACAGTAGATCTAGCCAGTCTTCACTACTTTCGGAAATTCAGGGTGAGCTAATGCGTCTAGCTTGGACTGGATCTTCTTCTTCAAGTCTCGATGCCTTGACTTTCGGCATGGACTAGCTTTCTACTATTTTGTTTTCTTAGATATTCTTTTTAGTAATTTGAGGATAGATGTTCTTGTGATGATGACTTCCAGATTTTGGGGATAATAATATAGTTTTGAATTGTTTTATAAATGAGTTTAAGTCTTCCGCATTATTTTCTGTTGATATATCTTGAAATGTTAAGGTTTAGATGGGTTGGTTCGCTCACATAGGAGGGTAAATATGGGTGCCAGTCGCGTCCCCGATTTGGGTCGTGACAAACTTGGTATCAGAGCATTAGGTTCGTTGGTCTCATCACACAAGAACAGGTCTAGTAGAGTCTTGAGGAACCGTAGGGGGACGCCTTTACTTTTCCTTGAGAGGCTATAAGACTTTAGGAAAATTTCACTCTTCCATTCTTTCTTTCGTGCTACTACTTGAGTCCAATTGGTATCTAGGCGATACGAATTGGTATCTGACCATCTTCACTCTATTTCGCAGATGGTTAGAACTAGAGCAACGACCGCACCAGCAGCAACAACGGCACAGCAAGAACATCTGAGCCAGCCACTGGGGCTGTGCTCGAGGAAGAGCAGCGGCAAGAGGCCGTGGTATGAGGTCGTGGGAGGACGTCCTCTAGAGGAAGAGGACGATCACCTAGTCCATCTGATGCTAGGGCGGTGACTCCTCCACCGACTGAGGAGGTAGTAGAGAGGGTGAGGAAAGGGAAACTGAACAAGAGCAAATGAGGAATTGCCACCCCAACCTACCCCAGAGATGATCAATCAGGTTCTTGCTTATCTTAGCGGGTTATCTGATCACGGTCAGGCACCTCCAGTGGTTTCTGCACCAACACCTCCGGTTTCAAAGGTACGACATGCGGCTACTATGGCTCCCCGCATGGATGCCTCATTGGAGATAGGCACATTTCCACGTCTGACTACTGGACCGATAATGACACGATCACACGAACTTTTCAGTAAGTTCTTGAAATTGAAACCTCCAGTCTTCAAGGGTGCAGAATCTGAAGATGCTTATGATTTTCTGTTGATTGTCATGAGCTACTACACAAGATAGGGATAGTAGAACGGTTTGGCGTTGAGTTCGTAAGCTATCAGTTTCAAGGGAACGCCAAAAGTGGTGGCGATCACATGTCGAGTGTCAACCGACAGAGGCCACACCCATGACTTGGGCATTCTTCTCTACCCTGTTTATGGAGAAGTATATCCCAAGGACTTTGAGAGATAGAAAAAGGGATGAGTTCTTGAGTCTCGAGCAAGGTAGGATGACGATTAACGCATATGAGGCTAAGTATCGTGCTTTATCAAGGTATGCCACCCAACTTTGTTTCAGTCCACAAGAGCGGATTCGCCGTTTTGTGAAGGGGTTGAGGTCAGAATTGCGGATTTCAGCCCTACAAGTAGCGGCTACGGCAACATCCTTCCAAGAGGTGGTAGACTTTGTGATAGAAGTGGAAGGAGTGAAGCCAGATGACTTCACCACGACATCTACATCAAAAAGGTTTCGAAGGGAGGTGAGTTAATGGTTCTTACTCTAGAGGACAGAGCTCCGGAGGTTACTCAAGTCGACCATTCAGTCTTCACTACAGACTGTAGTTGGGGGTCCACCTCAGAACGGTCAACACTACTCCGAGAGACCTATGCCTGACTCCAGAGAGTGTTATGGATGTGGGGAGATTGGACATGTTAGGAGGAATTGTCCAAAACAGAGTTACAGACCCCCAATAGCTAGAGGTAGAGGTGGTCATGGTAGAGGCCGCTTTTCTGGAGGACGTGGTGGTCGAGGTAATGGTGGTCACCACAACGGCAGAGGAGATGGGCAAATTGGAGCCACTACGACACAACATGGTAGGGGCAACGGACAGACTGGTGATAGGGCCCATTGTTACGCTTTCCCTGGAGATCTGAAGCGGAGGCGTCTGATGCTGTTATCACAGGTAATCTTTTGGTTTGTGATTGCATGGCATCTGTATTATTTGACCCTGGCTCCACGTTTTCATATGTATCTTCATCATTTTCTAATGGTCTAAATTTACATTGTGAATTACTTGATATGCCTATTCGTGTTTCTACTCCGGTGGGTGAGTCTGTGATAGTCGAAAAGGGTATAGGTCTTGTTTGGTGAATTTCGTGGGGAGCAACACTTATGTAGATTTGGTTATTTTAGAAATGGGTGACTTTGATGTAATTCTGGGTATGACTTGGCTTTCTCCGAATTTTGCGATTTTGGATTGTAATGCTAAAACTGTGACGTTAGCCAAGCCTGGGGCAGATCCGTTAGTGTGGGAGGGCGACTACACCTCCAATACGGTGCGTATCATATCCTTTCTTTGTGCTAAGAAAAGGTTAGTAAAGGGTGTTTAGCTTTCTTGGCACATCTCAAGGATGACACTACCCAAGTACCTTCGATTGAGTCGGTTTCGGTAGTCTGTGAGTTTTTGATGTGTTCCCTGCAGATCTTCCTGGTATGCCACCAGATAGGGATATTGACTTCTGTATCGATCTTAAACCGGGTACTCGCCCCATTTCTATACCCCGTATAGAATGGCTCCCGCCGAATTAAGAGAGTTAAAGGCTCAACTTCAAGAGTTGTTGAGCAAAGTCTTCATTAGACCAAGTGCATCTCCTTGGGGTGCTCCAGTTTTGTTTGTGAAGAAGAAGGATGGGAGTTTTAGGATGTGCATAGACTACAGACAATTGAACAAGGTAACTATTAAGAACAAGTATCCTCTTCCTCGCATTGATGACTTATTCGATCAACTACAAGGTGCTTGTGTCTTCTCGAAGATCGACTTGAGATCCGGTTATCATCAATTGAAAATACGGGCAACGGATGTGCCAAAGACTGCTTTTCGGACTAGGTATGGGCATTATGAATTTGTAGTGATGTCCTTTGGTCTTACAAATGCCCCCGCTGCTTTCATGAGCTGATGAATGGGATTTTTAAACCATATTTGGACCTCTTTGTGATCGAATTTATAGATGATATACTGGTATATTCTAAAAGTAAGAAGGAACATGGGGAGCATTTGAGGATTGTTTTGGAAATGTTGAGGGAGAAAAAGCTTTATGCCAAGTTCTCTAAGTGTGAGTTTTGGCTAGATGCAGTGTCCTTCTTAGGGCACGTGGTTTCTACGGAAGGAGTGATGGTGGATCCTTCCAAGATTGAGACAGTGAAGAATTGGGTAAGACCCACTAATGTGTCAGAAATACGGAGTTTTGTTGGGTTAGCTAGCTACTACCGCCGCTTTGTCAAGGGATTCTCTTCTATTGCTTCCCAATTGACGAACTTGACTAAGCAGAATGTTCCATTTGTATGGTCATATGAATGTGAGGAAAGCTTTCAGAAGCTTAAGACTTTGTTGACTACCGCACCAATTCTTACCTTGCCGGTAGAGGGTAAGAACTTCATTGTCTATTGTGATGCATCCTATTCGGGTTTGGGTGCAGTGCTAATGCAAGAAAAGAATGTGATTGCTTATGCTTCAAGACAATTAAAGTGCATGAACGTAACTATCCAACTCATGACTTAGAATGGCGCGGGTAGTGTTTGCATTAAAGCAATGGAGACACTATCTATATGGGGTTAAGTGTGAAGTATACACAGATCATCGTAGCCTACAGTATGTCTTTACTCAGAAAGATTTGAACTTGAGACAAAGGAGATGGATGGAACTACTGAAGGACTACGACATCACTATTTTGTATCATCCGGGGAAGGCGAATGTTGTAGCGGTTGCTTTAAGTAGAAAGGCCGGAAGCACGGGAAGTCTAGCTCATTTGCAAGATTCTAGACGCCCATTGGCTAGAGAGGTTCAGACTCTGGCTAACGACTTGATGAGGTTAGAAATAAATGAGAAGGGAGGATTGTTAGCTTGTGTAGAGGCGAGATCTTCTTTTCTCGACAAGATTAGGGGAAGCAGTTTGATGATGAGAAATTGATCCAGATTCGAGATAAAGTGTTGCAAGGAGAGGCTAAAGAAGCAACAATCGATGAGGAAGGTGTGTGTTGAGAATTAAGGGAAGGGTATGTGTACCCGAGTTGATGATTTGATCAACACTATTCTGGCAGAAGCTCATAGTTCAAGGTATTCTATACATCCGGGTGCAACCAAGATGTATCGTGACCTAAGGCAACACTTCTGGTGGAGAGAATAAAGCGTGATATTGTGTGACTTTATTGCCAAGTGTCCAAACTGTCAACAAGTGAAATATGAACACCAAAGGCCCGGAGGAACACTTCAGAGAATGCCCATTCCTGAATGGAAGTGGGAGAGAATCGCAATGGACTTTGTGGGTGGTCTTCCAAAGACAATGGGTAAGTATGACTCCATTTGGGTGATTGTGATAGGTTAACTAAGTCTGTTCATTTTATTCCGGTCAAGGTGACTTACAATGCAGAGAGGTTAGCCAAGATCTATATCTCAGAAATTGTTCGATTGCATGGGGTCCCACTATCCATTATATCAGATAGAGGTACGCAGTTTACTTCTAAGTTTTGGAAAACAGTGCATGCAGAATTGGGTACTAGGTTGGACCTTAGTACCGCTTCCATCCCAGACCGATGGTCAGTCTGAGCGAACGATTCAAGTGTTGGAGGATATGCTTCGCGCATGCGTGATAGAGTTTGGTGGCCATTGGGATAGCTTCTTACCCTTGGCAGAGTTTTCATACAATAATAGCTATCACTCAAGCATTGATATGGCCCCATTTGAAGCATTGTATGGGGGAGGATGTAGATCTCCATTGGTTGGTTGATGCATTTGAGATTAGACCTTGGGGTACTGATCTTTTGAGGGATTCATTAGAAAGTGAAGTCTATTCAAGAAAAGCTTCTAGCGGCGCAAAGTAGGCAAAAGGAGTATGCAGACCGAAAGGTTAGAGACTTGGAGTTCATGGAGGGTGAACAAGTCTTGTTGAAAGTTTCACCCATGAAAGGGGTGATGCGGTTGGCAAAAGAGGTAAGCTAAGTCCAAGGTATATTGGACCATTTGAAGTACTAAAGCGAGTAGGGGAGGTGGCTTATGAATTAGCCTTACCTCCAGGGCTGTCCGGAGTGAGGGCATCCGGTGTTTCATGTGCATGCTGAAAAGATACCATGGAGATGGAAACTATCATCCGTTGGGATTCAGTTTTGCTTGATGAGAATTTGACTTATGAGGAGGAACCGGTTGCTATATTAGATAGAGAGTTCGCAAGTTGAGGTCGAGAGAATTGCATCCATCAAAGTTCAATGGAAGAATCGACCGGTTGAAGAGGCTACTTGGGAGAAGGAGGCAGATATGCAAGAAAAATACCCACATCTGTTTACAGATTCAGGTACTTCTTTCCACCCTTGTTTCTCTTCTGTTGATCGTTCGAGGACGAACGATGGGTAAATTGGTATCTATTGTAACGACCTGTTAGTCGTTTTGAGCAGCAGATTTCATTTCTGGAAAACTGGCCAAGATACGGACACCACGACGGACCGTCATAGGCACGACGGTCCGTCACAGATGTCTCGTTTCAATATACTTAGGAATTTTGAAATTGGGTACTGAAAATCGACTCTCTGAACTTCGTAACGGACTTGCAGGACGGACCGTCACAGGTGTGACGGACCGTCACAGTGTCCTTGGTGGAAAATAAAGTCCTGGCCCCACGACGACCTACGTGACGGACCGTCGCAGTCACGATGGCCCGTCACAGGTTGCGTAATCCCAGTCAGAATCGGATTTCTTTACACGTTTTAAGGGACGTTTTGGACTATTCTTTCCTTAATTATAGATTTCGGGTTTATATTAATAACTCAAATTCTTGAGGGATAAAAAAGAGGTAACTTGGATTAATTAGTGGGGTATCATTGTCATCTTTTACACTTAATTATATGTTAATTAGGGTAAAAGAAAGAAGGGTTTGAATAAGAAAAAGAGAAAGAACAAGAGAGAGAAAAGGGAACGAATTGAGGGAGATTGAACGAGAAGAAGAAAGCTTGGGGAATTGCTTGTTGATTCCAATTCTTCGGTGGAGGTAGGTTATGGTTATTTTACGATACTCGTAGTGAACTCTTAATAGTGAATGATATGTATTGGTGGTATTGTAAACCTGTCTATATGCTTAATTGTATGCTTGCATGAATATGATTATGTGATTTTGATAAAACAAGCATGATGAAAACCATTGAATCCCAAATCTTGAAAGAAACTTTAATCTACTTATTAATGATAATGCCTTGGTATAAAAGAAGGCTTGATGAATTAAAGTAATGGGATTGATGATGCCTTGGTATAAAGAGGCTTGATGAACGGATATAATGAGATTAGTGGATCGGAGTGTCACGTTCCGACACATAGTATTAGTGGATCGGAGTGTCACGTTCCGACACATAGTATTAGTGGATCGGAGTGTCACGTTCCGACACATAGTATTGTGGGACGGTGTCACGAACCGACACGTAGAATTAGGGGATCGGAGTGTCACGTACCGACACATATAGGGGATCGGAGTGTCACGTTCCGACACATATAGGGGATCGGAGTGTCACGTTCCGACAAATTAGGGGATCGGAGTGTCACGTTCCGACACATATAGGGGATCGGAGTGTCACGTACCGACACATAGTGGTAGGGGATCGGAGTGTCACGTACCCGACACAAGAGGAAGAAAGATATGAATCTTGAAAGATGATAATATACTCAACATAATGAACTTAATTCCCAAATGATGTGGTATTGAGGCTTGAGCCCTCATGGATGAACTTGATGGTACTTGTTGATGCTACATGTTGAGTTTATAGTTGATTTATAATATTAACTGATATATATTGTTTTCTATTTTGAGTTGGCCGATGATATCTACTCAGTACCTGTGGTTGTACTGACCCCTAATTTTATGTTTTCTTCTTTGTTATTTGTGGAATGCAGCAAACGTTCCGTCAACTTCAACTCAACAGTAGATCTAGCCAGTCTTCACTACTTTCGGAATTCAGGGTGAGCTAATGCGTCTAGCTTGGACTGGATCTTCTTCTTCAAGTCTCGATGCCTTGACTTTCGGCATGGACTAGTTTCTACTATTTGTTTTCTTAGATATTCTTAGTTTAGTAATTTGAGGATAGATGTTCTTGTGATGATGACTTCAGATTTTGGGGATAATAATAATAGTTTTGAATTGTTTTATTAATGAGTTTAAGTCTTCCGCATTATTTTCTGTTGATATATCTTGAAATGTTAGGTTTAGATGGGTTGGTTCGCTCACATAGGAGGGTAAATGTGTGGGTGCCAGTCGCGTCCCCGATTTGGGTCGTGACAAAATACTATTTGTCAAGTAAATAATTAACTCTTCCGAAAATGGTAATCATTTTATAGCATAGCATGTAAAAAGACTTAACTAAAATGCAAGTTCAGAGAATTTCGATAAATCATTCACTTTAGAAACTATGTATCACAAATTATGGTAAGATTTGTACTCACAATACTCGTGTTGAATTACCAAGCTCATCGCTCGAATGGTCCATATGAGTTTCTTTGGTCAAACCATAAACACATTCATAACATTTTTTTATTAACTCCTTCATCTAGGCTATTTCATGCTTACAGCATACCTAGCCCCTTTTTTGAATTCTTTGTTGCCCACCAATTTTATGAACCATATATGTTCAGACCATGAGTAATTTAGTTGGAGCAATAAGCTATAACTTCATATAATATATCCATCTGATTCATCTAATTCTATATTCTCTAATAATAAAATTGGCATCCCCCAAAGTAAACTACTTAGACTAGTATCTTAGCAAGTTTGTAGAATAATAAAGGAAACAAAAATTCACCTCAAACCTCTTTCTCATCCTATACCCCCTCACAGTCTAACCCTTCAACTCTTTATTCTCTTTCTTGCTCCTTCACTGGAAAAGAAACACAGCAGCTAGCGTTCATTTTATTTTTCTATATTTTTCAAAGTGGTGAGGGAATAGTGAAAGGGTAAAACCTTTCCATATACATATAATGTGTTGAATCCCTATTTATTTTTTATTTTTTCTATTTTTAATAATCTGATCCCTTACTCTTTCTCTTCTTTATTTTTTTCAAACAAAAGACATAATACATATAGGGTATTACCATCGTTTACTAGTGCTGGTCGTAGGAAGTCTTACGGACCGAGGTCCAAATTATTGAAGTCATCTAACAATTTACTTTAAAGGTATTTGGGTATTTTCATATGAATTTAATAGCTTGTTGTTTTTACCCTGATTCTAAGACCTTTAATTACATTTCAATTCCAAATTCTACCCAAACCTTTTTAGTATCTCGAATCCCCAAATTCCATCCAAGTTATCCCCCTCTAAATTCTCTCAAGCTTCAAGGAAGAAAAATTGTATTCAAGATTCAAGTTTCGATTTTCCTCCTTTGAGTTTGAGCTCTGTCATCATGGTATGTGGGAATTCGTCAATGAGTTCTATTCACCCATTAAGTCCCACAAGATCTCAATTCTCTAAATTCAAGTTCATCAAATTTGAAGGATTTGATTAGATTCTCCATAGGTCTTCATTGTTACGATTCAATTATTTGATTTTACTCTTCTTATGAATAATTTTGAGTAATATGTGTTTTTCAGTTGATTTCATATGGAGAGATGCTTCATTCATGATTGACAATGAATTTATGAAGATATGATTTTGGGAAGAAAACTATGATTTGATAACGTTAATTTATGAAAGTATATGCATGATTTATGAAATGACATTTTATAATCTAAAGGTTGTTTTTGAAATACGCATCAATGAAATTGTGAAAGGTTTCCTAACATGTTAAGGAATCATGATTAGTGAAATTTTCTCCCACATGCATGATCTATGATTTAAGGAGCTATTCTATGATAATTTAAGCATTTGATTGTGTTTTTCTATGTATGATGTTATCTTTGTGAAAACGACTATTCTCTTGGGATTTAACTTAGCACGTAGAGAATTTTGATGTAGAGGTTCAAATAGGATAGTATTAATAGCAACATGTGTCTTAGATTACCTATCTAGTTGATCCATAAATAGCATATGAATCATGAAATTAGGCTTACCTTAGCAATTAGACTCTCCCTTCTCGCTCTGGGAGTTACATCGGATTCCATGTTATGGCTTGTATTTTCTATATTTGATTAAATATAATATCTCAAAAAAACTAAAGTTAGTTTAAATGTTTTGTGAAGCTTCTACTATGTTTTAAGATGTATTGACCATATTCATGATTTATGATTTTTCTTTAAAGGTTTTTGCTATGATTTAGCTTGGTCATGCATACCATGTTTTCTTTTACATCTTCATATGATCGTGTTTTATGTTCTTATGAATATCACTCATAATTAGTATATTACATGTACTAATGCATACTTCTCCCTACATTGTCTCATAATGTAGGGTCAGTGCTCCTCCTTCTCCCACTCGTGGCTAGTGATCAAATGCTTGATCATTGAAGACTTGGTGAGTCCTCACAATCTGAGGATCATGTCATCCTTATTTTTATTCTTATGTTAAAGTTTTAGATGTTATATATGGTGTATGAGTTATTTCATTACTACGTCTTTTTGTGTATTTGATTAGCTTGTCAAAGCTATGTAGAATTCCTTTTTTACGCCAAACTCTTTAATTTCTGAGATTTTTTACTTTTGTCTAGTATGTTATGTTGTATATATGTAAAGTGTTTTGTGTAGGTCCTCTTTGGATCTTTAGATCTATGTCAGGTCTAGGGAGTACAGTGGGTTATAAAAAAAACTTTGTATTTAGCGTACAAGGTTTTAGAAAAGGTCCTAGGATGTCTGAAAAAATGCCTTTAGTAGAGCCATGTGCATTAGTGTGAAGCGTGATACCTTTATGAATAGGAGGCTACAATGCATTTTGGGAACTTAAATTCTTTATTACTTCAAATATGTGACATAGAGTCTATCTTTATAAAGATCATTCTCCTAAATCTTGCTCGATGCTTTTCAAGAGATGTCCCCTTGAAGAACTTAAGTAGAAAAGAATGTGGATGAGAATGTTGAGCCTGAGGTTCCTCAAGTTCTAGTCGGTCCTTTGGATAAAGAAGTGACACATTTTTCAAGTGTTTGCTCAAGCTATCATGGCCCAAGAAAATAGGGAAGTCGTTTTTCCATGAACCCAAATATGGGTACGACAACAACAATGATGAGGAAGTTCACTAGGATGAATCACTCGAGTTTCATTGGTTAAAAAGTGGATGAGGATACTTAAGAACAAATTGATGATGTGTATAACATAGTAGTAATTACGGGATTTTCTACAATGAAGAAGGTGGAATTAGTCACTTACTAACTTAGGGGTGTTTCTCAAGTTTGGTGTAACCAATGGAAGGAATAGAGGGTGGTTGACATGAATTCTCTTTATTGGGAGAAATTCAAATGAGCTTTTCTTAATAGTTGATTTCCCCTTAAAATGAGAGAAGCAAAATTACTTGAGTTCATTACCCTCCGACGAAAGAATTTGAGTGTGAAGAAATTGTAGTTCACTTAATAGGCTAAGTATGATCCAACTATGGTTGCCGAGTCTAGGGAAACAATGAGTAGTAAGTTTGTGCCAGTTGTATCTTACTTGGTTTTTAAAGAGTGTCGTACACTATGTTGATAAGGAGATGTATATATCTCATTTGATGATACATGGCAAAATATTGAAGAGGAAAAGCTGAAGAAAACGGAAAGAGAGTCCAAGAGGGCAAGAACAGATAATGGTGACTAGTTTGATTGACATAAGCGTCCTCAATTCCAACAAATTTTTTTCGATCAAGGTTCTTCCAATGCTCCTACCTCTAAGTTAACAAAAGATAGGGTGTCTGAACATAAACCTCAAGGCGGTAATGGTTGTGGATTTTCTATAGCAACTTGCACTAGGTGTAGTAAAACAACATAATGGCAAATGTTAAGCCAGTATGGATGGTTTATTTAATTATGGAAAAAGTAGTCATAAAGTGAAGGATTGTCTGTTGCAAGCTATTAAAGCTAAGAATGGTACGCATACTCAGCCAATGGTTCTGGTTTGGGTGGTCTTCAATCATCAGAGTAGATTCTATGCTCTTCAAACTCGATATGGTCATGAGGATTCTTCGGATGTTGTGACCGCTATGTTGAAAGTCTTTCATATTGATGTGTATTCCTTGATTGACCAGAGTGCTAAGTTATAATTTGTTACTCTTTATTTGTCCATGAGATTTTATTTTGGTCCGAAAAACCTTTCTAATCCCTTTCATGTCTTTACTCTTGTTGGTTATACTATTGTTGGTAAAAGAGTTTATAGGAAATTTCCTATTTCCATTTCTCATAAAGTTACTCTTGTTGATATTGTTGAGCTTTATATGTTAAAGTTTGATGTTAATCTTGTGATGGATTGGATTTATGCATGTTATGCCTATATAGATTGATTTATTGCATTCAAGCTACCAAATGAACTTGTTACATTATGAGAATGGTGGGCAAATTATGTTCTTAAGGGTTGTTTTATATCTCACCTAAAGACTAGGAAGATGATCTTTAAGGGTTGCATCAATCATCATGTTCGGATTAGGAATATAGATTCTGAAATCCCTACTCTTGAGTTAGTTCTGATAGTAAATGAGTTACTAAAAATGTTTCCCGATGATTTTCTAACATTCCTTGAAAGGAAAATAAACTTTAATGTTGAACTTCTCCTAGATATGCAACCTATTTCTTTTCCTCCTAATCATTTGGCCCCAAAAAATTGAAGGACTTATAGGATCAATTGAAAGATTGGTTGGGTAAGGGTTTAACTAGACCAAGTATCTCTCCATGGGGTGCTCCGATTTTGTTTGTTCGACAGAAGAATGGTCCCCTCCGAATGTGCATTGACTTATCTACAATTAAATAAAATTACCATTAAGAATAAGTATCATATTCCAACGATTGATGACTTGATTGATAAACTCCTAAGGAGAGAGTTACTTTTCAAAGAGTGACCTTTGGTCAGGTTATCGCCAATTAAAGGAAAAGTAAAATGATATTTTGAAGATGATTTTCGAACCCGGTAGAGTCATTATGTGTTTTTTTGATGACTTTTGGTTTGACTAAAGCACCGACGACATTTATGGATTTGACAAATAGGGTTTTCAAGAAATATCTTGATATGTTTATGATTATGTTTATCGATAATATTTTGATTTACTCCCAAAATGAGGATGAACATGTTGAGCATTTGGTGATTGTGAAACTAAATCTCAATTATTCTGAATTCTATGCTATGTTTAGAAAGAGTGTGTTTTGGTTGAGGTATGTTGTTTCCCTTGGCCATATTATCTCCAGTAAAGGTATTCAACTGGATCCTAAAAAAATTGAGACAGCTAAATTTGACTAAACCATTATTCACTTCAGATATGCGAAGTTTCTTGAGTTGGGTTGGTTACTATAGAAGGCTTTATAGAAGGAATTTCCTCTATCGTTTCTCCTTTGACGACATTGACTCAAAAGAAACTGAAATTTTTATGGACAGAATCATGTGAAAAGTATTTCTAAGAATTAAAATATAATCTCATTTCAGCCCCAATTTTTACATTACCGAAAGATCGAATGGTTTTGTGGTTTATTGTGATGCCTCACAAATTGGTTTGGGTTGTGTTTTGATGCAACATGGGAAAGCTAACACTTATTCTTCAAGGCAAACGAAGGTGTATGAAAACAATTATCTAACTCATGATATGGAATTAGCAGCGATAGTGTTTGCTCTAAAGATTTGAAGGCATTACGTATATGATGTTCATGTAGATGTGTTTACCAATCACAAAATCTTGAAATATGTGGTGGAATCAAAAGTGTTCCAATAATCCCCAAAGGATATAGCTTGAGTTATTAAAAGATTACAACATGAGTGTCCTAGATCATCCATTCAAGTAAATGTGGTAGTGAATGATCTAAGTCGACTATCAATGATAAATATTCAATTGGTTAACTCTAATGAAGGTTGTGTGTTGTTTTTGAAAGGTTCTGAATTATCTTTTATACCAGATGTGAAGGCTAAGAAAGATCTTGATCTGGTATTAGTTGAATTGAAGAAGTCATTTTCCAGAAAGGCCATTGAGATTTTATTCCAAAGAAGGGGGTGAAGTCCTTCAATATCAAGGTATTTCATGTGTTCCGAATGGTGATCAGTTGAGAAATAAAATTCTGATAGAGGCTCAACATTGTCAGTATTATATTCACCTGAGAGACACCAATATGTGTCGTGATTTGTGTGAAGTCTATTGGTGGAATGATATGAAGAGGTTATTGAATTATTTATGGCTAAGTGTTTGGATTGTCAACAAGTGAAAGTTACGCATCAGAAAGCGAGTGGCTTGGCTCAAACCATTGGTATCCCTACATGAAAGTGGGAAGACTTGAATATGGACTTCATTACGAATTTACCGCATACTCATCATTAGTTTGATTTGATTTGGATTATTATGGATCAAATGAAAAAATTGACTAATTTTCTTCTCGTTAAAACTATATTTCCAGACGCTAAATTTTATATTAGGGAAATTGTAATGTTGTGTGGAGTGCCCTTTCTATTATCTCATGTCGTGACACTCAATTCACATCTCAATTTTCAAAGTCATTTCAGATCGTTCTTGGTACCCAAGGGAAACTTAACACGACTTTCCACCCTCAGACCGATGGAAAAGTCAAGCATACTAATCAAACCTCAAAAGATATGTTAAGATGTTGCATGATTGATTTTAAGGGTAATTGGGATGACCATTTACCTCTCTAGTTTGATCATAGTAATAATTATCATTTAAGTATTAGGACGGCTCCCTTTTAAGCTCTTTATGGTAGTAGGTGTATGTAAGACACTCAAAAATGAACTAAGGCGGCTAGATCCTCACATGTTCATTAAAAGGTTAATAACACGTTAATGAAGTTTTACATCTTTTATAGTTGATTTGAAGAAGTTAGGATGTCAAATGTCCAAGAACGACCACACATTCAAAAGTTAGTCTTTAGGCGTACTAGTGTATTCTAGTGTGCCTTTGCATGTTTTATGTATTGTTTGGTGCCTAAAATGATAGGATATGACCTTTAATGTATATGATCATATTTATGGTCGAAATTTTCGGGCACGATTCCCCAAGGACCACCAAAATGTCCTTGAGGAGGACCCAAAAGCTGCCAGTACACTGCCTTGGTAGTGTCAATCAACGACCATGCAATCGATGCCCCATTCACTGACCTATGCTCCGTCGATTGGGGGAGTTATTCCACACTTAGACATGGGATCTCAGCCCCCAAATTGCAACCCACAGTCATAAACGACGGATGTGCAGGTGGTGCCGTCGTTCCACCAACAGTCCGTCGCTACCATCCGTAGTTTGGATCTGCAATCTGTCTACATACCAAATAGAGTCTGGGTGGTTATTTTGTATAGTTTTAGGAATATTAAGTTGGTTAATAATATGAAAACCCCATTCCCAATTCATTCATCAAAATTAGACTTTCTATCTCAAAAGAAACTCTCTCTAGAAACATCCATTGGAGATCAAGCTCAAGAACATCCGAGGGGATGGAAAAGTTCAGTTATGATATGGTTATATCTTGTTAATAGTTGTTATGGTTGAATGGAGAGCCCTTTGGAATGATAGGTTGTTTTATGGTTATGCATGATGATAGTATAATGTCATGACATAGACTTTAAATGTTTTAGATAAATTGCGGGAAATGTGAATGATAAATGTTGCCTTTGCATATGTGTAATGCATCATAGTTGTCTTTTGTGTGGATTGGTGTCTTTTGCATAGGCTTACTTCTAAGGAGGGAATATGGGTGTTGAACCTTCAAAGGAAGTTGTGAAGCATTCTATGTGACTAGTTAATAAGTCTTTGTATGAACCTATTCTAAGAGTGGAAAAAAGGAAAGAAAGGGTTTTATGCCATAAGTTGGATTGTGTTTTGCCCTAAAGTTGACTTAGAGGAATATATGTACCCCTTAACCCTTAAAGAGAAGAAGAGAATTCATGTTGACCAACTTGAAGTTGTTAGTTGTCTTTTAAGTTCGATTCAAAGTAAGGTCACCCTAAAGAAGGTGCTTAGATTGTACCTAGGAATGATTGGTTAAAAGGCTCCACCAAAGGTGATGATATGGGTTGAAATTACCTAGAAGTTACCTTGCCCTAGTAATGGAAGAAAAGAAAGAGGCCTCTATGTCCAAATCTCTTCTATGTATCCCCTAAGATTTGAACTAGAAAGGATTGTTACCCTAAATCTCTAGAAGAAGTGGTAGTGGACCTTAAGAGTTCCAACATGTGTTTTATGATTGGTTAGAATCCGGGATTTCTATAGTCCTAAGTTGGCGGGAAGTCTCTATAGGCTATAGATGAACTACCTAATATGATGACCCTTGTAGGCTCAAATTCGGAACTAGTTACTTTGATAAGACTTGGTGGTAGAATGTGATGAGATATTGAATTACCATTGGTACTCATGGTGTATTTAAGGCCCCATGTGGTTGGGTAGCATGACCTAACTTGATTTTTATGAATTCCTTTAGGTGATAAACTTATAGGAGTAGAGATGCTTGAGGAGTACCTCCTAATGGTTGGGTTAGTAAGCTCCTTGAGATGATATTAGGAGTGGAAACCCTCAAGGATGTCAAACCTTCTTATATGAGAGATGTATGGGATTAATCTTGACTTGCATTGACCTTGGTGTTTAAGGTCATGATGTGATTAGTCTTACCCCAGTGGGGGATAATGTGCCTAGACAGTACGGTTATGAATGCCTATAATGGTCCTATGTTGAGTTCTCTTTAACTTTTGTTATGTTGAGAATCACTTTGGTGTGATGATAATGAAGGGTTTGCATAAGCTTAGACCCCAAGAGAGGGATGATGTGCTTAGTTATTAAGGTTGGTGAGTTAAAGATCTCTTAAGGTAGGGATAAGTTGATCTTAAATGGGTTTACCCTGAGTGGGGGATGATGACGTGAAGAGTAAGGTGGTAGGTATCTCTATCTTTTCCTTCTAATCCTACTCAAGCTTGAAACCAAAGAGTTCCTAAGTAGCTTGTTCATGATGGGAGTCTTGCATATAAGTATAAGTTGCATGTTATCCGTATGTTATACATGTCTTGAATGACACTATGTTATGCATGGTTTGAAAGGTTCTTGTTGCATAAAGTTGGATTTTTGATAAAATTCATGTTTCTCATGTTGTTGTGCATCTTAAATGTTAAATGTGCATTTGACTTCTTGAGAGATGTAAGGAGCATGCTTAATGTCACGTATAATGGGTGGTGTTTTGTCCCCACAATGAGAAATGGGTTTCCCTTAAATGAGAAAAAGATGATTCCCATTAAAAATGTGTGACTTTTGTGACTTGGGAAGTGTGAACATAGGCTCACTCTTGAGAAGTGATGGTATGTCTAGGTAATGTCATTATGTGTGCCTATGAATTGTAAGAATTTCCTTAAATGATGTGTGTTTATGAAAACTAGTGTCATGCTAGAAATTGAAACCAATGTGAAATAACTTCCTATTGTATTGATGTGTATGGCGTGATTTACCATTTTGACTTCATAAGAAAGGGACTATGAGCATGCTTTGGTTAAAAGTGGAGAAGTCCTCCAAAAAAATGAATTGACCTTTGTGCATTTCATTTATATGAACTTTATGATGACATGTTAGTATGTTGAGGAGAAGGACATTTCTCCTTGAACACAACTAAACATGACGATGTTATGTATGGCCTAAATGGTATTCTGTCTAAGTGATAAGGGTCTTTGTTGATCTACATTACTCATGACCTATGTGCAATTAGTATGAGTTGGTTATTTTCTCCTTGAGTGATGATGTTGAATACGCTTATGTGTGATTTAAATGATAATGTATGTTGAGCTCTTAATGAATGAAGATTAAAGACCATATCATCATTAGGAGAAGTATGTTCCTCCATGAACATGAGAAATGACTGTGTTTGATACATAAAGGAATAATGAGTGAAGGTTTCTACTTGCTTGTGTTGCCTTGAGTGTATGATGGTATGGAGTTGGTGTTCCTTGTAAGTTTGGTGCATTGACTATTTTATGATTATATGTTGAATGTTGTGAGCTGCTATATGGGTCTTTGAGTCATTGAAAGTGTTTAGAATGTTCCAAGTGCCATTCGAGGACGAATGTTCCCAATTGGGGGATATTGTAAGACCCTAAAAATGAACTAAGGTAGATAGAGCCTCACATGTTCCTTAAAAGGTTATAACATGTTAATGAAGTGTTTTACAGCTTGTATAATTGATTTGAAGAAGCTTGGAGGTCAGTCCAAGAATGACCAAGACGCTCAAAAGCTAGTCTTTTGGTGTGCTAGTGTGCCTTAGCATGCTTTTACGTATTGTTTAGTGCATAAAATGATAGGACAAGACCTTAAAATGTATATGCTCATATATAGGGTCGAAATGTTTGGGCACGACTCATGAAGGACTACCCAAAAGTCCCTCGTGGAGGACCCAAAAGCTGGTAGTGCACTGCCTTGGCAGTGTCAATCAACGAGCATGCAATCGACGCCGCGTTCGCTGACCTATGCTACGTTGATTAGGGGTGTTTCTCCACACTTAGACATGGAATCTCAGCCCCCAAATTAAGACCCTCGGTCACAAACAACGGATGTGCAGGACAGTGTCGTTGTTCCACCAACGGTCTGTCACTGCCATCCATAGTTTGGACCTGCAATTTGTTTGCTAAATGTGTCAAGTGAGGGTGAATTGGGAAATTCACCCCACGTTCCAAATAGAGTCTAGGCGGTTATTTTGTCTGTTTTTAGGTATATTAAGTTGGTTAATAACATAAAAACCCCATTCACAATTCATTTTTTAAATTAGATTTTCCCTCTCAAAAGAAACTCTCTCTAGAAACCTCCATTGGAGATCAAGCTCAAGAATAGCCTAGGGGATGGATTCTCATGCTTTCTTTTCAAAATTTTGTGGGATTCTCATGTAGTAAGGTATGGTAATCCGTTATCCTTATTTATCTTCCATTTAAGGAGTTCTTTCAAAGGTTTTCAAAGAGAATTCATGATCAAAATTGTTATTTTTCAATTTAGCCATTGGTTCATTGTCAAATTGAATTCAAAAGCATCCTAATAATTAATTTATGATTATCTAGTGTTTTAATGATGAATTTTAATCCAATTTCATGAATAACTCATGATCCTCCTTATTTCTCAAATTGACTTATAATGTGGGTCTTGTGATCTTGATTAGATGATAATGTATTTATGATTCAATTGTGTTGAATTGCCTATTACTATTGTTATATATTTGAATTGGTAATTAATTGTTGGTAATTGATAACTGATGATCAAAGCTTCGAGAATTTGTAAGTTCACCCTAATCCTTAGCCTATGGCAGTTGAATTGACATAGTGCGGTATGGTCCACTTATGGTGGCGGTGTTTACATTCTTGTCATTCTTTATGTGTTGTATCATGGCCTTGAAGGCAATATGTGTAGTATGATTCAATGTTATGAGTATCATGATTGTGAAGGAGTTGTGTAGTCTCTAATACTATTATCATGTTATAGGTGTATTGATGATGTTTCCTACATGTGAATGATTATTCTAGGGTTAGGTATGGTCTATATTTGTTTGGTTATGATGAATGTCATTCTAGAATGACCCCTACCTATGTACCCGTATATGAATGTGTGGTCTTAAGTATGATTAGGAGTCTTAGATCAAATGATGAAGATGTCTTGTCTCCTATGCTATAATGTTGGTGTGTGGTCTATAGTCCCTAATAATCTTATGTGTGAGTTGCTTATGACTTGAGGGAAATGAATATGTGGTGCACTCCTTGAAGAGTGGTTATCTCTCTTATGTGATCAAGATGACCAATGCGGGCACACACACAACTCATGCATGACTACAAGTGTAATATGTTCATGAAAGTATGAAAGATGTATTTTAAGTAGGATGATTTGATAGGTGTACTAGTATAGGTAAGGATATGGGACTTTACCTATACATTGTCATGTATACCTTGATAAAATATTCTTACGATGATTTTTTATAGATAAAAGTATGAATGTCTGATTAAATTATGAACATGATAATTCTGAGATGATAATAAATTCTTGATTGTGAGGGATTAGAAGTGATTTTAATGTTATGTTATGAAGTAAGGTATATGAATGATAAATTATGATCATGTAGTGTCTAAATGTGTTTATGTGAAAGGTTTCCTCATATATGTACACGTAGACGCACATGAATGAATGAAGGAAGGAAGCATGTTATGATAATCTAGTAAAGTAGGGTCTTTTGAAAGGTATTGCTCAATTGTACTCTAAACTAGACTATGCTATGAATATGCTATGTCCATATGAAAGGATATTCTCACATGATTAGGTTTTGATGAAAGGACATTCTCATCATTAACCTATGAGCTATGCATATGAGGGGTTAATCTCCTAAAGCCTATTTTTATAAGTAATGTTAATAAAGACTTTTCAAAAAGAGAACTTAGCTTAGCACTGAGTGAACTTGACAATGAGAGGTGCCCTTCCCAAAAAGGAAGGTATGTTCACCAATGTCCTCATAAGGTGGAAACTACAATTTCAATTGGCACAAAGAGGGTTTCAATTATACATCTCCTAGTTCCTTAACTATGTTCCCCCATAGGACCTAGAAAGTGGATCTACCTAATATGCTAGCATGATTTTAATGTTCTACCTTGGAAAGTAGAGCACCTCCTTTCGATTTAGGGTTCCATTACATCGGATTCCATGTTTAGCTCACGTGGTCTAATGTTGGTTGAGGCTAAGGTTTCCCTAAAGTAAAATGGACAATGGAAGTAAGATGGTTAACCCTAACTAGGATCACCTAAGAGAAGTTGCTTAGTGTAGGTAAGGGTATGGGACTTTAAGGTGATTCTTGAGTGTGGATGGTGGAATGGGACACTATTCATGCGTTGTACCAAGTATTACTAAGGGTTACTTGGGGGTAGAGGAATTAATGTAAAAGAAGATAAGACTATGAAAATGTTGAATGTGTCTTAAATGTGAAATATGGCTTTATGTGATATTATTACTATTGTACATGTCTATATGAGGTATGTGAACTATATGATGTTTATTGTGGTAACGCTTCATGAAGTTTTACTAAAAGACATGACACATGGTTTCTAACTAAATGTCCACTTTCAATGCATGTTTTTGCATGTGCATTCTTGTACTAATGTCATTCTTCTTCATCTTTAACATAAAGTGTAGGTGGTTATGGCTAGAGGATGTCTCCTAAAGTGAAGAGATTGATAGTTGTTTCCCATGCTCCAAAAAAAAAAGATCCTTAAGATTCAAGGATTTCCTATGTCAAGATGTTATTTAAAGTATGTGCAATAGCTTAGATATATTTTATGTTGTTAAGGGTCGTGTCCCTATTCTACTTTATTGATGTTGAGTCTAAGATGGCAAAAGAGATGTGCTAGCACATGATGTGCTATCAAAAAGTTTTAAATTTTCCACTAAATTTCCTACGACAATGCGATAAATGATGTTTGTGGGCCTGTGCAAGACCTCTGAGAGGTCAAGTGTGCCATGTTACTTCTAGGGGGTGCTCCCCGCTGTTACAGTGAGGGTCTCCTAATTGTTGGTTTGAAGTTGGTGTGGTTTATTAATAGGGATCGAGTTGGTATATGAGGTAATGAGAAAGGTTTGAATCATTTGCCGAAGGTTGTAAATGGCTTAAAGACAACAAAAATCTTATGCTGATGTTAGAAAATGAGAGCTTGAATTTAATGTTGATGATTGGGTCTACTTGAAAATTCCACCTATGAAGGGTGTAATGCGATTTGGAAAGAAAGGAAAGCTTAGTCTTTGCCATGTGGGGCAATAAATTTGAGGTGTATTGACAAGGTTGCTGATTAACTTGACTTTTCTAATGATTTATCATCGGTACATATGGTATTCCATCTATCTTTATTGAATAAGTGTGTTGGATATCTGACATCCATTGTACCTTTGGAAGGTTTAGGATTTAACGAAAAAATTTCTTATGAAGGGGTTCCAGTTGAGATTCTAAATCGACAAATTTGGAAGTTAAAAAAACAAGGAATTTGCTTTTGTAATGGTTGTTTAGAAGAATCAATTCTATGAGGGTGATAATTGGAAGGACGTAGCGGATATGATGTCCCGATATCTTCATCATTTTCCCTCCGCTTTTATTCTAGATAGAGTATTAGTCCCTCATGGTTAATTTTTTCAGATTCATGTGTTTTAGTCATTCTTGTATTTACATATGTATGCATGTTCATAAAAAAATGATGTTATGTTATGGTTTATCTTGGAGTGATTCTCCATGTTTATATGTCATATAATAAGGTTTGCTTTCATGTTGGGTTTTAGTTTCTCTCTTACTCTATCCATACTAGCTTGAGTCTCTTTCGAGGACAAATATTTGAATGGGCAGATATTATAACACCTCAAAAATTGAAAGTTGAGTTAAATTGAAGAAGTTCAAAAAAAGATATTATTACAGGAATCTGATGCTACGGATCGACCTATGATTCGTACAGCTTCCTACGTATCGTAGAAAGATCCCTTAGACACTGGGTAGGATTTTGGAATCCTAAGCTTACGGGTAGCGAGGACGAGCCTAGAAATTTTGACGGTTCGTAGATGGCGTAGAATTGATCTCGGCTTAGCAAAATTTTGGACTTGAATTTAAGGTCTATGGACCGCAAATTTGATGACAGATCGTAGTTTGGTCTAGTGAAAAGTAATATAATTTTAGGTTTCTGAAATTGGTTCAACGGTTGACCAGTACGACGTAGGTCCATTTTGTAGAAGTCATCTAGCAGGTATTTATAAAGGCATATGGATTTTTCCCTATGTATGCAATACCTATATTATATCGTTTTGGCCCTAATGCTAAGACCTATCACTATATTTCAACTCCTAATTTTACCAAAACCTTTTCATTCTCTCAAATCTCACATTTCATCCAAGTTCATCCCCTTCACATTCTCTCAAGTTTCGAGGTTGAAAACTAGGATTAAGTTTCAAGTCTCCTTTTTCCTCCTTTGATTTTGGGATCTGAACATCAAGGTATGTGTGAATTCATCAATGGATTTAATTCACCCATTTAGTCCCAAAAGATCTCAATTCTCTAAATTTAATTTCATCAAAATTGGTTAGGGTTTCATCAAATTCTTCATGCGTCTTCATTTTTATTATTCAATTGTTTGAATTTAGTCTTCTTAATTTAATTTTGTTACATGTTTTACAATTGATTTTGTATGAATCCATGCATCATTCATGATTTTGACTATGAACTAATGAAGATGTGGATTTATGAACAAAGCTATGAATTTCTAAACGTTGATTTATGAATGTCTATGCATAATTTATAAAAAGGGGTTTTGAAATCTAAAGGTTGATTTTAAGATAGGCATAAATGAAATTGTGAAAGATTTTCTCACATTTTAAGGAATTATGGTTGGTTAAAGGTTTTCTTACACATGCATGATGCATAATTTAAGGAGCTACTCCATGATGATTTAATCTTCTATTAGTAATTTAGTGGTGCTTTTCCATGTATAATGTTATGTTTATGAAAAGACTATTCTGTAGGGATTTGACTTAGCATCGGGAGAACTTAAAGATGTAGGCTCAAATAGAATAGTCTCTAGTAGATACCTCTAGTTTCAAACTACTTTCCCCCTAGGATTGTGTTAAATGACCTAGATAGTGGATCCAAAATAGCATATGAATCATGATAAAGAGTTCTACCTTGGAAATTAGACTCTTCCTTATCGGTATGAGTGTTACATCGGATTCCATATTATAGCTCGTACGCTCTATTGTCATTTAAGGCTAATATCCCACAAAACGTACTCAAGTTACTTCAAATGTTTTATGAGTCTTTCACTGTGTTTTAAGATGCATTGACCATGTTCATAATTTATGATGCTTCTTAAAAAGTTTTTAGTATATTTAGATTGGTCATGCATACCATGTTTTCCTTTATGTCCCCTTATGATCATGTTTTACATTCTTATACATATCACTCATACTTGGTATATTTCCTATATTAATGCATATTTGTGCTTACATTGTCTCATAATGTAGGGTCAGATGTTGCTCCTTTTCTCGCTTGTGGCTAGTGATTGAGTGCTTGATTGTCGAAGACTTGGTGAATCCACATGTTCCGAGGACCATGCTACCTTTACTTTGTACTTATGTTTTAGTTTTCAGATGTTGTATGTGGTGTACTGGTTACGTCTCATATTCTTCTTTTAATGTATTAGATTTGTTTGTCAAGACTATTTGTCGACTTCCACTTTTATGCCAAACTCTTTCCTTTTATGAGAGTCTCTACTTTTTTCTATTATGTTGTGTTGTATGTATGTCAAGTGGTTTGTATGGTCCTCTTGGGGTCTTATGTTCCATGTCACTTCTAGGGTGTACTTTGGATCATGACACTAACTATGGATGGCTCAGGTACCACACTAGTACACTAACTCTCTGACACCACATCGGCACACTAATAATTTATGTTTGGGTTCTGCGGAGAGGACTAGGTATGTGATTGTGGTTGCATGAGAAGACCATACATTTGAATATCATATGGGACAAGAATCTAGTTATTGTTGTTTCATAACATGTGACTAAGAGTCTATCTGGTTTATTACTTGTTATATGCATTGTTTTGTGTTACTAAATTATAGTGAATTGTTTACATTCGTATCTTTGACCGTCTGTGTGATCTTACTAGTATATTGTGGTTTGTATAATAATATTTTACCTATTCTTTCCTTGTTAAGTACAGGGTATCTTACCACTGCAAATTCAAGACCTTAGTTAAGAGATGTTTGAATTCGAATTTTAGGGTGAGCTACATCTTTCAAGCTTTCATGGATTCCTTTATTTTTCTTGTCCATGTCCTTGGACTCATACATTAGAATTTAGTTTTATGTTTAGTTTTGAGATTGTTTTCCCTATCTTGATTATTAGAGTTTTGGTATGATGACTTTCAGTTCTTATGGGTTGCTTTTCGCATTCACTATTTTTGAAATATTGATTGAGTTTAATCAATTATTTAGTTGACTAAACTTATTTCATTGCTTTTGTATGATGAACTTATCTTATTTGAATAGTGTTGGGTTGATTTCAGGTTAGTCTTTTATTCTCCCACCAAGTGGTTTAGTGTGGGTGTGACTCACGACAGTTAGGGTCGTGACAACCATTTGCATTTCTCTTTTAATTTACATTTAATCCTCACTCTACGAGCTTCATTAACTAGGCCTTAACATAATTTTATAGTTGTATTCTACTGTATATTTTGTCAAATCATTCCTAAATTTTTTATTCTTTAAAAAATCATTTTAAGTTCAAAAATATCAACTTCTTATTCATCATCATATATGATTTTGTTTACTCTTCCTTCTTGATCCACCCCTAATAGCTTCTACATCTAACACATTTGTGCTATCGTCGTTATTACATCTTGAACTATCAATATACTGCTCATCCCTTCTAATTCGCTAACATATCTATCCTTCTTATTTTTTCCAGTATTTTAAAGCGTTTGTCAATATCAGGTACTTCCTTTTTATTTCTAGGATTAGGATTTTTTTTGTTCCTTTTTTCAGGCCTAAAGATTCACAGTTTTTGATCAACATTTGGACCATCTTCATTGGAATAACATTTATATTAAGAAGATCTATAGCAGCCCCATGATAACTAAATCAACTTTTTTCACATCTAAAACAACCACATTCTCCATAGTTTTATTAGTATTTTTATCCACAAATTCATCAACACGAGCTTGACCATACTAAAAGACTAGTTGGATTCGGCAATTCCTCTAACTCATCAATTTTATGGACCACATATGTATGAAGATCATCACCATCTATTAAGTCTTTCACAAACTCTAACCATTGAATATTGGAAGTAACTTGAACAAATTCATTGTTTTTTTATTTTATTTTGATAGTAAAATTCCCTTACATTTGCTCACCCATGATTTTTACTGTGCGAAAGAAATTCGACAAGACTAAAATGATTTTTTCAAAGAAAATGACAAATGTATCTACTCCCCCTTTGTAAGTAGGGTCAGGGTCTCCGACCACATTACCCCCATGATAAAAGCATGTCAAAATATAGTTGTCTATATTTTAAAAAGATGACCCCCAAAACAAGGAAATACCCAATAAGTCTCTTACTTTTTTAGTGAAATTGCGGAACTACTACATGATAATAAAGAAAGTGAAAATAACAAAGAAAATACACCACCTTTAAGAATAAAACATACAAACAGAAGAAAAATTTGTTCGAACCTTCAATTTCTCCAATGTCGTATAGCCTGACAAAATGATAATCTTCAATACTTGATTTCAACCTTAAACCTAAAAATGGTGGCATAATTTACAATAATAGTTAGTATTAATTAAGAATTGAATGAAAAATGAGATAAATTTGAACGAGTTGCAAGAGAAATCTACCTATGACTTTGATTCGGTGAATTCAAAGAAAGGAGAAAAATAGGAGTTGATTGATCAATTAAACATTAAATTTGGAGTCAATATGACCTAGAAAGGTTTTCAGAGTTAGCATGATATAACTGATTAATTAATTCATGTGGACAAGATTGTGTCACACACGCTTCTAGTCACCAGGAAATTGTGCAGAAAGTGTAAAAATGACATAATGAGACATGACATGAAGTGTCTAAAATGAATAAAGTAAATTGAAGTATCTAAATAAAAGTTAATATCAATTTTAAAGGACCGCCTATGAATTTTGTCTAAAAGTGAATTTAGTACTATTATTTAAGTTAACAACACAAATAAAAAAGGGAAAAGGGTCAAAAAATACCCTCCAATTTTGTTATTGTTTAAATTTACCTCGCTGTTAAAATGAAGTTAATTTTACCCCTCTCGTTACTAATTGCACCAAATTTACCCCTCATTAGACAGATTGACCCGAACTTTTTTTAAAAAAATCTTATTCCTTATTTTAACCCAATAACCCGACCCATTCTCCCAAATCTCCTCTATCGATTTACCATTCTCCAAAATTTCCTTCATTCTCTCCCTCAGAAGCTAAGTCCAAGAACAGATTGTTGAGTTGAAGAAAAGACAACCTAGTTTCTCCTTCACAATTCGTATTAATCATTTTTAAGATATCAAATTGAACAAATCTTCTTCGAGAATTGTCTTTCTATAACAGTTAATTGTTGATTACGAGTTATTATACTCGAGCACACTGATTTTGGCAGAGGAATTGATGAACTTAACTTGTTTATGTAGGAAATAACACTCCTGACGTTATCTGCTTCTGTGAAAGGAATAAGACCCTGTAATAATGGTACTTGCAACCCAACATTATTACAGAAAGCAACATTCTTTGTTTCGATCTACTTGATTGCCTTTGGAACTGGTGGTATCAAACCTTGTGTCTCTTCCTCTGGGGCAGATCAATTTGTGCTGCACATTTGGAGACCATTAGGCTTGACTTGGTAAGGAAGAACAACTACTATGCCATCGAATACGTTCCTATGAGCATCTTATGACAATTGTTCCTCAATACTTCTTTATTATCCCATTCTGAGTGATTGAAGAAAATCTCACCCGCATATGAATAAACAACGGACAACATATCAAAGGACAACAATGAAATTATAAAACCTTAATCAAGGTAATTTCTTGTAAATTACAAATTCTATAGGCACCAGTGTAATACTTAGAATCATACGAGATAGAGAGAATGAAGGAAATTTGGGAGAATGGGTAAATTGGTAGAGGAAATATGGGAGAATGGGTCGAATTATTTAAATGGAGTCGGATTATTGGGTTAAAATAAGGAATAAGGTTTTTCATTTTAAATTCTGGTCAATCTGTTTAATAAAGGATAAATTTGATGAAATTAGTAATGAGAGAATAAAATTAACTTTATTTTTAATTAATTTTAACTGCGATAGTAGCTTTAAACAATAAATCAAAACTGGATGTATTTTTAACTTTTTCCCGATAAAAAAACAACCATCCAAACAAGGGATAATGCTTCACGGAACTGAATAATTCAGTCTGAATTTCTATTGGCGGGCGAGGGCGCTATCCTCCACAAAGAAGCCCGCCCACACTGCAAGTCAGCAACTGTGACGCTTTTGAATTGGTAAGAATGTCAGTTATTGCACTGTTCACGGCGGCTACCAAGCTCGCCGGCGTCTTAGTAACTATCACCGTTGCCGCCAATGCTTTTTCCTTCTCCGTCTACCGGAAAAAGAACCTCAAGCGTTTTCGCTCTCCCATAGACGACTCCGCCGACGTTCTTGCTCACTTCAATCTCAATCCGTCTGGTAACACAACTACTTTTAGCTTTTAAACCTAATTCAAACTTTATTGCAATTAGCTTACTAGCTAACACATACGTCTATTTCATTTTATACCTAAGTATGTAATTGAACATGGAGTTTACAGCACGATGAAGTAAGATGTTAGGGAAGTGATTTGGGTGTATAACTTAGTTCAGTTTAAAGTTTGAGTAGTTATATGAAAATGATATTATTAATGTAATGGGGTTAAGGCTTTTTAGAACGGTAAAGTAGAAAGAGTTCCCTATGTTAAAATGGAGAGAGTACGTTATTCCATTTTTGGATGGTACTTGATGTAAAATGACCCTCATCAGTCATCAGTAACTGAACATGGACTTCTGTTGGTCTATCAATTTTGAAGCATGACTTCAGTTTAGCTTTTGTTTGCTTAAAGGTTAGATAGGCTGGTGGTGTGGCCTTTTCCCTAAAAAAGAATAGTTGGATGCGCCTTACCTGTATATCCACCTTCCAAAAACTCTTGATTGCTGGAAGTTCTTCATTTTGCATCGAATCCCTATAAGCTGATCAGGATATAGTTTCTTCCAGCTTTTATTTGGGGGCATCTTTTGTAACTTGTAAATATGATTTCCAGCAGTATCTTTGTGCTGCTGATAGTATTACTGTTATCTACTTTTTAAAAAGAAGAGAATGAACTCACTCTGCATTGCTTCCACCATTTCCTAAGATTAAGACAGTATTTTGTGTGTTGTAACTAACCCAACATTGACCCGAAAACAGTAGCTGAGGAGAACACAAAAATCAATGGTTTCCCGATAGAACCCTGCAGGGATGTAACCTGTTTGGATTGAGTAATTTTAAGTGTTTTTAAGCTAAAATAATTTTTAAGCACTTTTGTAGTGTTTGGGTTAGATAAAAAAGTGTGTTAAAGCCAAAATAACAAAAAAGTCAGTATCTTAAGTTAGAATTTGTAACTTATGGCTTTTGGCATATAAGCCCATCCAAACAGGCTCTATGTTATCATACAATTTAATGCTATATCTCTTTTTCCATTATTCGACACTTTCACCATTTATATGCATGGCCCATGCCTTCACATAGCTGCATAGGACGTCCACAAAAATTTAACATAGTAATTGAATATCTGTATATGTGTGAGTATGTGGTTTGACCCATTTGTGATACTCTCTAGAAGGGGAGAAAGGATTCTTTTTTGGATTGGCTACAGCACCTGCTCATGTGGAAGACAGGCTTGATGATGCTTGGCTCCAATTTGCCAAAAGTACAGAATCACATGAAATCCAGCAGCCTCAAACAGCAGATGCTATTATGGGCTCCGCTACAGGTGATGGTGGATCTCAGCAAGCACCGTTACCTCAGAGAGAAGCTACCAAGACCATCAAGAGGAAAAAGTCCCTTAAGATAGCAATTGAAGCACAAATAAGAGGATTTGAGAAGTACATAGAAGTGGAAGAGCCAACTCCAACAGAGCAATGTCATCATAATGTTGCTTCCTGGCATAACGTCCCACACCCGTAAGTTTTATGGATCTTGTTTAGCATTTTGATTGTAGTCTCAGAAATTATGGTGCATAACACGCTGAATTATAATTACACTAAACTTGTAAGCTTTGTTCTTTGAACCTGTGAACCATAGATAACCTGATACTAAACATTAACAAACCCATTGCACTCTATTTGCTTTGACTCGGTTAACGTTTGGGATTGTGTTAGGGAGGAAAGGCTAAGGTTTTGGTCTGATCCTGACACTGAATTGAAATTAGCTAAAAATACTGGAGTGCAAGTCTTTCGAATGGGGGTAGATTGGTCAAGGATCATGCCTGAAGAGCCACTCGGTGGACTGAAAGAAACTGTAAGAAATTACAATGAAATTCATTGTCTACTTGTAAATGATTATTATTATATCCTGTATGTAACCTTTCTTTCAAATCATGATAACACCTTGATGTCTACATCTCTGTAAAACCTACTTCGATCACTAACATCATCCTGTTTGAGAGATATGGATTTGAGTACAACACCTGTGCTAAGCATCCCTAATTTCAGCTAATTTATTTATGTCAAAGAGTTGTAATATTTGTTTCAATTGTCCCAACTTTCTTACCTACCTTTACTTTTCAATTTGCTTTTTCAAACTAATCTCTACCTAAAGAAACCATATCTACTGCATGGTGTAATATCACACCAGAATTTATGTGGATATACCTTTTCAAGTTTCAACAAAACCATTTTATCTTTTTCGCTTCTTAGAAAACCTAGAGTGAGAATAGCCTTCACATGTTCCCCATTTATCCTAACAGCTTGTTTGGATGGTTGTTACCCATTGTATTGTATTGTATCATTATTTTAAATGCAATGTTTATTTTGATTGTTACTTAAATTTATTATTATGTTGTTAAATATGTTGCTATGTAACGATAAAAAGACGCATTTTATGTCACTAACAAATAATGTGGTGGAATAGCTACGTTATTTCTCTTTCTCACTGTACTCTTGTTATTTCATAATCACATTTATTTTTCTTAACCCTATTATTTTACTTAGCTTCACTCTTTTACTATTAGTCATCTCCACCTTAGATTTTTGGTTGTTTATTGCTATCCCTTTTATGATCATCCATCATTTTTTCCTTTATGCAAAAACATTTTTTTTGCTGATTTGGTTTACCATTTAAGTTTTATTATTATTTTTATTGGGAGTTGCATGAATTTAATAGCTTAAAATATTTACAAGGCATAATTTGCGATAAATTAGGAAATGAAAGCAGTCTTAAATTATTTTTAGTATTTGTTGATAAATCTAACATTACAACAATTAAGGGTATTGTGGTAAATTTATTGTTTATTATACTATATGGTACACAATCAATCCTACTTTGCAGTTTGCACCCTCTTTTTCTGAACATGTATATATTTCTGAGAGTTCACCAATTCCGTCTTTTGGGATTTTGTCTGTCTAACTCCTTCATTTCCCCCCACAACTCTATCTCCTATAGCTCTACCCTTTACTACTCCACCATTCTTTACTTATAATTATCATCTGGCCCCTTCATTGGGTCCAAACGATTCATGACTGACATTCAATTCCTTGTTGGTTGCTAATTGTCTCCACGAAGTCCTCCTACTTCCACCTTGTAAAGGCTTCCTTTTACTTGTACTCCTAATTCCTAACTATACCTATTTGAGTTATCATCGTTTCTCACCAACTCGTTATACCTTGTATCATCACTGTCATTTGTTTCTATTCCAATGATTACAAGTGAAACTCTTTCTCCTCTAGGCCATAGCAAGTTATAACTGAGGAGATGTTTGCTTTACACTCTAGAGATATTTGTGAGCTTGTTCCTTTATCTCTCGAAAATCTATTATCAGTTGTCGATAGTATACACAATGGATAGTGAATATTGGGCCTGATGGATAGATTGTTTAGCTAAAGGAATGATTGGGTGCCAAAGGTTACTACACACATTTTTAGACTTGACTATGAAAATATTTTCTCTCGCATGGATTGCTTCAACCATCTTTTTTTGTCTATGGTTGCTGTTCGTCATTGGTCATTTCACTAGTTGGACATTAAAATGACTTCTTCTTTTTTTTTTCAATTAAGATGTAAAAAATAATGTCTTTCTTCATGAGGATCAAGAAGATAAAAAGTTTATATGGAGCATCCATTGATGTTATTCAAGGGGAGTCTAGTAACACTGTATGTAGGCTATGATGATCACTTCACGGTCTAATCTAATATCATTGCCCTCCATATTTGTGCCTGTATTTAGTGGTGTATGTTGATGATATTGTCATCATAGATAATGATGAAAAAGGAACTTCCAAATTGCACCATGACCTTTTTCAACACGTTTCAAGCAATTACCTTGGGCGATTGAGGTAATACTTGGATGTTGAGGTTGCTAAATCATCATTATGAATTTTCATTGCACAGAGGAACTATGCTCTTGATATTCTTGAGGAAACAAGAATAATGGACTTTAAGAGTATTGATACTCCAATAGGTTCCAAGATTGAGCTTTTACTAGGTCTATGTTGAAATAGAACCTTAATTTATTACTTATAATTAGATTTTAGAATGCTAGTCAAGTGAGCCTCTTGGTGATCTTGTAAGATACAGGAGGTTGGTGAGAGTTAAATTACCTTAATGTGACTATTCTATTGAAGTAAAGCCTTAGAATCTACTATCTTCCTAAGACCATATGTCTTTTATCGGATAATACTATCTAGAATTCTAAAGTCTTGAGTACTCTATGATAAGTACTTCCCATGTAATATGTTTCAAGAAGGGTTCATATTCCAGAAGCTTTTTAAAGTGCTCTTTATGATAATTATGCTAACGATGAGATGATGAATCTTTTGATTTCCTTAAATACTTACATGATGCTTTTGAATGGACCTTACTCTCGCAATGATTTACTAAATGATGCTAAAAGTATAAAAAAAAAATAAAGGGCTAATGAGCCTATGATGATTTACGAAATGGCCAAATGTGCCATGTTTTATGAGAAGGGCCAAATGTGCCAACAATATGAGATATGTTGATACCATAATTTTATAATGAGACAATAAGAATGAAGTCTTATTGCAACCTAATGAGACGATACGGATAAAGTCCTATCACAATCTAATGAGATGATAAGAATGAAGTCCTATTGCAACCTAATGAGATGATAAAAATAAATTCCTATTGCGACCTAGAGAGATGACAAGGATAAAGTTCTATCACAACCTAATTAAACGATAAGGATAAAGTCCTATCGCAACCTAATGAGACAAGAAGGACAAAGAAGTCCTATCACAACCTAATGAGATGACACGGATAAAGTCCTATCACAATTTTTATTTTTGAAATCAGTAACTTTGTATCATATCAAGGATAAAAACAGTCTTACAGAACTTGGGTAGTACTGAAACCATATTTACAATAGAGCTCTAGTGTCTTTCCTCTATAGCTATAAAGAATCTAGAACATCTATGATAGACACAGTATCATTAGAGTAAATCTGATTACACCAAAAACATGACAGTAAGATAAGTTCAACTTGATCTTCTGCACATCATTCTGTTAGCTCTCAAAACATCTGTAATTCCTCTCCTTCCGAATTCTCCATCTTCTCCTATCCTTAGCATGTGAACATATCCTCCCCCCCCCTCCTAGCTACTACAAGGTTCTGTTATCTTGCCTGGCATTGACCATGCTATACCCTTAAGGTTTAGGATGATTCTCCACAAATGAGCTGTGTATGGACAATGCAGAAATAGATGGTTGACTGTCTCAGCTGTTTCCTGTTTCTTTACACATGCATCATCTTGAGCACAGTGTCATACCTCTACTCATCAAGTTGTCCACTGTTAAAGTGGCTTCCTTTGCTAGAAACCTTAGTTGCACGGACTCTTCACTTTTGATGCTGCACCTCTGTCGGATTCTTCAAAAATACACTACTTTTGGCGAATCCGACACGCACCCTATGACATTTATGAAGAGTCTGAGCAACATAGCTAGTAACAATACAAAAATAAATACCTTGTGGGGAACTTTTATCTTCCAAATCTGCTTCCATGGCAATTAGCTGTCTGTTGGTTGGACTGGTTCATAATTTTATAGGCAAATTGACCTTAAAAATGCCTTTGGAGTTGCCCTATACCATATATGATCTTCACCAACTTGAACCCCAGGACCGATCAAGTTTGCTGAGGAAATCAGCCACTCTTTGAGCCTCCCAATCATTGACATGTCTTCTAAAATTCAAGCTCCACCCCTCGGATGTCCACATGTCAGCTATATTTTTCTGTTGAGATGGTAATGATAAAGTCCAATTGTAATCTAATGAGATGACAAGGATAAAATTCTATCGCAACCTAATGGGATGATAAGGATAAAGTTCCATCACAATCTAATAAGATGATAAGGTTAAAGTTCTGTCACAACCTAATAAGATAATGAGGATAAAGTCCTATCGCAACCTAAGAAGACGGTATCTCATCAATGAGGGTATGATGTTTCCTAGCTTGTTCAGGCTATCAACATATTAGTTTCCATGTTCCTCTTGTATGAGCTACATTATGTATCTTATTATTCTGTATGCCTAATCGTACGCGTCCTTTTCCATATGTATTCACATCCCTTTTGTCGAGGGCACTACACTCACACTGTAGACTCTGTAGGTACAAACATTCATGGTGACATGCCGCATTGATAGGCATTCCTGTTAAACTTTCAGTTATAGTTGGTGAGCGCCACTACCGTTTGGGCCTTATCATGTTTCATGTTAGGTGTATAGATTTTTTTGGGGTTCCAGGGCCTTGTCCCGACATTTTTTCAGTTTATGTCATGTAGCAGAAGCTTCATAGACTAGTACGTTCAGGTTATGTTCATGTATTTTGACTTAAGTCTCCGGCTTTTCCTGTGAGGCCTACTGATTTAGTATTTTTGTACTAATGACTTCTATATGTATAAATGAAGTATTTTTTATGTTTTTTTTTTTTGGAGACAGTAACAACTTGTATTCTATTCCAAAACAAAAACCAGAACCTGCCACAATAAGTTACAGATTCCTAATTACAATTGTGGAGAGTACCAGGAAGATCTTTAATCCTTACAAAATTTACAAGGAACCTAAAACATCTTTAGTTGATTCTAGATCTATCATGTACTCCTGTTTACACCAAAAAAGAAACAAAACTAAGCAGTTCATCTTAGGGCCCGTTTGGATGGGCTTAATAAAAGCAGCTTTAAAAAAGTACTTTTGAAAGTGCTGAAACTTATTTTTAAAATAAGCTGTTATGCGTTTGGATAAAAGTGCTGAAGTTGTTATGCCAAACGTGAAAAGGGAAAAATAGAAGAAAAGATGTTGGGTTATATGGATAATTTGGAGATTATATAAAAATATTAAGGGAAAAAACATAAAAATGTGGTCAACTTAAACAGCTTATAAGCTAAAAAAAAAAAAGCACCCTACCCAGCTTTTAACTTTTGGCTTAAATAAGTTTTTTTTAACTTAAAATAAGCTGTTTTGAGTATTGCCAAACAGTCAAATAAGTCAAAAACCAGCTTTTAAGTCAGTTTGACCAGCTTTTAAGCTGAGCCAAACAGCTCTTAATCTTCTGGATGGAATTGCTCCTGTTTTGCAAGCATCTGAGATTTCTTTCTTTCCACACGGACCATGGACCACCAGATGCAAGCTGGAATAATTTTCCATCCTTCTTTATGCCCGGAAATGCTTGCATAACTACTCCATAACTTCAGGCTCTGCGTAACTTTCCTAGGCATAACCTATTTCATGTCCTTCTGATTGATAAAGACATTCCACAAAATGTTGGTTATTCTACAGTACAGGAAGAGATGTTTGACAGTCTCTACTTCTTCTTCAGCACATAGAAGGCACCTAGGACTTAGTTGAATATTTCTTTTCATGAGATTTTCCTGGGTCAAAACTGTCTGTTTAGCAAGGAGCCAAGTAAAACAAGACACCTTGTAGGGGATTTTAGTTTTCCATATCAACTTCCATGGCCATCCATTCCCCTGACTGTTACAAGGATTAAATTTTTTGTACGCTCTTCTAACACTGAAATTGTCCCGGTTGTGATCCTGCCATACCAAACTATCTTGTGCATCAATAGTTCCTTTGAACTGCCCTAAAACCTTGTAAAACTCCACCAACCTTTGGATCTCCCAGTCATTTAGAGGTCTTCTAAAGCTCAGATCCCACCCTTGGTTTGACCACATCTCTGCTACAGTGGCTCTTTGCTGCTGGTTTTTTTTAATGTTAGTTGAGGTCATTATTTCATATCGATTGCATATATGCCTTGAATATGTTCAAGTAGAGTTGGTTTGCTCGGTCAAGTTATGGTATCAAAGTTAAAGGCTTACCCAAATTTGGGGCTGGACATTCATATTGCACATACAAATTGATTGTCATTTCGTCAGGGAAAAAATACACTCAGGAGACATTGTCACAAAGTTTGTGAAGTTAATTGATTAACTCACATATATATTCACCAAGGCCCTTGCTGGTCCTATAACAAGTTATAGATGTAGCAAACTTGGTACATGTAATTTGTGGTCACCAGCTTGTGGAGGAGTGTCATCTTATGATACTAGGATCTTGTATATATAGTGTAGGATGAATTGACTTGATTTACTTCCAGCTTGACGGGGAGCGTTAGAATCTTATGAATATTACTAGGATCTTGTAAAAATTGCATAAGATCCATTGACTTGATTTACCTCATGCAATTATGTAATTTCCTTTCTTAGAACATGTAAATTTCACTAGAACAATGACAATAAATAAAAAAGAAAAGATGCAGATACACTATTCAAATTTTAAACTCCAATAGCTGGAGGGAATAATCAGACAATTTTTCTCTCAACTTCTCTTCCCTGTTTCAATTCTCGCCAAAGTAACATGTTGAATATGTTTCAATACTCCGATGGTGCATTAAGTTACTTGACGTATTCTGTAGGTCAATTTTGCGGCATTGGAGCGATATAAATGGATCATTAATAGAGTCCGATCATATGGGATGAAGGTCATGTTGACATTGTTTCATCACTCTCTACCACCGTGGGCAGGAGAATACGGAGGATGGAAACTGGAGAAGACAGTTGACTACTTCATGGAATTTACCAGGTTTGGCTACTGTAAACTTTAGATCTCCATAGTTGGGTTTATATGTATCAGATGATTATCCCAGCAGCGTAGCTTCAATTATAGATACTTGATACTTTTCCTTTACTTCTATTCCCTTTATCTGCCAATCCATTTTCTTTATATATGATCGTTTAGTAGCAATTTTGAGCAAATATATGTAAGCACTTTGTCAAGCAGCACAATTTTATGCATTCCACCTTTTATCACTGTAATATACTTGCAAGTGCTACTCTCCCATGAACAAATGGATATGTTTTCGTACAGGCTTATTGTTGACTCTGTTGCAGATATAGTGGATTATTGGGTTACCTTTAACGAGCCTCATGTCTTTTGTATGCTCACTTACTGTGCTGGTGCCTGGCCTGGTGGTAATCCTGATATGCTGGAGGTTGCTACTTCTGCTTTACCTACAGGTGTCTTCAATCAGACCATGAACTGGATAGCAATTGCGCATACAAAGGCATATGATTATATTCATGAAAAGAGGTTTCTAGCTACTCCTTGTACCTTTTTCTTTTCTTTCCATGGTACAATGAAGATTTTCATTTCTCCATCATGTTTGAAGGCATTTTGAAGACCGCAAGTTTGTTATTTGATTAATTTTCTTCCTACTGCTTTCTAGTTTGTTGCTACTATTACTATTTTCTCTTCCAGAGACGAATTATTGTGAAATTGGACTGATAAAAGAAAAAGAGATTTTTTGTTAGATTGGAAAGAGGTCATGAGACGTGTACTACACTACTATATTAAAGAACTCCATATACTAGTTATGAGCTATCGCTCATGCCTTGGGGTAGTAGGGCCTAGGAAAAACTAAGTCAATATGATTTGCAGGCGAGTGTGGAGGCGGAATCCATAATGTCTTGGTTAAGAAATGCTGGCGAGTATTTGACAATATGAATTTAAGCCATCTAATGTTAAACACTGACATAGCTACCCTGTCCGAATGGCAGTGTAGGACAGAAACCATACTCCCCATATGATGCTAACTATTACAAACAACAGACCTAGTGCAATCCCACAAGGCACAAGCTAACTGTTATCATGGCCTATAATTTCAACGATAGTAAAAGTGCCAGCTAACCGCTCATTAATAGAAAGTAAATACCAGCACCCAAGGATGTGGCCTACTGGTCAATGAAGTGAGTTGAAAACCATAAGGTCTCAGGTTCAAATCCTAGGAGAGACAAAATAAATACTAGGTAATTTCTTCCTATCTGACATTTGTGGATATAGTAACCTGGCATTTGTTATTGGTGGGAGGTGGAAGGTACTCCGTGGATTTAGTCAAGGTGCAAGAAAACTGGCCTGTACAGTATGTTTATAAAAGAACCAAAGTATAGACCTAGCACCCAAGAGTGTGGCCTAGTAATAAATGAAGTGGGTTGGGAACCATGAATTCTCAGGTTCAAATCCTAGCAGAGGTAGAAACGTTAGGTGATTTCTTCTCATTTGTCCAAGCCTTGGTGAACAGAGTTGCCCAGTATGGTAGGGGGTAGCAGGTACCCCATGTGACCAATCGAGGTGTGCGCAAGATGGCACATACCACATGACTAAAATAAAAAGAAAAGTAAAAATGACTCTTCAAGCAATTATAAATATTTAATGAAAAGAACAGTTTAGCGAATAAGTATTCCATTCAGTGCAATCACAGTTGTACAAGCATTAACTCACAACAATCGAAATGAAAAGACAAAAAATATGTGCTGAGCCTTAAAAAATGTGAGAAAAGGCTAAAAAGTGAATATGATCTAGAAGAGCATTTGGCAGGATTCTTGAGTTTGAGAACTGAAATAGTGAACTACTCAAGTGTTGGAGCAACATCAGTTCAAATTTCAGGGATGTCTTTAGGTGATATATTTTCGTGACAGAAAATTCTGCTACTAAGTCCTTAAATTTGAAGGAATGTGACATTTTTGTAACAAATGTGTGATTAGCAAGTGGATAGACAAGGTTGCATATTCTTATCTTGAAAGCAATATCATCCTACTTCAAGTAATAGCTTGTTACAAACCATGTCGGTCCATACCTTCCAAAAGAAAACCACAGGAAAACTTGGAGTTCTTTGATTACCTAGAGTTGCAACAACATGCTTTCTAAAGCTGCAGTCTCGCTTCTTCTTTTACACCTTGGTACTTAGTTAGGAAACTGACTCCTATTTCAGCATAGTTGAACTTCAGTTAGCAGTGCCCCTTGTTCATATGATCATTTGAAACATTTTAATTTAATACTTATTTTCATTCTATTTTGAGTTTATTTTGTCCTTCATCTGTCTTGATTTATTTTAATTGTTCTGGACTTATATTACTCAGCAAACCAGCAAGTGCCATTGTTGGAGTAGCTCACCATGTCTCATTTATGCGTCCATATGGACTGTTTGACGTCGCTGCTGTTTCCGTTGCCAATTCCATGACCCTTTTTCCTTTTCTGGATTGTATATCTGACAAAATGGATTACATTGGAATCAATTACTATGGACAGGTATTGGAGTGTCTAGAAAAAGTTCAAATAGAAAAACTCTTGTTCTGCATTCCAATTGCCTGTTCTTTTAATATTAAAGCCCACACTTCTTTGACTTGAGCAGGAAGTCATTTGTGGTGCAGGATTGAAACTAGTCGAGACAGATGAGTACAGCGAATCTGGGCGTGGTGTGTATCCTGACGGCTTGTTCCGTGTGTTGCTGCAATTTGATGAAAGATACAAACATCTTAATCTTCCCTTTATAATAACTGAAAATGGTGTTTCTGATGGAACGGACTTGATTAGACAACCATACTTGTTGGAACATCTACTTGCAACTTATGCCGCCATGATGATGGTTTTTTCTCTTGGGACTTTATTCTTTTAATATATCCAAATTTTCACCAGTTCGATTTGATTGGTAATGTGTACTTGCATATATTTATAATGTATACAGGGTGTTCGTGTACTTGGTTACTTGTTTTGGACGATCTCTGATAACTGGGAGTGGGCAGATGGGTATGGTCCCAAGTTTGGACTTGTAGCAGTTGATCGTGCCAATGATCTCGCTCGGATTCCTCGCCCTTCATACAATTTGTTTTCAAAGGCATCCTTCTTTCTGATATCTCTTCTTATTGTTCTTGATAATTTTGCTGACATCTTGATTTCCAGGTTGCGGAATCTGGAAAAATAACGCGGGAAGACAGGGAACAGGTGTGGGGTGAGCTCCAAACTGCTGCTAAAGAAGGAAAAAGGAGACCATTCTATCGATCAGTGAATAAATATGGCTTAATGTATGCAGGTAATACAGGATTGTCAAGCCTAGTTTTGGCGTGAAACAGGTTTCGGATAATTGAAGATTGTAATCAAAACTTTGATCCATTTCTCCTTGGATAGATGGATAAAGGTTATACTTGGGCCAGATTTCGATCTAGAGTTGAAATACTACAGTATTGAATCTAAAAGAAGTTACGCCTTGATGGATTGTTCCAGATGCCAATTTGGTTCCACTGCTCTATAGTGATCCATTTGTCTGTTGGTCTAGCCATAAATAACTCTCACATGATATTGTACTCTTGCGGGAGAGTATTCTACAAGACAAAATGGCTTTCCTCGTGATTTAATCTCGTCGTTGACCTTTCTCTAGCCTTTCTGCTGTGGTTGGTGAATGAGGTTAGCTTAGGGAAATTGTCACTTTAATTGCCTTAATATACCTTAGCATACTACCATAAGCATGGCACCTGCTTGAGGGAACATATTCTTTCTTTGACATCAATGATAAGTAGTGTAAAAACTCTGTTTACGCAGTGATTCCACCATCCCTCTTTTTGCGGTATTATAAATTGCATGTTATTGCTGATTATCTGTTTTTTCCCAGGAGGTCTTGATGAGCCCATATGGAGACCTTATATAAAGAGAGATTGGCGGTTTGGGCACTATGAGATGGAAGGTTTACAGGATCCCTTGAGCCGTTTAGCACGATATCTTCTCTATCCTCTCTCTTTTAAGCAGAAGGCAGAGACTCAGAGAGAGAGTGATCAATTGACTCTTGAGCCTCTCAGCGCAAACATCTAGTTACAACTGTATCAGATTGTTTAAAGAATTCTGCTTGAGAATCCTAAACTGGACGCCATTATAAGGTATGACTGTCAGCAACTACTGTGCCTATGCAATGGTTAGGGGATAAAAGATCATGTATAATAAATGTTGTGTAGAAAATTTAGTATTATAGATAAATATTTGGAAAAATACCTTAAATACACAACTTTAAGTTCCTTATAGTTTATTTTTACCTACCTTTTTTTAAAATATTACTTAAATCCCTTCTTTCTCCTAAATATCAAAACTTCAGATACATAAATCACTTCTACAACCCATGTTAACCACTTCCTATTTCACTCCTTTTTTTTCTCCTTAAATTCACTCCAAAAATTTATCAGTTACAAATAAATATCCAAAATTTATTTTCAAAAGTTTTCTTTCCGTTCAACCTGTTTCAAACTTCTTCTCCATTTTCTCTCCTTTCAAGCATTTGTCATATCAACTTTAATCTTATTCCTTTCCTTTTTTTTTTCAATATGGATCCAGATCCTACATCAAATCCTTCTAGTACTAATCGATCAGTATACCGTTCTGTCGATGAAAATTGGGCCGAAAATAAATCAAAAACATTGCATGACCCATTAAGCATCAGGTAACAGGCGCCAGAACCATCTAACCAGATGTTGTAAAACAAGCCCAAAAGAGGGGAAGAAAAGCAGCACCTGCCATTGCCTAGAGCATGTGTTTTTAATCATTATTACACTTGTTTGTGATTTGTATATTGGATTTGCTCTGTTAGATTGAAATTCACTGATACATTAATTACATGTGTTATGCTAGATAATTTATTGGGGGAAATCAATCTTAGTTTGTTATCTACCTATTTGTACTTTGTCGACACATATAATACCCTTGTTTTAATTTTGTATTCTGAAAATGATACATATGAAACCCCAATATGAAAAAAATGTTGGAGAAATTTAACAAAAATAATGGTTATGTATCGGGCAGGTCATCCTTTTGTATTTTGTGTTTTATTCATGTAGCAAACATATATTATTTATATATCAAACATTTTTTATTATAAATCTCTTATTGTTAGTGGTAGTAATATAATTTGTATTGTAGTGTATCAAGTTATATAATAAGTTTAACTAACATTTAATACATCAGTCATTTGAAGCTTGATAGTATATATTCTATTTATGTATCAAACAATTTTTATTATGAACCATTTACTGTTAGTTATAGTAAAGTGTAATTGTTACTGTTAGTCAATTGTTGTGTAGTGTGAACTGGTGTTTTTATTTATGTATCAGAAGGTATTATTATATATAGTGTGATTTTTTTATTTTTCTTTTTGCAATCACTAAATATGTTACAAAAAATGTACCAAGACATGTCTTAAGGTTTGGTGCTTCTTATAACACAAATTTCTTGGAGGAGTTTAAGAAGTCTATAGGGATTGATGTTATTGAATTGTTCATAGCTACAATGTTTGGACCATATTTAGACATCCCTAAATGTAATTTTCTGGGTCAAATCACTAAATGTTTGTTGTCGTTAGAGTCGCAACAGAACAACTCAAAAGTGTTACAAATTATACATGCTAACATGAGAGTATCTTGAATCTAGGATATCAAAGAATTTGTCTTAATAATTGATCTCAAATGTAAAGGCAATATCAAAGACTTTACATATCTAGAATCTCCTCCATGTAGGTTATTTTGAAAATACTTTTGTGGTACATTTAATAGTATAAGCAAGAATCTTCTGGTCAAATGATTTCTGATGGGCAATTGAGAGAACAATCAGGATGCACTTCAAATGACTATCATGTACTTTGTCCATGCATTCATTTTGTGTTAAAAGGGTGATTGTTCAATATCTATTAATGAATTCTTAATGGTTGGAGATGGTAGCTATGGAGTATATCTTTGGGGCTAAATTGCATTCTCAAAGCTGATGGTTTCACTGTGACAAAATTTCAGTCTTAACAAATAGATTTATCGTTTATATGGAATTTCAAGATTTACTTGGGATGCACATCTGTAGGTACATAGGTTAAGTGCATAAGACATTCCATTTAAACGATACATTTATTTGTTAAGATTGAAATTCTGCTGAAGTGAAATCATCAATTTTGAGAATGCAAATCTGGCCCCAAGGATATACTCGATAGCTATCATCTCCAACCATTAAGAATTCATTAATAGATATTAAAGAATCACCAGTTTAAGACAAAATGAATATATATGGACAAAGTACAGGATAACCATCTGAAGTGCATCCCCATTGTTCTCTCAATTGCCCATCAGAAATCGTTGGATCAATAGATTCTTGCTTACACTATTAACTGTTCCAAGAAAGTATTTTTGGAATAACCTACAGGGAGTAGATTTTGGGTATGCAAAGTCTTTGATATTGCCTTTACATTTGAGACCAGTTATTAAGGAAAATTTTTTGATATCCTAAATTCAAGATATCCCCCTTCACGTGTGTAATATGTAACACCTTTGAGTTGTTCTGTTCCAACTTTAACAACAACAAATATTTAGTAATTTGACCCTATAAATTTCATTTGAGGATGTCTAAATATGTTCCAAAAAATGTAGCTATGGACATTTAAATAACATCAAGCCTTATAGACTTCTTAAACTCCTCCAATAAATTTGTGTTATAAGGGGCACCAAAACTTAAGACATGTCTTGGTACCTTTTTATAATATATTATATTAACTGCAAAATGAAAAGAAAAATCATATTATTTATAATGATATCTTCTGATACATAAATAAAAGCACCAGTTCACACTAACCCTTACACTTAATTACCACTAACAGTAAATGATTCATGTTTGATAAATAAAATCTATGGTACCAAGCTTCATATGACTGATACATTGAATGTTAGTTGAACTTATAATATAACTTAATACAATAAAAATCATTTGACTACCATTGACAGTAAGATTTATAAATGTTTGATGTATAAATAGTATATGTTTGCTACAAGAATAAAATACAGAATGCAAAATGGATGACCTGCCTAATATATTAATCACCTTTTTGTTAAATATCTTCAACATTTTCTTCATATTGGATTTTATATGTATCAATTTTTTAAATACTAAATTAAAACAAGGGTTTATATGTGTCGACAAAGTACAAATCAGTAGGTATAAAACTAAGATTGGGTTTTATATGTGTCATCTTTTATCCCAATAAACAATATAACATAACACATGTAATTAATGTATTAGTTAATTTAAATCCAACAAAGCAAATCCAATACAAACAAGTGTAATAATGATTAAAAACACATACTCTAGGCAATAGTTGGTGTTGCTTTTCTTTCCCTTTTTGGGGGGATTTTTTCAACGTTTGGTTTAGACGATTCTGACAACTCTTTGTTACTGATTCCTCATGTTTGATGGGTTATGCAAATTTTTTGATTTATTTCCGACCCAATTTTAATTGTCAGAATCGTATACTAATTGATTAGTACTAGAATGATTGGATGTACGATTTGGATCAATATGTATCAAGAAGAAAAATTGAAAAAAAAATAAAAAGGAAGAAGATGAAAATTAATGACAAATGTTTGAACGGAGAAGAAGAAATTTGAAACTGGTTAAATGGAGATAGGTAATTTTTGAAAATCAATTTTGGATATTGATTTGTAACTGATAAGTTTTTGGAGTGAATTTAGGGAGAAAAAAAATGAGTGAAATAGGGATTGGTGAATTTGAATTGTAGAAGTGATTTATGTATCTGAAAGTTTTGATATTTAGAAGAAGGAAGAAATTTAAGTAATATTTTAAAAAGGTGGGAAAAATAGACAATTTGGAACTTAAAGTTATATATTTAGGTATTTTTCCTTAATTAAATACTTGTATTCCATTTTCTGTTAATGTACTTTTTCTCCAAATAGTTTGGGGAAAAGTATTTTTGTCAAGTTGCTGATGAAATTTGTATTTTTAGTTGTAGGAAGCTAAGATGGGATTAAACAGTTGAATAAACTAATCTCTAGGTGAGATGTTTGACTGGGAAATTGAGAAATGCAATTCATATTGGTGCAATTTATATTTGCTTTGGAGGATAGCATTTGTATGATAGACTTTCTTCAAGTGTTAGTTTGAAGGATTAGCTCCAGCATTTTGTAGATACTGAAGTGCGATTGTACAAGTGAAGAACTAATGTTATATTTTGTTCTATCATTATGGTGTGAATGAAAAGGTAACAGTGTAATAGTGCTTAAATAGTATTAGTATTCACTATTCTCCAATGTTTCACTAGACATTTTCTTATAAAAATAACAACTCATACACATTTAAGACTACATATATCAAGTCATAAATACTCTTTAAAAATAAATTACTTATAGCATATTATTATCTAGTTATAGCATATCAATTAAACATATATTTAATCAAAATAAATTATAAGTAATTATTTAAATAATAATTAATATGTTTAAACATTTATTTTAAATTTTTCAGTTACCTTTTTAAAATCAAACTCTTTAAATTTTTACAGATTAATATTACAATTACCTTTTACAGTTTTTAAAATAAAGGAAAAAGACTCAAATATGCTATCGAATTTTCAGAAAAGGTTCATTTATGTCATCCGTTAAAAGTTTGGCTCATCTTAGTCATTTATGTCGTTATCGTTTAGAAAAAAAAGTCATTTATACCATTAAATTTTGTAAATGTGGCTTTGCAAAACCACTTTTTACATGTGGCAAGTTACGATTCGGCCACATCATATATATTTTTTTATACTAAAAAAATAAAAATCTGAAAAAAAAAACATTAAATAAAAAAACCATCCAAATTTTAAAAAAATCCCTTTTAACCCATATTAGTGATCCATTTCTTTCCTTCATTTTTTCAATCTAAAAACTCTAACAAAGAAGAGAGGTTTCTTCACTTAAGGACAACAAACTCTTCTCCTTTTTCGACAAGAATGCCATCAAAGAAGGAGTCAGAGATATAATGCACAAAAAAAATACAAAAAAGTTGTGAAGGTCAGTAAAACGATTATTTTCGAATTTGGTTAAAATATTATATGAAAGTGAATTTGAATTTTTTAATTTTATTTGGCATACTATATGAAATTTGTATGAGTTATGTATGAATTGATATTTTTATAGTGTATATGAATTTATTCATTAATTTAGTTGACAATTGTTTTATGTATGAATATTATATGAGTTATGTATTAATCGTGTATGAATTGAATTTTCAATCTTGTGTGCGAACACTTTGAATTTCATAATCGTAACGTATAATTTTGACTATTATTATGCGTATTACCATTGTATATTTTATGTTTGATTTTGATGTATTGGTACTGTATGAGTTTTATTTTGTAGGTTAAAAGTCACATATTAGTTTTTTAAAAAATTATAATATGTATTGATATTGTATGAATTATGTATGAGTTGATGTATTAGTTTGTATGATTTGTGTATGAATTGAGTTGGTTGTCCATTAATATGCAGTGTATCAATGTTGTTTCTATGAAATTATGTATTATGTTAAAAGTCTTAATTTAGTTTTACTAATTTTATAGGAGAAGAAGGTACAAACACATTTGTCTTCATGTATCAACACGAATGTGTTCGCTGATCTATTGACCTTCCTCGGTCAAGATAGGTTCCAACAATTTTTACAAGAAACACCATTTGGTTTTTTTTTATGATTTACATAACATAAATATTCAATGTCAATTGTTGCGCCATATTTGTCTTCTTGAAACTGCAAAATGACAGAGAAGACATGTCCATTATCAACGTAAATAGTACATAGTTACACTTTGGATTAAAAAATTATCGTTGTAGCCTGTCTGAAATTTGGACCAATTTCTGATTTTGTTTCTAATCCGTCTATTCCAAATAGATTTATCCAAGAATATTTTGGGGATATGGACAAAGTCCGAAAGTCAAATTTTTATTACAAATTTAGATTAGAAAACTTTTGGGGAGAGGACGAATTTTTAAAAATCGAAATTTTTTGTACTTCATTTCGTCATTTCTAACTGCTTTAGACCCTTCAAAAACATCAATTCCCAAATTATATTTTGATTTTGTTGAGTCAGACCAGTATGTCATATTTCCACGGGGGAATGAGTTTTTAAATTAACACTTAAAAGCGTGTAGTCGTAAGTTTCAAAAAAATCCTTTGTCATTCAAGTTCAGCCAGTTCCATATAGCTTGCAAGTATGATTTTATGAGTGTTGTCATCCATTTGATAACACAATTGTTATCCATGCTTCAGATCGCACACCGCATATCCTGAACTGGAATACAACAAATGACGTTATTTTTTTTGATGATTTGAAGAAAACGATATTCAGAACACATGGCAATCAGGTAATCTTTTATTGAATGTTAGTAAAGTAATTATTAATTATTACACATTCTCATATTTTTCTTTTCTGCAACATAAATTCAGAAATATGGGTTTTACTGAAGAAGAGTTAAATGTCATGGACGAGACCATTTTAAATCAATCTCCCAGTCACCATGATTCTGAAGAGCAAGGAACATCAGAAAAACATGGCGTTGATTTTGAACAAAAATATGTAAAGTTGAAAGCTTAAATTGCAGAGGTATAAATAAAAATTTACAATTAAAATAGTTTTTTGATATTACATTTTACATATCAAAACTTATTACTGTTTAATGAACAGGTTAAGTCGGAGTTGAAATATCTCAAAGTTAATGTTAGTTTCAATCTCATTTTAATGAACTTATATAATTACTCTATATTTTATTTTATTATTCTAATATTTTCTTAATACATTGATAAGGTTGACAAGCACATGGTTGAAATCAAGACTTACGTCGATAACTCGACTAAGCTGATAATTGAAGAGATTAGATTGTCAAGAGGTCAACCAACACCAGATGCACAACAACATGTATGAATCAATGTGTCTTATATGTATGAATGTTGTTTGATCATAGTATGTATTGATATTTTATGTCATTTGTGTTTACATTTATAATTACTGTATGACTTTTAAATGAACAATACAAAAAATTTTCATATATATATGTGAATATGTATAGATGTTGTAATAATTATGGCTGAAAGTGTGTTTTTAATGTATATGAATAATGTATAGATGTTATTTAATTATGTATGAAAGTGTCTGTATATGTGTGTGTGTGGGTATATATAATATATATTATATATTATATATATATATATTATATATATATATATATATACATAAAAGAGAACCTTAGGCCGCCTATGTGGCGCCACCAGAAACAATAATTCTCTTTTAAATTTTATTTATTTTCAAAACTAGCCTTCCCTTTTCATGAAAAGTTATGACTTTCATGAAAAGTTGTGACTTTATGAAAAGTTGTAACTTTTTTGAAGAGTTGTGACTTTTATTAAGAGTTGCGACTTTTATGAAAAATTATGACTTTTATGAAAAGTAGTGACCTTTCTGAAGGGTTGTAAGTTTTCCAAAGAGTTGTGTTCTTTCCGATAAGACACAATAAATATTTGTTCACACTAACCTATGTTGTCTATATAAATAGAGGAAACTTTTGATACTGTAATTTGTTTGGGGGTTTTCCCACTATAGGGTAGTCAAATTCAAATACAGTAATTGAGTTTTTATGAAGTTTGTTTCATTCTTGAAAGTTTTCATGGGGCTTAATCTTTATTATAAGTCATAGTTATTCATCTAATTATGGTAATTTTTTTTCTATTTTAGTGACGTTTTTTTTAAAATAGTTAAAGTGTCAGCTCATATAAACAAGGCAAATTGATTTCAATTGCAATGCGACATTACGACTCTTGAACCTCCTAATGTACAACTGATAACGCTGTTGAAATGGTTGATGATTGAATTCATACATTTGATTCTTAAGTAAACAAATCTTTTATTTCTTTCATTATTATTTGTATGTCTTTTTTGAATTCAAATACATTAAGTGTTTCATTTCTCAAAATTTTCTTCCTCCTATTTCATGAAACTGGATTTTTTAGTATAAATCATAGTGATTCCTGTATCGATTGCAACTTATTTTTTGCTATTTTGATGACTTTTTTTTAATTATCTTAAAAATTTCACCGAGGAAGATTGAAAATATCTTCTCTTTTTTCCCCTTTTACAAAGTTTCTTCATGTACTTTTGGAAATTTTTTTTGTGGGTTGTGCTATCTATACTTGATAGCACACAACAATAAATATGTAATAACTAATACGGAACTAACGATAAAGTTTGTTAAAAGAACCAAAATGATTGTTCTCTTGCTTGCCACAATTAGATTATTTTGATTGTTTTTTCTTAGATACAAACATTTTGTATGTCATTGTACTATTGCTAGAATATTTGTATAGAGAAAATTTGTCCACATCTTTAACTAATTTGTCCATCTTCTTTTTCTCTTCTATTTTTACCATAATAAGAGATCAAGTTTTTGTGAAACCAACAAATGTCCAAAATACACTACAATATAAAAAAAATTTATCGGCAATAAATATGCACATTCACAAAAAGTGCTACAACCTTTAACGACATTAATTAATTATCATTGAATTCAATGTTGTTATAGACTTTAGGGACAGTTATACAGAGTACCAATTGCATGTGAATTAATTATCATTAAAGATCATTTTTTGTAGTTATATCTCATTCTTTTGATAATCTTTTTTAATTTTTGATTACGAAGTAATAACTCTTTCTGACTTCTTTCAATTAAATTTGTGAACTGTAAACCTGGATACTGTCCGAAAGACTATCTTTTTGGAAAATATATTAAGCACATGCATTTTTCTCCTTGATTGTTAGGAAAGTGAGGCCGTCTTAATTATTATTTTTGGATATTTGTGTGTTCAAGTGCTCACAAAATTATGTTGTGAGATTTTAATTTGTTATGGGTCAAAAATTTTGTTTAGTATATCCAATTGAGAACATCCAGATGTCACCTACTAATTGGTTGATAATTGCGTTAATTTTTTGTAACTACATACTATAACTATAACAATAACAATAACTATATTTTAATTCAAATAAATTGGGGCCGGTGATATGAAACCTTAAAAATAGTAATGAGTATTTTGAGACATTGCCAAAAAACATTTATGATTATAACAATTTTAGGGTCATTTTTAGCATATACTTGATATGCCATACAATAATAAAAAAGATATTGATGGACGTTCATATAAAAGGAGTTCAAGATCATCCATTTGAATTTAATTAATTATGATCTTGTATGGACGTGATGTTCCACTTTACTTGGGAGTGTTGTTTTTTAATATTTTCTGGTTTCTTTTTTTACTTCTAATGTTGTTCTTTATGACTTCTTAGAATTTATAATTTTTCATAACATCTTACCAACTATTTCGAAGAGATTTTCTTAGACTTCTTACTAATACTTAAAGTTTATCTATGACCCTAATTTTTGTATGACGATTTTTTTTTTAAAAAATATAACACTTTAAGATTTCAGAGAAACACTTTGCCTTACAATGAAATGTTTTTGCCAATTATGAATCAGAAATACAAATATTACCTAATGATAATATGTAAGCCTAATAAAATATTTCAATTCCGTGCGAAGTACGGATAATTTGCCTAGTGTGTGTGTGTGTGTGTGTATATATATATATATATATTATTATATATTATTGAAAGTGATTTTTATATATATATATGAACAATGTATAAAAGTATTATAGAAATGTATGACATCACGTTTTTCATACATGTTTAATTCTGTTAATTTAATTCATACAAAAAAATCAGAATATATTGACGTTCTGAAAACTACTATCAGGACGACGCCACTCACAATGTTGCACAATCTACTAAAGATCCAACGAATATGCCGTCTGTTTCAATGGATGAACACGTCCATATTTCAAACACTAATGATATGATATAAACATTATTATGAAATGTATTTCAATTTAAAATTTTATTTTTACATAACGATTTTTATCTTATATAGATGAAGCTCAAAAGTCAATTGGTGGATTTTTCAACGCTGACGTACCTGGATCATCAACTTCAAAACCACCAACATTGGATGATTATCTTGATTTTAGTATGACACAAATTATTGCACTTGATCCAATTCTAAATGCTATCCACAACTCCAAACGTTCAACCAAGACATAAGAATCCCGACAAACACAAATCTTCTCCTTATTTTCGACTGTCGGAAGGCGAAAGCAGTTCAAAGAGAGTACCTATTTTCTTTCAAATAAAACATCCATTCCAAAGTCATAATGGGTTTGATGTTCCAGATGACATCATCGAGGAGTTCAACCAATGGATTATCAAAGATGTTTCAAACAGACGTGGCAGGAATAAATGTCTATTAATAAATTTACTTTATTTAAATTCACAATTTCAAAATTTATACAATCTTTTTTGCAATATTCACATGAAAGCAACTTATTCAAAGGTTAAAAATACATTTCATCCTCAAATGAACTTTGGCGTTGTCAAAATCGCAGAATTTTTTTTCAATATAATGAGTCAACTGTGCAGACTTTGGGAGGACGAGTAAAGATATAATTTGAATCAATATTGAATGATTATTTTATAACACTTGAATAAATTTTATACTGTAAGTTAGTTTTTGTCTGAATTCATGTTAATTGAAGTATGTATTATCTTAATTTAATATAGTAGGAATTGTGTATGCATTGATGTATGTATTGAACTATTAATATACATATTTCAGTAAAATATTGTATACATATAAATTATTAATATAATATGATCTGTGTATGCATTGAAGTATGTATTGATTTAGTTATGAAACATGTATATAATTTATATTCGTATAATTTGTGTATGAATTGGTTATCAAACATGTATATACATTTTATATATAATTTGTGTATGAAGTATCAATGTGTTTTATTTATGTTTTTTTTGTAACAGCATATTAATACAATTATGTATTATCTTTGCAAGAAGGCAAAATACTCCCAAACATTAACTTCATACAACACTGTTGACTGTTGGTTTATGACGTGAATTGATAACATTGAGAAACAATAGAGACACTCAGATTGCAACATGAGATGCATCGCCCCCAATCACGATATTGGACAGTGCATTAGAGAATTTAAGCTGCTTGTTAACATTGCTTGGGATAAGATTGACGAAGTAATTATCCCTGTCAATGTTAGCGATAAATTCCATTGGTTGCTTTTTGTATTTCGAATCAAATGTAGATGTCAACATGTATCTGTTCACAACAAGAAAGTGAAAGGAGTTGTTGATAAACTTGCAACCATGATACCGTTATTTCTGGCGAGCACAGAATTTTATGGCAAAAAACTTGATCTGTATGCGAAAAATCTCCCTGAATATCAACACAAGACTCAATCTGAACCTCTCGATATCAAGCATGTAACATATGTTCCTCAACAAGAAGACAGATCCAAGTATGTATAGTTACTATACTCTATTTTATTTCATCTAAAATGCATCATTATATAGTTATTATAATTTTTTTCTAATTTCAAATTATTTACATTGATTGTGGTCTATACACCTCTTTTTTGCTGAATATATCAACAATGGTGTTATTGATGTGTCTGATATTGATATCAATTCAACATATAATCGTCAGAGGTATGCCACATTACTTTGGCATTATGTAAAATCAAAGAATGAAGAGAGTGCAATAAGTGACAATGAAGTTACGGGTACAATTGCTAGCAAGTATGGTGGACCTCGCACGCCAAAAGAACAAGTTATGGACACCACCAATTTCCTACTCTAAGACCACGTAATAGAAAGTTGAAAAAGTTCATTCCACCCTTTGCATTATTTTGAATGACATATTTTTTTTAACTATTGAACTATTTATGTTATTTTCCAGTTTTTCTTCTTAATATGAAATACAGATTGTTTTATTCAAATTATCAATGTTACCCCTTATTTTGAACGAACTGATTACTACGTCTATACACATAAAATCACATAAATATATATTTTTGATACACATAAATATGTGTGCATATTGGACGAAATATATTACAACTTTGTATGAACTAGTTTAAAATAAATGAATGTACCAAAATATGTTAAAAATAATTTATCATTATGTATTAACATTGTATGAATTACGTATGTCATATATAAATCATTGTAAAAAATAGTATCATCTATGTATGCATAGTGTATGAAATATATTTTAAATTTGTATGAAATAATTTAACAATACATTAATGTAAAATATGTTACAAAAAAAATTATCCTTACGTTCGAACCTTGTATGAATTATATATGTATTAACTTTTGTATAAATATGTATAAACCATGTATATATTTTATATGAAATATATTTTAACTCTGTATGAACTAGTTTAACAATACATTAATGTACCAAAATATGTTAAAAATAATTTATTCTTATGTATGAATATTGTATGAATTACGTATGCCATATTTTACTTTGAAATATATGGAAGAGAAACGAATAGATGTATGATTTACTGATTTTAATACTTTATGAAATTTGTATGATTTTTTTATGAATAGTTTTTCAATGGGGATTAATTTTAACTACATAATAGTTGATCTAACTAATATAAATTTCACATGCACTCAATACTATGTATGGAATTTGAACAATAATGATATACAACGTTTCACATTCGAAAAATTATTCTTCAATGTTATTTATATTTGGGATAATACTCAATTACCCCCCTAGCCTATACCCAAAATCCTTACGACACACCTTATCTTTGATGAGGTCCTATTACCACGCTCCAACTTTTTTTTTAAGTAATTTATTACCCCTTGTGTGCCTACGTGTCAATATCGTGATTTCACCCATGTAGGGCGCGTGAGTGCAGAGTGTGTGCAAGTGAGTGCAGATTTTGGCTAACAATGACCAATAAAAGTTAGCCACGTGTCAAAGCAATTTGAAAAAATTCAAAAATAATTTTATATTTCTCTCAAAAGCAAGTTCTTCTTCCTCTTTTCAAAAAATAACCCCATGTTCATGGTTCTTCATTTTTGAAGAAGCTCCATTATCATTCAAGTTAAATAGCTCCTTGATTTGAAAAGGTAAAGTAAAATTTAATATATTCTTTACATCTTTTTATGTCGATTATTAATTCTTATTTTTTTGACAATATTTATAAAGTTAGGGTTATGACAAAATCCGAGTTGAATAAGTTTTGACAATGTTTAAAATTAACTCCCAAAATCCAACATCGAAAATCAATTTCAGTGGAAATCTAATTTCTAACCTTTGAAATCGATCCGGTCCACACATGCAAGACTTTCCCTCTTTCTACTTCATCTATCTACGTTTTGGTAAAATTAATTTGGAAAAGATAAAACGCCAGCTTTTCAAACTTGGGAAGTGTAAGTTACTTATCGAAAGCTGAAATTGGGTCCCGGCGCGTGTTCAACAAACACTTCGACCTTGCAGATTATTATTGCCACGTAGGCACGCAAGGGTAATAAATTACTAAAAAAAATTGGAGGGGGTAATAGGACCAATCAAGATAAGGTGTGTCGTAGGGATTTTGGGTATAGGCTAGGGGGTAATTGAGTATTATCCCTTTATATTTGGACAACTTTTACGAAATCAAAATTTATCAATTTCAATGATAGCAAATGCACTCCATAAAACAAAACTTGTGTCTAAAAGTCAAAACAACATAAAAAGTGTAACAATAAGAAATTATTTTTTTTTTGCACAGGATAATCTGAACATGTCTTTCTGTTGTGTCCAACTTGATGACATTTACTGCATGTGATTTTTGACCTTTTGAATTTCATATCAGCAAACCCCTTCCAGCGTTCTAGTTTTGTCTTTCCGCTGTTCTTTTTGGATCGAGTGACATCAATTTATGCTCTGAAATATAATTTGGTATATCCAATGTACTCTCACGTGGGATAGGTTCAACTGGAATGACATATGCTTCTATATCTAAGAACTGCAATTACATGACCACATGGTATCTCATAATGTTGAAATCTCCCGAAATTACACATCTTTGTGTTCAAGTTTACTATGTACTTTGATCCTTCGGCTACAACATGCATATCAACAGTTGAAGGTATCACCTAATTAAAATTTTCAATGTTATATTGTTAATATACATGCCACTAAATATTGGAAAGCAAAAATACAATTATTTACTATTAAATAGTGTTAAAACATACCCTCATATTGCAAGACAAAGAAATACTTTTTTTATAGATAAAGATCATATTTTTTTGTCAGCTCAAATGTTGTCTTATCAGCCTCCTTATTGTGCTTGTGAATCCATCTTTGAATTGTTAACCTCATAAATTCAAAAAAATGAAATTACCGGAAATCTCCTTGCTAACCTGTTGACATTATTCAATGACTCGGCGTTGTTTGAAGTCATGGTCCATGTGCACTTACAATTTGAGTAAGCTCTTGACCATTTCTTATAATCAATGTCAAATAAGTAAAGTCGTATTCACGGATCTATCTGGTCTATTCTTCTCATAATCGTCTCAAACTGTTGTTTTGTACAAGTCTTTGCTAGTGTAAAAAATAAAACCTTCAAATCTTCAGTATTTCTATTGAAATTCTTCAACACATTGCATGATAAGTATCATATGCAGGCAAAATGTCCGGATTCAGAGCAGTCCCTTTCAATATGCTCTCATTTCTATCCGACATAAAACACATGTTTTGTCTAACTCCATACGTTTCTTAAACTGTTCAAAGAACCAAGTTCATGAAGCGTCATTTTCGAAATCCTATCGCATACACTAATTGAAGTATATGACATGATCCATTTTTTAAAAAAAATATCATACAAATTAGAAAAATAATTTGTATCATATTTTATTATATTATATAAGCGTAAAATTAAATGCGACCAAAATATGCCTCCCGAATTCATCGTGCTGGCAGTTAACATTGTACCACCATATGAACATTTTAATCCCGACAACTACAATTAGCCTACAATACTCCCAGCCTCTAATACAAGTTTCTAATGCAACAAATGCGTATAAGAATTTATCACATTCTTTTCTTTCTATAAATAACCTAAAATCTTTACAATTATATAATATGACAGCTTAAAATATCATATATATAACTTAATGGATACATACGGAAGACTTAATTGATACAGAAATGATACATACTTTTATACCTATTTAATTATAATAACACACATAAAGGATACATAATTGATACATAAAGGAAACTAAACAAATTCAATTCATTATGAAAACACACTGTATGGTCTTCTTTTTTCTTATTTTTTTAACTTTTACCATTAAAAAAACTTTAAATTCATACTTTACATTGAAATTATCTGGTAATTTGGCATATGATTCGGACGGATCTCCACGGACCAATGTTATTGCTTTTTCTCTAGCCCTCCTCGCCTGTATGTGTGTTAGCGAAAGACCATGCAATTTCAGTATATCATCAGCTATATCCTTTGGAGTGTATACAGTAGATGGATTAATATACTTCTCCATTATTAATACAACTACAACGTCATTTATCCCCCGACGTCTTGAATACAGTCTATCTCGAACATAATAAGTGTGTTCAGCATTATACTTTCTAACTTTGAATAAATTTGATTTATTCAAACTAGATGCTCTCATCATCCAAGAACAAGTCTCAGAAAGGCAAGTCAGGTGATAAGTGTTTCACATATAAGAAAATATACATTTAAATTTTATACAGCAAAACAAATCAATAAAAAAAAATAACTTAAAACAATGATGTGTACTTACTGAAATGCATTACAGCGTGCTTTTTGACAAGTCCAACGTGCATCATCACCTCCTTAAGTGTTTCCCTATTATTGTAAATCTGATTCTAAGCTACAAATAGGTTGGAATGGTCAATTATTACATCATTATCTCCTTCACTATTGTCATTGACAACTCCCTCTAAATTAACACCGATCAAATGGATAGAATTGTTAGAGTATAAATAAATGTTACTCTATGTTAAACTAACTTCAGAATGTATTCTATCAATAATAACTCCAGGATCTTGATTATACATCTCACAATCTTTCAAAGAGATGCACAATGGATATTTTGTAAAGAAATCCAAATTCACTTTCTTTTGATATAGATAAATCCTTACCCCAACATCATTGTGAATACTAATAAGTGGACACATATAGCTAACAATATATTTTATCTCAATAGCACTTATATTAACATCTATATTAAGTTGCGATATTATCGCACTAACTAGACCACTATACAGAGTGGACACATCATATATGATGCCCTCCATATGAAAATCGATATATTTACCTGTTTCACCACATTAAAATAATATTTAGTACAACGTAATGCATATTAACTGCAAACTAATTTATACACACTTAATATACACTTAATATACCTTTCAACATAACATAACAAAATTAATTTTAAAAGATTGTTCATACAAAAAAAAATCATACTCATTTCATACACAATTATTATAACTTTCATCATCACATGCCATATATATACATATTTCTTTTCATAACATACTAACTAAAAAGCAGAATACAAATTTCATACAAAATTCATACACGATTAAATCAGCATTTACCTTTCTTTGCCAAACAGAAACATCTATTCAAATTACACTAAATTTCGAAAATGATAGATAATTCACATTCAACTCATACACAAATATTTAAAAAAAAATTACATCATGTAACATACAGAAATTGCTATCCACAACATAATTCATACTTTAAAAAAACATCATTCCATCATCCAAACAAACAAACAACACCATTCTCATCAAAACAAAAATTCATATAAACAGAATAATATAAATTTCATACACGATTAATACAAATTTCACACTTCAAATCCACAACATTATAAATACTTATTTCTTGACTAGTTACTAAACACATTGTATGATCAATTTTATTTTTTTTCATAAATCACATATTACCCAAATCTTCCATTTTATTAAAACTCAAACTCATATATTGTTACATGCTTTTTTCAAATATGGCTTATACCAAAACACTATTTCATCCAAAAACACACAATAATCTATATTTCAGATCCTAAAAATAACAAATTAACAAATTATAATAAAAACTAACTTGATGAATTCCTTCTTCCACCATGTTTAATTAATATTGATACAATGTCGTCCATCACAACAAATCATATTTTTTCAACGGCAAAATTTCTTCAATTACTAAAAGAACGAAATAATATCTGCTGCAATACTGAGAAAATCGTGAAAACTAGAAAAAAAATACATCTTTTACGTAAATTTCAATTTGTAGAGCTTTTTAAGTAATTAAATCAAAATTTAATTTAATTTCTACTAAATTGAGAGTTTTAAGGTAACTAATTAATCTGATTTTCCTTAAATTTTCTTAATATGTTCTAATCATTAACACATTTAATAATTGTATTTAATTTAAATAATAAAAGATGCCATTTTCCATTTAAAAATTTTGTCCGATTTTTTCTTTAATTTTTTTTAAAAAAACAAATGTTTTAAATTATTTAAAATCAACTTTTTATTTTTTAATAATATGCTATAACTTGATATATTAAATGTTATATTTTGAAATACAAACTCTAATATCATATCTTGAGAATATTAAAAAAAATGCTATATACCTAATTTACACCATTTTCTTTATGAGAAAACTCTTTTTGGGCCATCTTATTAACAAAATATGTACACAATGTATTAATTATATATACTTTATATTAATAGATATATACTATACATCATGTAAATATATTCACTTCGTTATCGAGATGGCCAAATCATAAAAAAAATTTATTAGTGAGGATAAATTAGTCTCTTTTCGAGTTGAGATTAATTATCTAAAAGCTTATGATACTATATGGATGAACCAAAAGAAAAAAAAGTTTTTAATAATATTTTTTTATTTACATCTACTTTGTTATTGGGTCTTGTGATCTTTTATCATGTTGAAGTACCAGTCAATTTGCTTAAATGAAACAGGTCAAGAAAGAAATATTTACAATAAGTTATTGCTCAATACATATTAGTTTATGATTTTTGTGTAATCCTCCGAGTAATATGAAAACATATCAATATTGTGATTTATTTTTGTTAGAAGATACAAAACAAAAAAATCCATTGTTTTACCATTTAAGTCATATAAGTAATGTTGAAGTCAAATGAGAATTCTTAAATAAAGATATCATCGTTATACATTATTTTAAGTAAAAACTTTAAGAATCACATCATGTAAGGGATAAATTATATCTTATTTCTATTTTTTACTAATTACAATAATTTCTTAATTTTACAACATTCGCATACATAACTAATAGGTTGGATACATTAGTGCTGATACATAATGTATCAAGTTATTATGCTAAAAAGGTTGGGGAACGAAAAATTGAATTAAGATCTCATAAATTATGTGTACATATTTCTTCTTACTTTTCAATTAGTCAATCATAAATCCTAATAGGATCACATATTCAAATTCAAATTTCTTCTCCATGTACATCAAAGAACCTTTAAAACTTGTCGACAAATTGTACTGATACAACATGAACCTGTCAATCTTATTGAGACATTTCGAAATCTTGAAAAGGGAGGTGAGGTATGAACGATAAAAAAGTGAAAGAATTGTTGTTCGTCAAAATATTGATTTTATGAATCTCAAATCAGTCAATGCAGCTTAATTAGAGATTGTCGCGTTGAGAAAAAAATATGTAGATCTGATACATCGTTCAGGTGAAGAAACAAGAGCCTGATTTTTCATTGTATCTGCTATGCATTGATACAAATGACAAAAGGTTTAAGAGATATATAGCTTTTATGGATCCATACATTTTATAATATGTATCTTGTTTGAATTGGTATGTATTGTATTTATACGAGATATTTTAAATAAGTAGTTGTTGCTCATAAGATGTTATGTTTGACATGAATACATGTGTGATAGTTGCTATGTATAAGATACATTTCGTATAAATTTAAATTTGCATATCAAGTCTATATAATTAGTGCATGATACATTGTTGTTTATGAATCTCGTTTAAATTGATAAGTATTTTTTTTCTTAAAGGATATATTAAACAAGTAATTGTGTCCATAAGTTGTTTGATTTGAGATTGATGCATTACTGTGTGATAGATTTTATGTATCAAATAATATAATATAAACTAGTATTTATCTATCACGCTGATAAAATTGTGCATGATACATTACTATATATGTATCTTATACTCATTGAAAAATATTATAGTTTATAAAAGATACTTTTTTTATATATATAATTGTTCTGAAAAGCTTTTTTTTTTGTGGTGATTGATACATAACATTAAGTTTAGTTGATATGTATTTCATACATATAATGATGTTTGAAATTTATTGAATTATATTATATTGTTATCACGGCCCAAAGTACATCCTACTCGTAGCATGGCGTAGAGGACCCCGAAAGCCCCTAAACCAGTCACTTAGCATACATCATACAAGATACAAGAATTTAAAGAGTTCAAAAGACATTTTTAATACATGAAGAGTTTGACAAAAAAAAAAGAAGGAAAGTCTAACGTAATTCTCAGCCCCATCAATTACATCATAAGGAAGTGATTGAGACGTAACTCATACATCACATTCACAATTTGAAATAAAAGTATATAAAAGCAATAAAATAGTCTCAGTCCTTGGAACATGAGGACTTATCAATATTCAATGTCTATATGCGATCACTAGCCACGAGTGTACGAAATTGAAGTGTCAGAACCTACATTAGTGAAAAAATTTAGGCATAAGTATGGATTAGAACATGAAATGTACTAAGTATGATAGCAATGTATAGGATTTATGTAATCTTGCTAGAAGAAACTTTATATAACATGCAGTGACAAAGCTAAATCATAAAATAACATGTTAGAAGACGTAATTTGGAATCATATTCAATCCAACATAAACATCTTTAAAACATATTTTAGATACTTCTAGAAGTAAGTTTAGTTCATTATTGTGGGAAGTTTGCCTTTGGCGACATTGACAATGTAAACTATAACATGGGATCCGGTAACAATCCCACAGCGAGAAGAGATGTCCTTACTTGCCAAGGTAAGAACCATAAACATCTAGCTTAGGTGGATCCACTATCTAATGTTTATACAAGATCAAACTATGGTGGCACATAGTTATGAGATACAGAGATTGCTGCTAGAAACTCAACGTCAACTACAATAGAGATTCCATATTGATATCCTCTCGGTGCTAATCATAAATCTCACGGAATAGTCATTAATCTTATTCTTTTCATCACCCATGAAAAAGTACAATCAAGTATCCAATCCAAGCTAAAATTCATTAGAATAGCTCTTTAATCTCAATTCATCTTAGGTGAGAAAATCTTTCGACCTTACGAATTCTTTATATGAACAAATTCTTTCACAATCCTTTAGAGTAGTATGTGAGAAATCATTTAATAACAAAAAAAATGATGATTAAATCTCAAAGCAACCTTAAATCATTTTCATCAATTTCATAAAGAAACATGCATATCTTCATAAATTCATCTTTCATAATTCAAAAGTTTTATCATATGACAAAAATATAGAAATCATAGATCACTCATGGGGTCAAGTGAATTCGACTTAAAAACATGCAAAAACCCAATTTTGTGCATAAAAGACATAAAATACTTAATTGGATCATAATTGAAAGGAACCCGTGAGATGGAAGAAAACTCTATCTTCAATTGGAGAGTTCTAACTTGTAAAATTGGAGAATTTAGGAATCCTATGGAGGAAAGAACTTCATAGGTGAATACTATTATACCTTGATGTCAAAAACCCACGATCAATAGTGAATTGGAGACTTGATCTTGAAACTCCAGACTTCCTCTTCAAGCTTTAGAGAGAGAAATATTAGGAAGAACTTTGACCAACTTTTGAGAATTTAGGAGAATGAGTTCAATTGGAAATTTGGGGGTTAAATTTTTTTTATATAAGACGTAGGGTATAGGGTAAGAACGATAGTGTATTGTATTAAAAAAATTAGTATAATATCTAAAAGTCATAAAAATAAAATTGTTTGAACCTCCACCTACGATTTGGACCTATGATTCATACGTCCTATTACGGATCATCCTGGTCGACCGTGTGTGGGGTTCAAGAACTTGAATTTTGACCTCCAAACGATGGGTCCTATGTACGATTCGTAGGTCTACATATGAACTATACATGGTTACAGTAAGTCCAAAGAGATATCCAAAAAAAGTTACTTTATTTTTCTTCTCACTGCGGATGCCACATACGGTTCTTAAATACTCTCACCAATCGTAGGTGGGAGCCGTAGGTCACGCCTTCAATCAAATTCGAGATATCACAATATCTCCATCTTGTGAATATTCATCCTCGAATGAAACTCATGACATCATAAGAAGGGTAGGAAGGAGATCTAACAGCCCAACATGGATGCAATCACATAAATGTACATATCCAAGGAAGAAAATCAACTCCAAGCTAAATCATATCCAAAGTGTCTTCTCATTTTCTCAAAATTTAAGCTTTTCATGCAACTCATACTCAAATGCACCTAAGCATGGAGAAATTCATCAAATTCACTTATTTTCTAAAAAATTAAGCTTTTCATGAATATGCATCAGTGAGGAAACATGAAAATATCTAAGACACATAAAACCAAAATTTTAAATCATGAGAAACTAAATACCCCAAGCTATAATAGGAACACATGGAAATAGATGAGGATTGTCACGACCCAACACACCGGGTCGTGTGGAAACCTGCGCTATAACCTAGATAGGAGAACCCTCGATATTCCAATAGTTAAAATCCTGTGGAAAATGAAGAAAAATGTCAAATAAAGGAAATTCATATAATATTTTTATGAAAAAAAGAGATTAAAATGACTCAAGGTTAAAACTTGTAAAGTAATTTACATCTTCAAGAATGTGTACAGGAGCTACTAAGAGTAAAAAGTATGACATATTAATGAAAAGACAACAACTTCCATCATGCGGAAGGAAAAATAGAAGTTGTCTGAGATTTTCCTTCGTCTTCACTTATGATACATCACTGATCCTGTAACCAGACTATACCCAAAAGTCATAACAAGAGTAGTATCAATACAACCACATGTACTGGTAGGCATCATCAGTCAACCCGAATACTCACCGCGTACTATAAGAAATCAACTAGCAAAACATGAAATAAGACTAATCGCTCCTTCACCTTTATATTTTGATTGGCCTTACCCTTCCGAATATTTATATCCTAATAGTTCACGAGCCTCTAACCCCTCACTTACTTCGTTTTGTGATTACACCTAATCAATTAATCCCTTAAGTAAGTTGCAAAGATACTACTACAAACCTGCCAACCACTCACGACACACCCCTACGTTTTCCCATTCTACTCAACTTATAACTCCAATTTACACCTATAAAGGCTTACTATCAGTTTGTATTACCATACCCTAACCTCAACAATAATACCCATGACCACGTTCTAAATAGAAAATATAGCACTGGGACCCTTAGTTCCCCTTTTACCATACTACAACACGAATTGAGAGTCTACCATTCACAATTCATTACATAATTATGTACCTCTGATAACTTACAATATCGTAATTCCTACATGTAAGAACATAATGTACAATCCACCAATCATTTCAGAAAAACATGTCTAGTTCCACATTCTCAGATATATGAGCAATTACACATATATGACAAGTCCTCTCCTGGAACGCAAACCTAAATTGTTAGTATTGGTACGTGGTACCCGATCCAATGTTTATTCTAAATGTGAAAACTGATCCCATGTTAATGTCAGAATGTGGCAACTGATCCGAGTTTGTTATGCCCCGAAAATTAGTAAGTTAAACTAGTGAGTTCTAGAGCTTTTCGTAAGATTTTTAAAGTATGTATGAGGTTTAAAAGTCATAAAAATGATTTCTATACTTATAATTGAGGTTTAACGGTTAAAGCGTCAAGGTACAACCACCTGAGAGGTCCTTGAGGAGGACCTCAAAGCATCCCCAAAACTGCCAAATTGTAGGTCACTACGCTTGACCACTTATGGCCAGTTGGTGGATTCACGCCCCGTAGATTGGGGTGGTGGGTCAATTCCTGCAATGTTGAGCCTCTGAACCCTACCTAAGACTTTCAAATACGGGCAGTATACCCATCCACGGTCCGTGGATGGGTGGGCCACATGTCAAGACAGTTTTAAGCATTTAGTGTTTAGTTAGGGGTTTGGGGGTGAAGTCATTAATTAATTAGGGGTTAATAGATATCAATTAGTTAATTATGTAACCACCTATATAATCTTAATAAGACCCTAAAACTAAGTCATTAACTCATTCATCTAAGAACCCAATTCTCTCAAAAAATTCTCTCTCTAAAAGTGAAGAAGAAGAAGGTAAGTTGGGGCAGCAACCTAGGTTGATTTCTCTCCGTTGAAGCAAATTTTCTTAGGGTTTTGAATCAATGTATATTTAGCTTTTCATATATGGGTTCTTCCACCCATGGATCCCTCTTAGTTTCCCCCCAATTCTAAAGTCAAAAACCTAATTGGCTAGGGTTTTGTTCTTGCATTGTGGGTAGGGTTTAGGTATGATTCCAAACTATTGGATAATACCTAATCATGATTGTATAAGCACTGAATTGTGATATTATGATGAATTCATTTGATTTTTATGGTAAACCGTAATTTATTTCATGATTGTGATAATTTGTGCATTTATGCCGTGAGAGGTAAAATTGAAGGTTCATAGGTGATCTTCCTAAATAAATGTCATGTGTAGTAATTATCCAATGTTAGTAACATACTGTTACATCCGCGGAGCAACCCCTAGAAGTAACATGGCGTACTCGACCTCTCGGAGGTCTTATACAAGCCCATAGTTATCATTCATCGCATTGTCATAGTAAATTTAGCGGAAAATTTAAAACTTTCTTAGCACATCATATGCTAGAACATTACTTCATATATCTCTTTGTCATCTTAGACTCAACACCTTTAGAGTACATTAGGGACACAACCCTTAAAACATATTCATAACTATACAACATTTAAACATTTTACAATGAGACATGAGTAGGAAATGCTTGGAACTTAAGGACTCCTTTCCTTGAGCTTGGAAATCATCTATCAAGATCTCAACCATTTAAGACATACTTTAAGCATCCATAACCTACACTTCGTATAAAAAGTAGAGAAGAATGGGATTAGTACAAGAATGCAGTAAGTATGACAACCATGCAAAAATATGCATTTAAAAGGGACATTTTCTTGAAATCATACATCATGCCCTTTTTGAGTAAATATTTATAAAACCTTTATAAGTAGCATTTATATAATTCACGTACTTCATATAGGCATATTCAAAGGTCAAACATCATAAAAAATCACATATAGAATTTATGACATTTTCAAGTCAAATTACAGTGAGTTCTTTTCCTTCTTTATAGTGAACTGTCTTTTCTTTTAGTCATTAACCTCCTAAGTGACCCCCTAGTGATACTTGGTGCAATTCATCACCTTAAGGCCACAAGTAAAACATATATAGAACCTACACAAGTCATCACATATCCTCATATAGGCATAATATATTGAAGACACATTTAGATCAAGGCTCCATTGGCTTTACAGTATGCTACATCAATTTGCACATAGATTTACTTCTTCTCAAATACATAACTATAAGACCTTGTTCATGACCCCAATCTTAGCGTAGTAGTGCAATGTACATGTGAAGCCCCATTACCTCACGCATACTTAGTTAACTCTTCATGAGACCATAAACCTTAACACTCATACATCAACATAACAAGTAAAGGTAACTTCATCCAAGCTAGGCAAGACCTTCATCATATAGTCATTATGACCAACATTATGCATATATATCAATACCACTTAATATAGGATCATAACATGCATTTCATCACAACAAGTAGATCAATACCACAACGTCATGCATATGGACATAGGCATAATCATACACATTAGATTACCTCTCTAGGACTTCCTAAGGAGCTACTTGTGAAATGTATAGATCGGTTCATTACTTCCACTTATCCTAAATAACCTCCTTTAAGTCATCTTAGTTAGGATCCTACTCATTTAATTCCATTGTACATTTTACTTTAGGGAAATTATAGCCTTAACCGACACTAAGACCATGAGTGCTAATCATGAAATTTGGTGTTATAGCGCCTTACAATAATGGAAGGTGTCCTCACCTAGACAAGGTAGAACATTAACATATATCCTAGCATATTAAGTGAATTCACTTTCTAGATCCTATGTGGAAAGCATAGTTTATGGAACTAAGAGATAGGTATGATCCCTCTTCATGCCATTTGGCAATAAAGGCCTCCTCTCATGTGAAAAACATGGGTGAACCTTCCTCAAAGGTAAGTCACCCTCTCATGTGGATCCATAGGTGAGTATTCCTCTAAGGGAAGTCAACACTCTCTAAGGAAAAAATGTTGAATCTTCCTCCAAGGGAAGTCAACACCTCCCATTGTCAAGTTCACTCGGTGCTAAGATAAGTTCCCTTTATTGAAAAGCCTTTATTACATTTTTCATAAAACATAGGCTTAGGATATTCATTCCTCATATGCTTATATCATATTCAAGCACCTATATAGTCTTAGAGTAATCTTGGTCACACTCCCAAGTCCCCTTTATTTACTAGAACATCATTCATGTGTGCGTACTTATACGTGAGCAAACCTTTCACGTAACATAATGTCACACATGTTCATATATTAATACATAAGTCTATAGGTGTAAGTATAGGAGCAATTAATTCATATCAACCCTCCAAGAAACTATGCACAATCATATTTCATCATGTTATACTTCACATACATATACTTTACATGCATAGTAGTAGACACTAGTGAATATGAGAACTATCTTTCATTTAGACACCATGACCTATACTACTTATAAGCATGCATGAATTGTAAATGTGAATGTGTATGTACATTGGCCAACATGATCACATAATGGCTAACAACAACTCGTTGAGGCAGCCACCCTCTCAGACCATAATACACTTTCAAGCATAGACCACACGACACATAATAGAATAGGAGACAAGTCAACTTCATATTACACTTAAGACTCCTAACTTTTACTATTCATGCATTCACATAGGGGTACATAAGTAAGGGATTGTTAAACATTTTAACTCATCAATGGCAGCACCTATACTTTTCCCTAACATAGATATACACATGCTTATACAAAAGTCATACAACCTAAATCACAATTACAATAGGAGAGTAGGCATATAAGCTTCACATAGTGTGATCATCATAACCACATATTCATATATTCATCACTTTTGCTTTCAAGGTCATAATAAAAACATATATAATGACAATGAAAGTAAACACCTCCACCATAAGTGGACCATACCACACAGTGCCATACAAGGCTTCATCAACTACAGTGTTATAAGGAAAGTAGAGGAGTAGAAGAGTAGATCAATTCTTACCAATCACTTAGCCTTTAGTCATGATTGACCATTACTACTCTTTAATAAATAATTCAAGTATAGGGCAATAGATAAACTAATCATATACAAATTCATGCATAAACTACTACAAGACCATGCTACAAACTAGTACTACATATCATTAACATGCTAGAATGTAGAAGGACATAAACCATCAACCAATATCACTTAAATGGATTATAGATCATATTTCATCAATAATATCAATCTAAGACTGTGACCAAATATATACTTAATATATTAAAATCATGCTAAAATCCCTACAAGATCATGATACCAACATAGGCATTAAACTATAAATTCAATAGTGAGTAGAGGGGGTAGGCTATCTTACCAATATCTCAAAGTATTAATAATCAATCATGTATTACCAATAAAATACATGCTAGGCAGAAGCTCATTAGCTCTTTACTAAAAAGGAATTATGCTTCATCTAACCCAATTCGAGATTAGATCACACACATAGTATTATCAATCGATAGACTAAGAGAACTTAGATTAACTCATATAAATCCTTATTCACTTTGATCATACATGATTTATAATTGCAATTCAATCATAATATCAACTTAACAGTAGCTATAATCATCTTCACCTATTCGAATTCAACATTAAATCATAAAAGGGCAATGTTACAGTGAATCATGTAATCTAAGCTAAGCATGTTCAAATCTTCATACATTGATACACATGGATCCTTCATCATCAGTTCATAATCAATTCACGTAAATAACAGTAGGTATAAGCAACTCAACATAAGAGAATCACAATTTAACCATTAACAAGCCATTATCACAAAGCCCATGTAAGGACTAAATCGATTTAGGGAAGGAACATGGATTAATCATGAAATTGTATTAAAATCACGTTAAAACCAAAAAATTAACATCAATTTATCATGATTTAACCATTTAAAATGTTTTGAGAAGGAACCTATGGCTAGATTGAAAGATTGAAAATTTGATCATGAAACTTCTTTGAAAACATTGAGATTAACTCTCCAAGTGAAAGGTTACTTAGAGATGAAGGATAACCATACCTTTATCTACATGAAAATAAAAAAGTTGGTGAATAAACCATGATAATCCAATCTACAAGTTGTTCTTGAGCTTCAACAACAATGGAGGTTTCTAGAGAATTAAATTTGGAGGGAAGGTTTAGTTTGAGTGAATGGGATTAAAAATGGGTTGTTCACGTGTTTGATCCCGTAAATACACCCAAAAATAGGTAAATAAATGAATTAGAGTCAGGTTAGGACGTGGGCTGAATTTCCCATTCACCCCTTAAGCGGGCAGTGCGCAGGCATCAGTTGCACCAGCCTGCATCGACGGTTTCAATCGACTGGGCGTTGGTCCAACAACGGGCCATTTCTTTCCCTCCGTCGATTGGGTTTGAGGCTTTCAAGTGGCCAAGACATCCCCATGATAATTTACCATAGATGCCTCCCCATCGACGGGGCGTCAGTCAACCAACGGGATGTGCATTGAGCTCGGCGATTGACACTGCCAAGGCAGTGTCTCAACAGCCTTTGGTCCTTCTTGTGGGGCCTTTTACGGGGCCCTTTATAAGTCGTAACTGGATATTTCCAATATAAATACAAACCTTAACAAGTTTTATATCTACCACATCAGTTTCACCCAAAACATTTACACGTAACACGTCCAAACAGGCTAGGCCCCATCACGACACACTTGGACGTCTCAAGGGCTAAGCGTTCTTGGACGTTTGACATCAAAACGTCACAAAACTCCATATAATATATATAAAAATCATTATAACTCATTTTATGACTTCATAATCTCATGACATAAAAATATAAGCACGTATAGACACATGAGACACACAGGTGAACTAGTCGTCGAACGTCTTGGTCGTCCCTTGACGTTTGACTTCCAAATCAGCTCAAACTTTACACACTCACTCAATACCATATTATAAGTCTTTTGAGTACCTTATAACCTTATGACAAAAATTTTAGGCTCTAGACACCCGAACTCATTTTGGGGTCATACATATATAATCATGAATTGAACTATACCTGATTGAATATGATTGATTTTGACTTCTAAAGTTAGAATTGAACCTTTATGATCAATTGTGACTAGAATCACCGAGTGATCAAAGATGTGATCATAATACCTTGAAACTTAGGCATAAAGAATAGATTAAGAAAAGAAGCTTGAGACTAAGGCTTGTGATCATAATAGTAGGCATTTAGAGTGAAGGTAATGTGATGAACTATTGATATTAAGGATTTGAGAGTAAATCCTAATCGGTAAAATTGTGGTGAAAGTCATATACTAAACTAATCTACCTTAAAATTACTTGATAGATAGAAGTGATAGAATCATTTGAACATGGTCAAGAACAACATTCCATCATATATAAGTGATAAGAAAGACTTCACAATTAAACCTTGGGGTGTATGCTTGGCTCCAAATAGACATTGACAATGAGAAAGAGTGTTACGTAATATAGGGTATGGGCTCCAAGTAGAAAGTAGAATAACACCTAGTTGATGTGAGGACTATCCAAGTTAAAGAGGAACTCTTTTGTAGAAGAGTGAATGTTTTCCCAAGTTAGGTCTCATGAGATGAAAGCCTTCACATACATGAGTTAAGGTTTCTAGTAGCAATCTTCATATCTAATGAACTAAGACATGCTTGAAAAAGCATCTCATAGTGTTTTAACCAATATTGAACTAATACTTACTTAATAAAGTACCCCATTTTTCAAGAGTATAAATGGACTTAGACATGCTTAAGGTAGTTCTCATAGGGACAATGTGAATAATGAACCTAGACATGCTAAAAGTAGAATCTTATAAGGTTCAAGCTAATAAAGAACTAAGAGATGCTAGGAGGGTACCTCATAGTGTTACAAAGATAAAGAGAGGAACTAGGTTCCAATTCAAGAAGTTTTAGTATGAGTACTTAAAAGTGGTACTCAACATGAGTAGTATTACGATGTACTATTCATGCATTACACAAGTATTATCTAGAGTTATTAAAGAAGAATTTTAGATAGGATTATGCCATAAGTGTTAGGATCAGAAATTAGAAGGTGTAAATGCGGAAGCTAGCAAAGCAAACCTCGAAAGACCACGAGTAAGAAGACAACGAGAAGTATACCAAAAGAAACAAAGATTTAACGTGGTTTGGTCAATCGACCTACGTCCACAAAGGAGATGAGCAATCCACTATAAATATGAGAGTACAAATACAGAGGGAAACAACCTCAACCAAATTCACTCAGAATACATGGGAGGTTCACACAAGTCATAACATATCAAGCTTGTGACCCATAAATTCTCCCCCTAAGAAAAACTCTCAAAGCCCTTAAAACTACATTGGGAATGCTGATTAAGTTAGAAGGAACATTTCTTTATTTATAGAGTCCTAAACCTTTTCCTACTAGAAAAAGGATTAGTCAATCCAAAACCTTTTCCTGAAAGGAAAACCTATTTATGGTAAGAAATTTAGGGCAAATAAAACCTAACAATAAGTTCCTTCCTTGCTATAGTTGAGTAAAGGTAAAAGACTAAAGGAGGGTGAGTATGACTAAATGACTTCAAGGTTATGCTTAATGTGGAGGGTAGTATGGGATGCCTTTCATACATTGCACAAGTGTGCTTTAAGGTTACTTAGGAGTATGGTTCTCTTATGGTAGAAAAGCTTAAACACTTAAACCGGTATATAGACTATGATTAAGAGGAACAAAAAGAGATACTTGTCTTGGGTGATATTATGGGATGCTATTAATTCTTTGCACTTTTATGATTTTGAGGTTCCTTGAGAATGGTTCTATTCTGGTAGAGATGACTATGAGTCAATTATGCTTATGTTGAACAATTGGCTTATTATGATTATGACTTATCTCCTATGCTCATTATCTATGTCTTATGTTAAATTATGATCATATGATGTTGTCTTATGTTAAATTATGATCATATGTTGCTTAGATTAATAGGACCAAAAAGGGATACTTCGCTTGGGTGGTATTATGGGATGTTTTTCATGCTTTGCACTTGTATGCTTTTGAGGTTACTTGAGTATGGTTCTATTATGGTAGAGATTTGGCTTATTATGATGGAATGATACATAAATATACCCTTTAACTTGGCTTCAAATTACATTTATACCCTTCAACTTTGGATATGCACAAGTAGACATTTAAACTTGCGTATAGTTGAAAAAATAGACACACATGTCCTACATGACATCCTACATGTTATTTTTTGTCCTACGTAGTGTCCTATGTATACTGTGCCACGTAGGACTCATGTGTTTACTTGTTCAAGTTTATACAAATTTAAGTGTCTACTTGTGCATATCCAAAGTTGAAGGGCATAAATGTGTAATTAAGCCTAGTTAAAGGTCACATTTATGTATTATTCCTATTATGATTATGATGCATTTTTTATGCTCATTACCTATGTCTTATGTTTATTTATGATCATATGATTCTTATATTGGGATTATGATATTATTATTTATTATCTCTTATCCTTATGTCTGATGTTGAATAATCATTTTGGGATGCTCTTATAATGTCGTGCTAGCTTTCATACTTGGTACATTTTTTACTAACTCATACTTTATCTACATTCTAATCAAATGTAGGATTTTGAGATTGAGTACTACTATTGGAGATTGCTTTCTAGAAGTTGCAAGAAGAGTTGATGATCTTGGTGAGTCCTCTTAGATCCAAGGACAAACCCATTATTTGTTTTATGTCATTTCTTTATATTTTAAGACTACTGTATGGGTTGTGTCCCAAGAGTTAATTCTAAAAATGTATTTAGATGGTTTGAGACAAAGTATAGAACAAAGACATCCACTTTCTAGTTAATAGTATGACTTCGATTGTAAAAGTTCTAAATTTTCCCTACTTTTGTATGATCGTATGTTGTGATATGCTAAGGTATTGTATAAGACCCCTTCGCGGTAAAGTATCTCATGTTACATCTAGGGGGTACCCTGGGTTGTAATACAATTACTGTGTAGCAGCGTAACATCCAATCCATTCAACAATCCACAATCACAATCGCGAGTATATTCTCAAATCAGAAAATGAATTCATGATTCATGGCCTTCATCATTCATTTATCCTAATTTACAATTAGTGTGATCAATAATATAAAATTTGCATACACACATGTATTATAATGAGGCAAGAATAAATTACATCGCACACCCCTAACTCACGAAAATACGGTCTTTTTGTCTACGGTGTACGACTAATACACATTTAGGAATACACGCATAATCAACCCTTTTTCGGTGCACAAAAATCCTACAGATAAATTCTATCATCAAATTCAACATACTACGTGGAGAATAACATATTTATAACTACTCAATAAATAAACCTAGCTTACCTGTGCACCAAGCTACTGCACGGAATTAAATCTCCTATTCCGGTTTCCGAATGACAAGACGATGAAATTGGACAAGAATCCACAACGTTTCAATCTCTTTACGCTAGGAATCTCCTCCTCTTTTTTCCCCGCCTAGAGAAGCTTTTGGTGGTTTTTTAGGGTGTTATACGTCTAATTTAGGTGTTTTTGGAAGAAGGATAAAATAAGGTTTCACCTTATTTACATTCTGTCTCGCCTACCCCGTTGTGGCGCCGCAGCCCTAGTGGAACAGTGGGCCCAGTACTTTTCTGAAGTTTTGTTTTTCCAAAATAACAACGGTTGGGTCGTTACAAGGATCACAATCCATCATATCGGCCTCGGCCTCCCAAGCAGAATCCTCAACTAACTGATTCCTCCAAAGAACCTTTACGAAAACAACTTCTTCTTCCAAACTTCTAAACTTGCCAATCAAAAATTGCAACCGGAACTTTTTCATAAGAAAAACTATATTTTTATACCAAGTCTCTCCAATACTACTATAGACGTCAGATCACCAACACATTTCTTCAAGAAGGAGACATGGAAAATCAGATGCACTAATGCCAAGTCATTAGGTATATCAAGTTCATAAACAACTTTACCCATACACCTCAAAATTTGATATAAGACGACATAACGGGGACTAAGTTTCCCTTTATTTCAAAATCTCATCACACCATTCATGGGTGAAATTTTCAGATAGACTTAATCATCTACAATCAAACTCAAAATCTCTTCTTCTAACATAGCTATAGGATTTTTGTCGACTTTAAGTTGTTTCAAACTTTCTCTATTAAGTCAAACTTTCTCTATAGCCTCGTGTACCAACTCAAAACCTATCAAAGCAACTTCACCAACTTCAAACCAACGTATAGGAAATCTACGTTTCTACCACATAGAGACTCAAATGGAGTCATACCAATGCTTGAGTGACAACTATTATATGTCAATTCAATTAAAGAAAAATAATCATCCCAATTACCTTGAAGTTTACAAAACTCTCAACATATGTTCTAAATTCTGGATAATATGGTACGCTTTCCCATCAGTATAATGATGAAAGATCATACTAAGCTTAACACGGGTATCAAGCCCTTTTTAGAAGGATCTCCAAAATTGAGAAGTGAATTGGGTACCACGATCAGAGATAATGGATAGGGGAACCGAATCCAACCTAATCATATCCCCTAGATACAACTTAGCATAGTATTCTGTTGAATAAGAAACCTAGATTGGAATGAAATGAGTCGATTTGATCAAACGGTCTGCTATAACCTAAATTGGGTCATGTTATCGCCGGTGCGGAATAAACCAATTATGAAGTTAATATTCAAATTTTCCCACTTCCAAGTAAGAATACTGATATCTTGGGACAAATCTCATTCGATACTCAACTTTCACTTGTGAATAATTTGGACACTTAGCACAATTTCTATAGTATCCTTCTTTATCCCATTTCACAAATAGACCTCTTGCAAGTTACAGTATATTTTGGGGGCTCTAGGTTGAATGGAATATCAAAAACTATTGCATTATGATAATATTCTCTATCAAGTCATCTATATTGGGAACACACAAATGACCTTGATATCTAACAACTCCATCTCCCCCTTGGCAGGAAGCCTCAACTGACTTCTTAAGCAACACTGCCTTAAATTCAATCAAGATCAGGTCAAGGCCTTGCTTTGCTTTCACTTCCGACACCAAGGGCGAGTCTAAACCATTGTGAACCATAACACCACATTTGGTGGTGTCAACAAACCGAACACGCAACTGGGACAATCTATGAACATTACAAATCAACTCTCTCTTATCTTTCTTAACATGAGCAACACTACCTATTGATAGCAGACTAAGAGCATCCTCTACTACGTTCACTTTGTGGGGGTGCTAGAAGACACTCATGTCGTAAACTCTTAGTAACTCTAGCCATCTTCTTTGGCAAAACTTTATATTTTTCTGTTTAAGCACATATTGAAAAATTGTGGTCGGTAAAGACATTAACATGAACACCATATAAGTAATGCCTCCAAATCTTTAAGGAAAAATCAACTGCCGCTAATTGTAGATCATGGGTAGGATAGTTCTTTTCGTGATCTTAAGTTGCGTTTAAGCATAGGCAATGACTTCCATTTTTCATAAGGACACATCCTGACCCAGTTCTTGAAGCATCACAATAAACAACAAACCCATTGATTCCTTCCGGTAAAGTCAGCACAAGAGCGGAGGATAGTCTATCCTTCAATTCCTGAAAACTCTTTTTACGAGCTTCCGACCATAAGAATTTAACTTTTTTGGGTCAATGCTATCAACGGAGAGGCAATCGAAAAAACCCCTTCCACAAATAAACCCAAGAAACTTCTAATGTCCAAAGGGATAAAGGTCTAGGACAACTCTAAACCACATCTGTCTTCTTAGGATCTACCTCAATACCCTTTCTAGAAGCAATGTGACCAAGAAAAGCCACAAATCTTAACCAAAACTCGCATTTACTAAACTTTGCAAAAATTGTTGGTTCTTCAGGACTTACAACACAATTCTTAAATGATATGTATGTTCAGCTTCACTCCTTGAATAGATCAGGTATCATTAATAAACATGATCATGAACAAGTCAAGGTATTGTTTAAACACAATATACATCAAATCCATGAATACAGCCAGAGCATTAGTGAACCCGAATGACATCACCAAAAACTCATAGCGACCATATTGAATCCGAAAAGCCAACTTTGGAATGTCATCTTCTTTCACCCTCAATTGGTGATAACTCGAGCAGAGGTTGATCTTAGAAAAATAATTTGCTCCTTGAAGTTGATCAAACAAGTTATCTATCCTTGGTAGAGGATACTTATTGTTAATAGTAACCTTGTTCAACTGACAATAGTCGATGCACATGCAAAGTGAACCATCTTCTAACAAACAAATAATATTGGAGCACCCTTTGAGAGATACTCGGTTGGATGAAACCATTATCCAACAAATCTTTCAACTACTCCTTCAACTCCTTAAGTTCTACCAAAGTCATTCCGTAATGGGGAATAAAGATAGGTTGCACATTGGGTGAAGGTCAATGCCAAAGTCTATTTTCCTTTCAGGAGGAAAATAGGGTAGATCACTGGGAAGTACTTCTGTAAACTCATTAACAATGGGATCGACTCAAGAGTAGGAGTTTTGAAATCTATATCTCTCACCTTAACTAGATCGTATATGCAACCTTTAGAAATCATTTTTATGGCTGTAAGACGAGAAAAACTGACCCTTTGGCATAGATTTTCCCTTTCTCACTCTAGGATGGGTTCACTTGGAAATTGAAATTTGATTACTCGGGTTCTACAGTTAATAGAAGCATAACAAGAATGCACACAATTCTTACCAAGAATAACATCAAATCTAATATATGAAGCTCTACAAGATCAAATGTCGTTGCACCCACATTTGGGTTTATAGGGACCACATCCTCCATATTTTCTTGAGCCTTCATGGCTTTGGCCAATACTTGAAAAGTATCCCTAAACTCCGCATTAGTCACTTGTTCGACCAAAGGGTTTTCCCGAACTTGGGGAGCTTAAGGAGAAACTTCTCATTCCACATTCTCATTTACATTCCTCCTATCATGTTTTTTCTCGAGGTAGCATATCCTTAAAAGTATCAGATAGGGATTAAAAGAAAGATATATAAAGTTATATCGTATCAAATGACTTAAGAGTAATGAAATAAGTAGAGTTTCCTGATAAACTTATAACTTATTACTCATAAAAGTGGTGTGCTTCACACTCATTAACCAAGACTCTATTTGATGTGACTTAGAGACTCCCTAGAACAATTCTAATTGTAGTAATTTGGATATCAAGTTTGTCATGACCCAAAGTATACCTTACTCGTAAAAAGGTGTATAGGACCTCGAATTACCCTATACAAGCCACTTAACATACATCATACAAGATACAAGAATTTAAATAGTTCATAATAGGCATTTTTGAAAATAAAGAGTTTGATAACATAAAAATACAAAAGTTTAACATAAGTGTCAAAGCCATCGATTACATCATAAGAAAGTGATTGGTACGTAATTCATTCATCCCATACAAATTCTAAAATATAAAGAGATGAAAGAAATAAAAGAGTCTCGATTTTTTGAACACGAGTACTCACTAATCATTAATGCATATATGGGATCACTAGCCACGAGTATGCGGAATAGAAGCGTCTAACCCTACATTGGTGAAACAGTGTAGGCACAACTATGCATTAGTACATGTTTGATTAAAGTGAATTCAACTTAAATACATGCAACTATCTCACTTTGTGTATAAAAATACATAAAACAATCAATTGAATCATGATTGAAAGGAACCCATGAGATAGAAGAAAACTCTAACTTCAATCAAAGAATTCTAACATATAAAATTGGAGAATTTAGAAACCCAATGAAGGCACGAACTCCGTAGGTGAATACTATCATATCATAATGTCAAAAGCCTACAATTAATGGTGATTGGAGATTTGATATTTAACCCTTAGATTGACTCTGCAAGATTTAGAGAGAGAAATGTTGGGAAAGAACTTCGATAAAATTTTGAGATTTAGGAGAATGAGTTTAATTGGTAAATTTAGGGCTTAACAATGTTTATATAAGGTCTGGTATAAGGGTAAAATGACTTAGTATTGGATTAAATTTTGTAGGAAAAGATCCAGAATCCTTAAAATAAAATTATCGAGCCTCCACTAATGGTTCAGGCCTACGCTCCATGGGTCCTACTACGAACCGTCCCGGTCGACCGTAGGCGGGGTTCAAGGACTTGAATTCGAACCTTCAAAAGAAGCTCATGTTCGATTTGTAGGTCTACCTACTGCTCAAACATGGTAGTTGTAGATCCTAAAAAATTTACTTCATTTTCCTTCTCACCTACGGACGTCACCTATGGTATCTATGTTCACTTACCAGCCGTAGGTGGGAGACATTGGTCACACTTTCAACCTAGAACTGGATTTTTTTTTCATTTTTCTCATATTTGAGATGTTATAACTGTGGTTAGGGTTATGTATGAAAACTAATATTTGAATACGATATGTTATACATGATAAGATTGTAATGTATCATAAAGTTGAAATGAAGGAATTATACATCAATTTAGGAATAAAAAAAACAACTAAATTCATTAAAAATATGAACCTTGGGTAAAGAAGGGTGACTCACCTTTTTTGGAAGCTTTCTCAATGGGTAATTTAGAATTTGAAATGCATCCGTCATCGATTTTGAATCACAAACACGAGGGACAAGATCTTCTGTTTGTTAAACTAATTGGGTAAGACCAATATTAAATGATAGACCAGAATCCATATGTATCTGAATAATAAAACAACAAAAAAAATTTATAAAATAAAAAATTTGATATGTTGAAAGCAAAAAAAATGACGAAGAAATCATTCTACACTTTGTCCTTTACTCTGTATTAACACTCGAGCTTTTTTCCACATTCATTAATGGTGTCACCCATGGATCTCAATCCAAATACCTTACCACACCATCAACTTGATCTTTTTCTCTTTTCTTTTTTTTTTTAGAATTTTTCACAGTCGATTTCAAAATCTTCATCGTCAGAATTAAGAACATGGTCTACATTAGATGAGACTAATTGCATATATTTCAATACTAAAAAATGGATCATCATTCATATGTATCAGAAAATTGCAAATGAAAATAACAGAAATTAAAAAAAATGACGAATTGAAAATTGGAGAAGAAGAAGAGAGAAAATGACCAAACAAACCCCCAATCTATTAATCAATTCTCAACTAAACACTTATACTTTAGGAGAGTCCTATTATACCCTTGAACTATTTTGTAGTAGAATTATTTGCTCTCTAATGTTAAGTTGGCAAAGAAAGTGTAATTCACTTTCTCAAAGAGAGTGAGAGGCAAACTTTCTTACTTTTCTTTTTTCATATTATTTTCTGATCTTTTAATGTTATTTATTCTACAATTTACTTTTACTCTATTTTTCTTTTTTATTTTATTTTATTTTCTTTCTCTATTTTTTCAACACTCCACTAGATTTAGGTTGCCTAAAAAAAGGTGTGAAAATATCACACTAATAGTAATTATTACTAGCGACGCAATCTCCTCGTGATTTTTCTCAAAAAATTAACTTTTTGCAACAAAAAAAAAATAGAAGAACACAAGATTAAATTAAAAATCAACCCTTCCCCATAGCTAAGTATTCATAAGTTGAAGCACAAGAACATGGAATTAAACAATATAGAGAAACCTAATTAAGCAAATAAAACTAACACAGCATCAAGGTGAAAAATAGTATCTTTTATAACAAAATTTTTATTACTTCAACTACAAGAAGACACAAATTGAAGAAACTCAAATTCGAATTAGATCCAATAGTTGATTACTATACAAGTATATCAATACAAATTTTTTAACATGAACAACCCAAATGAAATTTCTCGTTTTAGATGATTGTAAGTCAAGTCACTTTACTCAAGCTTTGAAGGTTCGAACTATCAAGGATTTCACCAATTAAATTCAGATCTCATTCAAATTTTTTTAGTCTTCTCAAACTCTAACAATATTTTCACTAGAGAAAATCAATTAAATACCAAACCTAGATATTCAAGATTGGCTATGTAATTATTTTTACCGGAAAAATATTTTAATTATTCATATATAAGATCTACAACTCCGTCAAATTTTCTATTGCCGATGGATATCTATGAAAATTGTTTCTCCAAATAAAGATATTGAAGTTTTTGAAGCCGATGAATATCCGATGGTATGAAATCCAAAAATTATTTTTAAAAATGCTCCAAGTATTACATGTTGAAATAGTTGTATAAGAAAATAGGCAGCTTAGATTAAGATATTAAATTTTTTGAGGTTACAACTGAAACTTGGAATTTGATCTTCAATGAAAGAAAATTTTTAGTAGCAGAAAAGGAAAGAAGAAACCGGCTGAGAATAAAAGAAAAATATAGAAGGGAAATCGAATAAATAAAAAGAACAATAATATTTTTATATGGAAAAAGTACCGAATAAATAAAAAGAATAATAATATTTTTATATGGAAAAAGTACCATATAATTGCGTGGCAGCGCGCGTTCAACACACCACCACAAATCTGGGTATAGTCTTTTAAGGGGCAATATATTCCATTTTAAAAATGTCTAGGAGGGTAATAGATTAGGGGATCTTTTAACTATTTTCTCAAGAAGAAGAAGAAGTACTTATTAAGCAAGTTGAAATTGATTGACTAGAGAGAGAAGAGATTTGAAACTCAAAAATGAATCGATGGAGGTGATTTATGTGATTGTTTGAGTTAAAATAGGAAGAGAAATTGTGGAGTTAGATTGGAAAACTAATGTATCCAAAAAAAAATGAGAAGTTTTGAGAAAAAGAGGAATTTAAATAAGTTTTCAGAATAGTAGGGAATAATAGAAAAATAGGATTAAAAAGAATGTGTAGTAAGGTAATTTGCACTCTTACATCATATTTCAGTTTATTACTTCCCTGAATAGGTTGTCAAACTGACCACCTCACATTTTAAAATTTATTGAACAACATATATAATTATTGTCGTAACAACTCTTTCATTGACTGTCGATGTTATTTTGCTATTTCATTTGGTAAAATACAAAAATATATGTTTTTAGTATTAATTATCTATACAAACTAATCATATATCAACTTTAAGTATATTTATTATTTGAGAAAAAATAATATTACAAAATTACTTACTTCAAAATACGATTTTTACTCAAGTATGTATTATATTTCATTTTGTCAACTCAAGGTCATTTACAATTTATTTACTATTATTAGTCTATTTTATTAATAAATTAAATGACTAGTTGATGTTACTATGATTACTTTATTTTATTCATAAATGATTACTTTGACGTTTTTTTATTCAATCAAATTTATCAAAGAACATTTATATGTCTAACTTATGTTGCTCTTTTGTTTAGAAAGTCACATCAGTCTAGTATGGACAGTCCTAAATTTTATGTTGCACATACAAAATTGGCTAATTTGCTAATGCAACAAACATTGCTTATTTTGTTTGTTTTGTCCTCATTTCGAAGCCCTTAACAGATACTTTTTGAATACTTAGATGTGTGAGCAGTGACGGAGCCAAAAATTTTATGCAAAGAGTTAGAAAACAGGACGCAAGAGGAGAAGCAGTGTTGCATCACTTCCAGACTCTTGTATCTTCAAAAATTGTGCCCAATTGTGTCATGATAGTTCCATCAGTAGATACGGAACATGTTTTCACTCAAGCGAGAGCTCCAAATAGTAATATCGCGGATAGTTATGTTTTCTAATGGGGTAAATCGACATCTCTCATAAGAAATAAAGAAGTGAAAGTACAAAAATAAAAAACAAAAGTAATGATAGACATCATAGTTATGATGATACAGTGTTTGAGGAGTTCGCCCCAAAACAAATAGAAATGAGAGTCAACGAAGTAGTGTATGAGCATAAGTCATGAACAAAATTTTGATATTAGAGGCATCAACCTGATGTTGTAACAACTGAATTTTGAGGAATACACTTGAGTATGAATGGATCGATATGTCACTTTAACTCTTTTTGGCACATCACTTTGTAATTCTCAATACTTGACTTGGTTTTTATCTTATCATCTCCCATTTAGGTCTAAAGTTGTTGCTTTAAAGCTTTGGATGACAATGACCGGAACGGGACCACTGGACCGGAACGAACCGGTATCCGATCGAAACGAGACGATTTGACCAGTTCATTAACCGGTACCGGGATGAACTGGATCGGAATTATCGGGATGGATACTCGATTCCGTCTGGTCCCACTATATACCGGGATGGAACCGAAACGCATCAGAATGAAACTGGATGAGATAAACGGGATGATACATCTAGTTATTTCAAAAAATAATTTTTTTGGATTACGAAAATATAAATATTTTTTTTTTTATCTTTCTAAGTTTAAATTAATAGTGTTTAAATTTATAATGTAATTGTTTACATAAGTTATTTTAGAGATATTTTTTATAAAAAATTTATTTATTAAGTTTGCAAGTTAAGTCTACTTAAGTTTTCAAGATTTAAATCTTTTGAAGTTTATAATTTTTACTTATTATTTATTAATATGTTATAATTTATAAGTAATACTTATAATTTGTAATTTGAATAATTAAATTTATAATTTTAAAAAATTAAATAAAAATAAGGATAAAATAATTACACAAATTAAAAAAATATCAATTTAATTTATTTAAATTTGTATCATAAATTGCAATTTCAATTCACAACTACTAGTAGAGTGCATAGTTTCCACAACCACCTTCTACGAAGAGTTCTGTTTCAACTAAGTCACGAATGTAATACTAATAGGGGATAGTTGGGTTACTTGGGTAGTATTTATTATTTACTATAAAAATTAAATTATAATTTATAAATATATAATATAAATTAATTAATAAATATATAATATAAATTAATTAATCAAAATCGGACATGACAGGATCGAAATTGAAATAAATGGGAATAAATCGGTACCGGTACACCGATATAAAACATCGTTTTCATTCCGTTTCGTGTTCCGATTCGGGATGTCCCGTTCCACCCCGTAGGCAACCGAACCGGGACGAACTGGAATGGTACATGTACATCTCGTTCGGTTGCCCAGCCTTAGGATCTATCCTTCATCACTAAGCTAGCCTTATTTGTTTTACTTACTCGAAAAATGTTAATCTTATGGTTACTGAACTCTCCAAGCGCATGCACACATATTACTTCTAAGTCTTCTTTCTGAGATACTTTTCATAACATCTTCCGACTTTTATAAAAGACTTTCTATAACTGGTATCCACATTTCTTATAAAACCACTTAATCTAACTCTTAAGGGAAAAATAATGCTTGCATCAGCCAATTCCATATTGAAAGCTCAAATATACTGTGTCGGCATACTTGAAAAATCATAAACTTAATTAGAACCTCATCTGATTATATACAATTTTGTGCACACCTCTCAATGCTCTTGCTAAGACTTAGTCACACTTTATTGCTCTCACCTAAGAGTAATAATACAACACTTGTACCACTCATATTTATTAAATAGTCTTAACTTATCATGACACTCATCTCTTACTATGAAATTTTAATCCTTAGAAAAAATAAAAATAACGATCGCAGACTAGGAAGTGTTTATCCTAGAAGAAAAATAAAAAAACATCTCTAACTAGGAACTGACTATCCTAGGAGAGAATAAAAAATAGCATCTCAAACTAGTAAATGTTTATTCGAGAAGAAAAATAAAAAATAATGTCTCAGATTAGAAAGTGTTTATCCTAACAGAAAATAACAAAATCTCATTATGCAAGAGGGTCTTGTTAATCCCATTTTATATATATATATATATATATATATATATATATATATATATATATATATATATATATATATATATAATTTAACTTGATATAGTTATATTAATAATAAAATAATTTTAACCGATGATAAAATAATAGTAATAAATAAATATATTCTTCTCAATATATTATCTATAACATATATGTTACATGAAGTTTTAGAATTATACATAAAAAGAGAAATAAGTAAATTAGACAATTCAAAAATATTTTTACAATCCAGAAACAAAAAACAACATCATGAAATTGAAAAGTCTAAAGAACCAAATGAAATGAAATAACATGCTTCGAAATTGTTGAAAATTCTGTTCTTAAAAAGCTTGCTCACTAGTTGCATTCCTTATGAATGAGGCCTTTTGAGAAAAATAAGTGTGATTGATATTGAATTTAACATGTTGACTGGTCCATTAATATGTTCATTAGGGTGTTTAAAAAGTGTGAAAAAATTGAATTATGTTGAAAACATGCTATATGAACACATCCCAGAAGTGATGCGTTCACTAAGTAATAATGAATTTAACTTTTGTCTTATAATTAGTTTATAAAAGTAAGGTTATTATGTAGGGAATTAATGAAAAATAAAGTTCTTATTGTTGAAAGAAACTACATTGTTGGCCTTCCTAGTTAGAGATTTATACCGGAGTGTGTAGCATTTAGGATACAAATTAGAAATAAAAGAGCGAGAAATTCATTGTTACAATACATGAGAGGAGAGAGAATTGAGGATTAAATGAAATGAAGAATGATTAGTGTTTATTTATTTGTCACAAACTTAGTTCTAGAAGAATCTTATAATTTATTATTACTAGAAAAATCATGTAACTTGTGGAGGAAATTTAGCCATTTGAAAAAATATTTTTGATAAATTTAAAAATAGAATTTGTAAAATTTTAAATGAAATATATATGAATTGACTATAATACCCTTCATCGTCCTCAAGTTCACATTTCTATAAAAAAACATAAAATAATAATAGTATAGAAATATATACTTGTGTAGTATCATTGACTAATAAGTAGAGTATGAACAAGAAACTTAACGATATTACACCCACGTCCACAAGTATCAATGTAACGACTATATGTTATAATTAATTTATATTTATAAGATAGTTGCTTAATTTCTTCAAAATTCCATAAAGAATTGAGATCATTTTGATAATTTGTGATGTATTTATATTTATGAGCAAAAAAATATAAATTAAAAATCTAAATTATATATCCAAATAAAAATTCAACTTTATATCATATGATTTCAAATCATTATTTCAGCTATACAACCAAATAACCTTATCAGTTATTTTGTAACGACTCATTACACTTAGTGTGGTTAATGAAAAGTTGAATTTCATCAAATATAATTTCATAAATCATAATTTCATGTCCCATGTTCGAAATGAGAGTAGCTACACATGACATTTGGTGTGGTTAACAAACAACCCCACCCGATCCCATCCCAAAAGAAAAAAAGATGAAAAAAGATCAATAAAGTATATGTGTCAGACCTCCACATTTTTCAATTTGAAGCATTCTCATGAAAAGTGTACCAACACAGCTCTCTCTCCTATTCCTATTCCTTATCCCTCTCCCTCTGCTTCCTACAATTTCTACTCTCACAGTAAGTAACCCCTTCTCATTCTCACTCTCACTCTAGGGTTTTCCACATGCCACTGCATACAGCCCAACAATGCTTCAACAAAGGAGACGACGTAGAAGTGCTAAAAACCAACCCTTTTACCATCTGGTTACCCTCTATCGTAATCCGATCAACCCCATGTAAGAAAACCAGAAATGGTCAAATTTACGTTGAGTTCCAGACCCTTTCCGCCGAGGATCCTTCTGGAAGCCGGAGGGAGTACGTAAACGCCGGTGATGTACGTCCTGCACCTCCACCGGAGCTCCACAGGTACTTCAAGGTTGGTGACAATGTCGAAGTTCTTTACAAACAAAAAGGGTGGAGAAAAGGGAAGGTGGCTGATATATTGGAGAATTCTATGTATTTCGTTTCACTTGATGGTGGAGAGGAAGAAAATGTTAAAGTGGAACAATGGGGTTTAAGGGTTTATCGAGTCTGGGATGATGGTTCTTGGCTTCCTCCTCTTGACTTCCAACAAATGCCCCAGGTAAACTATACATTACTTTAGTCCAATTCGGTCAAATTTAAGAGTAGCATGCAAATTTGGGGAGAAAAAGTACTATATAGACTTCATTGCATGTTGGTTTTAGGAGTTTATATACATATATTGAAATCAAAATGGGGATTAATAGACTGCTTTATGTTTAAGTTGGCTGCTTACCTTCTTTTTCTCCCAAAGTTTTATCTTTTATAAAATGGGAGCTGTGGATGGTCTAAGCTAACAAATGTGTATGTTCCAGATGAACGTGCGGTAGAAAAAATTGATTCTTATCGGTTTACTAAAATCCCTTGTTGGTCTGTTATTACTGTTTTATTCCTTGATGCATGAATTTCCCAAGGATTATGTTGTACGAACTCGAGAGAGATGTGTAGCTGACAATTCTACTGGTATTTTTGTTTTCAATTGAATTTGGAAAGCCTTGCATTTGATCCGAATTTTAATTGATAGTTCAATGACAATCTCTTGATTGTTTGACAGTATAGCAAGAGGAAAAATTATCAATTTGGCAGAAATATTGCAATTCTAATGGCTGTAGTTAAGGCATGGCAGTTTTTTTTCTCTTACATTCCTTGACTATTCTTTGTTCCGAGGACGATGCTATTGGTGAAATATATATGAAATGAATCAAATCATTCACTTTTGTTATTTGATTATGCATATGTTAGTGAATCTTTAACCATCAAATATAGTTGATATTTCTTTCAAGATTTATGTGTCAGGGGAAATTGAATTGACATATCTACCTGTAAATTTCTCTTCTTGTCTTCGTATATTTAAAGTCTTCCTCCTATTACACTTTTTTGTTAACAAATAAACAAAAGATGTGTAGTTGAGAATGCATTCCTTCTAATTACGCTTATTTGGCATTTGCTTATATAATTATACAGGAAGTTGTATCAGACCATGCATTACATTTTATAGGGTACTTAGCTGAATATTCACTTGGTGGAGTATACTTTTCCTGTATACTACCAAGTTAAAATTCATTTGATGTATCGTAGTCTAAAGTTTATCTCCTTTTTCATGTATACTACCTAGTTAAAATTATTGTGATGCAGAAACTTATCAAAAACACAATTATTGCATGCAGAAAAACAGACCAGAGGTAGAGCTGAAGTCAAGAGGGGTCAAACTCAGGATAATGTGTAGCCGATCTTGGAAGGATGTATTTAGCGAAGGGATGTCTGTGGAGGTGAAACGTGATATAGAAGGTTGCTATGGTTCATGGCATACTGCAACTATTGTTGAATCTGTTGGCTATGACAAGTTTTTGGTTGTATACGAGAAACTGAAAACCGTGAACGGAACTCAATTTCTCAAAGAAGAGGTTGATGCTTCATACATCAGACCTTGTCCACCTGAAATACGATCATTTCATCAATTTGAACATCATGATAGAGTAGATGCTTGGTTGAATGATGGATGGTGGGAAGGTCATATAACAGAAGTTCTTGGTGGTTTAAAGTATACAGTTTGTTTGATGAACACAGAGGAAGAATTTGTGTTTGAGCATTCTATGCTAAGGCCTCGTCAAGAATGGGTCAGAGAGAAATGGCTTACTGCCAGAGAGGTATGTTCCTCTAATCTCTTCCTCGTACTTGTTGGCTTTTTGCCTCTAGCCTTCATAACAATCTTCTTTTTCTTTGTACATCCTCCTCTGTTCCCTCAATTTCTTTAAGTTTGATAAGACAAGAAGTTCATCTGACATGACACTGAAGTCAAAGGAGCTGAAAATCAGGATAAAGTGTAGTGGAAGGACATCGAAGCCAAAGTTCAGCAAAGGGATGAGGGTAGAAGTGAGAAGTGATGAAGAAGGATACCAGGGCTCCTGGTACACTGCAGTAATTGTTGATTCCATTGGTGAGCATAAGTTTTTGGTGGAATACCTGACACTACGAACTGAAGACGAATCTGAGCCCCTTAAAGAAAAGGCACATACTTCTGACATTAGGCCCTGCCCCCCTGTAATTCAAAGAATTCACAGATTTAAAATGCTTGAAGAAGTTGACGCATGGTATAATGAGGGATGGTGGGTTGGTCTTATATGCAAAATCCTTGACGGCTTAAAGTACATGGTTTATTTTTGGACTACAAATGAGGAGCTGGTGTTTGACCATTTCACTTTGAGACCCCATCAAGAGTGGATAGATGGGAAATGGGTCATTGGATTCATGGTATGACAACCTTCTTCTTTGACAATTACTATTTGATTTATTCTTCAAAAGCTTTATGGTTGAGATTATTTGGTACTTCATACCTATGTGATTCACCTGACATGCAGAAAAAATCTAAACTCCAACTGAAGCCCAAACTGAACTTAAAGAGACGGAAGGGTGGAGTAGCCAGTCATGAAAAATTTTGTGTTGGAGCAAAGGTGGAGGTGAGGAGTGATGAAGAAGGTTACCAGGGTTCATGGTACCCTGCTACGATTGTGAGACCTCTAGGAAATGGGAAGTATTTGCTACAATACCAAACTCTCGAAACTGATGATGAAACTGACCTTCTGACTGAAGAAGTAGATGCTCTTTTTATAAGGCCTTCTCCCCCAGTAATCCAACAAGCTGATCAATTCAGGCCACTTGATGAAGTTGATGCTTGGCATAATGGTGGATGGTGGGCTGGTCAAGTGTGCAAAGTCCTCGTAGGTTCAAATTATACGGTCTACTTTCGAACAACAAATGAGATCTTGGAATTTCAGCATTCTGATTTGAGGCCCCGTCAAAACTGGCTAGATGGAGAATGGATTGCTGCTAAAAGGGTATGATGTAATTCTTGTTTCTTTTCAAGTAGCTAACTTTGTGATGTTATTAATATAGAGCTGCTCATTTGGTGATCTTGCCCGAGACTTTGGTCTAGTGGTAAGAGATGTGATGTCTGTTAGGTGCAGACAATAGGCGAGGCTGTATAGGGGGTGGGATTTTTTGGTTATACAGTAACAGAAAGAGCTACTGATTAATGGTCTCTGTTATATTTGGACATAATGACTCCCAATTGGTTTTTTCTTTATCTGTGATCGTAAGGTTTTGCTTCTCCGCCTACTGTTTTACTGCATTTAACAAAGTAAGATACTATGAAGGAAATTCTTGCCGTTGCAATCTTTTCTATTTCTTTCTTAAAACTGTTGGATATCTTGATCTAGAATACTTGTCCAGAATATGTTGGTTTGCAGGGTCGGTATATTCATGATCAGGACAAAGCATGATGATATTTACAGACTTGAACAAGCTCCTCGAAGATCTTGCACTTTTCTCGTTCATAAAAACATCAAATTGTGCAGCGAAACATCCCCAAGTTGCCTGACTTGTAAATATAGTATTATGTTATCATTCGACATGTACATGAATAGTATGATCTACAAACTTGGAAGAGCTAAACTTTCCTTTTGTTACTATTATGGCTTCTTAAATACAATACAAGCCTATTTTTTTTAAAAAAAAATCAATTACCACAAGGCTTATTGCAAAATCTATGTTTCTGGAAAATACATATTTTGCCCAAGTTTACACCTATTTTTTTTTTTTTTTTTGGCTACATCAGCTCCTGATTCTTGTCTTGGGGGGGAACAAATATAAGCCTTATTTATTTGCATGTAATTGGTTTGGTTAACACTTATTTGAAGACTTCTAATCTTAATCATTTGGGATATTAGTCCAAAAAAAAATTTGGATTGAATTGTAATAATTCATATTATTTTTTACTATTAACAAAACAAAAGCCTTTCGCATAAGATCACCGTTTGTAAACCCAACTGTTTTATCTTCTTTAGTCGCTCTCCATATCTATGAAGTATTCGGACAAAATTCGAGAGAATGCGCAGGTCTTCAGAAAATTACTCCAGCCACTTGACAGATGTAGAAATTTGTATGGACTCTTAATTAAGTGATCATGTATTTATTTTTCACACAATATATTCATATAACTATAAATCTACTGCTCACGACAACATCTGTTTGTAAATTAAATCAAAAGAAAATCTGCAATTGGATTCTTGATAAATAGCGCAGGCTTAATGTTATTAGCGCTTCGTGCTGTTATGAAAAAAATTAAAATAAAATTACATACTAATATCAATAATTACTTTAATAAAAAGAATTTTTTTGTTAATCACATAATTTTTATATAAGAAAAGCTATGAAAAACATTTAGATGTAATATGAAATTCATTAAGAAATCAATATATGTGTACTTCATAAAGGTAAATATTAAATTAAATTTCATAGAGAAAAAGAGAAGGTAATATTGGGTAATATTAGAACTACTAAAATGAAAATTATGATTATTTTTTTTAATTTGAGATTTTTTTAGTATAATCTATATATATTTATGTAAACTTAAAATTTGACCGTTCTTTTCTGCTTCTTTGTAATTTTTTTAATTATATTCTTAGTATAATTTTTCGGCAATGAGTAAATCAGATTGCTATTAATAGTTATTATTCATGACTATATAGTTAATCAATACTATTATTAATCATTATCCACAATTACCACTAATTATCCTAGTCATCACACAATCATCACATGTTTTAATTATTTTTATTGTACAATAAGGACCCTTTAACACCAAGAAAAAATTCAAAAGGAGACTTTTTGTGGAGTTATGTAGATGACAACCTATTTATCATGTAAACAACCTCAAGCAGACAATGAACCCTATATTTGATAGGTATAGAACCCTAGAATCTGATTGCCCTGGCTAGTTCTAGAATATACCTGTATTTTCTCTCTACCACATGTTGTTGTGGGGTGTATAAACATGATATTTGATGTATGATACCAAAAGATGTGGATATATCATGGCAATTAGAATTTACAAATTCAATTCCATTGTCTGCTCTCAATGTTTTGACACTTTCTTCAAATTGTGTATTGACTAGCTGAAAGAAATTTCTTAACACTACTACCACATCACATTTTAATTTCAGCAAATATATCCAAGTCATACGAGAATGATCTTCCACAATTGTCAATAACATTTTACAACCATCAAGTGGAACATGGAATGGTCCCCATACATCCAAATGCAACAAATAAAAAATACAAGAAGATCTAATTCTCACTATTAGGAAAGGGTAAGCTCATTTGTCGAGCTACTGGACATACATTACATTTATCTAAAACCCTTTTATATTCAGTAGAGTCAATAAAAAACAAATGAGTCATAATTCCTACAGAGGAATGGCCCATCCTTTTGTGCCAAAGAAGGATGTCCAATTTATTCTTGGTAGCGACCATTCCTTTTTGTGATTCATCAAGTAGAGGCAACCCTTTTCTTCACCAATCTCCAGGACTTCTCCACTTGAGAGGTCCTGGAACACAAAATAGTCGGGGGAAAATTGAACTGAGCGTTGAAGCTCCTTAGTTATTTTGGATACTAAAAGTATATTATATCTGAAATTTGGAATGTATAAAAGATCTTTCACATATATTCCATCTAGAAAATCACAACTACCAATATGTGATACCTCTACAGTCCCTCCATCTGGTAGATATACTTATTTATTATAAGTAGTAACATGCTTCTTAGAACTTAACGACTCTTTGTGATAAGTTATGTGGTTGGATGCACCAATGTCTATTATCCATTCCTTTTCACTATTACATGCGTAAGAGATAAATACTTTATCTATGAGGGTACACTCAAACATATGTGAAACATAAATGTTAACTCCCATGTAGCTGAGTCAGATATTCCGCACATGTTTGAATGAAGAGTAAGATTCTGGTATATCATCTGTGCATTCCCATCCTATATTGATTGTAGTGTGGTGATTGCTGCATCATTTGAGAGTGTCGGTGTGGAGGAACGGGGGATCCTGAACACCTATTCCAATTACAAGGAAAATTGTCAGCTCTAGAATAATTAATAGGACCTAGATCATTATGAATAATCACATTAGTCGCTCGGGCCTGTGCTCCATCATTGTGTGGTTGAATTTTCTCATCCCTCACATTGTGTGCATGATTTTGACTCTCTCCTTCTTTTTCATAAGGACCATTAGACTGGCCAGTCTTCTTCTTGAAGTTAAAATTAGGAGGATGTACAATCAATCGATAACAACTTGCTTTAGTATGACCTATCATCTTGGAATGATCACACTAAGCATTCCAATCCCTCTTAAACTTTCTAGGAACTTGACGAGAAGTCATAAGAGCTTCAATTTCCAGATTTGCATCTGTGCTAGCAGAATATGCTATGATTCGTTGGCTATTTCTTTCAATCTTCATTGAATAAGCCTGATTGATTGGTGGAAAAGGAACTAACATCAAGATGTGACTTCGAACTTGTTCATAAGTTTCATAAGACCTAGTAAAAATTGTACTAACTTCTGCTGCTTCATAAACTCAACAAAACCTTTCGATTGTGTGCAATTAAAACCATGAAAAGGCGCGATGCAATCAAACTCTGCCCAACATAATCGCAATTTTGTAAAGTACTCTGATATAGTACTTGTACCTTGCACAAAGGTAACAATTTCTTTATGTAGTTGAAAGATATGTGACTCATCCGTTTTGTCAAATCTTTCCTTTCGATATCGTCATACAGAGCAAGCATCTGTAGAGTAAACAGTTCCACTCAAAAACTCCTTGGAAACACAATTCATGATCCATGAAAGGGCAATTGCATTGCATCTCTCCCATAAACCAGTCAATTAGGACCGAATCCATCCTTATGGAACTTTCCATCGATTATCCCCAACTCTTTTCTTCCAAGTATAACTATTCTCATCGACCTGCTCCATACAAAATAGTTCTCGGATTCCGTAAGCTGAATAGAGATCAATATAACTCCAGATGTGTCTGCAATAATCTATAAAAAGAGGATGATTGTGGCTAAGTTTCTCTGGCAGTTCATTGCCAACTACAACAACCATTGTTGAATGCAACAACTTCAATTACACCTTATTACGCTTCGATTCAAACTATATCCATGGCCGATTGCTCTGATACGATTTCGAGAAATTGAATTGAAATACTTGAGTAGAATGAAGAAAACTCTAGAAGAGAACCATCTCAAAATATCTTCAACAAAGAATGAATACAATGAATTAAGAGAATCAGAAAAACTAACATATCTTCTACTTTATATAGACTCTACAACTTATAGTTAAACTATTAATAACTAACTAATCTAACAGATTTTCCTAACAATTAGTTATAGAATTATAGTTAAACTATTAATAACTAACTAATCTAACAGATTTTCCTAACAATTAGATAAATTATAGAATTTAATGCAAACCTTATTATATAAATTTTGAATAGTTTAAGTATGATACAATGCCTTTTAACTAATCTGCAATTGTCAATAAATTCATTAATGTGAATGTTTTCCGTAACTCTTTTGTGAAGTTCATGTACAAAATAAATGAACTCTATGTAATTCATATAACTTTCAAAATATTTTATACTATAAATAGCGATGATTATTTTATGAAAGATACAATCGAAAAATAGAGAAGAAAGCATTCTCTCCCATATAATTTTCTATATATTTATTGTCTTATATTATTTATATTTCTAACATTGTTAATTTTTCACAATACTTTATCAGCATGAGTCTCTAACCAATTAAGACCTACTTAATTCAGAATTATTTTCCCCCCCTAAAAGTTAATCTATTTTCTTTCCGAGTCAGGTATACATTTACATGTTTGTAACATCTGGAATATGACTTACATAAGTCTTTGATTTGCAATTAAATTACTACATATATAACTTGTTTTAAATATTATTATGGTACTATACTAGATATAATAATCAATACGTTTCTGATTTGTATTATTATGTTATTTTTATGCTACTAACTTATAACTTTAAATTAATTACTAAGTGATACGATGACATGCTATAATTAAAATACTGGCAAGTATATTCTCTCTTTTATGATAAGTACTAGTAAGCTAATCCGGCTTCGCCCGATCATGTAAAACAACAAAAAATATATGAAAATAAATAAATTAATTAACAAAATGAACACATTCCTAAGTTTATGCAACATATAAGAGAGGTGTTATATCTCGACATTTAAAAAATGATTGGGTTTTGTTTTTTACACCTTCATTATCGTTGTAGCTTGTAATTATTACTATTGTTTAGGATAATTTGTCAGGTTGTTGTAATATTTTTTCATGACCGTATTCATTTATATTATTCTCTCTATTCCACTTTGAATTTTTATTTTTTTGAACGGATCCATTGGAAATAACATGTCTATCTATAAGATTTTGATTATGTCTGAATATATTCTATCCTTCATAGACCAGCAATATGAAATGATATTGATTTTTTTATATATAATTACTGTGCCAATTTTTTGTTATATAATATTTTTTTTATTATTTATATAGAAAAAAACTCTATTATAAAATTGAGAATTATATATAAAAATCAATACTTCAACCACATTACAAAAAAAAAAGCTCATATCTCTTGCTCAATCTAGTGTACTTGAGAAATAAATAGAAAAACTCAAGGACATAAAGAGAACTATAATTTAGCTTTTAACCAGGTGCAAAATTATGGGCTAATTGAATTGTGTGATCTCATATTTTCTCGAACAAAACTTAGAAGAAATGTTATAAAGATAAAATATATGTTGTAAAATGTGAAGTCAAATCCAAAGCCAGAGCAATGAGTTCTTAATCATATCATATACACATACAAAGACATAGTGACACTATAATATATGACATACAAATTTCCAACCATATTAAACGGAAAACAATGAGAACTATAAACGAAGAAAGCCACACCATCAATGAAAATTATTACTTTAATACAAAATATACATTAGGTCATGTACTTTTACATGGAGCTAACCAATTTAATTCACAAAAAATGAAACATGAAGAAGAGGAATCAAGAGTAGGATATCAAAGAGAATTCCCCTGTGCAAGTGTGGTCGCATTTATGTGAATTTAGGTGATTTGAGAAGTTAAACAATAAGATGCTACATGTTGAGAAGGATAACAAATTTTATTCATGAAAAAATGTTAAAGGACTAAAAAGAAATCGTAATTAATAAATCTAAAAAAACCAAGTGCTATCAAAAGTAAAACAAAACTTTTGCAAAACAGTACAATATAGATGAGTATTGTCTTGTTTGATTTATATATACAAATAAGAGAAAAGACATAAAGTTACAACTGAAGTTATATCGGATTCTCAAAAAGACATTTTAAATTTGCAACCGTTCTATTATCCATTAAATAATTTTTAACTGATATTATTATGTTAATTTTTTATTAGCCCTAAATTTTAAGAAGTAAGTGTGTTCACACATCAATCATTAGATGACACATGTTAATCTAATAAAAAAAATGTAAAAAAAGAAATCATGTTAAGTTTTTTCTTGATTTCTCTCTCTCTCTCTCTTACTTTTTAATTTATTTTAATTTTGATTTCATCTTAAATTTCACTTCATCTTACACCTCCCACTTTCAAGTGATTCATCCCTCCATTTTCTTTCTTTTTCTTCACTTCCCACCCTCACCCCACCCCCATGTCAAGTTGAATCCCACTCCCCTTTTTTTTCTTTTCATTTTCTTCTTCTTCTATGTTCAAATTCTTAATAAAATTCATACTATTTCTTAGACTTTATTGAATTATTGAGAGAAAATGGTCAAATTCTCCCTAACCTATAGTTGAATTCTCAGACTTTATTGAATTATTGAGAGAAAATGATTAAATTCTCTCTAACCTATATTTGAATTCTCTACTGTACACTTATATTTAATGGGTGTCTTATTACCCCCTCAAACTATTTTAAAGCGGAATAAATGTATCGGTTAAGTGCTGACATGAAACATAGAGTACACTCTTAAAGGCATATGAAAGACAAAGAACTGATAAGAAAATACTTTAAAATATTTTAAACTTTTTGTTAAATATAAGTTTTCAACTTTTTCCTTTAATTCTTTTTTCTTTATTATCCACCCCCCTCTCTCTCATCAACACAAACCCTACCTATAAATCTCCATTATCATTGTTGAACCACTATCATCATAGCAGTCTCATCCCCTCACCCATCTCCTAATACTTTTTCATAATTTATCTCACTAAATAACTCACATCCATTAACCATCAAAATCACCAAATAATCGTAAAAACTATTATTTATAGCGAAAATGCACAAGTACCACCTCAATCTATGCGCCAAATTTCAAAGACACACTTGTACTATACTAAGGTCCTATTACCCCCCTAAACTTATTTTATAAGTAATCTTCTATCCCTTTTTGGCCTACGTGACACTAATTTGAAAAAAAAAAGTCAACCATCGTTGGGCCCACAAGATAGTGTCACGTAGGCCGAAAAGGGGTATAAAATTATTAATAAAATAAGTTGAGGGGGGTAATAGGACCTTAGTATAGTATGTGTCTATGAGATTTTGAGCATAGGTTGAGGGGGTACTTTTGCATTATCTCATTATTTATATAGTAAAGAAATAAATTAAAGTCATTACTTTTCTTGCTCAGGAAAAAAATTATCAACCTCCAAATCTTGTTTTTAGTTCTTATTAACATCCGATAAGAAAATTTAACCTACACATAATTAAAATTTCACGAAGTTGAGCAACAATAATTAATTGATTCTACTCAATCCCAAAAATTTAATGATTTCTTTAAATGTAAAAAGCGTAAATCTTCCATTATTTAAAAAATAAATAAAATCGTGTATTTCCCTCAATTCTAAGACGATTAGCGAGACTGCAAGCTTGAAATTGGAGTTACAACTGTAAAATTTGAGTGTGACAGGTGAAAATGGAGATTTTAATAGTAAATAAAGTAGTAATTGCAATGTTGCTGATGAAAATTGGTACTTGATTTGTGGGTTATATAGAAGGTGGGAGTGGGGGTGTGGTGGGGAGTGATTAGAGAGGAATGGGGTGGAAAGAGATAAAGGTTTTGGGGAGTTACAATGAAAATTATTGAAGCATGACTTAGGACAAAGTGAAGAGGAAGAAGATAATAAAGAAAATAAATATAATTACGTTTTTCTTTATTTTTTTTATATATGTGATATTTGACAGCTGACAACGTGTGGTGCACACTACATGAAAAGGATATAGTTATCCAGTTTTAGGGTTGTTTATATTCCGTTTTAAAATAATTTAAGGGGTAATAGAAAACACGTAAAGTATAAGTGTGTAGTTGACAATTCGACTATATATTAGGGGGTCATTTGACCATTTCTCAATTATTGATAACAAAATTCATTATTTTTATATGAAAATTTAAAAATTTTAAGGTATAATTAACTACTCATTCTTATATAACTTCAAAATTACAAATGATAATTTAAAATAATCAATGAATATCCCCGAAATTGAAAGAACTTACTTGAAATCGGATTAAAAACTATATGATACTTGCTAATCCTCTTGAAATCTAATGAGTTTATCAAATTGTTCGAAATGTAAGAAAATATTTAGATAATGTTTTTGAATTAAAGAGAGCAAAACTAATAGTAGCAAAATAAAAAAAATGAAGTTGTGGTAAAAATAGTAACTTTGAAAAAGCTTCGATGAAGATAACAATGAACTTTTGAAGAAGGAAGAAAGAGAAAAAATAAAAAAGAAATGAAATTAGAATAATAAGAAAAATAAGAGTATATTTTATAATAAAATAGTTGAAAAAATAAAACTATATTAGTTATTTTAGGTTGTCGACTCTATTTGAGAGAGTGCACAACACTCTCTATGTAAAGTGACAGAAAAATAGTATAATAATATTTATTTATAATTGTTTAGTGAATAATAAGACGATTGCAAAGTTAAGGTATTTTTATAAAAATTTGAAATAACTTTAATGCTGACTTTATGTTTTTTCTCTACAAATGAAGATTGAACATTTATATTCTAAATGAATATCACATTTAATATTCATTAAAATTATAGAAAATGGATAGAGAATATAAGAGTAATGAAGATAATTGAGAAAAAATGACTATTGGAATGAATTGAAGTGATAACGTAATAGAAGTAATTTGTGTTGTAATTACTCATTCATTACGTAAAATTAATATTAATTTGGTCATGAGGAGAAGAAAATCAAATATTTGGAGTTATTAAAAAAAAAGAAAAAGAAGGTTCTAGGAGGATCAATATTAAAGAGGTATAAGTCATAAATAATTACTTCTTATAAAAATATCAAAAAAATTTAAATAATATCAAAAAAATACATAAGTATAAAAAATATTTTCAAGTTATAATTATAATTGTTTAGTGAATAATAAGACGATTGCAAAGTTAAGGTATTTTTATAAAAATTTGAAATAACTTTAATGCTGACTTTATGTCTTTTCTCTACAAATGAAGATTGAACATTTATATTCTAAATGAATATCACATTTAATATTCATTAAAATTATAGAAAATGGATAGAGAATATAAGAGTAATGAAGATAATTCAGAAAAAATGACTATTGGAATGAATTGAAGTGATAACGTAATAGAAGTAATTTGTGTTGTAATTACTCATTCATTACGTAAAATTAATATTAATTTGGTCATGAGGAGAAGAAAATCAAATATTTGGAGTTATTAAAAAAAAAAGAAAAAGAAGGTTCTAGGAGGATCAATATTAAAGAGGTATAAGTCATAAATAATTACTTCTTATAAAAATATCAAAAAAATTTAAATAATATCAAAAAAATACATAAGTATAAAAAATATTTTCAAGTTATAATTATAGTTAGAAGAAGATTAAAAAAGGAATAATTTTGTAAGAGTAGAAATTAGAGTGGTGTGAGTTACTCCTTGTAGGCATATGAAGAATCTTTGTTGTAAATGTTTCTTCATTTAATAAAATATTTACTTATCATAAATTTAGTAATTTATTTTTACAGTAAAATAATTAATTTAAATTTTTTAAAAAAGGTAAAAAAAATGGAGGAAAATAATAAATGCAAATGGAGATCATACTTTCTCTATATTTCTCATTTATTATATATATAGATATAGATTTGTGTGTCATAAAGAATAATAGTATTATACTAAATATCACTTGAAAATATTACAAAAATTTGGCATTTATAACTATTGAAACTAGTAATGAATATTGTAAAATAATTAGAAAATATATTAAGTTTACGGTTTCATTTTTTATGAGTTTACATGCTTTTGTAACATTTCATATTCATGCATATACTATATTTTATTTTAATTCCTAATCATTTGAAACATTAATATATCTTTTATTATAGAGAAATAAACATCATGTTATTAATTCAATCATTTGATGGTGTTTTCATCTTGTCGAATTTATCAAAGCTTGAATTTGTGGCACTTGACATTTCTGAAAAAACCTATTTGTCATGAGTACTTGCTACTGAAATTCACCTACCGCAAGGGTCTTGATGATTGTATAATCGAAGGAAGTAAATCATCAAGTCAGAATAAAGTGAAATCTATGATTTTCCTTCGTCGTTATCTTGATGAAAACCTAAAGATTGAATACTTAACATTGAAAGACCCACTTGAATTGTCGGTAGGTTTGAAAGGGAGTTATCACCACCTCAAGGCGACGGTATCGTCAAGGGCTTGTTATGAGTGGATGCACTTACACTTTCAAGATTATAAACCTATAATTGAGTATAAGTCTGATGCATTTAGAATCACTTCCCAATTAAAATTAATGGGGAAGTTATAAAAGATGATTACATGTTGGAAAAGATATTAACTACTTTTCATGTCTCTAATATGATATTATAACAACAATACCTTAAAAATATCTTAAAAAATACTCTGAATTAATCTCATGCCTTTCGGTGGCTAAGATCATAATGATCTTTGAATAAAAAATCATGACCCCATCCCGTTTGGAAGTGCTCCATTACCGGAGGCACAAGGGGTAGAAGCACATGACTAGTATGAAATAAAATAAAGTAATCTGGGCCATGATAATGTGTGTGGGCGTGACAAATCCAAAAGACGATATAAAAATCGTCAAAGTGAAGATCATAACAAAATTAAGAAAAATATTGGTTCTCAAAATAATCCTTCAAAAGGCAAGACCGATCACTGTCATTGTTGTGGCCATCGGTCACGAAAAAAATGAATGTTGGACACCTGAGCATTTTGCCAGACTTTATCAAAATTCCTTTAAAAGAAAAGGAAAGAAAGGTGCCACCTCCTTTTCTAATGCTCGAGTAGAGTAACATTTGACCCTCAAAGATGAGGCTCAAGTAGTGTCTTCTAAGAAATATGATGAGAATATTGAGGCAAATTTAGCATTGAAAAATGATGGTTTTGATGGGCTCGATGATATTGCTCATCTCGAAGCTAAAGACTTCTTTGGGGAACGCAAATGAATATTTATAATTGAACTGGAAATGCATAATGTTGTTATGTACTTTTAATGTCTTACTTAAAGTTTATGTACTTAAATTTTCTTTTGTTAAGTTTCGTACCTTTTATCATGTATTTTTATTTTCATAAACATAAATAAAATTTTCAATCTTCAGTTGGATCCAAGATGAGTAATTAAATTATGTGTCTTCTGGACAGTGCCTCAACTCATACAATACTAAGAGAAAATAAATATTTCTCTCATTTGATTATGAAAAAGACATATGTTAACACAATATCCGATAGTACAAAGTTGATTGAGGGCTCACGAAGAGAGGCCTTATTACTTCTAGAGGAACATTATTGGAAATTAATAATGCATTGTATTGTAGTATGTCTCAAAGAAACTTGTTAAGTTTCGAGGTTATTCGTCAAAATGGATATCATGTTGAAACTGCAAATGAAGAAAAGGTGGAATACATTTATATTACTACGATTGATACGGAGAAAAAAATTTTGCATGAAAAATTATCTGCACTTTTTTCTGGGTTGTACCATACAAATATTGATACATTTGAATCACATGTTGTAGCAAGCAAAATGTTTACTGTTTCTAATGATTTTATCATTTGGAATGACCTTTTGGGTCATTCCAATTATAATATAATGCGCAGAATAATTGAGAATTCACACGGGCATACTTTGAAAAATCAAAATGTTGTTCAATCAAATTAATTTTCTTCTGTTGCTTGTTCACAAGGAATTTTTTTTTATCAAACCATCAACAACTAAGGTTGGAGTGGAATCTCCTGCATTTCTAGAATGGATTCAAGGTGATATATGTGGGCATATTCACCATGCATGTTGACCATTTAAATATTATATATATTGTCTTGATAGATGGATCTATAAGATGGTCTCATTTGTGATTATTATTAACACGCAATATAATTTTTTCGAGGTTCTTGGATCAAATAATAAGTTAAAAAACACAATATTCAGATTATGTAATAAAAACAATTCGTCTTGATAGTACTGGTGAGTTTACATCTCAGGCATTTAATGATTATTGTTTGCACACTGAAATAACAGTTGAACATCCCGTTGCACATGTTCATACTCAAAATAGTTTAGCAGAGTCGTTGTTTAAACGTCTTCAATTGATAGCTAGACCATTATTGATGAGGACAAAGTTATATGTTTCGACTTGGGGGCATGCTATTTTGCATGCAGCGACACTTGTGCACATAGGACCAACAATTTATCATGACATCTCCTCATTACATGATTGGTTTTTCATCAGGATCCAAACATTTTCCATCTTAGAATCTTTAGATGTGTGATATATGTTCCAATTTCTCCATCACAATGCACAAAGATAGGTCCGCAAATAAGATTGAGGATATGTGTTGGGTACGAATCTCGTTCTATTATAAAATTTTTAGAACAAAGAACTAAATATTTATTTATAGTAAAATTTGTTGATTGTCATTTTGATGAATCAGTATACCCAACAGTAGGGGAAGAACAAAAGAAGTTGAGAAATGAGATAGATTGAAATTTACTTTCACTGTCTCATTTAGACCCTCAAACAAATCAATGTGAGCAAGAAGTTTCAAAAGATAATTTATTTGCATAATATTGCAAATCAACTGTCGGATACATTTACTAACCTTTAACGAATTACAAAATCATTTATCCAACTGCTAATGCTCAAGTTCGGGTTGATGTCCCGATATGATAAAACGTTAAGGCAAATGAGTCTGGACCACACGTAAAACGTAATAGACCAATTGGTTCGAAGAACAAACATCCTCCGAAAAGGAAAGAAATAAATTATCAAGATGATGAAATATGGAGGCAATTTCTCATGAAAATTTTTGAGATATAATAAATGATGACACCACAATGGAGGTCCTTATACATGAAAATAATGAGAATGGTGAAATCTCTATAAATTATGTATCAACGATAAGAAGGTGAAATCAAATATATCGTGGTGGATAATATTTTTTACATTTAAAATTGCAGTTAAAATAATGCAACAAAATGAGGACTTAGAACCAAGATCTGTCAGTGAATGTAGACAGAGAAATAATTGGCCAAAATGAAAGAAAGCAATTCAAACATAATTGACTTCACTTGAAAAATGTGATGTTTTGGATCAATAGTTTGAACACCTATTGGTGTCAATCTAGTTGGGTACAAGTGAATTTTTGTGTGAGAACACAATGAAAAAGGTTAAGTAGTAAGATGTGAAGCACGACTTGTGACACAAGAATTTTCACAAAGGTGTGACATTGATTATGAGGAGACATATTCTCTTGTGATAGATTCAGTTACCTTCAGGTATCTAATAAATATGATAGCTTATGAAAAACTTGAAGTGCATTTAATGGACGTTGTCACAGCCTATTAATATGGCTCACTTGACCACAATATTTTTATGAAAATCCCTGAAACACACAGAGTGCCTTAAACATATAAAATTTCCAAATAAAGTTATTTAACAAAGCTTCAGAAATTCTTAGATGAATTAAAACAATCATCACGAATATGATATAATTTTCTTAGCGAATACTAGCTAAAAGAAGAGTATAATAATGACCCTATTTGTTCTAGTATTTTTACATGGAAGTCAAAATCTGAATTTGTAATAATATTTATTTATGTTAATGACTTGAACATCATCAGAACTCCTAAAGAGCTTTCAAAGGTTGTTGAACGGATTAAAAAAAAATTACAATTAAAGATCTTGGTAAGACAAAATTTTGTCTTGGACTTCAGATTGAACATTTGACAAATGGATTATTTATCGCTCAATCAACATATACTAAAAAGGTTTTGAAGTGATTTTAATGGATAAATCATACCCATTGAGTATCCTAATGGTTATGAGATCTACAGGTATAAATAATGAACCATTCTATTCCCAAGAAAAGGATGAAGAGATTCTTTGTAACACCCCGAAATATTAACCAAGAGACACATGTCAATTTACCATTGCTTAATTACTACAATATGTTTTATTCTCATTTGGGGAACATGAAACTTTGTGATATTTGCAACATTGCTAAACATAAATTGTGATAGTAATTTAAGGTATTTTATGGGGTATTGCATAATTTGACTAATTAGAATTACATATAAATTGAAAGTATTGGTATTAAGTATATACATATAGGTGTATATGTATGCATTTTGGGCACCACACAATAATTTGAGCAGCACTTTTAGTGACAGTTGTACATGTCACTAGCCTCGCTTTTGAGACTATATTTTGACACCTCTTATAGTGAAATTCGTCTCACCTGAAGTATAGAAATCTTAGAAAATTATCCACAACTTGTTCTTTAGAATCAAGAGAAAAACTAGGTCTTTTTAAGCTGAAATTTGAGACACACTTCTCTTGGTTAGTGATGAAGAATCTATTTCTATGCTAAGTAGTGTTTGATATTTTAGTTATCTCTCATTCAATAGAACTTAGTTTACATTAAGTAAATATGATTTGGGAAGATATTTTGTATACATACACCTCTTATGTTTATGTAAAACTCTAATTTTGTTGTTATGGATTCAAAAACATCAGATGCAACATAGGACAAGTTCTGTCCTGATTCCGTATTTAGAAATTCTGTATGGACAACTGTTAGTGTTGCTATGATATCTTTTTGTACAAAATAAATTATGCCGTGATACTTGTTTTTTTTTTGCAACCTTAAGAGATTTACCTACATATATCATGAAGGATATACAGTCCAGCTTTGTCGTTTTCCTTTCAAATCTAGGTTGTGACATGAGGTACTAGGCTGGCCAGAAATACTATTTTGGAAGCTTAGTCGTATCTGTATAGCCTAGCTTACTTGTGATGATAATCCTGTTTTACTTTGACATTTTTGAGATAATAGGAATTAAAGAAGTTATTTAATTGTATTTTTAAAGTTGTATATACTTGTGAACAAGCTGGTTGGTCTACAGTTTGAACTTTTAAGTGGTGTTGGATTGTTTCTTTGCCAAAGCATTGAGGCTTGTGTATAAACTTGTGCTTGTAGTATTTTTACCTCCTGGTATACCTGAAAGTATATCTTGTTGCCTTGGTTATCTCTTGTGACTTTGTATTGTTGTGTTGTTATCTTTTAAGACATTAAAGACACTTATGTAACTCCCCCACTTTGCATGCTTGTTGGGACCTGGTCCTTATGGCTGTTACTTTGTCATTATCGACGTGCCTATTAATTTGGATCATTTGTCATCTTGAAGCTGGATTTTTAGTCCGTCTTAGGAATGAAAGTTTCCATGTTAAGTACGAACTATAAAACCACTTTAATATGATTCTTGGTTCTCTGGATTATTGGGCTTTGACCCTCCTTGATACAAGGCATCGGTCCTTCTTTATACCTTGTTGTGCTTGGTGTAACGACGATGTATATATTGGGCGAGACTTGTTATTGAATCTCTTGGAAATATTATGAGCGTTCTTGACATTTGGATCTTTAAATATTGGTTTTTGATATTCTTTATATATTGTTTACTTGAGTTATTTATTATGTTCAATTATGCTTCCCATGACTTAAGAAAGGTAACTTGGTGAATCTGAGGACTCTGAACCTATATTTTCTACATTACTAAGTTATATGTTTAGCGATAGTTGTTTCTATCATAGGGAATGTTCGAGAGGATGCATGAAGCTGTCCATTGTAGATTTTGAAAGCCATAAAAAAGATCACATTTGCATATAGGCATCTATATTTTGTATAAACCTTGAACTTGTAAATGATCTATGTGTTGCATATTTACGTGAAATTTTGAGGGATGATTTAATCATGTCATTATAGGTTGTAATAAAAGTATGGTTATACTTTTGATCTTTTTGGGGTATGTAAACTCAAGTCTTGTAATATATTAAATTTACTACTTGTTTTGACTGGTTGGGTGAAGCATGAACCACCTAATTTGGGTATTCGGAAGTTGGTAATATTCTTTTTATTACACTTTTGCAATGTGAGGATAATATATGCATGAAAATCTCGTAAGTTGTTCGCTTAGATTATTTTGGAAGGGTTGTTCCACCATAAGTTGAATTCCGCGCCATATTAATTTTGACATCAAATAAATATTTAATGGGCAAGATGCACATCCTTAACTAAATTATCGTTATGAACCTAATCCCTCAACTAAATTATAATCAATATGCCTACACTAATCTCATTTACATATCGCAGGTATTAAATTAGGTTTCTTATTAAGTGGTAGTGTCTCTCTGAAAGGATCGTTACAAGTGCTGGTATCAGAGCCCGGGTTTGTGGTTCTAGGACTTTTGCTGTGAATTACTTGTTCGCTTTTGAAAAAGGTTCTATTTCGATTATTTGTTCGCTTCTATGGTTTATAATAATTTTGTTGCATGTAGAGTGCACATGTATCATGTACATGTCCCTAATGCAATGTGATCTTTTTTTTGAAGGAATTAAGTTATGGCCTCTTCTTCTGACAGACATACGGAAGCTGCTCATGAAGGTTTGAGTACTTCTGATTTCGAACCTCATGAACTAGAAGGTGTTGGAGAACATGAGTATGTTCCCCACACTAGTGGGTTTAAAGTGGAAAACCATCAGCGTGTAAGAGTTGGTTCACATCCTCACATAAGTCATGGTACTCAAGCCACGAATCCTTTTTTTCAATAAATGGCTGAATTCTTCCACCACATAGTTGAATCGATGCATGATCCCAATGGGAATAACTTTGAGAAAATGAGAAAAATGGGTGGAGTGGAGTTTGAAGGCACTGTTGATCCCACTGATGCTAGACAATGACTAGATTACATGGAGATGGTGTTTGAGCAGTTGGAGTGTTCAGATGTTGTGAAATTTAAGTATGTTATTTCACTATTACAAAATGATGCTTATGATTGGTGGATAAGTGTTCCGAATACCAAGGTAAAATCTCCTGTTTTTGAATCTAAGGCAATGACGCATGTCTATTGCTGAATATGAACAAAAGTTTCTAAGGCTATCTCGTTATGCTGGAGGTAATTATTAAAGAGGAAAAAGACAAATGCATGATATTTTAAGATGTTTTACATGATTACATTAGGAAGAATGTGGCAATCCTGCAACATGAGAACTTATGTAAGGTACTGTCTGTAGCTTTTACTTGGGGACGACTTGATAAAGAAGAAGCTAGTAGATATGAAAACAGATTCCAAAATCCTAGACTTGATTTTGGAGTTCCATAAAAAATGGGAAGGTTTGATAATTCTAAGGCTAGTAGTGATAAAAGGCCAACTCAACAGAAGCAAAACAAATCAGATTTTTCTACAGCTAGCACTCCAAATTATGGCCAAGGAAAGCCTAGCATTACCACTTGTCCGTAATGTGAAAAGAATCATTATGTACTTGTAGGAGAGCCTTTGGCATGTTTTAATGGTGGGAGCTTTGCTCATAAAGTGAAGAATTGTCCTAATCCTAATAATGCTCATTCCTTGAAGGCTCGGTTCATAAGCCTTATGTTAATCCTCCTCAAACTAATAAAGGTGCAAGACTTAAAAACACCCAACAACAAGTACAAATGGAGCTAATCAAGCTAGTGGACAAAGGGGTACTACACACGCTTATGCTATGATGCAGAGGGATGATCAAGATGGAAAAGACATGGTTGTCGGTAAATTTTACTTATTTGGCTTATGTGTGTTTACATTGTTTGATCTTGTTCTACTAATTCTTATATTTGTTCATCACTTGTTCTTCCTGAGAATGTGAAATCTGTGAGACTTAATTATGATGTGCTGGTTGTGAGTCCTTTGGGCTATCAAGTTGTGTGTAATCGAATTTATCATGATTGTATTTTCGTGATTCAAAACCCAATCTTTCATGTTGATTTGATTGAAATACCCTTCATGGATTTTGATGTTATTATTGAGATGGATTGGCTTTATATATATCATGCATTCATAGATTGTAGGTCAAGAAATGTGAATTTTAAAGATCCTACGTGTTCATACATCATCACACAAGGTGAAAGATCATTGACATCTAGTATTATTTTGTGGCCTTGGCAAGAAAGTTGATGCGTCAAGGCTGTAGCGCATACGTTGCTCACATAGTTGATAAACAGTTAAAGAGTCCTTGTATCAAAGACATACCTTTTGTATGTGATTTTCCAGAAGTCTTCCAAGAAAACCTTCCTAGATTGCCCCCGGAAATAGATATTGAATTTCCAATCGTGCTTATTCCTGGATCTACCCCTATTTTTATCACCACTTATAGAATGACTCCAACAGAGTTGAGAGGATTGAAACCTCAATTGCAAGAACTTCTTGAAAAAGGTTTTATTCGACCTAGTGTTTCTCCTTGGGGAGACCCTATTTTATTCGTAAAGAAGAAAGATGACACTCTTAGACTTTGTATTGACTATAGACAATTAAAGAGAATAACTATCAAGAATAGATATTCGCTACCAAGGATCGATGATTTTTTCTTACCAACTTAAGGGTGCTAAAATTCTGGAAGATTGACTTAAGGTCTGGATATCATCAACTGCGTGTTAGAGAGAAAGATATTCCTCAAACTTCTTTTAGAACTCGATATGGTCATTATGAGTTTTTGGTGATGCCATTCAGATTGATAAATGCTCATGTGGTATTCATGGATCTAATAAATCGAGTACGCAAGCCTTATCTTGATTAGTTTGTGGTTGTTTTTATAGATGATATTTTAATATTTTCCATAAGTAATGAAGACCATTATAAACACCTCCGGATTATTTTGCAAATTTTGAAGGAGAAAGAACTTTATGCTAAACTTTCTAAGTGTGAATTTTGGCCGGATAAAGTTGCTTTTCTTGGACATATTATATCAATTGAAGGCGTGAAGGTGGATACTAGTAAGATACAAGCAGTTGTTGAATGGAGACCTCCCAAAATCCCAACAGAGGTAAGAAGTTTTGTGGGATTAGCAGGATACTATAGAAAATATGTGAAAGGTTTCTTCATTTATCGTCTCCCTTTTGACTAAGCTCTTGCAGAAGAAAGTAAAGTTTATATGGGATGACAAATGCCAAGAGAGCTCAGAAGCTCTCAAATCCTTGTTGACTCAAGCGCATATACTTACTCTACCAATTGAAGGGAAAGAATATGTAGTATATAGTGAAACTTCTCATAGTGGTCTAAGATGTGTGTTGATGCAAGAAGGGAAGCTTATTTCTTATGCTTCTCGGAAATTAAAACCATATGAATTGAATTATACTACAACTGATCTTGAACTTGCTGTTATATTGTTTGCTTTAAAAATATGGCGGCATTATTTGTATGGAGAGAAATGTCATATATTCATTGATCACAAGAGCTTAAATAACTTGGGTACTCATAAGGGGCTAAACCTAAGACAGCGCAGATGGCTTGAACTCGTCAAGGATTATGACTCGACGATTTATTATCATCCAGGTAAAGCTAATGTGGTTGCTGATGCCTTAAGTGGAAAATCCTTTGCAAGAATTTCTTTGAGTCCTTTGACCTTGCATCTTGAGTTAAGAGCCATCAAAGTTTGTTTTACACTTCATTCAAATGGTTCAGTTATTGCTAATTTGCAAGTAAAGCCAATACTAATTAAACAAGTGAAAGAAGCACAAAAGTAAGATGAGGAACTCGTAAAAATTGACCAGGGAAGTTTAAAATGGGGAAAATCTAGATTTCACATTAATGGATGATGGTGGCTTACTGTATTAAAATAGGTTATTTTGTATAAACCTTGAGACTTGTACATGATCTATGTGTTGCATATTTACATGAAATTTTGAGGGATGATTTAATCATGTCACCATGGGTTGTAATATAAGTATGCTTATACGTTTTGATCTTTTTGGGGTATGTAAACCCAAGTCTTGTAAATGTAGTAAATTTACTACTTTTTTAGAATGGTTGGGTGAACATGAACTACCTAATTTGGGTATTCGGAAGTTGGTAATATTCTTTTTATTTCACTTTTGCAATGTGAGGATATATGCATGAAAATCTCGTAAGTTGTTCACTTAGATTATTTTGGAAGGGTTGTTCCACCATAAGTTGAATTCCTCGCCATATTAATTTTGACATCAAATAAATATTTAATGGGCAAGATGCACATCCTTAACTAAATTATTCTTTATGAACCTAATCCTCAGCTAGATTATAATCAGTATGCCCACATTAATCTCCTTTAAATGTCATAAGTATTAAATTAGGGGTAGCATCTCCCTGAAAGGATCGCTACTTTCTTGGTGATGAAACATCATATCTCAGTGCCATTGGGGAACTGAGGTACATTACCAATAATACCCGGGTAGATATATGTTCTGCAGTAAGTTTATTGCTGAGAATAACTCATGTGCAACAAGAATACATTGGAAAGGTGTTAAGCATATATTCAGATATCTTCCAGAAACAATTGATATGTGATTGTTGTATTCTAATACATCCAAGTCAAAATTTATTGGTTATGCAAATGCTGGCTATTTTTCTGACCCACATAAAGCCAGATTTCAGATATGTTATTTATTCACATATGGAGGTATAACTATATCATGACATTCAATGACGCAAACAATAGTTGCTACTTCTTCAAATCATGTAGAGATAATAGTCATTCATGAAGCCAATTGAGAGTGTGTATGATTGAGAACAATGACTCAACACATATTGCAATTATGATACAAAGATTGCAACAATATTGTGTGAAGATAATGTCGCTTGCATAGATCAGTTAAAGGTAGGATATATCAAAGGAGTCCGAAAAAACATATTTCACCTAAGTTCTTTCTCACATATGGTCTTCAACAAAATGGTGAGATAAATGTTCAGCGGATTCATTCGAGTAATAATCTTGCAGATTTATTCACTAAGGCATTGTCAATATCAACATTTGAGAAGTTAAGATATATGGTTGGAATGTGTCATCTCCAAGAAATCAAATAAATTTTTTATTAGGAGGTGTAATATATGTGTTGTACTCTTTTTTCCTTAACCAAAGTTTTGTCTCATTTAATTTTCCTAGTAAGATTTTTAATGAGGCAGCGCGATTAGAAGATACGTGTACTCTTTTTTTCTCCATTAAGACATTTCCCACTAGATATTTCCTATTAAGGTTTTAATGAGACACATTATCTATGGATATTCAAGGAGAGTGTTATAAATGCATTGATGTGGATGTCTTTCATAACTCTTTTGTGAAGTTCATGTACAAACCAAATGAACTCTATTTAATTCATGTAACTTTCAAATACATTTTGTACTATAAATAGTGATAATTATTTCATTTAAGATACAATCAAAAAGTACAGAATAAAAATATAAGCAAGCATTCTCTCTCATATATCTTGTCTATATATGTATTGTCTTATATTATTTATATTGCTAATATTTCATATAAATATATATATATATATTATATATATATATATATATAAATTTTCTATTATCAATATGACCTTTTTTCATCCTTCTTTATTTATAAAATTCGGTGATTCGAGTATTAGTTTTCACATTTCTAAGTGTCATCTTATTAATTAGTTGCTAAGTTGTTCTAATTGTGGTAGCATTACTTTCTGGTATTATAGATGTCTCTTTTGATTGATTGACTACGTTTTTTTTTAATGCATGAAACTTAAAAGGAGGAGAGTCTTAATGGAAATGTGACTCTTTTTTATTTATTTTTATCAGTTTTAAAATTCTTTTTACATTAAGAGATTCATGTATTTTAGTTCTTGCGTATATGCTTTTAATCTATCCATTCTAAAAGAATATATGCTAATGAAATATGTACTTCATCTAATAACTGTTTCTAAATAAATTAATTATCATGTGCTTATATAGAAAAAATTGAAATATATTCCATCATGAATGTCTAAAAACAATATCAATTATATTAATATCACTAATGTTATTCAAACCCAAATATAAAGTATATATGCTATTTTATCGCGCGAAGCACGGTTTACTTCGCTAGTAGAGAATAAGGTAAAGGAGTTATAGTACAATTAAATATCTTAGAATATTTATCACAATCATTCTAGAAGAGTTAGGTTCCGTTTGAACTCCATCAACTAAGTTGTTAACATTATTTATCATTTCAAAGACAAAGAATTTAGTACCCCTTCCAAAGTGACGATGGGTGACAAACTAACAGTAAGAACTCGAATATAATAACACTTTTTTAATAGGTGTTATTGAAGAAAAAAGAAGCTGACAATTGAAAAAAAAATCAAAGGAAAAGGTCCAATGAAGCTGACTGACGTGTCTACAATAAGTGTTAATGAAGAAAAAAGCTGACGATTGGAACATGTCAAAGGAACAGGTCAAGCGAAGTTACATAACGAATTTACAACACTGCTGTAGAATTAGAGTCGCACTAGAATTAGACTAACTATATTAATTAGGATTATATTCTAACTAGGAACAAATTTTAATTAGAATTAGATTATTTATAATTGCATTATTATTATCAAAATAGTAATAGATATTGTAGTAGGACTCTAAGTATAGTTAACTTAGGACTCTACAATTCTCTCCTTATATAAGGAGTTTGTAACTCAATATTATTTTCATCAATACATCCTTGGTTTCTCCAAACTTACGTGAGATATCTACATGGTTCCAGAGCTTAAAGCCTTTTCGCACTCTGAGTGTTGATAAAAAAACATGTTGTAGTGAAAACTTCTATGAAAAATATACCGACCTCCTTGCCTCACCAACTCATTGTCACTTGCTCCATTAAACTCAATTCTAATAACAGATAGTATTAAATAATATTAGTATTTACTGTGTACTAATCCTAGTCCTATTAGGATTAGTACTCCTTAATCCTATTCCTATTAGGATTAGTACTCCTTCCTATATCTCCTATATATATCTCCCATGTATTCCCTTATTAGGTTAACACTTCAATACAATTAATATTCCTTCATGGTATCAAGCGGCCCTCGCAACACGTTATGCATCAATTTCCCACTCTCATATTTTTCAATTGTGTGATCGTCTCCACACAATAACCAAAGGCACGAAAACTATGGCGGAGTATTTAGACGAGGTCTCCACCATCATCACAGCCCTCGACACCGTGAACGAAATCATTCCCGAAAAAGATCTCGTCATGTGCGTCGTTTGGGGGCTCCCATTAGCTTACTCCTCCATTAAACGGGCGGTTCGCATCAGTCCAACGCCCGTTGACCTGGCTACTCTCTCCTCGTGGCTAAAAAGTGAAGAAATCAACGTGGATCTGGAGAGCAAACTTCTTCTCCGAGAAGCCGCTGTTATGGAGCCGGCCACCGCCCTCACCGCAAGCCAAAACTATCGCGGGGGGCGTGGTGGCGGCCGACAAGGGAGCCGCGGCGGCTACGGCAGAAACAGCGGAGGCCGCGGGCGCGGCGGTCGGCAGGGCAGTCGTCCGCCGTACGACGGTCAGCAGCACGGCAGCAACAACAGCCTGCACTCCTTCGGCAGCGGCGGGCAGTCATCTTCCAGCGGCGGTCAGGGCACTTACGAGCGGGATCGTCCAACTTGTCAAATCTGTCAGAAAACAGGACACACCGCTGTTCGTTGCTGGTTTCGGTATGAGGAGAGCCGAAATAGTGATAACCGTGCCAATTATGCATCTCAAGCCGGCCCTTCCTCTGAATGGCTGTTGGATACTGGGGCCAACATGCACGTTACTTCTGATCTATCCAAGCTTAACGCTCCAAATCCATATCATGGCTCCAATGGTATTACTGTTGGCAACGGTGAGTCCCTTAATATTTCTCACACTGGCACGGGTACCATTAAAACCCCCACCGCTATCTTTCACCTAGGTAACCTTACCCACGTCCCTTCTATTAAAACCAATCTCCTTTCAGTTCACCAATTCACAAAAGACAATAATTGCTTACTCTTGTTCACCTCTAATGATTTTCAGATCCTAGACAATACTACCAAGAGGGTGATTTTTCAGGGCCCCTGTGAGCATGGTCTGTACGTTCTTCCTGGCACAAGTTCGTCTGCCCACCTAGTTTCAGAAAGCGTTCCTCTGGCTCCGGTGGCTCTTTCGGCTGATGGCCACAGTCTGTTGTGGCACAGTCGTCTGGGTCACCCGTCTACTCAAATAATAAATTCTTGATGTCTCAATTAGGTTTTTCTTCCATTCATGTAAACAATTGTGAAACCTATTCAATTGTTAAATCTCATAAATTACCTTTTACTTTATATGAGAAGCGTACAACTGCACCTTTTCAACTTATTCATTCTGACCTATGGGGTCCTACTGCTGTTCCTTCATTTGCTGGTTTTCACTATTACATTTGTTTTGTGGATGATTTTACAAAATACACTTGGTTGTACCCACTAAAACACAAATCACAGGCATACACCACCTTTGTCACTTTTGAAAAAATGGTCAAAACACAATTCAATTCTCATGTTAAACTTTTTCGAAGTGATAATGGAAAGGAATATATAAATAACATCTTTTGCCAGTTTCTGCAATCCCTGGGAATTATACATCAAACCTCCTGTCCATACACTCCCGAACAGAATGGGGTGGCTGAGCGTAAGCATCTCCATCTCATTGAAATGGTGGTTTCTCTTCTACATCAATCTCATCTCCCTGTCTCCTTTTGGGTAGAAGCTCTAGCCACCGCAAACTACCTCATTAACAGAATGCCCAGTCACACCATCTCCAACAAATCACCCTATCAACTCCTTTACCAAGAACTTCCCAATTATACCAACCTCCGCGTCTTTGGGTGTCTTACCTACCCTTGGCTACGCCCTCATATTACTCACAAATTACAACCCCGATCCCGTCCTTGTATTTTTTTGGGCTATCATCCTACCTCCAAGGGTTATCGCTATCGTGACCCACAAACTCATAAAGTCTACATATCTCGTCATGTCAAATTTGTCGAAAATGAGTTTCACTACGAGTCTATTTCCTCCTCCACAAATACATCATTCATTGGCGTCCTTCCCTTTTTTCCAGCATACTCACAGGGTCCCTCACCACCTTCCCCCACACCTCCACCCACTACCCAACCACCCCTCATCACCCCTTCGACCGTCACCCACAATACACCCGCAACCACCACCCACACTCACAACCAACCCGAACCACTCCATACCCACAACATCTCCAGCCCGATCCGTTTTGGGTCCTTCCCGGCCACCCCGAATCACCACCGCCCGTGCCATCCCCAATACTCATCCCATATTAACCCGTGGCAAAGCCGGTATCTTTAAACCCAAAACCTTTCGGGCTACCATACTACCAAATACACCTCTTCCCGATAGTGAACCAACAACCTACTCTGTTGCCTCAAAAAATGCTTGTTGGCGTCATGCTATGGATGACGAGTTTAAGGCTTTGACTGATCAGAAAACTTGGGTTCTTGTACCTAAGCCCCATGGGCGGCACCCAGTGGGATGTAAATGGGTGTACAAAATTAAACACAATGCAGATGGCAGTATTTCCAGGTACATGGCTCGTTTGGTTGCTAAAGGCTACAATCAGGGGTATGGGCTTGATTACTCCGAGACATTCAGTCCTGTTATTCGGCAGGAAACCATTCGCCTGGTACTGTCACTCGTCGTGCGCAACAATTGGCTCATCAATCAGTTGGATGTTTCCAATGCTTTTCTTCATGGCATGCTTGATGAAACTATCTACATGACGCAACCACCGGGCTATGTTGATCCCCACTTCCCTCAACATGTTTGCAAACTCCAGAAGTTCTGTATGGGCTCAAGCAAACCCCCCATGTGCTTGGTACACACGTCTGAAAATATTCCTCCAGGGACTCGGCTTCACGTGTTGCGTACATGACACGAGTATGTTTACTCGACATTCAGCACACAGTACAGTCATTCTTCTTGTCTATGTAGATGATATCATTATTAGAGGCTCTACTGCAGCTCTCATTCAGGATGTCACTCGAGCTATGCATACTACCTTCAAAATGAAGGACCTTGGCCCGTTACAATATTTTCTGGGAATGCAGGTTTCTCAGACAGGCAGCGGCTTGTTTCTTCATCAGTCAAAATATGCTCGAGATCTGTTGCAGAAAGCTGGACTGGAAAAATGCACCAGTCAACCAACACCGATGGCAGTCTCTTCGTCTACGAATGGAGCCGACACCCCCTTTGCCGAAATCACCCACTTCCGCAGCCTCATTGGGGATCTACAGTATTTGGCCATTACCCGTCCTGACATCCAGTTTGTTGTCAACCGAGTTGCTCAGTACATGCATCAACCAAGTGAACATGATTACCATTGTCTAAAACGCATTCTCATGTACATCATTGGCACTCTTGGTCGTGGTTTACTCATTCGACCTGGGGACTTGGAGCTTCGGGGTTTCTCAGATTCAGATTGGGCGAATGATAAAAATGACAGAAAATCTACATCGGGGTTTCTCGGTTTTTTGGGGCCGAACCTGATCTCCTGGTGTACAAAAAAACCCAAGGTCTCTCGGTCCTCGACTGAAGCTGAATACCACTCCCTTGCTCTTCTTGATGCTGAGACCATGTGGGTCACATATATTCTTCGCGAATTCCGCGCCACTCACACTGTTCCTGCTCTCTATTGTGACAACAAATCAGCCATCTGTGTGGCCAAGAATTCCGTCCTACACACCAGAATGAAGCATGTTGATACCGATTGTCTCTTTGTTCACGATGAAGTTCAGGCCGGCACCATGACTGTGCAGTATGTACCCACTGAAGAACAACCGGCTGATATTCTCACCAAGCCTCTCCCAAGCCGACAACACGATTACCTCAGTTCCAAGCTTCCGTTCGCTTCCGCTCAGCTCAGCTTGGGGGGGGGGATAATAACAGATAGTATTAAATAAATAGTATTAAATAATATTAGTATTTACTGTGTACTAATCCTAGTCCTATTAGGATTAGTACTCCTTAATCCTAGTCCTATTAGGATTAGTACTACTTCCTATATCTCCTATATATATCTCCCATGTATTCCGTTATTAGGTTAACACTTCAATACAATCAATATTCCTTCAAATTCAAACATGTTGCAGTGTAAACTTCTACGAAAAATATGCCGACCTCCTTGCCTTACCAACTTATTGTCGCTTGATCCATTAAACTTAATTCATCAAACTAATTCATAAAGAACATACATATTCCAATTGATTCAGATCACAGAGAATGAACCAAGTAAAATTAGTTGTTCCACTGGATAGACTGCTGGGAAATTTATAGCGGTAGAGAAGGATGCAAAATATAGCGACACCATTGATGATTGGAAGGATAAAGATATGTTGCTAAGGAGTTGGATCTCAGACAGCTTGATCGAAGAAATCATGTAACTAATTGTGGCTTGCTCAACTACCAAGGAGACGTGAGAATACTTGGAAAGAGCTTATATTCAAGTAAATAATGTAATTAAGTTTTCTAGAGGTTTAGGTAAGACACCATATCCCACCCTTATTCAATTTATTAATCTTCTCACGAGTTTTGAGATAAGGAAAGAGGAAGAAAAAATGTCACAACAAAACTATAACATGGTTTTATCTGCCCAAAAAGGCAAGGGAAGAAACAATAACATCAACTCCAGAAAAATGGGTTTCAAGCTTGTTGGACAAGAATAGAGGTCCCACAATTGTCAATATAGATAAGGTTTCTGAAAAGTAAAAGTTCCCCGAAGTGAAAATAAGGAGGAAGAATATTGAGTCATGTAAAATATGTGGTAGGAATAATCAAATCGTTCTTAAGTGTTTTTACTGGTGGGATTACTCGTATAAATATGCCGATGAACTATCACAAGCAACTACTACACATCACATTCATATTGCAGCATTGAAAAAACTAAGTATTTTTTGGGTATTCATAGTTTTTTTTGCTAGATATTCGAAGCAATCTAGGAGTAACTGTTCCTCTACTCACTATCTTGAGGGGAAGTGTTGAAGAAGAAGGAAGCTGACGATTGGAACATGTCAAAGGAACAGGTCCAACGAAGCTGACTGATGTCGCACTAGAACTAGACTTCCTATGTTAATTAGAATTATATTATGACTAGGATTAGATTATGATTATGATTAGATTATGACTAGAATTATATTATAACTAGGATTAAATTATTTATAATTATATTATTATTATTATTATATTAGTAATAGGTATTGTAGTAGGACTCTAAGTATAGTTAATTTAGGATCTTACAATTCTCTCTTTATATAAGGAGCTTGTAACTCAAAAATTTTTGCATCAATACATCCTTCATTTCTTTATACTTACATGAGACTTCCACGGTTATTACGTATCGTTTCATAATGTATATGTATTGTATCATTTTGTATTGTTGTAATGAGTACAAATGTTTGAGTAGATTGTATTGTTTTCAGTCGTTACATAATGTCAAACATCAACAATTTGAATAATAACATTAAAAAAAGTAGGATACAAGGTGGATGTACTATACAAAGGCTGAACAAAAATTAAAATAGAATTGTTAAAAAAAACATTCAGATAGCGACACAATTCCACTAAAACAGTCGTTAAACCAAATAAAAATTTTGTCTTTACCTAGCAATAGATTGAAACAATCAATACAACAAAAATATATTAGAAAAGAAAAATTGTAATATTAGAAAGAAATAAAATAAGACAAAGGTTCTTAATTTAGAGAGTAAAATAGGTAGTTATATTTTAAATGAAATGAAAGGAAGAAAGATAAACAACATTATTGTTCTAAAATTGAGATAAATATTTAATTATTAAAGCCGAGCTAAAGAGGAAATATGATTTTCTCCGAAATAATATACTCCTTAAAGTTCATTATGTTTTCCAAATATGCTTCCACTTTGGTTTCAATTGATAGGGATGAAATTAGTCATTATGTAACAGTCGTGTTTGAAGAGCTTGAAAGAAGAATGTCATGTGACTATGCTTCATGATAACATGGATCTTTCTAGGTTGACGGTTCATGCACAACAAGTAGAGGAGAGTCATCTAAGGAAGAAGAATATAGAAGCTAACATGGCAAGCTCTTTTGAAAGTGGTTCTTCTAAGAGTAGGATTGACATTCAAGACAAGCCTAAGTTCAAGAAGAGGTATTCAAACCAAGTTCCTTGAAATTTCTCTGGGACTCGCAATTATAGTTTCTATGGTAATGGCAAAAGTGGACATATGGTGAAAGATTGTCCTTGTGTGAAAATTCAAGGAAAGGGGACTAGCCAAGTTCAATCAAGCAGTCGTAGATTTGAAGCTCCAAAAAGGAACCACTTTTATGCACTCAAGGCTAGGGGTGAACAAGAGAGCTCTCCCAATGTAGTTACCGGTATGTTACAAGTCTTCTCTATTAATGTTTATGCTTTACTTGATCTTGGTGCTACCCATTATTTTGTTAAAACTTTGGTAGCTAGGAAATTTGATATACTTCCCAATGTTTTGATTGAAACATTTTCGGTTTGTACCCCAACGATGACACGGTTATTGCAAAGAGAGTCTATAGGAAATGTCCTGTAATGATGCATAATAGAGTTACTCTTGTTGATTTGGTAGAAATTGACATATTTAGTTTTGATAACATTTTGGGTATAAATTGACTTCATGTTTTTTTTTCTTCCATAGATTGTAGAACGAGGGTAGTGAAGTTTTGATTTCCAAATGAACCTATTTTAGAGTGAACGAGGGGAAATTCTATGCCAAAAGGTAAAATCATTTCTTGCTTGAAGGTTTGTAAGATGATAGTCAAGGGTTGTCTATACTGTGTGGTGAGGGTTAAAGATCTAGAATGTGAAACTCCTCCTATTGAGTATGTCCCCGTAGTGAGGAAGTTTCCGGAGGTTTTTCTTGATGACCTTTCTAGTGTTCCTCCCGAACGGGAAATTGACTTTGGCATTGAATTATTACCGGATACAAACTCCATTTCAATTCCTCCATATCGGATGGCTCTGGCCGAATTGAAAGAGTTGAAGGCCCAACTCAAAGATTTACTAGACAAGGGTTTTATTCAACCTAGTATTTCTTCATGGGGATCTCCGGTCTTATTTGTAAAGAAGAAGGATGGGTCCTTTTGGATGTGCATTGATTATCGTCAACTCAATAAGTCACCATAAAGAACAAGTATCATCTTCTTCGGATTGATGATTTATTTTATCAACTCCAAGTGCTAGATACTTCTCCAAGATTGAATTAAGGTCAAAATATCACCAACTTAGGGTGAGAGGAGAAGATGTTCCCGAAACAGCTTTCCAAATTATATATGGTCACTATGAATTTCTCGTGATGTCTTTTGGGTTAACAAAATGCCCCAGCGGCATTTATGGACCTAATGAACAAAGTTTTCCAAGATTACCTCGACTCGTTTGTGATTGTGTTCATTGATGATATTTTGATATACTCCAAGAACGAAAACGAGCATGAGAGTCATTTGAGGTTGACCTTGAAAATCCTTAAATAACACCAACTTTGTGCAAAATTTAGCAAGTGTTAATTTTGGTTGAGTTCAATTGCTTTTCTTGGTCATATTATCTCTCATGAAAAAGGTTTTCAAGAGTTGAAAGATAAGCTTACCTCCACTACGATGTTGACATTACCGGAGGGTAGTGAAGGCTTTCTGGTGTATTGTGACGCTTCTAGAATGGGATTGGGATGTGTCCTAATGCATCATGGAAAGGTAATAGTCTATGCCTCTAGGCAACTCAAAGTTCATGAGAATAATTATCCAAATTATGACCTTGAGTTAGCGGTCGTAGTCTTAACCTTGAAAATATGAAAACATTACTTGTATGGGGTTCATGTTGATGTGTTTACTGACCACAAGAGTCTTCAATATGTGTTTACACAAAAGGAGTTGAATCTCCGACAGAGAAGATGATTAAAACTTTTGAAAGATTACGACATGAGAGTCCGTTACCACCCCAACAAGGCCAAAGTGGTTGCGGATGCTTTGAGTCGTATGACTATGGGTATTGTGTCTCATATGGAAGAAGAGAAGGAAGAACTAGTGAAAGATGTTCATAGGTTGGCTAGTTTGGGTGTGCGGTTAGAAGATTCTCCTAATTGTGGCTTCATGGTCCATCACAACTCCGAGTCATCATTCGTGGTTGAGGTGAAATCTAAGCAACATCTTGATCCTCTATTGATGGAGTTGAAGGAGTCGTATTTGGTAAGCTAATGATTCATTCTCCCAAGGGGGGAAGGTATTCTTAGGTACCAAGGGAGATTATGTGTACCGGATGTCAAGGATTTGAGGAATCGAATTCTAATAAAGCCCATGGTTCCCGTTATTCTATTAATCTGGGTGCCACCGAAATGTATGACCTTCGGGATCTCTATTGGTGGGATGGTTTAAAAAGGGACATAGCGGAGTTCCATGCTAAGTGTCCAAATTGCCAACAAGTTAAAGCCGAGCATCTAAAATCGGGTGATTTAAACCAAATCATAGATGTTCCTACTTGGAAGTGGGAAGACATAAATATGGACTTTGTTGTTGGGTTTCCTCAAACTCGAAAGTAAAATGATTCAATATGGGTTATTGTGGATAGATTCACCAAATCTGCCCACTTTATACCCGTTAAGCCTACTTATACGGCCAAAGAGTATGCAAGAATCTACATTGATGAGATATTGAGTCATCATGAGATTACTTTTTCCATCATTTCGGATAGAGATGCCCAATTCATTTCCCATTTTTGGAAAGCTTTTCAAAAGGATTTAGGTACTCAAGTGAAACTTACCATAGCTATTCATCCCCAGACAGATGGTCAAGTGGAACGTACCATACAGACCCTAGAATATATGTTAAGAGCTTGTATTATTGATTTTAAGGGATGTCGGGATGATCACCTCCCATTGATTGAGTTCTCCTACAACAATAGTTACTGTTCGATCATCTCTACGGAACCTTTTGAAGCTCTTTATGGTAGGAGGTGTAGGTCTCCGATTGGATGGTTTCAGGTGGTGATTCTTCATTCCTTGTTCCCAAGATTATTTATGAAGCTATAGAGAAAGTTGGGTTCATAAAGAGATTGATTGAAGACAGCCTATAGTCGGCAAAATTCTTATGTCAACAATAGGAGAAGAGATTTTGAGATTTAAATAGGTGATCACGTCTATTTGAAGATTTCACCTATGAAAGGGGTGATGAGATTCAGTAAAAAGGGGAAGTTAAGTCCCCGTTATGTTTGTCCTTATGAGGGTTTACAACGGGTCAGAAAAGTTGCCTATGAACTGAAACAGCCTAGTGAACTAGCTTCTGTTCAGCCAGTGTTTCATGTTTCGATGATCAAGAAATGCATAGGCAACCCGGTCTCTATCCTTCCTATTGAAGGTTTAGGGGTGGATGAGAAACTCTCCTATAAAGAGGTTCTGTTTGAGATCCTAGATCACCAAGTCAAGTGAGGAACAAAGAGGTTGCCTCCGTAAAAGTCCTATGGAGAAACCATCTTGTTGAGGGTGCAACATGGGAAGCCGAGGCTGACATGAAGTCCCGCTACCCTAATCTTTTAACTCCTCAAGGTTAGATATTCATCTCAATAAAGAAAATAATGAATAATATGAAATTGACTTGTTTTCTAAACAGATGCATGTTTTGGTAAAAGTTGTACCAAATTCAATTTCAAGAAAATGCCTTCATGCTCTATTTTTGCACTTATATGAACTATGTATGCATGTTATCTTCTTGATATTTTGTTGTTTTGTTATTGTATTGAGAGGAATGATAGCATGATAACTCTTTGATGTATGTTGAGCTCATATTGATGTTCAGAAGGTAGTTCCTCATTATGTGTTATGAAATGTTGAGCTCTTATATGTTGTGCATCACGAATTGAGTTGCTATGTGTAATGTTGTGGTATGTGTTGAAAGGAGTTGTGAAGTACTCCTGTGGGCTGTGACTTACTATGATTGTATGTTGTTGGTTCGGCTGCTAGTAATGAGTCTATCCTTACACTCAACCACCATTGAAGAGCATTGGAATTTTGGAGAAGAAGGTCAAGTTCTCAACTTTTCTTCTCAAAAATTCGTGAAATGAATCTTCAGTAAGGTATGGATTCTTGACTCTTGGTATTCCTTTCCCTAAGAGGTTCTTTCAAAGTGATCTCTAAACAATTCAATTTCTAGGGTTTTTACTCTACCAATGGGTTTTCTTCCAAACTCTAAGTTTATGAGTAATTATGATAGATTATGATTTTCTATGACTAATTAAGTATGTATTGTTGAATAATTGATATGGAATTGTTGGATTTCGTAAGCATGTTCTTTCCTTAAATAATGGACTTTATTATGTTGTAGCATTCATTTAATGTCATGTAATGTTGAGATTGAAACTATTGCTTGATTGAACTCACAAATGAACCCCTTTCCCTTAACCCTAGCTATAAATATGTCTTGTATATGACTATAATGGTTGGAATTGGTTATGATTGTGTATTTCACTATATTTTTGGATAATTATGGTGAATTGAGAGTAAGTTCTTGATGAAGATTCTTGAAGCAATAGGTTAGTCTTCTTGAGTTATGATTACTCCATTATGTTGATGTTGGACCATAATTGATATTGTTATGAAATTGAGGTATGCATATATGATGGTCTATGTATATGTTGAATGTGAGATCATGGTAAAGGTATGATAATGGAAGGTTGATGATGTTTCTCTTGTATGCCTTTCACAATATGACTATGATATGTTAATCTGACTAATGAAGGGTTGTGATGAACGGAAATTCTCATCCAAAACCTAAAGAGATAATGATCATTTTTATACACGGAGTTATTCTCCTATGGCCTATGATAAGATTGATGATAAATGACAACTTAAAGGTTATTCAAAATGGGACTTTAGCTTAGCACCGAGTGAACTAGATATGAGACGCGTCCCTTCCCAAGTTGGAAGGTAGGTTCACAATGAATCTCATGAGATAGAGGATGCCATGCAACACAAAATTATTGGTCTCTAATATATATCCTATATTTTGGCTATACAAAGGAGATTGTACACAAAAGACAGTCTAGACAAATGGGGGATAAACACTGATTCAATTTGTTCATTGTGCAAAGCAGAACCTAAAAGACACCATTATCTATTTTTTGCATGCAATATGACAAATATGATATGGCAAAGAATAATTAAATGGTTGTCCATTACCAGAGGCAGTGCGGGGTTGAATGAAGTGTTAGAATGGGCTACAATGCATGCTAATAGGAAATCAATACAAGATGACATATATATAATGACAGTAGCTACAGGAATCAGAGAATTTTTCAGCAAAGGGAGAGGAGCATAGAGGAAATTATAAAAAAATCATTTAGGAAATTCATATTATAAGTAGCATGAATCCTAGTCTGGCTAGTGTAATGCATAAACTAAACTTTTATCCTTAGTAGAAATTCTAGTATAGAACCTGAACAAGGTGTTGGGCTTTGAGACTGGGGAGTATGTCCATGTCCTAAGCTTCAAGTTTGTACATATCTTAAAATCTGGTAATACAATCACAGTAACCAAAAAAAAAATATCTCTAAGTTGCTTAACTATGTTTCCACCATAAGAATACTAGCTAGTGGATCCACCTAGAATGTTATGTTCATGTTTTTGGTTCTACCTTGGCAAGTAGATCACCTTTTTCGGTGTAGGGTTTCATGACACCGGATTTCATGTTTAGCTCACATGGTCTAATGTCGGTTAAGGAGATGGTTTCCTCAAGTAAAATGAAAGACTAAAGTAAATGGATATTGACTAGGGTGACTTAATAAGTCTACTTAGTAGAGGTAGGTGTATGGGACTCTACCTAGACATTTCATAAATTGACTCTAAGGAAAGTCCTGGGAGATTATTTTTATGATATATGATGTTGCTCTTATATGATGTTTCTCTTATATGATGTTGGTTATGTTAATGAAAATGTGTTGGTCTATATTGCTAATGTGATGATGAATACTTATGACATAAGTTGTATGAAGCAAAATATTACTCGTGGTCTCCTATCTTGTTTACTTGTTTATGTGGGGTTATGGGGCTTCACATGAGCATTGCACTAGTAGGCTTGGGATGAGATTACGGGTAAGTGTTGTATGTTATGTTGATATGAACTATTGAACAGGAAATGCTTATATGACTTTATGATGATGTGTCTTTGCTTATGATCATGCTTTATGTTGTTGTGATCATTATCTTGTATATGCTCTATTGTATGTGCATTAAAGTCTTTCAAGTGACTTATCATGCTTTCTAAATAAATGACCCTTTTCATGCATGTCTTGAATGTTTTATGTGCATATACCCATACTTAGTACAAGTAGCGTACTAACCCATATCCTTTATATATCTACAAAATGTAGCGTCTGGCCATTGAAGTTTAAGAAGGTCGGTTGAAGAAGCTTGGAATTCTTTCTTCAAGTGTTGGTATGTCCTCATGTTTGGGGATGCTATCTTTTCATTATTCAATCTATGAAGATTGTAGTAGATTCTAGAGATACACTTTATTTTCTTTTTTGTTGAACTCCATTTTAGTAAGGCCTGTATGGAATATTGACATTGTATTGGCTAATTCCAAGATTCGTACTCTTTAGATTGTTTTCATGTGAGACAGTTTTATTAGATTATCGTATGTATGTCAATCATGTTGCTAAGAGAGAATCCTAAGTAAGGATCTAAGTGAGAAGTCTAAGTATAATTCACTTAGTATATGCCAAAGTTTTTGATTTTCCACATTTTTTAACATATGATATGTTATGATGAACGCTAAGGGCTTGTCTAAGTCCTCATCGAGGACACTGACGCCGGTTACATCTGGGGGTGCTCTCAGGATATGACACCATATGTGCCACTTCAACGCTTTTTGCACAGACTCTTGTAGACTCATGGATTAACTCATCAATTATATGATGCCAACTCTTAAACCTATTTACCCGTAATTTTTATTCAAAATATTAGATAAATTAAATCGTGGGTAAATACAAATTAAATTGATTATACTTGCACTTTTTTCTTTCATCTTCCTTCTTTCATAAGATTCTGCCTTTCTTATCTGATGAAAACCCTAGGTAAGTGTCTCTTTCCTTCACGTGGATTTCTTTGTTTTTCATTTCTTTCGTTGTTAGTAATAACCATTGTTGTATTTTGTGTTGCCATTTTCAGGTTTAAGGTTGTATTGACGAGGTATCAAGTTGTGCGATGTTGGAGAAATTGAATAAGGTATATTTTGTTTTCTACCTTTGTTTTCTTGAAGAATGTGTATTTTTTTATGATTCCACATTATTTTCATTTTCAATCAAGGTTTTGGCCTAACTAGTGCTGATAAAGTAAGGGACTTTTTGGGTATTTCCTTTTGTTGGGGGTCTCCTATATATTGAGATATGGACAACTATATTTTAACCTGTTTTCATCATGGGGGGTGTTGTTTCTAACCCTAAACCCACTTACCAACCAGAAGTAGATGTATATGGTGTCGTTATAGATATAGATCATGTTCATCTTGTCGAGTTTATTTCCTACACCAAATACCTTGGGTATACAAATGTGAATGGATTTTACTGTGAAGATGGTGATGAATTAGTCCAAGTTACTTCTAATACTCAATTGTCAAAACTTACCAAGTGTTGAGTTTCACGTGTATGTGGTCCATGAAGTTGATGAATTGGAAGAATTGCCTGCTCCATCTGCTCTTTTACCATGGTCTAACCCCGTTAAAAAATTTGTGGGTATAAATACTAAGAAAACTGTGGAGAATGAATCAAATTTAAATGGAAGTGATATAAATTAGAATAGAGTTGAATTGGATCTGCCTAGTAGTTACTCAAATGTAGATGACATTCTTTATAAAGATGCTTCAGATGTTAATCAAGAATTGAGTTCCTTAGGGCTGAAAGGAAAAACAAAAGAAATCCTAATCTTAGGAAGAAATAGTAACTGAAGAAGTACCAATAGGTGAGACTGGTGTGGACACAGGCTTTGAAGATATTGGAATAAATAAGAAGGATAGATATGTTGACAGATTGGGAATAGATGAGAAGTATATTGATAGCTCAAAGTGTGGTAGTGATGATAGCAGTGATATGCTAGATGCAGAAGATGTTGGAGGTGTTGATCTACCAGGCATAAGAAAGAGCAAAAAGGTCAGGTATGATGATGAATGTAGTGTTGCTATTTTTGAACTTGGAGTGATTTTTGAGAATGCTAAGGAATTTAGAAATGTTTTTGCTAAACATGATGTTGAAAAAAAATATCAGATTAAGTCAAGGCTTATTGTGTGAGAGCTAATTTACAAAAAATAATATCAGATTAAGTTAAAGCTTAATAAAGCTCATAGAGTGAGAGCTAAATGTAAATTTCAAGAAAAATGCAAATGGTTGTGCTTTGCTGTTATTGGTAGGATTCCGGTAACTTTATGATTAAGAATTACCATCCTATTACACAAGTGTTTACCATCTAATAAGAACAAAATGTATACAACTAAGTTCCTAGCAAGTAGATTTAAGGATAAAATAACTAAACAACTATCTTTGAGGATTTTGAGAAATACAAGAATTGTGCAGGGAGGAGTTAGGACTGCATATGGGTAGAACAATTTGTTACAAGAAAAGATGATGATTCTTAGAGAAAACATGGGCGACTAGAATATGAAATTTGCAAGGTTATGTGATTATGCTGAAGTTATAAAACAAACAAATCCTGTTAGTTCTTTTTGGGTAAGAATGGATAGAGAAATTGTACCTGGAAAGAATTTGTTTGTGTACTTCTATGTATGCTTGGATGCATTGAATAATGGGTGGAAGGAAGGATGTAGAAGAATAATAGGATTTGATGGATTTTTCTTAAAGGGTGCTTGTAAGGGTGAACTTATTTTAGCAATTGGAAGGAATGGAAACAATCATATGTTTTTTATAGCCTGGGAAGTCGTGGACAAAGAGACTTAACATAGCTGGAGTTTCTTTATCAACTACTTGAAAGAGGACCTGTAGTTGGGTACTGGATAGGGTCATATTGTAATGTCTAATATGCAGCAGGTAACTAATTGTCTATTACTTTAATTATTGTAGATATGTAAACTGTGTTTTCTTGCTTGAATTTTGTTGAATTCTATTTTATCATAGGGTCTTCAAGGAGTTGTTGTTGAACGGCTACCAAATGTTGTAGTTAGAATGTGCACTAGACACATCTGGTCTAATTGGAGTAAAACATGGAAGGGAGAGGAAAGGAGAAAATAATTTTGGAGATCTTCCAAGAAAACTTTTGAAGTGAAGTACAATGAGGAGCTTTACAAAATGAGCAAACTTGGTAATGAAAGCATTAATGAAGATTTATTGCATTATACAAGAGTATCATCGGTTAGAGCATTTATTTAAGAACATTCCAAATATGATGCAGTTGAAAATAACATGTGTGAAACCTTTAACCATGGATCTTATCATGTAGACACAAATCTATAATAACCATGTTGGAAGAAATAAGGAGAAAATCAATGACTAGAACGTGGATATGATTAAGTTTGCTGACACCTGGATATTTGATATTGCACCTATGGTTAAACTTATGTTGGAGAAGAATAAAGAAAAATCTAGGGCATGCATTGTGCTCTGGAATGCTGATGTTGGGTTTGAGATTATAGAAGGGCAGTATAGGCATATAGTCAACTTGACTAATAGAGTTTGTAGGTGTAGAACTTATCATTTGAGAGGCATTCCATGCCAACATGTTATTTCAGCTTTGTACCATATAGAACAGGAACATGAACCACTTGTGGAGCATTGATATAAGAAGGATACCTTCTTAAAAGCTTATAGTCATTTCATTCAACCAATTCCAAATATGAAGATGTGGTCTGAAACTAACAATCCAAGGATTGAGCCTCCTTAAACTAAATAAATGTTTGGTATACCTCCAAGAAATGGAAGAAAAAGTAAAGATGAATCAAGAAAGAAGTATGGAAAAATGTCCAAACAAGGGGTGAAATTTTTTTGTTTCAAGTGTAAACAACCAGGACACAACAAGAAATATTGCAATGTAAAATAATTTATTATTTGTTTGTGTTTTTTTTAAATTCTTGTTGAATTGTTATGAACAAAATTTATGTTGATATTTAGATTGTGTCCATACTTCACAACCAACTAGCCACAATTCACAATTTACTGCTGGTCAAAGTTCACAAGGAGCCATCCTGAACTGACAAGCTCCTACCAACCTGAACCAACAAGATTCAACCAACCTGCACAACATCAAGCAATAATGTTTCTTCAACAACAGTTTGTGATGATACCAGTAGAGTTAAAAGGACAAGGGAAACGACAAAAATAAGCCAACCACCACCAGTTGCGGATATAAGTATTCACATTACAAGAGGAATAATCAGACAACTACCTCCAAGGACAAGATAAATTGCTGGACAAAAAAGAGGAAAAGTTGCAACTAAAGAAGATTCTGCAAGAGGAGGACCAAAGAGGCAAACTAAAGGTGGAGCAAGTAATGTTGGATTTGGTATCTACACAAGTGCAAGTGAAACCCAAATACTAAACGTAAGTTTGTCACTAATTGTCTCTTAAATGAATGAAAGTTTATATATATTAAGTTTGATTGTTTTATTCAAAAAATAGTTTGGGACTTCAAGTCAAAGGATTCTACCAACAGGTTCAAGATATAAGGATGCAAACTTAACGGGTATAGACACTAGCTTTAAGCCTAGAAGCTTGAGATGGAAAAATAAGGATATTGTCACCACTTTCCAATTGCAGCAAATGGCAAACAAAAAGAAGAAGTAAAACCAACTTAGAATAGGTTAATTTTGGGCCCTTATTATGTTGTTATATGTTTTTGGAGTATGCTAGCTTTGTTTTGGTATTAGTAAAAACTTTTGTGAAGGTTATATGTAGCTTTTGTTTATGCTAGCTTTATTTTGGAACGTTATTTTGATACACTTTTATGAAGGTTGTAGCCTTGAATGGTATGTAGGATAATGCTAACTTTGAGCTCATTAGACGTATTGTGTAATTTGGGTGTTACATTGTGATGAATATGATCAATTGTGTAATTTGGTTATTTATTTTTAGTGTTAGATTGTGAGAACGAATTTGAGATTTGTATATAGTCAAAAATCAATTTTACAGCAACAACAACATCAAAAATACTACTAGAACATTGAATCCAAAATGCATAATTACATCAAAAATTTACAGCAACAACAGCATCAAAATACTACTAGATCGAACAACAAATATAATATCAAAATACTACTAGAGCAAACACCTCAAGAACACTAACAATTAATCTTCAATTTTCATAATCCAAACATTAGCAACCCAGTAGCAACGCCACCAACAATAAATATATTTCTTGCTCGCTTTAATTTTTTCATCAAAAGCATTGACTTTCTTCAACAATCCCAACATTACCCTTTTTGCTTGTGGAGGGTGTCGATCTTCATATCAAAGAAAATAGTCACAACCACTCATTTTCTATTAAAAAAAAATAAAATAGGCACAAACAATTAATCATCTAATTGACTTTAAAAAGGTAACGGAAACAAGAATTTTACTTTGAAATTCTACTAGTAAAAAATCTACGCCCTGCATTTAATTGGGTCCATGAAGTCATTAATAGTGCTTCATTACAACACCTACAATGTCGAGCTTCATACACAGATGCGATGGAAGAATTAAAGAAGCTCGACATGAAAGTATTAATGGGCCAAGAATTAAAGAAAGTCTGAAGAGGAGAGAAATTGAAAAAGAAGGTAGAAATTGGAAAAGATTAGAGAAATTGGAGTACAATTGGAGTAAAATCAATATAAATAGATGATGTGGAGTAATATTACCATTGGCGACGCCACATCAAACGAAATGTTGATGTTACATGCTTTGAATCAGTGAAAATTATGTGAGACTCTAGTTGTGCAAAAAGTGTTAAAGTGACACATACAGAAAACAAAACTTCTTTAGTTAAGGTATATAAGTGAAATATCGTGTCAAGTTTAGGGGGACACCGATGAGTTAGCCCTTTAAAAATTAAGTTGGGTGGGGCTTTTAAATTTTGAAAAAAATTATTAAATGTCGGGTTCATAGGATTAAGACATGTGTACTATCGTTATTATAAAGGGTATATACGTTCTAAAAGTTGAACAGTAAGGGTACTAATGTACTAAAAATATAACGAAGGATATATACTTACCATTTTCGATAGTTCAGGGGTATATATATTCTTTTTTTCATAAAAATTTAATCTCAGTTTGAAAATTAGGGCCTGAGTCGAGTATGATTTGATCCCGATTCGAAAATCGGGGTCGAAATTCTGACTTGAAAGTTAAATCCTTGGTCTCGAATCGAGTGTTGAAGTAGAATTGAATTGATAGATCGTGTTAAGTTCGAATGTCGAATCAGGTTCTGAATTAAATATCCCACCCAACTGATTGTCGTGTCTCGGGTCGAAGTCAGGATCATATCTCGAAGGTCGGATTTCAGACATGTAGTCAGGGGTGTCTCATAGTTCGCTTGTCGGGATCGAGTAATAGATCAATTATCGAGGTTAGTTTCGGGTCAAAAATATTTTTTTTAACTCTCTAAAAAAAAGATATTCTCTTTATAATGTTTTTCATTCACAAACCAAACACTAAAAAATAATTTGCAAAAAATATTTTCTACTCACCAATCAAATATGAGAAAATAAGTTAAAATCAATTCATTTTCCATAAAAAAACATTTTCCTACCCGCCAAACACACCCTAATTCATACTGATTTTCATAATCTCCTAAAAGAAAAAATGATTTAATAAAAAAAGAAAGAAGAAAGGAAGTGAATATAGAAATATGAAATAGATATAAATGAGCAGGAAAAACCCTTGTAAAAGAGTTTTGCTCAAAAATCAAAATCCTATCCCCTCTGCTCCTTCACCAAAAATGGAGTCCCTCCTTCTTACCTCTTCACCTGATATCGGGAAGTTGCTCAGCTCCTCTTCCTCCTCTTTTTGTAAATGTTATCCTTCAGTTTCAGCAAGTGGGCATTCTTCTTTCTTCCTATATTTTCCCCACAAGAACAACCGAATTCCCTCTGCTATTGTTTCAGCATCAAACAAGAAGAAGAAGAAATCTGACTCCCACAGCTTTATTCCTAAACCTGATGAAGCCACTGGTCCTTTTCCCGAAGCTGTGCTCCTTAGAGAGGTACTTTTTGCTTACACCCATTTTGTAATTTTTGTTTGTTTATCCCCAATTCTGAACAATCTCTGAGGCTCTTCATTCTTAAGTCCAATTTTCTTTTGATTTTTTGTGTGAGTTCTGATTTCATTTGAACACTTTTTACTTTGACAAGTTGATGTTTAAATTCTGCAGAGGAAGGTCCAAGAAGATGGTAGACTTGTACCTGAGTTTGCAGATGCTGAAGAGGGTAAGACATTATTTGCGCAATACTGTCTTACTTTCGGTGGATTTTTTAGAGGCTGAGGTCACTAAACGTTTTGAGTCTAATTTGCAGAGGAACTGTTTGAGGCTCTAAATCTGCAGTTGGAAAGTGATCTGAATGTGGAACAGAGTAAGTACGGATCATTTTATGAGCTTCATATCTTGAATAGAGAAACCCTAAACTTTATACATGGTAGCTGGATATGTTGTCTTCTTTGTTTTGTGCAACTTTTTCTAAAATGGATGGTGGGATCAAAGGGTTCATATAGGCGATAACAAATAGTTGTAATAATGTTATGTTGTTATGGTTACACTTACATTAGGTTTTGGTAGAGATAAGTGTGTGATTTGGAGAACCTTCTAGTTTCAAAGACCAGTATCTGTATGAAACGTGCCCAAACATAGAGGACTGATATTACTAATCCCAAGTACTTGAGCACTCAAGGTTGTGGCTCAATGGTCAATGAAGAGGTTGAGAGTCATGAGGTCTACTTGGTATATAGTGGTGAGAGGTGGCAGTTATCCCGTGGAATTAGTCGAGGCGTGCGAAAGCTGGCGTGTACCGCACGATCAAAAAAAAAAAGTAGTTGATTAGTTGATTTAAATAATTATGTTGGAATTCTCATAAATTGCCTAGTGGATAAAAAATGTGTTGTGAATTAGTATTTCGGATTTTGTGCAACATGTCATCTGTACAATAACATCTGTGTGGCTTAGCAGTAAGCCAAAGGAAAGGTTTAGATTGTGTTTTATTGAACTAAGGAAAATTTTGTCTCTATTCGTGAGCTAAGATTGTTTTTGACTAAAGTAGCATGCCTTGTCTCATTAGTTCTTGCTAATATTGCTTATACAGGATGATTTACTCACTGAATGGAATTGAAAGTGCAGGAAGAATAGTATTGTTATGGATCTTGTTGTTTTCGTTTCGATTAATAGTTTATACTATTTATTGGCTTCCTTCTGTGTACAGTGCGACACTATGAAGTGGTGTATCTGATTCATGAGGATCGTGAAGATGAGGTTGAGAGTGTGAATGCTAAAGTTCAAGGTTAGCTTTCCATTTTCATATATCAAACATCTATTTGTTCTATTGAGGTCCGTTTTCTTTTGCTGTGTGCTGTCAAATGAGTTTACCAAGTCTTTTTTAAGCTCCCCACTTGTGGGATTACACTGGGTTTATTGTTGTATGACACCTCATGCCCTTTTCGGAAGAGCTGAGAATGGTGGAAATGATGTCAGAATCTAGTATCTCAGAAGTGGTTCCAATCTGCTGGATGATGTAGCCTATGTTGCTCGGACTCTCCAAAAATTTTGCCCCACCTGTGTCGGGTTCTTCAAAATGCACTACTTCCGGAGTATCCAACACGCACCTGTCTAGATATTTGAAGAGTCCGAGCAAGATAGGATGTAGCAACCACAGTTCTGCTCCCTTGTTTCGCATTAATCCTCCAAATGGAGGCGATTTTGTTTCCCAATCACCAGCACTTTCTCACTGTGATTTACATTTCTATTTCTATATGGTGGCTAAATAACCGTGAAATTTGTGAATTTTTATTTGTAAATGCAGAATTTTTGAAAGAGAAGAAAGGGAGGTTGTGGAGATTCAGTGATTGGGGTATGCGTAGACTGGCATATAAGATTCAGAAAGCATCACGAGCTCATTACATTTTGATGAATTTTGAGTTGGAAGCCAAATGGATTGATGATTTCAAGAGCATGCTTGACAAAGATGAGAGAGTCATTCGACATCTTGTGATGAAGCGGGACAAGGCAGAAACAGAGGATTGTCCTCCACCTCCAGAGTTCCATACCACGGGTGCTGGTACAGATGATGAAAATGAAGAGGATATGGATGATTATGATGAAGACGATTTCGAGGGTGAGGATGACATAGATATGGAAATGAATGATGATGATGATACAGATGGTGTTATTCTTGTGGATGCTGACGACGATGTAGATGATAGGAACAGTAGAAACCGTCGACAAATTGATACACACAAGACGGGGAAAAGGAAAGTGAGTGTGTGAAAACTAATTGAATTTATTTTGTTCACTATCTTAGAATTTTGATTACTTATAAGTTCACTATTAGATCATCTATCAACCACGAGATAAAAGCTGGAATCGTGTAGCCCAAATATTTCTTTGTACAGGTGTCCTGTATGTACTAACAACGTAAAAGACCGTATCGAAGCAATGATATCTGGAAATGTATCGATAAGCAATAATATCTGGAAATGTATCGATAGAAATAAGAAGTGCACCTGGACTATAGAGCTCCTCACCCACTAAAAAGAGAAGAGGCCGGGGAGGATCGATACACTTCGTTGTCCATCCCATGGACAACTCCTTCCTCTTAGGGCTGTCGGGGAGTCCGAGGCGGCTCCAACCAAAAGTAGGAAACTGAGCGAAGTAAAGTAATCAAAGAGGAAGTCAGTGCTAGTAGTAAGGACTTGTCACGATCCATTGGGGCACATAGAATCTATGTCCTAGGTGTGGACGAAGACCGAGACTTCTCTAAGATCCGATTCGATGGTATATCCCTCTTCTATTGTTCTTAGACGGATCTCTCACTCTTGACGAAGAAAAAGACTTCAGCAAAGTTGAAAATAGCTGGTCACTAACAGAACAATGCCAGAAGAAGAAAACAATCCATGCGTAAAGGTGAAACACAAACCAGGTAAAAAGCTTGTAACAGAAATAAAGGAAAAAAAACTTACTACACCTGTTCTCTTTAGGCAATCAAGAACAGAATTTCTGGTTACATTCCCATGATAGAACAGGAAAAAGGGCCAAAAGATTAAAAAAAAAAAAAGTGTTTCCCAATAAGCCAACACCTATGATGAATTTTTCTATCGCTGACTTGTTTTGTTCTCCTAGCAAAACCCACCTTTGTTTACAGCAAATTACCCTTTCTCACTCTATGCATAATGCCTCTTGCAAATATTCATGCCAAAAAGATCAGTGTTCTACAAAAATATGGCTGCCATTTCATGTGTCTGTTCCCGGTTCTGACCTGTGTCAATCCTTGGACACCTCAAAAAGATACCCTTGACAAGGGTTTCTCATGAAACTTCTTCCAAACTATAGAGACAGGAAATAAACAATTTTACAATCAGTGCCAAAATAATAAAATGCAGTAAAAGAAATGCAGTCAGGCTCCATCTAACAATCTTCAGAATAAAAACAGTGGCGATCTATTACTAGAAAGGTTTTAGTTCAATTCAACAAAAGACTGATAGCAATAAGCAAGTAAGAAGAACAAGAAAATAACTGACACTAGAAACACAGCCTTTTTAGCAACGGGGTTAGGACTTAGGAGTCAGAGGGATCTATTACTAAAAGGTACCTGCAGAGCATCATGACCTATAAATCTTACTGCTGCTACTAGAGCTGTCTAATTTTTCAGAATAGACACTATTTAATATACCTATTCTGCCTTTTGGTTGTACTCACAAGCTTAAGCTTATAATATCCTAGCAAAAATTACCAATTCAATACCTGCAATATCTTTTCATGGTTCTCCAAAATCCTCAAATCAACAGCAAATGAAATTAGGATTCACCTGCAAAATCTATTTAATAGAAAAAGTCAAACTAACTGATACTCTGGGGGTCAACAAGGTGTGAACACCACTAGTAAATGAACATACAAAAATATTATGATTAGAGGATGTTAAACAACTCTTTTTGAGGGATTCTTACTAGCCATATATGCCTAAACAAGTTGTTAATGCAACTTCTTCGATTCAGGTCTGGTGAAGGACCCCTCCATCGTAAAATTTCTTTCACTGCAACTACTGCCGTTTATATCCATAGTGAAGGTTTTTACGCATATTCATCATTCCAGTCTGATGAAGCAAGTTCACACCTTCAGTCTGCTGCCAATATACTATCTAGATATTCTAGTGCACTTCCATAGCCAATCTTGCTAAACAAATGACGGACCAGAACATTCCATGTCGATATCTTGGGTGGAATGCCATCATTTATCATCTTCTGGAGGCAACAGATTGCAGCTTCCAGACCAACCCAACTGCTAAGTCCATCTATCAGACAGGTATAGGATATGAAACCTGGACGCAAGCCGACTTGACCCATAGCATTCAGAAGTTGTTTTGCAGATTCAACCTTACCACCCTTACAGTACGCATTCATAAGTATGTTGAACGTGAGAACATCAGGTCTAATTCCCCTAACCAGCATTTTTGCCACAAGTTTTACGGCTTCCTCAAGCATCCCCGTATGGCAGAGACCAGATGCTATAGTGTTGTACGTGACTAAATTAAATTCGATATTTTTTTCCTCCATTTCCCTAACAAGCTGAAGTGCTACCGTCAGGTTGTTACATTTGAACAACCCATCCAACAACTCATTATATGTGGTAGTATTACCTGAGCAACCAAATCTTTCCATTTGATTATATAGCATCACTGCCCATTCAATTCTACCACTACAACACAAACCTTTGATAAATGTGTTAAAAGTAATGGTATTTGGTGGGCAATTTTCTATTACCATGTAATCTAGAAGACTGTAAGCTTGTTCAAACATGAAATTCCTGCAGAGTACATCAACCATACATGTATATACAACAACATTTGGATGGCAACCATGATTTATCATCCTATTCCATATCTCAGATGCTTTAATCACATCTCCGGATTTGGAAAATCCATCAATGAGGGTGCTGTAGGTTGTCGAATTTGGAAGGCAGTCACTTGTTTCCATTGCACTATAAACAGACAGAGCCATATTCATATTACCAGCCAAACACAGACCATGGAGAAGTGCATTATATGCTACAACATTGGGCAAAATTCCCTCTTTGATCATACCATCCCACACATGAAGAGCTTCATACCATTGTCCCAATAATGAATTTCCCTTCATCAAACAAGTAAACGAATGAATATTTGGAGAACAGCCACTAACAAACATCTTGCTCAGCATAGCAAAAGAAAGACCAATATTTCCTTGGTCAGCAAATGCATTTAAAAGGGTAGTGTACGTGATGACATTAGGATCAACTCCCTTGTAAGCCATCTCATTCAACAAATCAACTGCCTCCTTAGTATTATATTCCTTACAAAGCCCATTTATCAGAGCATTATAAACAGGAACAGTGGGAGTGAATCTCATGGCTACTTCTCTGGCTTCTCTTACTTTACCAAACTTACACAAGGAAGACACAATTGTTGTATAGCTCACTTCATCAGGAGAACACACCTTGTTCGACATTTCCACGAGTAACTTCAGAGCTCCATCTACCCTATTATTCTTGCACAATGCTTTCAAAAGAATGTTATAAGTATACACATTGGGAACAACCCCATCTTTCTTCATGTTATTATAAATAGGATTAATCATGTGAAACCTATTCTCACTAAGCAAAGCATCTAACAGATGATTATATATCCTAACTGTAGGCTTACACCCAAAATCCTGTATCCTGTAGAATGTCTTCAATGCTTGCTCTGCTGCGTTACCTCTCCTATACGAATCAATCACACTGATAAATATATCTTCGGAACAACTAATACCTTCTAATTTCATCTGTTGCAAGAGGTATTGAACACTATCCATCTCCTGGTGTTGCCCAAGTTTTTCCATCATTATTTTATATGTTAAAGGGGTGTGCTTGAAAAATGTTGAATTAGCAACCCATTTGAAATACTCTAAAGCATTTGAAATATTTTCTTCATATTTCAATCTCTTTAATACATCAAATTCTTTGAGCTCAACGGGAGTTTTACCACCATTAAATTGATCAACATTGAAAGTTGCGTTTACATTGTTGAGGATCAAAGGAAGAGACCTTTTTTGGACTTTCAACAACAAGGAACATCCTTCTTTCAAGTACATAGTACAGTGAAAGACACAATTTTTATCAACTTACACGAAAGAAAGAACCCAAAAAGGGGAATTAAGAACCAACTGGGTATTAAAAAAGAATCCGAGCGATTCAAATTGGGGATAATATGTGGAGAGTGATTATTGTTGAACAAAGAAATTGATAATGAGTTTCCCGGTAGAGAAATTATACCTATGGTGCACTGGATAAACAAAATTGAAAGAGAATTACTGATTTTCACTCCGTCCTGGTAGTTCTCCGGCAAGCAGGGGAACGCAGGGATTGTTAATGGCGTCGGCGGTCCGAACTCGGTAGTTTCACGACCCGAATTATCAATACAGCTATTTTTAGTTCTGAAAAATATTTTCAGGCCTTGTTTGGAAAGCTACTGAAATTTTTATGTAACTGTGTGTAGTTACGCTATTTGACTTGTTTGGTTGGACATGTAATTACTTGGTTAACAAATAATTATATTTGATTAATAAAGATGATTACACTTTTTAATTCTTTGGGAGAGACAGTAACTTCTTGATAATTACATGATGTAATTACAAGCTATATTATTTTTTAATTTATATATTTGTTTCTTTGTTTTAATTTATTTTTATTTCTATTAGTTTAAATTCTTTTTCTTAATGATATAAAATTTTCTAAACGTTTATTTTTTTTATTTGTAGTAGGCTAGATGGATGATCCCTTTCACTATAATGGACTTAGTTTACTCGGATATTTCTAGAAAAAGTTTGTTCCACACAGTGAGAGAGAGCGTAAGAGGGTCGAGTTCGAAGGTTTGCAACAAGATGGTATGTCAATCGCAATATATGAGGATAAATTTCATGCATTGGCTAGATATGCCTCGATGATACTTTCCATCGAGGCTAAGAGGGTGAGAAGGTTTGTTAATGGGCTGATATTCCGAATCGTTTGGGAGTTTCTCAGGTTATTGCGTTTAGTATTCCGTTCCATAAGGTGGTAGATGTTGCTGAGGAGTTAGAGATGATTTGACATGAGCGATGTGAGCAGTGTGAGGAAAAAGGGCCCGTCATTCAGGTACTATGGTAGTGCTCCGCCTAAAGGTCGGGGTTACTCGAGGAGAGGTTATCATTCTCAGTCTAGAGACTAATTCATGCTGTTATACCAACATTTGAGGCTGATTATGCTAGCATAGTTCTTCGAGTCCAGTGCATACTTCATAAGGTTATCTAGGTTGTAAAGGGTATTTTGGTCATTCAGGGTCCTTTCATCAGCCTATGCCTCGTAAGGGTGTTTTGACTGTGACTATATAGGGCACTTGGGACAGATTTCCTTAGGACCAGATGTGTAGCTCGCATCAGAGTTCTAAGCTTCGACTTTCAGGATTGCACAACCTCCAACTAGTGGAGGTGTACAGAGTGGCAGATGTGATTCTCAATCAGGTAGAGGTTCCCATTCTGGTCGAGGTGGTAGTCGAGAAGGGTCACAGTCTAAAGACGATCGTGCTCATTATTATGATTTTTTGGGTAGGCTAGAGGCTGAGGGTTCATATATTGTTATCACGGGTATCATTTTGATTTATCATCGACCCACTATTGTATTATTTGATCCAGACTCTACTTATTCTTATGTGTCCACATAGTTTGCTTCGGGTCTGAATATATTATGTTGGTAGTTTGATAAGAGTTTCTTCGTAATTTACAAGAAAGAGAGAATGAGTAGTGGGTGGTGTAGATCTAGTTCACTAGAGTTGTTGAGGTTTTTTTCGAGAGATGTGGTTTAGGTGTTAGGTTTGTGTTGGTGGGTTGTTTTTCTGGTGGTCTCGCTGGTTGGAGTTGGTGGTGTGAGCAACAGGAATAAAGGGAACATAATGGGGTTTGGCGATTTGGTGGTCTGGAGATGTCGGGAGGTTTGTAAGCTTCGATAGGGAGCTTTTGGTTTCATCGAATATGGTGAATTATAGAGTGAATAGTGGTGGTATGGGAATGGTACAATTCCTATAATAATAATATGAGATCTAGTTGTAATGGATTTGTTTGGATGGTGTAGTTGTTTAGATCCAAATATGATACGAGACAATGATTAGGCTTTTACATAATTTAGAAATTCTTTCCTCAAAATATGAAAAACATCCACCACTATTTACTTTAGGATGAAGCAAAAAGGTTATTGTCACGCCCTATATTACCCCCTAAACGTAACACAGGACCTAGGATTACAAGTGACTCAAGTTAACACTGAGTCTAACATATCACAAACATACTGAAATGTAACTAGGAAAGCGGAAGCATAACTGTAAATTGAGTCAAAACTAAAGGATTTTAAATGAAAATATAATTTAAATATTCAGGGTAAACTACCCGAAAACAACCGAACACTAAGTCTATGTCTGAAAGCCTCTAATATTGAGAAACCTGGATAAGTCCCCAGCGAACTCTAAAAATATTGAAAGGATTTATAATAATCTAACTAGACCGAAAGCATAAAGAAACATGAACCATGAGGACTCGTCACTGAAGTTGTTGAGTATAGGCTGAAAATTGAAATAAGTGTGAGTTGGATGCTGAGTGTATGAATCTACATCATAAAATGATATAACACAAAGTATGAGTAAGTACTTGAAATGTACAGAGCATGCAAGATATAGATACCAAGATGAACAATGATATAACTGAGTATTATAATAATCAGCATGGAAATAGACTGTACTAAAGTGTAACTGGCCAACCTAAAAGCAATAATCAAGTAATAATCATGTAGCTAATATGCTTAACTGACTACTGAACTGAATACTGATAACATGGTCAATGCAATAAAAGTATGACTGCGGGAGCAACTATTAGCCAATATAAATAATTTGAGCTAAACAGAAAGTATGATTGTGGGAGCTACTATTAGCCGACATAAACCACATGGCTGTGGCGTGATCACTAAAATTAGTGCCCAACAAAACAGACTTCTAAACCTGTGTTGGCACATATTTTTGGGACTGTGAGGGTATGATGAACCCTAGTCCAACTCGATGCTAAGTCTATTTCCAACTAAATGAAATTCTAAAATGCACTAAAGTACCGAGTAAGTCAAAATACCTGTTATCTGGGAATGCACATAAATCTAAAGCATGATCTTATGACTAAGTTGTCTACCAAGTATAATTCATGATAGTGATGTTGAATGTAAGCTAGGATTCTGAACTCTATACATGAAACTATGCAGAATTTCCAAGAAACATGTTATCTAGATTATGGAAACTATAACAGCTAAAGCACAATGTATCTCCTAGGCTTTAGAAATCCTGGATCTAAACAAGGTATGAAGAATCAAAGAACTGACTGAACTCTAGGAACCTAATGGGTGAAAGGAACCCACTAGTGAAATTTCACGTATTTGATAACGAAATCTACAGTGAAATTCTTTGAATTTCCGGGCTGACCTTGAAAAGACCTTTGCTTGTTCTTGGGAAAAATCGAGTCTTACTCTTTTTTTGGTTCTAATATGGGTGATTTTAGGAGAATGAGGGTTCTAGGTAGGTTTTGACTAGATTATTAGACTTAGGTTGAGTAAAACTATGTAGTTTAGACATTAAACGTAGTTTAAGTGCCCAATATATAGGGAAAAAGACCAAAATAACCCTGACATAAATCTGACGAAGTGACTTTAAGACAGGCTTCACGGGCCGTCTAGAGCACCACAACCCATCAAATGGGTCATGAAGATACTCTGCTCGATAAGGCTTCACTATTTCGGGCATAACTTTTTGTTCTAAGCATTGGAATTAGGCAAACTTCGTGGAATTGAAAAGAGTATTGAGGCTCTAATTTGATAGGTCATGGCCACCTAATTCATTTTGTGCTGAAAGATATGATCGCTTGAAGTTTACCCTAAATTATAAGCCTGATAAGTCTGCTTCACGGACGACGTCATGGTCTGTGTGGAGCTTGATTAACTGTTTAGACGTCTGTGACACTTCACCAATGACTTTGGGGTGAAACCTAACTTAAAAGATGATAAAGTGACTTAAAGATAGGTATCACGGGCCATCTAGAGTACCACGACCTGTCAGTGGGTCTTGAAGATGCTCTGCCCGATGGGGCTTCACTAAAACGAATATAACTTTTTTACTCCGAGCTCAAAATTAGGCAAACTTGGTGGCGCTAGAAAGAGGACTCAAAGACCTTAAATTGAATAGGTACTGATCCACCTCAATCATTTCGTGTTAAAAAAAATGATCATCAAAAGATGACCCAAAACTCAAAGTCTGTCAAGCCTATTTCACGAGCCACTTCACGGCTCGTGTGAAGCTCCATGGGCCGTCTAGTGGTACATGGTCCTTCAAAGTAGCCATGATGATTTTGTGTCCCCTTCACGGGCCACTTGACAACCCTTGTGGAGCTCCACAAACCGTTTATTGGTCCATGGTGTTTCACCTTTTGATGGATGATTACATTCCTACTTTATTCAAATAAGGCGAAACATCGTGGTGACTCGATAAATAATCAATTAATCAATTTTAAAAGAATTTTAAGAATAAACGAATTTTAAAGGAGTCGCCACCTAATTTTAAGAAAAAAAATATGAAATCATTTAAGTGATCTACGAAACAGTTAGATTCTAGGTAAGGGTTCAAATTACTCCGAAGAAAAGGTTCGAAATTCACAATTGTGGGTCCCAACTGAATTCTTTTTTGCAAACTAAGGAGGGGATAACACAATATACAAGTAAACCAAACATACGATGTACACAGGTAATAAAACAAAACAATAATACAAAAAGGGCCTAAGGTTTGCCTAACATTGATAGTATACACAATAATGAATGAGAAAATATAATTCGAACTTCGTTCGAATGACTTTAATGGGAAGAAACTCTAGGTACCTGTAAAGACACTTAGTAAAAGTGTTAGTAATAAAATTTTTATAAAATCAATGAATAAATCAAATTATACCTTAAAAATAAAAATCTGTCTTATTAACATGGGCCTTGGAAATCGACCATAATTTTTTGATCAATCTATTTTAACATACAAGAATATATAAACTTAAACTAAATTTCCGTCTTTTACTATATGTGAAGGCCTCCAAAATCGATGAAGATATTTTATTATTGGTCATTTGTAACTAACAAAGCAATTTAATAAAACACAAAACGTCTAACAACACCAACGTAACAATAATAACAAGACTAATAACAATAAATAAGGATATTAGAATTATATTTCAAAGAGTAAGTAAACCATACAAACCATCAAAAGATAACCTATATAAAAAATATATATTAAAAAGAATCATTAAGAAGATTGATGAAAAAAGACAAAGCAATATGAAATTAATAAATAAATATGATAGTCAAGTAGTTAATTGTAACATAATAACAATAACCAAAGTAACAAATGGACAGAAACCAAGCAACAACAATGATAAAATTATAAAACTAAATTAAGTAAAAATAACAAATCAAAGCGGCAACAATAAAATATCTAAGCTAACAAATTTTATCTATTCACCATAACATACAATTAAAACTAATAAAATAATAACAAATAGCAAGATAACTAAGGCCATATATGAACGGCACAACAAATATATTAGACTCTAAACTTCGCTTCAAATTTTAACTTTGATCTCCAACTTTCATAATGCATAAATAGACACTTTAACTATTCAACTATTAAATAAATAAACACATGAGTCCTATATGACATAATACACGTACGACACCACGCAGGACAAAAAATGCATGTAGGATGATATATAGGACATATGTATGTATTTGTTCAACTTTATATAAATTTAATTGTCTATTTGTGCATATCAAAAGTTGAAAGACATAAATGTAATTTGAAGTCAAGTTAAATGACACATTTATTTATTATGTCTATATGAACGAAAAGAAATAAAACAATAGATATAACTAAAAAAATTAAAGACACTTTTTTATTCTCCCGAAGAGCTCTCACCTCTTTTTGCTCCCTTGATGATTCAAACTCGAAATCTTCGGTTGCAACTTAGGGGTGCCTCTCGTCAAAAAAATCGAAGACTCAAGGAGAATAAAACCAATATAAAAACACTACTTAACACTATACACAAAAAACTAAACCAACTTACCAAAATCATAACAACAAATAAATCAACAGTGACAAGTAACTTGGAGCGACAATAGTGATTGATAATAAATAACAAAACTAACTCAAGTATTAATGAAATGATTATAACAAAAATCAGACTAAGCGGAACCTGATTAACGGAGCTTAATGTGGTTTCATTGTTGCTCGGATTGATGGTGAGATCTGGTTTAGTGAGGATTTTATCGGAGGTCGGTATGTTGGTTGAGTTCTCTTTGGAGCTGGCTGCTCCATTAATCATGACCTGGTGGTGGAGTGATGGTGTTGTTTGGAGTTTGTGTTGTTGCTAACTGTCCTTCGCCGGAGCAAGGAACGAAGGGGTTTTAGCTGTTGTTTGGTGATCGGAAATGGCAACAATGGTGGTTTTTGGTCTGGTTAGATTTTTTTTATGATGGTGGATGGTGTACTAGGGTATTTGATCGTTGAGTTTGCTAGTTCAGGTCGTTTGGTAGCTGTTTTGCCAAATGGGCTTGTATCCAGTGACGGCTCAATTTTGGCAAAAAAACTATAGGGAACAGAGGCGATTTGATGTTGTTCCGATGCGTAAAAAAGAGCAAGGAAGCATTTGGTTTGGTTTTTGGCTACTGTTTTATGGTAAAGAAATGAGAAGGAAAAATTAATTGGGGTTATGGACTCGCCGAAAATGCTCCGGTGAAGGTGATGGCCGAAGAAATATAATACTAAATAATTTTTTAAAGTCTAAAAAATCTAAAAATTACCTCCCCACCCCAAAATTTTATTCAACACCCTTATCTTAATGACTAATGTATTGTTTAAACAGGAAACTGAAAACACTAATAGTAAAATATCATTATCTAAAAAATCACGAGTTAAAAATTACATTTGGGTGAATTTTTAGACTGTGCAACATATTAAAATAAATATGAGAAAATGGTCAAATGTCCCCTCTAGCTATGACCAAATTCTTAACTACACACTTATTCTTTAGGGAAGTCATATCACCCCCTTAAACTATTTAAAACTAGAATCATTATCACCCTAAATATGACAAAGTGATTGTATTACACTCTCTTTGAGAGAGTGAAGATAAAAAAAAAAAAATTAAAATTTTACTTTTAATATTTTTTCATTAATATATGCATTTTATTTTATTCTTTAATTTTTTTATTTATTTGTTTCTACTTCTAATTTGGTTTCTTCTCCGTAGCAACTTAGTAGAGCATCCCATGGTAGCCATAATATATCGAAAATTTTTTGATCCTATTTTCAATACCCAAAAGACATGAAATTTTCTGTATGTGTTGGCAACTTTTGGAATTTGACTTCTTTTAGGTTCGAAGCTAGTTTCGATGGCGATTTAAAGATTTTTCTTTATGTTTCAAACAGTCAATTTAATGAGTGAATTTTATTTCAGCTTCAAATAATACTTCTCAACTGACTTAGCACATTGTAATTTTCTTACAAATCTCATAAATGCAGTTCATGGTCTTCATCTTCTTTGTATGATTGCCACAAAAATTTGATGCAAAACCACCCTAAATCTTGTTCAAGTTGCCTCAAATATTAGATACAAGCTTATTTCAATATTTTGAATCTTTTGATTTATTGCACATTCAAAACGGAGTTCGTCTATGGTAAGTCAAAATTAGAACTCAAGCTTATGAGCTAACTTTAATGGTGGTTTCAAGTTGTGCTTCAAACTCTCAACCTTTAGCTTCAATTTTTAGCCATATGATATTATTTGAACCATCACGATCTCAGTTTCTCCTAATTTAAGAATATATATTCAAAAAAATCATATGAATGTTCTCGACTTTTATGGAGTTTCGACATTATTTATATCCAAAAATTATTGCTATATATAAACTTAATTATCTCAATGTTTTCATCTCCAAACAATTAGCAATCAACATTATAATTAAAAAGTTTCAATATATGAAGATCCAAGACACAAATCTACAAATTTCAACTCTTTAACCTTCAACATAGTTTTTAGGATAATAAATTAAAAAGAGAAAAAATAAAAAAGAAAAGTTTAAAATTAAACTTCCAGCTATCAAACGCGTGGATATCACCTGTCAATATAAATGTGGTTGTGACATTTTAGGGGGATAAAAAAATCAATTTTAAACAGTTTAGGGGGGATGATAGGACTCCTGCAAAGAATAAGTGTATAGTTAAGAAATTGGTCATAGCTTAAGGGGGCATTTGACCATTTTTCATTAAATATTAATAAATATAACGAATAAAATGAATACCAAAATATGTGATTAACGTAACTAATGACATGTAAAAAATGCAATTTAACAAAAATAGTGATTTAATTTAAATGAACAAATATTTGAACGTCTTCAACCGGCTGTAACAAAAATAATTTAAATAAAGTTAACTAATTAATTTTTTGGCATATTAACAAATAAGGATAAATATTGATAATCTTATTAAACATTTATAAAATGTATTTTAAACTATTGAACAAGTATAAATTAATATTATGAACTTTGAAAATGTTAGGCTAAAATTAAGTGTCAACATTGGGTGCACAACCACAAGCATGGTGACAGATCGTGGTCCTCTTCACAGCGGCCCGTGGACCCCCTTTGTGGTTTGTCCTTCTCTCTTGTTCAATCTTAGTCGTGATTTTTGAGGTGTTACAGTTATTTAGGCAATTCAAAACTATGAGTTGTACAAAATCATGAGTTATCTAAAATTATTTGCTCAAAATCACGAGTCAATTAACATAAGTGTTTTAGTGTATTAATAGAATATGCTAAAATAAATTTATTTAATGGCATATAAAAATGTAATTTTTATATAAATTTATGATTGAATAAAATTGAACTAATAATTTGTTTAATATTTATTTGACAAGTGGAAAAAAACAAGTGATACCAATATTAAGTAAAATCTAAAATAAACTAATAAAAATTATAATATTTTCAACAATCGAGAAAAATTATCGGTACATTGAATTAAAATAGAAAAAAATAAAATCATTTTAAAACTATTTATCAAATAAATAAAAACTCAAGAGTATTTATTTAAACTGTTATATCTTATATTTTATATAATTCACGTCTCTTTTAATAATATTTAGGTATCCAAACTAATAATTAGTTTTTAAAATAAAATAAAAACAAAAATTAGACATAAATCAAAATGAAAACTTGTTTTTCAATGATACACTTGTTCTTTATTGATCCACGAGATGAGTCCGATTTTAGTTGATATTTTTCAAACAAAACAAAAAAAAGTTATCAGTGGCATATTTAAGTGTGCAGAAAACTCGACTTTAAAGTCAACTACGTTTCAATTGTAACACTCCCTACACAATTTCTCATTTAATCCTTTTTGCTTCAAGGGTTTTACTTCTTCTCAAATTTCAGAAGAAAGAAAACATAACATTGAGATCATATCTAAGTGTGCCAAGAGCTCGGATTAAAGTCAAACCCGCTTCTATCAAATCAATCTTATTCATTTTCACACTCAATCTTTTTCTTGCTTCCTAGATTTTATTTTTTCTCAAATCTTGGTTTGAATTTAAAAGATTCATTAATCACAAATCAATTTCCTATCTTCCATATCATTTTTTAATGTTTATTTGTATTAATTGAAAATTTAAATTTTTATCGTATATTTATGGAATTTTTCATAGGCGGATGTGGGACACAGAAAGAATAGATTCAGGTGAAGTTAAGTTCTGCTGGTAATTAGGTGTGAGACCCAAAGAAGAAATCTAAAAGAGGTTTATTAGAATAGGTGACCTAAACTTAAGAATGAGGCTTTTGTTAAGATGCTCAACAATGGTGATCATCTACAACAAAACAAGGTGAAGCCATGGCAGTCAATTAAGAAGAAGAAGAAGACATTTAGAGATACTGATTTGGAGAAAATGCAAAGCTGCTTTTTCTGTATTGATTCCCTCAATATATATACAAGAGAATTGAAGTTTTGTGTTCAACAAATACAAAGATGTAAAATGTAAAATGTGTGACTAACTAACTTTCAAACTCTAACTAACTTGAGTGACATCTAACTAACATTCTAACTAACATAACTAACAAACTAACATAATTATATTGTTAATACCCCTCCTCAAGTTGGCAGTGATGATCTTACAGCCAACTTGTTGAGTAATGCTGAATGTTTAACTCCAGTAAGGGCCTTTGTGAGTATGTCTGCTAGTTGTTCAGTAGTGGAAATACGATGTAGTGAAATGAGCCCCTCCTGAAGTTTACTGCGTACGAAGTGACAATCGACTTCAATATGTTTGGTTCTTTCGTGGAAAACAAGATTGTGAGCTATGTGGATAGCAGACTGACTATCACAAAAGACAGGGATTGGTGAAGAATCAGATATAGTTAGCTCAACCTACTGTTTATTGTTCTGACTCGACTTAGTTTAAATATTGATATTTAAATTAATAATTTTCTCAATCAAAAAGTGAATATTGTGGTCACATCGAAGTAAATGTTAATTGGTAAAGGTGTCATGACTAATTACTTTAGATATTGAAATATTGTCTCAAATATATAATTGTATTTTATTGCTTATTTCTTGATGATAGTACTCTAATTTCTGTTGAAATGTGATTCAATTTTTTGAAGCCTAATCTGTTCTCTGAACTTGACAATGTTACTTTCTAGATCCACATCATTAGCAAGGTCAAAGTCAGCTTCTTCAACAAAAGTCATGTGAGAATTTGGTTAGCACAGTCTCTGAGGTCCCTTTGGATTATGACTTCTACTTGGCCTCCACAATGTCATGTGAGAATTTGGTTATAATGTGGGCAACATGTGTTAGTACAAAACGTATTAAGTATGAAAGTTAGAGCAACATAATAAAAGCATCTCAAATGGTTAATCAACATAAGACATAAGCATATGAGATAATAACAAAGACATAACATAATCATTATAGTCATTAACATCGTCTCCAATATATCATCATATAAACCATCATATAAACATAAGTCTACATAAGATATAATAATGAACATAGGAGATGGTTCGGTTAACTCTTGGTCATAAATATCATAATAGCACCATTCTCAAGTAACCTCATGAAAAACATACATGTGCAAAGCAAGAATAACATCTCATAATACTATCCAAGCCAATTATCCCTTTTTGGTCATCCTAATCATGGTCTATAGGTATAGTTAACTCTTAAATCTTTCTACCATAAGGCAACCATACTCCTAAGTAATCTCAAGGCACATTTGTGCAATGCATAAATGATATCCCATAATATCCTTCACATTAAGCATTACCTTGAAGTCACTCTAGTCATATTTACCCTCCTTTGATATCACTTAGTGACTTACTTCAAGTAGACAAAGGAATTATCACTTTTTAGTCAATCATATCTTGGAGGAATCTAGCTACTATTCATCAAGCATCACTCATATAAGACAATACTCATTAGGAAATTTTTAGTCATACTTGTGCAAGACATGAGTAGCATTCCATACTACTACTCATACTAATTAATCCCTAAGGTCATCATACTCATGTTTCTTAATTAGAGACTAGCTCTTCTTTTCAAAGTATGGAAACTCTAGGATGACACTTTACTAGGTCCATCTTAGTTCCTGCTTGTTGTGAACTCTAAGAGATACTATCCAAAGTACGTCTAAGTTCATCATGTTTGAGCCTTTGGAGATTTTACTGAAAGCATTGTCGCGCCTTATTTTTCATCAAAAACGGGTTTTATTACGATCTAACAACTCTTTTGGGATTTTGGATTTTGAAGAGTAGCCACCTAACGAATTAAGGCGCGTTAGGGCAACTATCTAACCTAACTAAGTCTAACTAAGATTAACGAACCAGAGATCGGACAAGAGTTCAAATTACCTCGAGCGGCAGGTGTTAGGCATCCCTCGAGGTCCACAAATGTGGGTTCCGATCGTATGTCATGCATTTTATGTGGGAGTTACAAGTAGCAATTAAGGTCACTTCATTATTATTTATTTAGTTTTAACATGTCAGCTAGGGGATAACCAATAATAAACGATTAAGACTATTTTAATTAATTATTTAAGCATGCAAGACTAGGTGATAAGAATATTGAACAATTAAAGCTACTTTATATTTTAAATAGCTAATCATATAAAGCTATGTGATATAACAACAAGTTGAACAGGTAGCTCATATTATTATTTTAATTAAATTTAAAACATGCGAGTCTAGGTAAATAAAATATATATACCAAGCAATTAATAGAGTTATGCGAGAGGATAAAGAAGAGATGAATAATTAAGGAAGCAATTTTATTATTTTATTTTAAGCTACCCAAAATGAACATAATTATTAAACAAGTAAATGGTAAAAAGGGAAGGGAGACTCAAAAGAGACTTTTGGATCACCACTTGACTTCTTCTTTTTTTCCGATAGGTTGCCGTGTAGGACAGACAAAACCAAGGTTTGTCGTTCAAGTTTTAGTCGATGTCATCATCTCCATAGGGCCAACTACCCCTACCCATTCACCACATGCATTTCGTACCTAAAAGGTGCCTAATCGTCCCAATTTTATTGTCCAAGAGACAATGGACTCTTAAAGGGTGGGTTTTGACAAAATAAAATATAAGGCTCTCCTAGACACCAAGTCAAACAAATAAAATGGTCTTTTAGCACAATAAGTTTCAATTTGGCCTCTAAATTTTAATTAGACATGCTTTGCAAACAACACATAATTGTGAAAGGTCTTCATGCTAAGTGTGTGAGCACACTAACAAGCAAACAACAACAAATAATTAAGCAAGCAAAATTTATTGATACACTCCTAAAGCAAACAGATGGTTATCTAATTAAGTATAGAGGTGACCGGCAATTATTACAAAAATTCAAATTGTAGAGTTGAGTTGATTTTAAAGTGAGCAGCAATTAGTGACATAATAGATTTTATTTTATTTCCAAGTGTAGCAAGTAGTGATCCCACATGCATATATATTTTAAAACAATAGAAAATTTAATTATTAATGCAAAAAATATAACTTAGGAAAACAAATTTTATTTATTTAGGCAGAAAATTTATTTTAAGAACATCAATAGATTTATTATTAATGCAGAAAATTTATCTAAGAAAGTGACAAGTTTGATTTTAATCAGAAAGTTATTTTTTAGAACACTGAAAAATTTACAGATTGATTATTATCGCTAAAAATATTTTTTAGACATAAAATATTTACAATGCGGAAATTAGAAAGTAAAATATTTAATAAGATTGTCATTTTTATTAGCTGCAGAAAATAATTAGTATCAACTTTAGATAAAAGAGTGGTTAATTATGATGCAAAAATATAAATTATTTGCAAATTTTAGGATAAACACATGCAGAAAATAAAGGCAGAAAATTTATATTATTTATAATGAGCAAAAAATATTTGTGAATATTCTCATTTTAAACATGCAAAAATTATTAAAAAACACACCTAAGAGTAGGATTTCTGGGTGTTAAAAATATTTTCATAGATTTTATAGGCATAATATTTATTCAATTGAATAACTTTGTAAAAATATGCAAGCAAATTATTTAACATTCTAGCAAATTAAGAAGAGATCTATAGTTATAACAAAATTATTAGAATACGAATTAGAATAAACTTAACTTAAGATCATTAGTTAGACAAGATTAACCAAGTAATTTAACAAAGAAGATTTTTTTATCCTTTTTAATTAGATCTAAAGTCGTTTCATTAAAATCCTGTAGGCATGCTTTCTAACACAAATATGTTTGTAAATTAGCATATAATTCTCCCTCCCCTTAAGCGATCCCCAAATATATTTTAAATATGAGACTTCTTTATAGTTATATAAATATTACAAAATTCAAATAAATAAATAAGGAATAGATAGATTCAAATACGTGAATTAAACAAAGTAATCTCTTTTCATAGCTAATCTTGAACTTGAACTTCAAGTTTGAAACCCTTCAAAGCAATCAAATAGCTACACGAGTAATCATATTTTATTTAGACAAGGTGAGACACACATGTAATTATTTAACAACAAATTATACATATAGAAAAGAATAGAACAATAAACTTACACCAATTTCTGAATGCAAAAATAATGTAAATGCTAATTAAAAATACTATCCGGTTAAGCAGAAAAGAAATGGTAGCAATGAGAATAAGTTGATCCAACTTTTGACTTGAACAAAAGCAAAGACCAAGAAAGCACTTGAAAGTTCACCGAAATCTTAATTTGTTTTAAGAATATCAATAATATGAACAATGAGAGAATGGGAGAGTTAAGTATTCTAGCTCTTGTGGTAAGAAGTGAGTGAATGAGTTAGTGAGAGTGTGAGAGGAGAGGGTTCTTTTTACATAGCAAAGAGGGGGGAACAAATAAGGAAAAGAAATATTTTAAGGAATCAATTAATTATCACATTTTTCTTGTTTTAACGGAGAACCAAATCAGAAAATATTAAAAATATTTCATTACTGAAAATAAACAAGTAAGAAAATAAAATAAGAAGAGTAATATATTTTCCTTAAATAAAGAAGGGCTAAAAAAATAGATTTTAAATTATATTTTGTTACCACATATAAACTAATAAGAACAAAAGAAAAACTTTCCTTAAATAAAGAAGAGTCAAAATATTATTTTACCATATACAAATCAGCTTAAATTCTTATTACCCAAGCAAATCAAATAAGGATATTCACTATATTAGTAATATACGCAAATTGATAGAATTAAAGGAAAAAAATAATTAAGAAATCGGAAAAGGGCCTAAAATACCCTCAAAGTATTGAAAATGGTATAAAATTACCCTCCATCCACCTATTGGCTCCAAAGTACTCTTCTCACCCACCTATTGGGTCCAAAATATACTTGTCATCCACATTTTGGTTCAAAATTGACCACTTATTTAACGATTTTATATTTAAACTATTGAAATATTTTTTGACATACGTGGCGCTCAACTATTTGTTATAATTTAACTTATTAGTATAATTTATAAATCAACCTATTACCCACCCATTAAATTAATAAACCCGTCACATTATTAATGCAAACTACTGCCAATTGAGTGTTTTTAAAAATTATAAAAGTAAATTATCATACATTCAAGTGGCTAAATAAAAATCACCGATAAACTTAAGTCTGACTATGTTCATCTTAATTATTCTTACGTCTCAATTATGTGATGTTACTCCATAGGTAAATTTTAGTAGTGCTTATGACGATTTAGATATTATAATTGGATTATTAATTGAGTGAGGTTTAGTTAGTCATGAGTGGGTAGTGGGTTGGTTTATAAATTATATTAATAAATTAAAATTATGATCAATAGTTGAACGCCAAGTATTTTAAAAAATAGTTAAAGAGTTTAATTTTAAAACAATTTAAAAAATGGTCAATTTTGAACCCAAAGGTGGATGACAAGGGTATTTTGGAGTCAATAGGTGGATGAAAAAGGTATTTTGGAACCAATAGGTGGATGAAGGGTAATTTTGTACCATTTTCAATACTTCAAGGGTATTTTAGGCCCTTTTCCGTTAAGAAATTAATTAAATATTTTTTTTACTTCCAATGAGACAAAGTCAGATTTTTAAAATTACTATTATTATTCTACCAAATATGAGTTACCAATTAAGACAATGAAGATAAATAAGGTTGTCATAGACAAACAAGTAAGAATTGATCAAATCAAATATTAATGAAAAGGAGGAATTAATAAATATTATTTTTTTAAATAAGAGAGCATGAAATCAGTAAACAACTATTTTTTAAGTGAGTAATTTTTTTTTCAAAAATAAACAAGTAAGAAATTTGCTAATTTTACTAAATGACTGAAAACATAACTTAAGCATATTTGTAACATTTATGAGAAGTCAATCAAGAAAATCGTAATAAAATAGCATACTTACAGTTAGTAACATTCATGAAAATCAAATATATCCGAATAATCATTGATCCTTTAACGAACAATCTACACTATAATTAAGCAAGCTAGATTTACAAATTAACAATTAAGGGGGAAACCAATGCAAATATTAAATTTAGATATTCATAGACAGATTTAAACCAACATAACAAAACGAAATCACACTATTATGAACAGCAACATTCAGACATACGAATTATGAACAAATACATATCATTCTAGCATCCGAGCAGTGTATAATAATAGCAAAATATAATCGAGGTATCTAAATCACTTGAAAAAATGAATAGATGAAGTAAAAAGAAAAACCAAAGACAGACCTGTTGAGATCCGTCACAGGTTCCAAAGCTCGGACATTGTCGGAGCTTGCTTTGTTGGAGTCATTTTATGAGTTTGCTGCTACTACATGCAGGGAGAAGAAGCGCGGAAAGATAAAGAAGAATGGAAGGTAAAAAACATTATTGACGACCCTGCTTGTCGGACGTTGGTCGCCTTCGCCGTTGTTGATACCTGTCTCTCGTCAGAAAATGTAAACATTGCCTGGTGCCACTTCTCGCAGGCTATCGCTGCTCGCCGGTGGAGCTCGCCCTCGCCTGGGTCTCGCTTGTCGTCGTTTGGTTGTCCTCGCGAGAATCTAAAGAAAAAAGAAGAGAAAGGAGAGGAGGGAGGAACGGAGGAGGAGATGGAGAGGTGTCTCCGCTGGAAAAGGGAGAGAGAGAGAGAAGGAGTGATGGGAGAGGGGAGAAGGGGAGGCGGCAGTGGAGAGAGAGGGGAGAAGAAGATGGGTCGCCGGGAAGAGTGGAGGGAGAGAGGGGATGCGACTGTGGAGAGAGGCGAGAAGAAGATGGGTTGCCGGAAAGAGTGGAGGGAGAGAGAGGAGACGACTGTGGAGAGAGAGGGGAGAAGAAGATAAGTTAAGTTTTTTATGATTAGGCCTTTTAGATGTAGAGACGGGGGTTAATCTAGACCCTTGAATCGATTAAGATTTAGGGCTAAGATTCGATCTTGGATTTAATGAATTAAATGGATGGATTAGATTAAAAGATAAAATCTTAAAATTAAATTGGGTTAGACACGGAATGACCAAAATTGCAATAAAATTTGCTAGCATTGAAATGAAAGGGTGACTATAATTGAAATAAAATTAAAATTGAATAGGCTAGATTGAAAGAAATTAGAATCAAATGGGCTAGAAATTACTATTTAATTAAAATACTACATATATTAAAATATTTTTATATAATTGTAAATTACTTAAATTTGAAAACATTCAAAATTTATTAATAATTTTAAAATATTTTAATAATATTTACCACAATTTTATAAAGTAAACGTACTAAAATATATAACTTTTAATCAAAATTGACTAAAATTCTAAACTCTAAATAAAATTTTAAAATACGTATTTAATTGAATAGTATTCCTAAAAATGGTTAAAAGGTCTATCAAAATTAGGTGTCAACAGCTGCCCCTTGGTTGCTTGAGAATGAAGAATGAATTGTCAAGCAACCAATGTTGACTTAGTAGCCTATTTTGGCCGGCCAACGAGATGTCAGTGGGATCAATTGAAGCGAAGTAGAGTTGAAAAAGGGTACAACCAAGAGTTTGCTATTAAGCCACCTACATATCTCTGGTTATACGAGAATCAGGTCGTGTGTTGTTCTAGATTCAAGAGCTAATGAAATTCTTTAAAATTGAAAGAGCGGTAAGATATTAGAAGGTGTACGAGGTCGGCTTGAATGGATAAGATTAGAGTAGCGAGAAGAGAGAGATAGAGACGCAAGAAGAGCATGAAAGAGAAGCGAAAAGAGCATGGTAGAGCGAGGTTTTAAGCATTTGAGCAAGGTTCGGATGAAAAAGACAATATGAGTAAGGCCTTCGTTGTGATAGATGTAAGCATGATAATTAATATAGTTGAGAGGAAGATGATCACGCCTGGATGAAGAAACAGTAGGTCACAGTAGCATGTTGAATCCGATAATATCTTCAAAATAGATTGAATAGTAGCCTGAGTAGCCGAACGATAATGTGAGTAGACATGAGTTTGATTTGGCTCTGTTTTTAAGCATGGAAACGGTTGTTCACAGGGCGATTGATTTTATCCGTGATCTGCACATCTGTAACTTGTAATATAACTAAATAGAGTTATCAAAACAGATGTGTCAAAATAAATGGTAAATTTAAACATGATACAATTTTCCATATCGACCATGAATGTTTGCCTTAAGACTATGAAAAATGATGTCTAGGGCCATGATATGCAAATAATATCCTCAGGTCATGAAAATATTGTCTGCACGCCATGAAAATGACGCCTTTAGACCGTGACACCTTCTGATCATGATGAACAGAAATTAAATTCTTAGGCCATGATATGATGTTTGCAAGCCATGAGGAAGATGCCTTTAGACTACGAAGCCTTAGGAACATGATAAACACAAGGTAAGTCCTTAGGCCACGACATGATGTCGCAGGCCTTGAAAGATGATGCCTTTTGAGGATGATCCTTCAGAATATAAGTAATGAGTAAAGAGAGTGTATCTGTTTTGATGTAATTGTAGCATCTTGCGACTTGAATCAATTGTAACTCTATACAGATGTATTCGAGCACAATGTAATCTCGGGAGCAGGCAATAATGCGAGCTTCGAGCACATGCAATTTTTAAGGCACTTCAGTCTCGGGCACTATGTAATTTTAGGGCACAATGCAGTCTTCGAACGGATGCAATCTCGAGCACATGCAATTTTCAGGCACAATGCAATCTTCGGCCCAATGCAATTTTAGGACACGATGCAATCTTAGGCATTATGCATTAATGCAGTTCTCCGGCACATGCAATCTTCGGGCACAATGCGATCTTCGAAAAGTTACAATCCTCGGGCACAATGCAATTTGGGAATAGAGAATGCAATATCGGGCACATGCAATCCTCATACACGATGCAGCTAGGGCACAATGCACGGGTCGATGTAATCTTTGGGCACAAGTTGATTGAGGGCATATGCAATTCGGGCGCCATGTAATCTTCAGGCAAATGTAATCCTTGGGCATAATAGTTGATTGAGGGCATGTAGTGGCTTGGACATTAGCCTTGTTGGAATGGTCGAGTGCCATTTGTCGGGCTCAAAAATGGTGTGTTGATTGTTGAGGTTGCGTTTGTATATGTACCTGTATTTTCTGCTTGTATATGTACCTGTATTTTCTGCATTCAAAGAAAAATAGTTAGTTTAAGTTGGAGGTTGATTTGTATCCATGATTTGACACAACATGCTCCTTTGATGTCTAATAGAATGTCCTTCGAAGTGTTACCAAAAATTTTGAGATCCCCTCAAAATTTTCTGCCCCAGTGTAGAACTTTTGTTGCTCTGGTATGTTGTGAATTTTTGAGGTCCTCCTAAAATTTCTGCCCAGTCTTAATTTGCAACAATTTTTGAGTTTATCTCAAAAAATTCTGCCGCAGTATCGGGATGCGCAAGGAGAAATCTTTGATGGAATTTTTGAGACCCTCTCAAAAATTCTGCCCCAGCTACTAGTAAAGGGGAAAATGAAAGTTTTTATTATGATCAAAGATACTTCATATGAGGCACATGATTCCAAGACACTTGTGTGTATAGGTATTTCATATCGAGGCACTTGCATATTAGTATTCTGCGGGTGCGGAGTAAGATGTTGAGGCTTGGAAGCATCTGCATGATGGGAGGATATTGATAACTTGGAAAGTGGGTGCTCTCTGGAGGTATTTGAATGGAGCTTGGTTGATTTTGATGAGTGGGGTAACTTAGAGGAGGATGAATAGTAGGATGAATTGGAGGATTGTTCTGGAGAGTGGCTTGACTTGCGAAGGGTGACATATTCTTGTTTGTCTTCAAAGTAGGATTCGCGGAGAGTAAATATTTGGCCCAATCGCGCATATCCAACACCTCTTATTCTAACTTCTATAGTTTCTGCTCAAGAGTGATACCAACTCGTCTGAAATACACTTCTTTTCAACAGTCTTGTACATAACCTTGTCATTAGTCACTTTCATTTTTCCTTTGCGATTCTCAGTTGGGAGAGAAGGAAGAGAGCCTTTTGTTCGGGTGTGGTAAACCATGGTCTATAGATCAACCATTGGGGAGCGGTAAAATGAAAATAAAAACAAAACAAAGCCTAAGTTATAACTTTGTATAAGTTGTTATATCAAGCACATTATTTAAAAATAGACGTCCTAAATGTAAAAGAGCTTCGTTGGGCCAGAGATAGGCCTAAGCGACACATAAGTGATGCACAATAATTAATTCAAGCCTTGTATTCCAATTGGATTTAAATTAGAGTAAAATTCTAAACTCTATTTTGACATAATTTAACTTGATTTAACTATCACGACCAGACTGACACATAAACATGCAAATTGTCCAAAGGGTGTTGGGACCTTTTAAGCAATAGGGTGTCTACTAATTATGCGAATTGACGCCAAATGTCAAACTACCTAGGGCTTATTCAACATGTATGAATTAATCAGAATTTATAAGAGTTGTCTTGACGCGGACTTGAAATGGATTCTATTATAAAGGCTCGTATTTTTGCGGTAGTAAAACTATCTGTTATGTCCACACATATGTCGACTCTCTATAATGGTTGGGTATTTGAAGAGAAGAGGAGTAGTTGTGAGAGGTGCAAAGGCACAACATCACTAGAACAAAATAGAGAAAAGGAAGAGAATCCCAATGGGAAAGTATGAGCGGAATGTCAGTTATCAAAGTAGTAAACATTTAGAATTTAGATTGAAAAGCAATAGCACATAATCGGTTTATAAAAATGATAAATAAATAAATAAATATATGAGTAAAGGAAATTAAGCAAAAAAACATGTTAAAAATCATGTAAATAAGGAAAAGGGTAAAATATGCAAGGAAACAAATAAGGGGAAAGGTAAAGGTGAAACATGACAATAAACAAATAAGGAAGATGAAAATGGGTGAAACATGGAAAGAAGACAGTAAATAAGGCATCAAAACAATAACTAAACATGGTAAGCACCTAACAAATAATGAAATAACCAAAATAAAGTAAACCCTACATAAATAAGCATGAAACACGTAATGGTAAGAACCTAATATCTCTAGCGGAGTCTTCATTATATCGCACCTCATTCTTCATCAAAAACGAATTTTATCACAACCTAACAACTCTTTTGGGATTTTAAATTATGAAGAGTCGCCACCTAACAAATTAAGGCGCGTTAGGGTACCTATCTAACCTAACTAAGTCTAACAAAGGTCAACGAACCAGAGATCGGGTAAGGGTTCAAATTACCTAGAAGGGAAGATGTTAGGCATCCCTCGAGCTCCACAAATGTGGATTTAGACCGTATCTCCTGCATTTTATGTTGGGTTTACAAGTAGCAATTAAGGTCACTTCATTATTATTTATTTAGTTTTAGCATATCAGCTAGGTGATAACCAATAATAAATGATTAAGACTATTTTAATTAATTATTTAAACATGCAAGACTAGGTGATAAGAATATTGAACAATTAAAGCTACTTTATATTTTAAATAGCTTATCATATAAAGCTATGTGATATAACAACAAGTTGAACAAGTAGCTCATATTATTATTTTAATTAAATTTTAAGCATGCGAGTCTAGATAAATAAAACATACATACCAAGCACCTAATATAAATAAGCGAGAGGATAGAGAAGAGACGAATGAATAAGAAAACAATTTTGTTATTTTATTTTAAGCTACCCCAAATGAATATAATTATTAAATAAGTAAAAGGATAAAAGGAAGGGAGACTCAAAAGAGACTTTTGGATCAGCACTTGACTTTTTTTTTTCCCGATAGGTTGCCGTGTAGGACAGAGAAAACCAAGGTTTGTCGTTCAAACTTAAGTCGATGTCATCAATCTCTATAGGGCCAACTACCCCTACCCAACCACCGCATGCAATTCATACTTAAAAGGTGCCCAATCGTCCCAATTTATTGTCCAAAAGACACTAGACTCTTAAAGGGTGGGTTTGAACAAAATAAAATATTGGGCTCTCCTAGACACCAAGTCAAACAAACAAGTCAAACAAGATGGTTTTTTAGCACCATAGGTTTCAATTTGGCCTCTAAATTTTAATTAGACATGCTTTGCAAACAATATAAAATTATGAAAGGTCTTCATGCTAAGTGTGTGAGCACACTGACAAGCAAACAACAACAAAGAATTAAGCAAGCAAAAATTATGATAGACACTCCTAAAGCAAGCGGATGATAATCTAATTAAATTTAGAGGTGACCGACAATTATTACAAAAATGCAAATTTTAGGGTTGAGTTGCTTTTAAAGTGAGCAGCAATTAGTGGCATATTATATTTTATTTTATTTCCAAGTGTATCAAGGAGTGATCCCACATGCATATATATTTTAAAACAATAGAAAATTTAATTATTAATGCATAAAATATAACTCGGGACAGCAAAATTTTATTTATTTAGACAGAAAAATTATTTTAAGAACATCAATAGATTTATTATTAATGCAGAAAATTATTCTATGTAAGTGACAAGTTTGCTTTTAATGCACAAAGTTATTTTTTAGAACACGGAAAGATTTACAGATTGATTATTATCGCTAAAAATATTTTTTAGACATAAAATATTTACAATGCGAAAATTAGAAAGTAAAATATTTAATAAGATTGTCATTTTTATCAGCTGCAGAAAATAATTAGTATCAACTTTAGATAAAAGAGTGGTTAATTATGATGCAAAAATATAAATTATTTTGCAAATTTTAGGATAAACACATGCAGAAAATAAAGGCAGAAAATTTATATTATTTATAGTGAGCAAAACATATTTGTGAATATTCTCATTTTAAACATGCAAAAATTATTAAAACACACCTAAGAGTAGGATTTCTGTGTGTTAAAAATATTTGCATAGATTTTATAGGCATAATATTTATTCAATTGAATAACTTTGTAAAAAATATGCACGCAAATTATTTAACATTCTAGCAAATTAAGAAGAGATCTATAGTTATAACAAAATCATTAGAAATACGAATTAGAATAAAGTTAACTTAAGATCATTAGTTAGACATGATTAACCAAGTAATTTAACAAAGATTTTTTTTATCCTTTTTAATTAGATCTAAAGTCGTTTCATTAAAATCCTGTAGGCATGCTTTCTAAAACAAATAAGTTTGTAAATTAGCATATAATTCTCCCTCCTCTTAGGCGATCCCCAAATATATTTTAAATATGAGACTTCTTTAGAGTTATATAAATATTACAAAATTCAAATAAATAAATAAGGAATAGATAGATTCAAATACGTGAATTAAACAAAGTAATCTCTTTTCATAGCCAATCTTCAACTTGAACTTCAAGTTTGAAACCAGTCAAAGCAATCAAATAGCTACACGAGTAATCATATTTTATTTAGACAAGGTGAGACACACATGTAATTATTTAACAACAAATTATACATATAGAAAAGAATAGAACAATAAACTTACACAAATTTATGAATGCAAAAATAATGTAAATGCTAATTAAAAATACTATCCAGTTAAGCAGAAAAGAAATGGTAGAAATGAGAATAAGTTGATCCAACATTTTATTGAACAAAAGCAAAGACCAAGAAAGCACTTGAAAGTTCACCGAAATCTTAATTTGTTTTAAGAGTATCAATAATATGAGCAATGAGAGAATGAGAGAGTTAAGTATTCTAGCTCTTGTGGTAAGAAGTGAGTGAGTTAGTGAGAGTGTGAGAGGAGGGGGTCCTTTTCATATAGTAAAGAGGGGGGACAAAAATGATGAAAATAAATATTTAAAGAAATTAATTTACTGTCTCATTTTCCTTATTTTAATGGAGAGTCAAAATCAGAAAATATTTAAAATATTTCATCACCAAAAATAAACGAGTAAGAAAATAAAATAAGAAAGTAATATATTTTCCTTAAATAAAGAAGAGTAAAACAAATAGATTTTAAATTATATTTTGTCAGCACATATAAACTAATAAGAACAAAAGAAAAACTTTCCTTAAATAAAGAAAAAACAAAATATTATTTTACCATATACAAATCAGTTTAAATTCTTAATACCCAAGAAAATCTAATAAGGATATTCACTATATTAGTAATATACACAAATTGACCGAATTTAAGGAAACAAATAATTAAAGAAATCAATTAAATATTTTCTTTATTTCCAAGGAGCCAAAATCAGATTTTTAAAATTACTATTATTATTCTACCAAATATGAGCCACCAAATAAGACAAGGAAGATAAATAACGTTGCCATAGACAAACAAGTGAGAATTGATCAAACCAAATATTAATCAAAAGGAGGGATTGATTAATATTATTTTTCTAAATAAGAGAGCATAAAATCAGTAAACAACTATTTTTAAGTAAGTTTTTTTTTCCAAGACAAAACAAGTAAGAAATTTGCTAATTTTACTATTTGACTGAAAACTTAACTCAAGCATATTATAACATGTGTGAGAAGTCAATCAAGAAAAATCGTAATAGAATAGTATACTTACAATTAGTAACATTCATGAAAATCAAATATATCCGAATAAACATTAATCCTTTATCGAATAATCGACACTATATTAAGCAAGCTAGATTTACAAATTAACAATTAAGGGGGAAACAAATGCAAAGATTAAATTTAGATATTCATAAACAAATTCAAAAACATAACAAAAAATGTGAAATCACACTATTATGAACATCAACATTCAGGAATACGAATAATGAACAAATACATATCATTCTAGCATCTGAGCATTGTAAAATAATAGCAGAATATAATTGATGTATCTGAATCACTTGAAAAAATGAATAGACAAAGTAAAAAAAATACCAAAGACGGATCTGTTGAGATCCATCACATGACCCAAAGCTCAAACATTGTCGGAGCTTGCTTTGCTGGAGTAATTGTAGGAATTTGCTACTGCTACCTGCAGGGAGAAGCGCGAAAAGATAAAGAAGAAGGGAAGGTAAAAAAACATTACCGGCGACCTTCCTCATCGGTCGTTGGCCGCCTTCGCCAGTACTGCTGCCTGCGCTGGTTGCTGGTGGTTGGTTGTCTCTCGTCGGGAAATGGAAACATTGCCTGGCGCCACTTCTCGCCGGCTATCTCTGCTCGCCGGTGGAGCTCGCCCTCGCCTCGGTCTCACAGGTCGCCGTTTGGTTGTTCTCGCGAGAATCTGAAGAAAAAACAAGAGGAAGGAGAGGAGCGGATAAAGGGGCGAGAGAGGAGGGAGGAAGGGAGGAGGAGAGGGAGAGGCTTTGCCGTCGGAAAAGGGAGAGAGAGAGGATGATCGATGGGAGAAGGGATAAGAAAAAGGGGGCGGGGGATGGAGAGAGTGGAGAGAAGAAGATGAGAGGCGGAGAGAGGGAGAAGGGGAGGCTGTTGTGGAGACAGAGGGGAGAAGAAGATGGGTCGCCGGAAAGAGTAGAGGGTGAGAGGGATGAAGATGAGTTATGCTTTTTAGGATTAGGTCTTTTAGATATAGAGATGGGGGTCAATCTAGACCCTTGAATCGATTAAGCTGTAAAGCTAAGATTCGATCTTGGATTTAACAAATTAAATGGATGGATAAGATTTAAAGATGAAGTCTTAAATCAAATTGGGTTAGATATGAAATGCCAAAATTGCAATAAAATTAGCTAGCTATGAAATGAAAGGGTGACTATAATTGAAATAAAATTAAAATTGGATAGGCTAGAATTGAAAGAAATTAGAATCAAATGGGCTACAATTTAAATGATTTTGAGGAAAAATTTATGAATTACTATTTAATTAAAATACTACATATATTAAAATATTTTTATATAATTGGAAATTACTTAATTTTAAAACATACGAAATTTATTAATAATTTTAAAATATTTTAATAATATTTACAATAATTTTGTAAAGTAAACGTACTAAAATGTATAACTAATTGACTAAAATTTTAAGCTTTAAATAAATTTTTAAAATACGTATATAATTGAATAGTATTCCTAAAAATGGTTAAAAAGCCGGTCAAAAGTGGGTGTCAACAAGCATTATCTATGTTCATTATATATTTGGACCCTATAAGATACTTCTTTTAGTATATCTAGGCTCATTATGGTTATGAACTCTAGGAGGCCCTACACAAGCATATCTTAGTCTATTTATACTCTTGAAACATTATAAGGTCCTTCACTAACTTTGTCTTAATTTCTCATTATTAGAACCGTAGGATATACTATACTAAGTGCATCTTAGTTCATTAAGGTTGAACCCTAGGATATACTACACTAGTTATAATCTTGGATCATTACTGACATTAGACTCTAGGAGATGCTACTTTATGCATAATCTTAGCCCATATAGTTTGAACTCAAGGATATGCTACATTTAGCAAAATCTTAGTTCATTACTAATCTTGTTTAATTGGGGTATAACCTTATCCGACATGAGAACATATGATCTCTCATGGTGTTACCCGCACCATCAAAGGGTGGTTCACTAGCCAAGTTGAATCAATTTGCTAGCTTAGTCGGATCCACTAGCTAACTTCCAACGGCGGACATGTAGTTATGGGATACGAAAATTGCTACCAGAAATCCAAACTCTACTAGGTGAAGCTTCCATCTCATGAGACACGATTGGGGAACTCAATACTCTTCTAGGTGAGAGATCCCGTGAAAAGCCCAAACTCATCTAGGTGGGAACCTTTTTTCTCATTGAAATATCCTCCGTGCTAGACATAAATCCCACAAAATAATCATTGAGTCTCTACTTGGACTCAAGTAAATGGAAAGGTGTTATTGACCACCAACTAATACCTCATTTACACAATGTGTGAGCAACTATAACCATTCATGACCTAGGCATAAATGCTCTCTAGCATTAGGTTCAATTAGTTAGGAGAAGTCATTCAACCCTAGAACCATTACTATGTGAGTAGTTTTTAATGTTAAGTTCATATTCATGTTTAACTGGTGTCTAGAGTTTTTCATTAGACAATGATATGATCATGACCTAAGTGATTCTATCATTTCCTACCATCTATGATTCATAAGGTTATCTAGGTAGGTAAAGCTCTCTCTACACAGTTCTATTAATTAGCCTTGGATTTATATGTATATATTACTCTTAAAGCCTTTATATCATTAGTTAATCACATTAGCATCACCCTAAGGCCCCTAGCCATCATGATCATAAATCCTACTTTCAAGGTTTCTTTCTTAATCTCTTCTTCATCAATTTGTTTTGAATATTTAAGAGATTGATGAGAAATAATGTTTGGGAAGGATTGACTCAATTTCTCTCCAATCCATAAAATAGCCATATATTTTCAGTACTTCTACTTATTCTTTTGATTATCTTTTACATAAGAACCAAAAATGTTTTAGAACAAAATAACATGGGTGGTTTACCGTGTCGTTGGTAGCACCGCCAAGGAAAACCTTGGTTACGATTTTGGCTTCGATCGGATAACAATGGTGGGTTACAACCTCTTTTATTTTCTACTTAAAAATAAATACTTTTTTATTTAGTTTATAATATTTTTTTATAATCTTTTTCACCACCTTTCTTTAATGACCACATGTTATCTTGATCAGAAGTTGAAAAGAAAAAGATGTGAGGAAGTCAGGCTGCTACATGTATTGAAGAAGCTGATTCTGGCTATCATGGGATTGATCATTCTAAAAATGAGTTGAAACTTTGTTCTTGAATTTCAAATTCGTGTTTCGCTTGAAAAACTCTGAAAATCATCACAAACAAAAGAAATAAATAAAAATTTTGCCCTAGTTTTCACTGGAAAATGTGAATTTAAAATAAATAACTAAGTAAACTCAGACTAGGAAGTAATTATCCTAGAAAAAAATAACCAAATCTCATTATGTAGGATGATCCGACTAATCCCATTGTCTAGGAGGATCTTGCTAATATGAAACTCATTGTTTAAGAGGATCCTGCTATACTAATTCTCATTGTTTAGGAGGGTCCTTCTACTCTCGTTCTCATTGTTTATGAGGGTACTACTACTACTCTAATTCTCATTGTTTAGAAGGATCCTGCTAATCTACTTCTCATTGTTTTGGAGGGTCCTGGTAATCTAATTCTCATTGTTTTGGAGGGTCTTGCTACTGTAATTCTCATTGTTTAGGAGGGTCATGCTAGTCTGACTCTCATTGTTTAGGAATGTCCTTCTAGGTTAATTGCCATAATTTAGGAGGGTCTGCCAATCTAATTCCCATTGTTTAGGAGGGTCCTGCCACTCTAATTCTCATTGTTTAGGAGACTCCTTCTAGTATAATTCACATTGTTTAGGAGGGTCCTGCTACTCTAATTCTCATTGTTTATGAGGGTCGTGCTACTATAATTCTCATTGTTTAAGAGGGCCCTGCTACCTATTTATCATTGTTTATGAGGATCGTGCTACTCTAATTCTCATTGTTTAGGAGGGTCCTGCTACTCTATTTCACATTGTTTAGAAGTTTTCTGCTAATCTGATTCTCATTCTAAATTGTTTAAGAGGGTCCTGCTACTCTAATTCTCATTGTTTATGAGGAACCTACTACACTAATTTATATATGATGAGGGTCCTTCTACGCTAATACTCATTATTTAGGAGGGTCCTGCTAAAATAAATCTCATTGTCAATGAGGGTCCTGCTACACTAATCTCCTTGTCTAGGAGGTTCCTGCTAAACTAAATTTCATTGTCCAGGAGGGACCAGTTAATCCCAATTTTCATGAGGGTCCTGCTAAACTATATCTCATTGTCCGGGTGGATCCTGCGTAATAAATCACATTGTACAAGAGGGTTCTGCTACACTAATTCTCATTATTCAAGAGGGTCCTGTTGGTCTTATTATCCATGAGGGTCAAGCTAGTACCATTCTCCAGTAGAGTCTTGTTAATCCTATTATCCAGGAGGATCCTTCTAGTCCCATCGTGAGGAGAGTCCTAATAATTTATTTATCTATAAGGGTCCTTCTAGTCCCATTGTGAGGAGGGTCCTAATAATTCCATTATGAGGATAGTCCTATTGAATTAAATCCATTATGAGGAGGGTCCTATTAATTTCACTATGAGGAGAGTTCTGCTAGCCCCATTGTGAGGAGGCTCCTTCTAAACTAAATCTCATTACTCAAAAATATCTTACTAAACAAAATCATTTGAAATCACCACAACATTTTTTATATTTATCCCAGTTCACACGAGAAAATATTTTTTATGTGTTATTAACATGTATGACAAGTTTCTATACCAAAAGAAAGATGCAAAACAAAATGCAATTAGGATGTTTCTTTCCTAGAAATGAATGAAGATAGAGTGTTTGTTTCCTAGAACCGATAGTGATTTTTTTTTTTTTTTAAAAAAACTAAAAAGAATATGCCTTACTTTTTAAATTGAGGAAATTTGAAACTCTTTTTAATTTATTATTTTTACAATTTTTTTTTAAAAAATTCAATTTTGATCATTCAAAGATATAAAATTTTATATTGTGAGACCAACTCATTGTAGGATCGCCTATGTATCCTATATTTTAAGAATCAAGTCAAACATAGTTCATAATAAATCAAAAAAATACTTTTATTTTTCTTGATATTTCCAACAAAAGACATCATTTGAGAAATGAATTTGTTCATAATTGACAATATTTTTACTCTAGTTTGTACCAACAATTAGTATTATGTATATGAATCACCTTCAACTACTTTCTGACAAAGTTGAGGTCAACTTTGAGTAATCCCTATAATTTTAAATGGTATTCCAAACATACTTAAGTATTTACAAGATGAGTTCATATTGCCTAGGTTAAAGGATAAAGTTAATCATATCCTCATGTTTTAAGTGTCCTTACAACAAATGAAGTCCTACTTCACGGTTAATAGTGTTATGATCTTAGGACATTTTCGAAGTCACTCACACTTGGAAAGATGTTCGATGCATCAGATTGAGATACCATATGCTTGACCCTCATGTAGGTATCCACCAATGTTAAAACATTAAAAATGAATCAAATATTGTTTGTCATTGGCTATAGTCTTAGGAAATTGTATGATATTTATTTAGGATAAAGTGACTATTTCATCCTTAAAATTTACACTATACTCTCAATATTTTTTCATTTTCATATTTGACCTTTGTTTTCTTGAAACCTTCTCCTCATTTATTTTCTTCTTCTTGTTTTTCTCATTTTCTCTCCTATTTATTGGAGATTCTTTTTCATTTTTCATTCTATTGTTTCTTTGTCGTCATTTTTTTGATTACATGACCATCAGATATTGAATATATATGATTAATAACAAAATAAAAAAACTATACTTATACCAAATTAAAAGTATGTTTTATGGGAAAATTTTGTTATCCCAACAACTCGAAACATTCATCTAGTGTATCACTTCTATATTATGTGCCTTATACATTTATGCCAACTATTTTATATATTTTTGTTTACCAGTGATAGAAGAGATGAGGACATGAAAATCATGATAAGCGAAAGAACTCTTGTTAGCAAATTCAAAAACCGCATCTCTATACGTGAAATATCTATAAGTTAATGTATGATGTGATAATACAAAGTCTATTCATTCTTAGCACGATCAATTAGTCAGGGTACAATTATAGCTAAAAGACAATTTCTAACAACACATGAAGGATGGATATAAAAATTATTCTCTATTAGCTATGGGTTTAAAATCCTAGAAACATAAGCGTACAATTTCTAACTACTAAAGCCATGAAGTATCATATTGAAGAAAATGTGCACCTTAAATAGAACAAACTTTCTAGAGTAATGATCTCTAATCTATCAAATGAAAACGTAAGGTATTTTAGGCAGTAAATAGTATGAAGGTTCATTTATAAATTAAATAACAAACTAATTAATGATGATACACTCATGACTCCATAAAATTTTGAAGATAGTGGACATTCAACATGATAATGTCAAATAATGAAAGTTAACAAATTTGGATCAGGAAATTTGAGATCAAAATCAAATACTGGGTGGGCTACCAAAACCTATTTAGAAGCTGCACTTGATAACAGATTACGGTATAAGAAATTTCTCAACTTGATCCCAAAAAGGTGGGATGGCATATGATAAAGACTAAGAAAATATGAAAATAACTAAAATTGAGTTAATATATCAAAATGTCACTCTACATTGAAGAGTTACCTATATAGCAAAATCATTGAACTTTGACTTGTATAAAAAAAAAAGTCACTCAACTTATATCATTAAATTAATTAAATCGCTCAACTAAATTTATTATTGGACTATTACTGGCATTGGTGGCTGTTGTAGCAAAGGATAGTGCTGAAAATTTATAAATCTAAGAAAATATGTGAAATGAAAACAAAAGCAAAGAAGGGTTATCGTTGGTAGAAGCAAAATATTTGTTGCTATGGTCACAAGAACTCATACAACACTTGAAGGATCATGTTTTTCATAGTTTGTGTCATCTGATTGAGATTTGCTAGCTTATTTTGTATTGACATGTAGATGCATCAGTCAATAGGTGAAAAAGTATGGTAAGTGAAGGTTAACAGAGGAGGACCTTTAGTTGCATGTAAAAAGTTATCTTGAAAGATCCACAATCTTGGTATCAATGCAGATAAGATATGGTGATATCTATAAGGTGAGGATAGATTTAACTTAATTTTCACTTTTATTTTCTTTATTATGATAACTTATGAATTGAAAAGGAAGAACTGACGATTCGTTTAGCCAATCCCAACTTATTTGTATTAGAGGTGTAATTGTGGTTGTAGGTTATTCTGTTGTTTTTAAAGGTAAATACTTGTATAGTTGCATTTCAGCAAGAGTTAATACAAAATATTCATGGCCAGTTTGTACGTTCTTTTCCTACATTAGTTGTGTGCAAATGTGTTTTTAATGATAAATTTAGTTGAGTGATTTCATTGATACAATAACCTAAGTTGAGCAATCTCATTAATACAAAACAAAGTTTAATGACTTTGTTAGATAAATTTTCTAATGTGAATAACCTTTTAAGATGTGTTATCCTAAAAGCTCCAGTAATGTAAAAGAAAAAAAACTAGCAATCAACACCACATAATTGAGAAGCACAACTGTATCACTTCTTAGACTCAAACTATAAATCAACCTATAATTTTCATTTCAAGATTAAAAAAAATACAAATAGTTTGCAAACTACAAGAAGTCCAGAACATATATAAGGATCTCAAAATATAGAATATCATAAATCACCAATAATAAAAAAGTATAGCCATTTATACTTTGATTTCTAGAGGCAACAACAAATGAAGTGCCTCCAATTTAAAAATAATAAAGGATAAAACTAAAATTCTGTACTCCAAATTAAGAAATATGCAACTAAATTACCTTTGACACTTACACCTACCTATCCATTGTAACATGGTGGAAGAAATCTTCCTTTAAACTTTAACTAAATGGGAAAGATATAATTATACAAGGACAAGAGAAAAAACAAAAAGAACAAAAAGAAGTGAAATACAAGTATCACTTACCTAAGTAAAAAATTGTCAGGTACATAATTATACTATGCGAGCTTAACAGGCTAGTTGATAACAAATTAAAATATGGAATGGCTAATCTCTGCCTCCAAAATTAAACATGCTAGATCCTAGATGATTTAAATAGCAAAGATATCATAAATCTTCTACTACTATTTCTACTTTTTTTTTATATGTTTCACCACATGATACAATCAGAAACTAAAAAAAAGATATACGCATGCATAAATGGACTTACCAAATAGCTAATGAAATAGAAAAGATTTAAGGTACTCCTATAAAAAAAGATGATTCAGAAACTTAGCCAATGATACATGTAAACTTAATTGCCTCCTGCAACAACATCGGTCCAATCACAACATACTCCAATTCTAACCTTCTAATTATTACATAAAGACATATATAGTATAGGTAATTCCAAGTAAAAAAAATGAAAACAAAATATGAACTTTTGAAACTTTTGGCAACAATTTAACGTTCAAAGGAGAGGTAATGGTTACTCGTCTTATAAATTGGCTAGACATCCGACTTGAAATTCTTATAAGATAAGGAAATATGTATTATTAAATGCTTTGGTAATTGAAAAACAAAGGAGAAGTGCGTGGATATTGTCACTCAACAACGATTACAGAAATTTGTTGTCACAAGGGCGCTGCTTAGCAATTCGACCTTCTAAACTCAAGCCTGTAAATTTTCAAAAAAGCAATCTTTTTGTTTTATGTAAACTGACTGTTGATACAATTTACATATAAAATAGCGATACCCAAATATGTAAAAATATGTGAATTAGGTCTAGAGAGAAACCTGAAAATGTCGGTCACCCAATTTACATGAGCAAGATGCAGATGCATTGAAGATTAGGGCTGAAAAGAAAAATTCTTCTTTGAAGGAGAAGGGATAGGGTTTCCACGAGTAGGAGATAAAAAATAAAGTCTAACAAGTAAATGATAGCAAAATAATAGATCTGACCCTCTTTTAAAAAATATCAATCTAATTATAACCTCCGCTATCACTATTTTTAGCAACCAGAATGTATTCTTTAATTTTTTTAATTAATAAATTGCTTTTAACAACCAGAAAAAAATGTTTTGGTTATAAATACACTTCTAGAGACGGATTTTGACCCTTCGATATGAAGTGGTCGTTAAAAGTGAGATTTCTTGTAGTTATTTCGATTATAAAGGGTCGTGTCCCTATGAAGTTGATAGGGTGTCTAAGATAGCTATTTTGATACTTAATATTCCTTCATTTCATAAAAGAGTTTTCTATTGATGACTTTACTTTACTGTGAAAAATTTCAATTCTATACTATTTTTATTGCCTATATGATGAATGAATGCTAAAAGACTTGTAGAAGACCCCTTCCAGGTCAGGTCTGCATTGTTACGACTCGGGTTGTGACAAGGTGAGGTAGTATGCTCTTGGCTAGGGGCAGCCTTGGTCTTTGGCCTTGGCTTGGCCCCTTTGCCTTTGAACTTGCCTCTTGGCTTGGCTTCACTTTTACTCCATATAAACCCTAAATTACTTATTAACATTCGGGGAGTCAATTGTTACAATTTTTCTTTCAGTAGGCTCTAGTTCAACCTATCATTTTCCGGGGTGTTATAGATACTTGACCATCATTGCTACTTCTGCTTCCAAGTAGCTCTCTCTATGGAATGAATCCTCCACAAAATCTTTACAGAAGCGACTTTTTTATATCTGAGCCTACGGACCAGATTTACAATAATTTCAACTGGAAAATCTTCATCTGTGAGGCTATCTTTCACAACAACACTCGCTAAAGGTACTATTGAACACCAATCACCCACACACTTCTTCAACAAGAAAATGTGAAAAAATGGGTGAACTGCTGCTAATTTTGTTGGTAACTCGTTTTCATGATTCCGTAAGGACCTACATACTTTGAAATGGTCTTCGATTTATCAAAAAATATCATCACCCCTCTTCATTGGTGACACTTTCAAGAAAACCAATCATCGATTTCATACTATAATTCCCTTCTCCTTATATGTGCATAGCACTTCAGAAGACTTAGAGTTGTCTTTTGTCTATCTTTGATACGATGAACTTTCTCCATAGCCTCATGATCTGAATCTTGCCCTGTCGAGGCTGCTTCTCATACTTTAAATGAATAAACAGAGGACTTGCATCTGCACCCATACAATGCCTCATAATTGCCCATCTGATACTGGAATGAATGCTATTTTTAAAAGATGAATTCTATAAGAGGTAGGTAATCATCCCAACTACTTGAAATATATAACAAAAACTCTTGACATGTCCTCCAAGGTCTGGATTGTACATTTTTCCTGACCATCCATCTGCAGATGAAATGTTTACTAAGATTTTTTTGATTACCAAGATCTTTTTGAAGCAATTTCCAGAAATTAGAGGTAAACGGAGGACCCCCTATATGAGATGATAGAAAAGGGAACCCTATGCAACATTAGTATCTCACTGGTTTAGAGTCTAGTAAAGATCCTGAGCTGAATCTATAGTCTTGACAACCAAAAAGTGAACTAACTTAATGACTTTGTCCATTATTACACAAATAGAGTCATATTTCTATGAGTACGAGGTGAACCCATGACAAAATCCATGTTTATCACTTCCCACTTTGATGTAGGAATGTTAATATATTTAGTTACATCTCATCTTCTTTTGATATTTTTTTGATGTTCTTCTTTAGCTTGACATTTAGGACACTTAGCCACAAAATCTATGATGTTTCTCTTGATGTTGTTGCATCGAAAGACTTCTCATTGATTATGATACATCTTTGTGGAAATTGAATAAATAGAATACCCTGAAGTATGTGCTTCTATATAGATTCGCTTCCTCGAGTCACACTATTAGGAACATATAAGTGACCCTAGTAACAAAGCACATCATCTACCCTTTCGGAGAAAATCTCAAACTCTTTGTTGATGAACTGCACCTTTCAACTAAAGTAATATAGGATCAATATCAAATTTTCCTTAACCTTCGCTACCAGTGATGATTCTGACACAATATGAACTATCACACCAGCATCTTACGTATCCACAAGTAAAACTTCAAAACGAGCAAGCCAGTGAACATCTTTGGCTAGTTCTTTCTTCTCTTCATCATTATGTGCTAGACGACACATTGATAGTATGTTGAGGGTTTTAACCACTATATTGGACTTACCTGGATGATAGAGCATATTCATGTCATAGTCTTTAAGGAATTCAATCCATGTCCTTTGACGAAGATATAATGTTTATCTATCAACATTAGGTCAATCCTTGAAGATTTTTGTGAATACATGTACCTTATCTTGTCATTTATTGACTCTCCATCAACCTTATCATATCCGTTGCTAAAAATCAAACCATAATCATTATCAAACTCAAAATCATAAAACAATTTATCATCACACTCAAGTTGAACGACTGTACACTCCTTTCTCAAATTTTATCCAATAGTTTTTAACCAATATGATGAACCCGTGTCACTATTATCATAAGTAGAGAAAAATGGGAGACACCACACATCTTTAAACTCAATTATCTACTATTTGAAGATACATCTTTTGTTAACTCAAAGTCAATTTTGTTCTTGATCACCTCTTTCTAAAGACTAAGCTACTTTATACTGATTCTTTCCATTTATGACATTAGATCTTTTTAATTTTATTCAAATAGTGTCTCAGCACCTCCTATAACTTTCCATGCAATCAAGTTACTTACCAAATAGTATCATACTACAACCTTAAATACTCTTAAGTCGTCATTATAACACAAAAATTCATTTAACCAACAATCTTTATCATTTAGTTGAGTCTCAATCACAATCTATCACAAATCCTTATTGCTGGCACGTTTAGTTAGATCTTGTCATCACCATGAAGTGAATCTTGACATCAAAATGACACCTCAAACCCAACTACGTCAACCATCCAAAGGACACACTCATTTTTTATTTATATGCACTTTTTTTTTGGGGTAAAATTCTTAATTACATTCACACAAGTATACTCGCTTAGACTTTCTTTACTCATAAGCTTATCATCCTAATGTCGATCCACTTCCATGGAGCTTACGGTGAAATCAAAACTCATTTAAAATGCTCAAAATACATTTCACATTCTGAACACATCAATATCATACCAAAGATCCACCACTAAAAGCTTCCTTATGAATAATACACCATCCATCCATACTAACAAGCTAGTTGATTTCTTAAATATTAATTCAACACCAAATTTTATTATATGAACATTTGATACATTTTATAACGCTTTGAACATTTGATACATTTTATCCGTTTTCATATACCACTAGTGTGATATCGTGAAAGTCCATTACATCCACCACTAGAACACTCATACCTACCGAGGAGATCATATCCAAATAGGTCACACAATTCTACCCATCAAATAGCTGTAAAATATTACAAAATTAGTTCCGTATCTAGCTCAAGCTATATGTATTGTTTCGTAGGTCAGGTCCATATCAAAAGTAACACACTCCATAACTCTAACCAAGTAAGCATTAATACCATTGTTGTAAAATTTTGACCTTTATTGGTGCATCATTATTCTCATCATTTCCTAAGCAACCCATTCATGTTGTGATAACTTTACTAACTATGGTTTCCAAATTACAATATTCATTATTTAGCAATTCTTTTAATTATTCCACTTCAAATTATCGAATCATTAGAGATATATATACCATACAAGTATTATTCACTTTACAAGGGTAGCTAACTTTACACAACCCCATCAAATAATATGTCATTCGTGCAAATCTCACTCGATTGGATACTTCAAACAATAACTTGCTCATTTGTGCTCTTAAATTGGCAACCATATGTGGAGCATAACTGGAGAGCTGGGTGAAGTTCAGCTTGTATAATTGGATTTACATAAAACCCTTCTTCATATTTATGAGTAATTAGGTCTTAGCCTCCCTCAACACTCTTAAAAAGAACATACCAAGAAAAGATCCATCAAAGTAGTCGTATGTCACACTAGCTACATGCCCACCCATGTTGTCTTTCCACTATGTGAACTAGATATGAGCCACATCCATAATATGGTAGGATGCAAACTCCACGCTATCAGTACCTTTCACTTACATTACTTATGAATCTTCTTTACCTCATCCTTGTAATTATGTGGCTGCTCCTCACCTATATGCGACCTAGAAATTCAGGAGGATTCATAAGCACAAAGTCTCAAAATCTGGTTGCAGCTGATAAACCAGCGGGCTTGCCGATTTGACATCTGTTGATTTTTCTAGTTGGCTACGTTTGAGACAAAAGCTAAGTCACATTCTAGAATTTTGCATTTGTAACTTCATTGTTCGGGACAGAAGGAATTGTGTTAGTATTTCATGTATTAGCTCTACAAGGACGCATGATCTAAAATGCATAATAATGGATTACAATTGAGAAGTTTAATCACACTTTACGTAGGATAGCAATAACAGAAGAAGAGAAATTTTTTTAGACACATCCATGCAAGAAGTTGTGCTTAGTGCAACAATTATACACCCTAAGACTATTGAACCTAATTCTCTCGTACGAAGTTCTCATTTCCCATGGGTACACCTTAGACGTAACACGAAACCTATGATTATGAGCGATGCCAAGCTAATCTTGATTCTCACATATAATATGCATATAAAAAATAACTAATTAAACCATGTACAATGCAAAAGCTAAGAGTAGTGGATATTTTGAATGGATAAAAACTGTCATGAACCAAAAATAGAGGTGATGACACTCGTCTTATTCCACCAAGACAAGTCAGCCTAAAAAATTCAACTATTACAGTAAAATGCGGAAAATTTACTATCAACTTACATTATACCCCAAAACATGGTTGTCACGTGTACAAGTCTCTATAGTATTACAATTGAATCAAAAGAAAATATAAGTCTCATATGAAAAATATTGTTTCTCGATTAAAATAAAATCATAAACAGGAGTAAGGAGGGATGCATACATGACCAACACCTACCTCACAAATCTCTAGGAAGCCCCGGAAAAGAAGAGTATATATCATAAAGGTCAGGGCTAGTAACCTAAAAAGATTATTGAAGCAAGGGGTGAGTACCAAAACCACACGGTACTCTGCAAGTAAATCCCTAATCAGAAGCTACAGAGATGAAATACGGGTACTCCTACCACCACCAACCAAACCTCCACAACTACAACCTGCATAAACATCAACCCAACCTAACAAATCACAGTTTACATAGCAAGAAACTCAATAACAACACTTAGATAAATTACATATCCTCCGCCACAACACTTTATCAAATTACATATCCTCAACAACAACACTTAAACAAATTAGATATCCTCAATAGCAACACTTCAACAATTTACATATCCTAAATAACAACACTTCAAGAAATTACATATTCTCAACAACAACACTTCAACAAATTATGTATCCTCAATAACAAGCTCAATATTCAACAATCACAAGTTTCACAAAAAGGCAATCACAAGATCAGCAAAACACAATATCAAGTTCACTAATGATAAGTATGTGCAATGCAATGGAATGCAATGTCAAGTATAATGATGCATGTCTGACCTAGTGATACACACCCGTTGTCCCTCAGTCCGGGACCCATGGGGGACATGTCTGTCTATGCATCTTTCGCGGCGCATGACACGATCCTCGATAATAGTAACCATCACGGCGCGCGATACGTACCTATATATATAGTATCCATCGGTCTGCGCAATACGTCCCTCGAAATGGTGCATCCTCTTTAAGTTCTCATTCTTTCTCAATGCACATAAAATTTGTCACAACCATGTCTCATAATAATGCAAATGACATGTTCACACTGATAATGAAGATATGACCATTTTCATAACATTGCACACTTCACAACAACACAAACATGATAACACATCAACAATGATTCAACAAGCTTTCAAACCTTTCTCAACACATGACACATAAATAATTAATCACATTGACTTTTGTTACCCCTTTTTCATCATTAAAATTAATCAATGTGGACAAATCAACCCATCACCGATTCTCATTACTCCCAAACATATACCACATGTAAATACACACATTTGATACACTTAACAAGAGTTTAAAAATTCACTTTCCTCAATTCATTCGCAATTCACTAGAGACTTGAGTCTTCCCTTTTCGTTGAACTTCTAAATTATTGCAATCTATTGAAGTATATATTCATAATAAGATTTTGAAACTAGCAACACTCACATTATCATGTATTTAGCATTCGCCTAAAAATCTACCGAAATTTATAATCAAGATCATAATTCTTGGTGCCAAATAACATTTCAACTATCATATTTTTCAAGTTTCAAGTCTAGGGTTAAATCCCAATTTATTTTAATATCATAATTCAAATGATATTCACAAAAATACCATACATCTAATATTTAATTACCTACACCGATATATTTAGACTTGAATCATAATATAATAACCAAAAATATAAAACTTTAACTGGTTGCCTTAGGGACAGTAGCGTGGAACTTGAAGTTATTTTTTTTATTTACCTTTCCTTGGCATCCTTTATTCCATCCAATGATTGGCTCATTATGACCAATCATTGGTCCACAATTCCTATTAATTTAGCACCCACTGTTCTCATTAATTTTCAAATATGACTCACAACCCATTTTAACTAACATACATCAATTTCACCTTAATTTCGCCAAACTATTAATGCATTAAAATATTAACTAATATAAATGAAAAGTCCCATATCCTACTTGTATTTCATCTGCCAACAATAGCAATTTAATCAATACATATACAGGAGTAAAACGTTACTCAAAAAAATGTTTTAGGAGTAAAACATTACTCACAGTAACACATATCAATCTAAAAATTTTAGTTTTAAAAATTTGAAATATACCCTAAAACGTTACTATGAAATACGTTTATAGTAGTTTTGTAAGATTTTGAAAAAATGTATTATTTTGGTAAATTATTTTATATAATGGCTTAGCTTGGTAACAAATTCAATAATTAACCATCAATTAGTTCACTCTAGTTAAATGAATATTCAAAATTTTCAAAAATGACCTTTTGGGTCATTACAAAAACCAACTAGTCTAAATATATAAGATATCACAAGATTTTTTTTATTACTGAAATACCACTTAACAATTCGAGCTAAATTTACTACTATGGTTTGAAAACTTAGGTAAAGACTGAAAAGTAAAGAATGTCTATTGTCCTTGAAGTATGAGGATTCACCACTATATTTCATGAATTAAAACTAGAGTAGAACTAATAGTGATCTAGATATTGAATGCCTAAACCTACATCATAATACAATGTCGATGTTGAAGTATGAGTATTCACCACTATATTTCATGAATTCAAACTGGAGTAGAACTAAGAGTGATCTAGATGTTGAATGCCTAAACCTACATCATAATACAATTAGTACAAAAGTATAAGTCAGTACTTTGAATGAACAGAGCATGTAGGATATATATATATATATATATATATATATATATATATATATATATATATTATATATATATATATATATATATATATATATATATTATATGCATGTACATAATAAACTGGATGAAATGACCAAGTACGTCGTGAAGATAAAATTTTAAATTGTATAATAATGTAATTGCTAAAAATATATATGGTGAATGCAATAAGAGTCTAACTGTGGGAGGTCCAGTTAACCAACCTAAACCATGCGAGATAAATGTGGAGTTTAATCTATTCTCCTCACCGAGAGGACCCAATATACACTGTTAGGGGCATAGAGAGATAACTATGGCGTGATCACTTAAACTGATGTCCAATCGAGATGACTTTTAAACCTATGCAGGCACGTAGCTTTTGGACTTAAGGGTACTTGAATCCTAGAACAACTCGATTTTAAGTCTTCTCCCAGCTGAATACGAAAAGATAAAATGAACTGAAATAATGAGTAACTCAAAGTACTAATATTCTAACTGAGATGCAACACATATGTACTAAAGATTTGGCATTCGAATTTTGAGGGAAGATTTTGTCTGATTCTCCTTGCAAGTATAATTTATGAATTATGATAAATTTACAAAAGCTAGGGTTCTGGGCTCTATGCATGGAACTGTACTAATTCACGAAGAAATATTTTATCTGGATAACGAAAACTATAATAGCTAAATTCAAAACAAATCTTCAATATCATGAAACCTAGGTCTAATAAGTTTATGAGAAATAAATTAACTAATTTAATTCTAGGGAACTTATAAGTCAAAGAAACCCAATAGTGAAATACGACATACTTAATGATAAAAACTACGGAGAAATCCTTTGGATTTTAGGGCTGAATATGACTATTGTCTCTTTCTAACCTTTTCTTTTTAAGTTAGGTGATTTTAGGAAAATTAGGGTTCTAGGTTATTGGTAACTAATTTATTAGACTTAGACTGAGTAAAAATGTAGTTTAGGCATCAACTAACATAGTTTTTGTGCCTAACTTATTGGGGAAAAGAAAAAAAGTGACCCTAACTTAAAAGCCGATAGTCCTCTTACAGGGGCCCATTGATGGACCTTGTGAAGCACCACGGATCGTATGGGAAACCATGGTTTCTCACAAAAGTAGGGGTGGTACTGGGTCATTTTCCTATGCCACTTAACGGTGCGTGTCGGGTTCCACACAGAGCCTTGGGTGGTTTTTGTTTGTTTTCAATGTCAATCTGACGGCTTGTGTGGAGTTCAATGAGCCTTGTAGGGTTCATGGTCCTCCATTTTGTTGGGTGTGATCCACAATGAGGTTTGACGTGTTGTGGTCCTATTCACGGTCTCTGCCCCCTATGTATGTATAGTCTATTTAAGTTTTTATGATTCTTTATAATATTATGGTGATATACTTTATTCTTTCTTTACATCCCTTTTTATCATTAACTTTGTGTTTTAGGTTGTATTGTGTTGGTGGGATAAAAAAAATGCCATCAAACATATTTTTTGATTCGTGACAATGTTTTCAACTATGTATGAATGCATGTCAACTATTTCGTAGTATCATTTTTTTTTCTATTTATGGTAGGGAGACATTTGATGACATCATATAGGTAATATCATATTATGAACCTGTGATTTTAAAGTGGTCTTGTTCATTATGCTATGTGGTTGTAAATGAATGTTTGTTATTACAAATTGGCCTTGGTACTATGCTGGTACACTAACAATGAATGACTCAGGTACCATATTGGTAAACTAACTATGTATGCTCCGCACACTAACAACCAGAGTTTGGGTTCCGTGAGAGTTCCATGTATGTGATTCTTAGTTCCTTGAGAGGACCCGATGTTTGTAGTATGATCATGTGGGATATGTAGTTATACATTATTTGGACCAAATATTATTCTTTCATGATATATGACTCAGAGTCTATGTGGTTTATAATAGTTGTTATGTTAGACATTGTTCTATGTTACTATATTGTAGTGACCATTTACATTCATATCTTTGTAAGGCCATGTTATCCCACTAGTACTCTATGGTTTGTGTGCCGGCATTTCACATGTTTTTTTCATATTGAGTGCACGACATCTTTCAGCGGTTATTTCGAGACCTATGTGTAAAGATATCTAATTTCGAGTTCAAGGGAGAGCTCCATTGTAAAGATCCATTTGATCATTTTATATATTAGAGCTTTTTAATTCACAAAATACACTTTCGATATAATTTAAAAGGATATTTTGGACTATTCATAACTACAATTATAAAATTAATGGGGTAGTTTAATAAATTATTTAGTTGATGGTTAAAGAAAGTAACTTTAAAATTAATAGTGGGTGACTTTTATCATTTTTTTAATATAATTAGTCAGATATATTAATTAGGGTATTAAACAATCTGTAGAGAAAAAGAAAAGGAGAGAAGCGGAGAACAACAAAAACCTTACATGAGGCGTGAGGAGGTGGCTGTGCCGTCAAGTAAGTCTTCAACTAGCCGCCTTGTTTTCTACACATATTGAATGTTGGGAGGGGTCTTAATTATACCATTACGTATACTAATTAGTGTCCTGTTATGGCAAAATGAATAATAAGAAAATGAAAGTCTAAGGGGATTATTAATGATAACAAATCACTAGAAAATGATGGATTAATTGCATACAAAGATTCATTCCTTTCTGTAGTCAAAGCTAAAAAGGAATATTATGTATAGTACCAATATAATTTAATTCATGTATTAGTCATATAATATATTTAAATGAGGAATAGGGGAAAAAAGGGATATTGGCAATCTTTAGACGGTGAATGGTTGAGCACACAAAAAAATTGAGGTTCTGTTAATATTTTGGGTTAGAGAATATTGGGGAGACAAATTAGGATACTAACAAATAAAGTTGATTAAAGAAGGTTATATACGTGTGTAATTGGATAGTCAGTATAAGCATGATATATGACGGTTTGTATGTGATTTGTGTCCATAAAAGTTATTGCAAGCAGTAGGGTATGGAGTTTATTGATATTATTATTTAATTATCAATTTGTATTAAAATTAATACTTATAATTAGATAGAAATTGAATTGAATGCATGGTATGCTACTAGTGCTTTCGTAACCTGTAATTTTAGATTCTTAATAGTTTTCTTTAGTTATCATATTATAAACGTTATTTTGATATATTTAAATAGGTAATCAAATATTATATATATTGAATTATTTAAATTCCATTAAAGTTATGTTAAATTAGAGGAATAAAGATTTATCCTTAGGTTTGAACTTTAGTGAATTGATTAAAGAATTAGGCGAGTTTTGAGTTTAGAATAGACATAGAATAATATAAGTGTCCATAGACTCGTTAACTTACAAATTACGCATATGTGATAGATTGGAAAGGTTCAAAGGCATTGAGGAAGGAAAATCATTGAAGAAGTGGTCTACTTGAATTCGATTCTCCGGTGGAGGTAGGTTATGGTTTATGCTATTTGATAGTAACTCTTATAGTGATTGATATGCAGTGAATGATATAGTGAAGTTTTCTATGTACTTGATTGTGTGGTTGTGTGGCTTGGTTGTGTTTTTTTTTATTTGTCTTAAATCGTGAGACCGTGGAATTTATAATCTTGAACCCTCTCTATTGAAGTGATGCCTTAAATAAAGAAGGCTCAATGAAATATTATTAACGAATGGAATAGTGGTAATATTAAATGTTAAATTAATGATATTCTTGGATCAGAGTGTCACATTCCGACACAGTATTTTTGGATCGGAGTGTCACGTTCCGACATGGTATTCTTGGATCTGATTGTCACGTTCCGACACGTTATTCTTGGATGGGAGTGTCACATTCCGACACGGTAATATTAAAGTAAAAACACGTTGAATTAATGGAAGGTACTCAATCTCAAAGAACTCAACTCCCAAAATGGTTTGATTTGGAGGCATGAGTCCTCATGTGTGATCTTGATATCATTGACTTATTACGAGCTTACTTTAATGTTGTTGATACTTGTTCATGTTGTTTATTGTTAATCACCTGTTAAGTTCTATAGTTGAGTTCGTACTATTATTTATTGCATATTAGTTCCTATTTTGGGTTGGCCGGTGATATCTACTCAGTACATGTTGCCCCCGTACTGAGTCCTACTTGTGTTTTTATTTGTTTTCCTTTTATGAAATGCAACGAGTGTACCTATAACTTCAGATTTCCCTCATCTCTAGCCAGCCTCCCGCATATCAAGCTCTAGAGCGAGCTATTCATTCAAGATCGTGTTGGATTCTTTTAGTCATGACATGATGTCCTATACTTTCAGACACATACCATTTTATTCATTTATTTTGGTGTCTTTGATACTCTTAGATTTAGTAATTAGAGATTAGTTGTCCTTGTTGTGATGACTTTCAGGTTTTGGGAAACGATAGTTAATAAATTAAGGATCTTCCGCTATATTTTGTTATTCGCAGTTGAATTATTGGTACATGTTGAGATTTGAATTTCTTAGTTAGTCCACCTAGTTAATTAAGTGTGGATTTCACTCACGACTCGTTTGGGATCGTGACAAACTTGATATCAGAGTGTTAGGTTCATTGGTCTCATCACACAATGACAAGTCTGGTAGAGTCTTGAGGAACGGTATGGGGACGCCTTTACATTTCTTCGAGAGGCTATAGGACTTTAGGAAAACTCTATTCTTTCTTTCTTTGTGCAATTACTTGAGGGATAGGAGGAGATATGAGTTATGGAATAACAAGAGGTATATATTGCACCAGTTAAGGTCAAAATCTCTACAACTATCCATAGATTGAGTGTATATCAGAAAGGGTCATCAATTCTTACTTGGTTAGAGTTTTGAAGTGTATTTCCGTTGTTATTGACTTGATTTAAGAAGTAAAGCAAATTTCTTGGGCTAGAGAGAATAAATTCGACAATGTTTTACATTTATTAAATGGATAAAAATGTGTGGGCTAGTTGGGTATGATATTCTCGATAAACATGATGTGTTCTAGAAATGAATTTAACGACCTTTGACGGTACTAATGTTACGTAGAAATGAATACATCGATTATCAAGTGTGAATACTAAATACATAATGAGTTACTAGTGGTATGACATGTTTAGATAATGAGATTCAGTGTTGCTTTCACATTTGAGAAACCAGCTAGTTTATTACTACGGGTATTTAAATTGAGAATTATTATAAAGAAAATGTTAAGTGGTGGATCTTTGGTACAATATTAATACATTTAAGTTGTGAAATGTATCTTGAAGCATCTGAATGAGGATTGGTGATTTTATCTCAAGCTTCAAAGGGTAGACATATACTAGAATACAAACTTATAGGGAAAGAAACCCCTAGTGAGCATACTTGGGTGAAGTAAATTGAAGATTTTAGCAATAAAGTGCAAATAAAATTGGGTTAGTCCCTTTAATTTTATTGGTATACCTAAGTTTAAGGTGTCAGATCGAGGAAAAGGTTCACTTCATAGTGATAAAAAGGGTTAACTTAACATGATGTAAAAAAAAAACATGAATCGTGAGAAATTGTAATTGGGATGAAATTATATGATTAGGATTTATTGTTTAAATAAATTTTGTATGTAATAAACACTTGAGAGTATCTAAGGTTGTGATTTTCTACAAGTTAGTGAGTAATATAGGTCTTTGGAAAGTTTTAAGGAGATGTTGGTGCACCACGAATGGAATTTAAAGAAGCTAGAGTCGTAATTAAAACAAGATAAAATTTGTGGGATGTGTAGCCTTTAGAAATAGGTGAGGATATAGTATTTTCTTTGATTGGAAGGACTAAAAATGTATCTTCGAAGGGGTTGAGAATTGGGTACACAGATGTTTTGTTTGATATGATTTGTTTTGGTTATGATAATTTTGTTATAGGTTCGTCAGATTGGTTATTAACTAGAGCACAAGACTTGAGAAAAGAGTGTATATACGTACAACTAGAGTGTGACGATAAGTTCTTTTTTGGTTTTAAGTTTAGTAGTGCGTACTATAGAAATTTTAGCGAAGGACATGGTAAGATATATGAAGAGGCGAACAATGATAAGTTAAGATACATGAATTCCTAAAAATCATCAAGGTGTGAGCTAATATGGATTGATAAGGGCATTGTGTTATACAGTTGGACTTACAATTCAAATTTTCATTATAAGTATGCATTCTTGGTGATATGTTTTTTCAAGGTAAGAATTTGTAAGGTAATATGATTGATTGCATCGAATATCGAGCTTTTGAAAGGACTTACACATGATTGGAGTCGTAGAGTTTTTTTTTATTGTTAAAGGATCTAAGAAAGGGAATTCCTCAACGTTTTGATTTAGAGTCTGAAGTAAAACATCATGGGTTATTAGTAAAAGGATAAGATCGGTAAACGAGCTATAGAAACAATAATCTGATATATTAAAGGGTCGAAATATATATAATTTTACATTATGAGAAGAATTTGAGAAAGGTGAAGGAATAAGACCCCTCGTATTTTTCATGAAATGCTTAAATAGAAAGAGAGAACACTATAGTTTGAATATGTACTTGATAAAAATACTTTGATACTAATGATGATTTGGGACTAAAGTAGATGATTGATGTGATTATGATGTTTTGTTAGTATTGAGAGTGTTGACTTCAGTGGATGTTGGGTTCGATAAATCAAGTATATACGTGCAATCATAATAGACAAAATTGATGGTTGTGGGTAGCTAGAAAATTAAAGAAGTTGAGTCAGATGAATCAAAATGTGATATGGGCACTATGGAAGGAGTATTTGGAGTTATTCCACCTTGGTTGTTTTCTATAATACATATTTAGCGTTGTCCTGGTGTAGTTGTAGTATTTGAGTAATTCTACATGTACCACCTTGCTTGTGAGAATTTATAGGAGAGCTATCATGAAAATTTATAATTTTCGGATAGACTTAAGATTTATCTCATCATCAGTATTATGTTTTGTCTATGTGTGATGGATTGTGAGGATCATTGTACATGTTTCATTCTTAAGGTTAGTTTATAATAACTACTAATCTAGCACTTTGACAATGTTGTAAGAGGTTATATATGTTTGGGTGTATCGCTCCATGGTGGTAACTTGATCATTTTCTTCTCTGGGTTGGATAAGTTTGGTTCCCTTTATGAGTTCCTGGTGTCTAAAGATTAAGTTATTAAGTTTTTATAACTTAAGCTCGTGGAAAGTTATGTTGTGAGAAAACAATATTGATAAAATCTATGATGGTGTATGTACTATGAGTGTGTGGTGGTTGTTTCATGTTCACTACTGATTTTAGTCAATATTCATTAAGGATTTTTATCATAGTTATATTAGATAATATTGGTCCTGATGGTTGCGCCAAGGTCTAGTTGAAGAATCGGTCAGTTGAAGAGTCAACTTGGGAATAACTTTATTGTTAGTTGAGTTAACATACCACAACAATTATCATTACAGTATTGAGATGACTCTATTTGGGGCATTGTATGAGAGGATATGTAGATACTTTTTATATGAACCTTACTAATAATATTTTGAAGGAATTGTTGAGATAACTACCTTTTCTTACCCTCGCCTTCTTTTGATCTTTCGAGGATGAACGATGGATAAATTGGTATCTACTGTAATGATCCATTTTATCATTTTATGTATTACACTTTCTAATAATTTAAAAGGATATTTTGGACTGTTCATAACTACAATTATAAAATTAATGAGGTAGTTTAATAAATTATTTAGTTGGTGGTTAAAGAAAGTAACTTTAAAATTAATAGTGGGTGACTTTTATCATTTTTTTATATAATTAGTCAGATATATTAATTAGGGTATTAAATAATCTATAGAGAAAAATAAACGGAGAGAAGCGGAGAACAACAAAAACCTTACATGAGGCGTGAGGAGGCGGCTGTGCCATCTGGTAAGTCTTCAACTAGCCGCCTTGTTTTCTACACATATTGAATGTTGGATGGGGGCTTAATTATATCATTACATATACTACTTAGTTTCATGTTATGGAAAAATGAATAATAAGAAAATGAAAGTCTAAGGGGATAATTAATGATAACAAATCACTAGAAAATGATGGATTAATATAAGTGTATTATCGTGTGCATACAAAGATACATTCCTTTCTGTAGTCAAAGCTAAAAAGGAATATTATGTATAGTACCAATATAATTTAATTCATGTATTAGTCATTCAATATTTTAATTAAATGAGGAAGAAGGGAAAAAAGGGATATTGAAAAACTTTAGACGGTGAATGGTTGAACACACAAAAAAATTGAGGTTCTGTTAATATTTTGGGTTAGAGAATATTGGGGAGACAAATTAGGATACTAACAAATAAAGTTGGAGAGGTTAGGTTGTTGTAACGATTAGAGAAGGTTATATATGTGTGTAATTGGATAGTGAGTATAAGGATGATATATGACGGTTTGTATATGATTTGTGTCCATAAAAGTTATTGCAAGCAGTAGGGTATGGAGTTTATTGATATTATTATTTAATTATCAATTTGTATTAAAATTAATAGTTATAATTAGATAGAAATTGTAACGATCTGTTTAGTCGTTTTGAGCAGTAGAGTATAATTCTGGTTATAACTGTCTGGGTCGACGGATCCCACGACGGACCGTCATGGGCACGACGGACCGTCGAGGGGGTCTCGTTCCAAAACACTTAGATTCTAAAAATTTGGGTACTGAGATCGACTCTCTGAATTTCACGACGGAATGGCAGGACGGACCGTCGTTGGCACGACGGACCGTCACAAACCTTTCCACAGAATTAACTCTCTGAACTTTGTGACGGACCTGCAGGACGGACCGTCATAGTCATGACGGACCGTCACAGGTGCGTAACCCTGACTGGGGTCGGATTTCTGTTAAAAGTTTTAAGGAACGTTTTGGACTATTCATGCTTATAATTATAAAGTTAGTGGATTAATGTAATAATTCAATTACTTGGGGGTTAAAGGAGATACCTTGAAATAAATAGTGGGTTTTTTATCATCTTTTATACTTAATTATATGACAATTAGGGCAAAAGAAGAGGGGTTTGAATAAGAAAAACAGAAAGAACAAGAGAGAAGGGAGAAACGAGCGAGAGAAAGAGAAGAACGCAGCGGAAAGCAAAGGTTTTGGGGAGATAGCTTGTTTGATCGCGATTCTTCGGTGGAGTGTAGTTATGGTTTATGCTATTTCATAGTAAAACTCTTAATAGCGAATGATATGTATTGGGTAGTATTGTAATGTCTCCTATATGCTTAATTGTGTGCTTGCATGATGTGTTATGTAATTGTAATGGATTGGAAAGATAAGGCTGTGAATCTTAAACCTTAATTCACTTTGTTATGATGATGCCTTGTATAAAAGAAGGCTTGATAAACTAAAAAGAAGATTAGGGGAATCGGGTGTCACGAACCGACATGTAGAATTAGGGGATTGGGTGTCACGAACCGACACGTAGAATTAGGGGATCGGGTGTCGCAAATCGACACGTAGAATTAAGGGATCGGGGGTCACGAACCAACACGTAAAATTAGGGGATCGGAGTGTCACGTTCCGACACCAGGATAGTAGAGGATCGGAGTGTCACGTACCGACACAAGAGGAATAAAGAGAATGAATCTTGAATTATGTTAATATACTTAATTTGAAGAACCTAATTCCTGAATGAGTATGGTGTGGAGGCTTGAGTCCTCATAGGTGTGTTTGGTGTTGTTGCAGATGATTCTTCACTTGTTGATCGTCACCTATTAAGTATTGTGGTCGATTTTATATTATTATTTGATATATATTGCTTTCTATTATGAGTTGGCCGATGATACCTACTTAGTACTTGTGCCTTGTACTGACCCCTACTTGTAAATTGTTTTCTTTGTTATTTATGGAATGCAGCAAACGTACCATCGACTTCAACTTGTCCTCAACTCTAGCCAGTCTTCATCACACAAGATTTCAGGGTGAGCTATTGTTTCTAGCTTGGACTGGATCTTCTTCGTCACGTCTTGATGCCTTGAAATTCGGCATGGACTAGCTGTTTATTTATTTTTAGCTTCTTAGATACTCTTAGATTTAGTAATTTGAGGATAGATGTTCTTGTGGTGATTACTTCCAGATTTTGGGAATAATAAGTATTAAATTTTAGAAGTTATTTATTGGTTATATTAATGAGTTTAAAGTCTTCCGCATTATATTCTGTTTATTATGGTTGAAATGTTGGGGTTTAGATTGGTTGGTTCGCTCACATAATAGGATAAGTGTGGGTGCCACTCGCGGCTCGTTTTGTGTCATGACAAACTTGGTATCAGAGCATTAGGTTCGTTGGTCTCATCACACAAGAACGAGTCTAGTAGAGTCTTAAGGAACGCTAGGGGGACGCCTTTACTTTTCTTTGAGAGGCTATAGGACTTTAGGAAAATTCCATTCTTTCTTTCTTTCGTGCAATTACTTGGATCCAATTGGTATCTAGGTGATACAAATTGGTATCTGACCATCTTTACTCTATTACGCAGATGTTAGAACTAGAGAAACAACTGCGCCAACACAACCGGCAAGACAGGATGCGTCTGAGCCAGCCACTGGGGCTGTAGCTCGAGGAGCAGCAGTGGAAAGAGGCCGTGGGCGTGGTAGAGGTCGCACGGGACGCCCTCTAGAGGTAGAGGACGAACACCTTGCCCAGCTAGTACTAGGGCAGTGACTCCTCCACCGACGTGATGTGGTAGTAGAGAGGGCGAGGAAGGGGAAAATGAACAAGTGCAAGATGAGGAGTTACCACCCCAACCTACCCCAGAGATGATTAACCAGGTTCTTGCCTATCTTAGCGGGTTATCTGATCAGGTCCAGACACCTCCAGTGTTTTCTGCACCATCACCTCAGGTTCTGGGAGTACAACACGCAGCTGCTATGGCTCCCCCCATGGATGCCTCATTGGAAATAGGCACGTTTCCTCGATTGACTAGAGGGCCTATAATGACTAGTGACCAACATGAACTTTTCACTAAATTCTTAAAGTTGAAACCTCCAGTCTTCAAGGGTGCTGAATCTGAGAATGCCTATAATTTTCTGGTTGATTGTCATGAGTTGCTACATAAGATGGACATAGTAGAACGATTTGGCGTGGAGTTTGTGACCTATCAGTTTCAAGGAAATGCCAAAATGTGGTGGCGGTCATATGTTGAGTGTCAACCAGCACAAGCACCACCTATGACTTGGGCATCATTCTCTAGTTTTATTTATGAAGAAGTATATATCCCGGACCTTGAGGGATAGGAGGAGAGATGAGTTCCTGAGCCTAGAGCAAGGAAGGATGCCCGTTGCAGCTTATGAGGCTAAGTTTCGTGCATTATCCAGATATGCCACTCAGCTTTGCTTCAGTCCACAAGAGCGGATTCGTCGCTTTGTGAAAGGATTGAGGTCAGATCTACAGATTTCAGCCTTACAGGTAGCTGCTGCAGCAAAATCTTTTCAGGAAGTAGTTGATTTTGTGATAGAGGTAGAGGGGGTGAAGCCAAGCGATTTCACCACAGCATCGGCATCTAAGAGGTTCCGTAAAGGAGGTGAGTTTAGTGGTTCCTACTCCAGTGGGTAGAGTTCAGGAGGTTACCCATCCCGACCCATTAAGTCTTCACTGCAGGCTGTAGCTGGGGGTCTATCACAGACTAGTCAACATTTCTCTGAGTTTGAAGGTTACCCCCATAATTCATCATTCTCACAGAGACCTATGCTTGACCCCGGAGAATGTTATGGATGTGGGGAGACTGGACATATTAGGAGGAATTGTCCAAACAGAGTTACAGACCCCCGATAGTCAGAGGTAGAGGTGGTCATGGAAGAGGCCGTCATTCTGGAGGACGTGGTGGCCGAGGTAATGGTGGTCACCAAAACGGCCGTGGTGACGGGCAAACTGGAGCTACTACAGCACAACATGGTAGGGGCAACAGGTAGAGAGGTGATAGGGCCCATTGTCATGCTTTCCCTGGGAGGTCAGAAGCGGAGACATCTGATGCTGTTATCACATGTAATCTTTTGGTTTGTGATTGCATGACTTCTGTATTATTTGATCCTGGCTCCACATTTTCATATGTATCTTCTTCATTTGCTACTGGTCTTAATTTACATTGTGAATTGCTTGACATGCCTATTCGTGTTTCTACTCTGGTGGGTGAGTCTGTGATAGTTGAAAAGGTGTATAGGTCTTGTCTTGTAACTTTTGTGGGGAGCAATACTCATGTAGACTTGGTTATCTTAGAAATGGTTGATTTCGATGTAATTCTAGATATGACTTGGCTTTCTCCAATTTTGCAATCTTAGATTGTAATGCTAAAACTATAACGTTGGCCAAGCCTGGGACAGATTCGTTAGTGTGAGAGGGTGACTACACTTCCACTCCAGTTCGTATCATCTCCTTTCTTCGTGCTAAGAGAATGGTTACTAAAGGGTTTTAACTTTCTTGGCACACCTCAGGGATGATACTACCCAAGAACCTTCAATTGAGTCGGTTTCGATAGTCCGTGACTTTCTGGATGTATTTTCTGCTGACCTTCCTGGCATGCCACCGGATAGGGATATCGACTTTTGCATTGATCTGGAGCCGGGTACTCGCCCCATTTCTATACCCCCTCATAGGATGGCCCCAGCGGAGTTAAGGTAATTAAAGGCCCAACTTCAAGAGTTGTTAGGTAAAGGCTTCATTAGACCAAGCGCTTCCCCTTGGGGTGCTCCGGTGTTATTTGTGAAGAAGAAGGATGGGAATTTTCGGATGTGCATAGACTACCGGCAGTTGAACAAGGTAACTATTAAGAACAAGTACCCCATTCCTCGCATTAATGACTTGTTCGATAAGTTACAAGGTGCTTGTGTCTTCTCTAAGATTGACTTGAGATCCGGTTATCATCAATTGAAAATACGGGCAACAGATGTGCCAAAGACTTCTTTTCGAACCAGGTATGGGCATTAGGAATTCGTAGTAATGTCTTTTGGTCTTACGAATGCCCCTGCTGCTTTCATGAGCTTGATGAACGGGATTTTTAAATCATATCTGGATCTCTTTGTGATCGTATTTATTGATGATATACTGATATACTCCAAGAGTAAGAAGGAACATGAGGAGCATTTGAGAATTGTGTTGGAAGTATTAAGGGAGAAAATGCTTTATGCCAAATTCTCCAAGTGTGAGTTTTGGCTAAATTCAGTGTCCTTCTTGGGGCACGTGGTTTCTAAGGATGGAGTGATGGTGGATCCTTCTAAGATTGAAACAGTGAGGAATTGGGTAAGACCTACTAATGTGTCAGAAGTAAGGAGCTTTGTTGGTTTAGCCAGCTACTACCGTTGATTTGTCAAGGGATTCTCTTCTGTTGCTTCCCAATTGACAAACTTGACTAAGCAGAATGTTCCATTTGTATGGTCGGATGAATGTGAGGAAAGCTTTCAGAAACTCAAGACCTTGCTGACTACGGCACCTATCCTTACCTTGCCAGTAGAGGGTAAGAATTTCATTGTTTATTGCGATGCATCTTATTCTCTGGGTTGGGTGCAGTGCTAATGCAAGAGAGGAATGTAATCGTTATGCTTCAAGGCAACTAAGGGTGCACGAACGTAACTATCCGACCCATGATTTGGAATTGGCTGCAGTTGTGTTTGCATTAAAGCAATGGAGACATTATCTATATGGGGTCAAGTGTGAAGTCTACACAGATCATCGTAGTCTACAGTATGTCTTTACCCAGAAAGACTTGAATTTGAGACAGAGGAGGTGGATGGAACTGTTGAAGGAATATGATATTACTATTCTGTATCACCCAGGAAAAGCAAATGTGGTGGCTGATGCTTTAAGTACAAAAGCAGGGAGCATGGGTAGTTTAGCCGACTTACAAGTTTCTAGACGCCCATTGGCTAGAGAAGTCCAAAACTTGGCTAACGACTTTATGAGACTGGAAATACTAGAGAAAGGAGGATTTTTGGCCTGTGTGGAGGCAAGATCTTCTTTTCTTGACAAGATCAAAGGAAAACAGTTTGATGATGAGAAACTAAGCCGAATTCGGGAAATGGTGTTGCGAGGAGAGGCTAAAGAAGCAATAATTGATGAGGAAGGTGTTTTGAGAATTAAGGGAAGGGTATGTGTGCCCCGTGTTGATGATTTGATCCACACTATTCTTATAGAGGCTCATAGTTCCGGATATTCTATACATCCTGGTGCAACCAAGATGTACCGTGACCTAAAGCAACACTTTTGGCGGAGTAAATGAAGCGTGACATTGTTGATTTTGTTGCCAAATGTCCAAATTGTCAGCAAGTAAAGTATGAACTCCAGAGGCCCGGAGGAACACTTCAGAGAATGCCCATTCCTGAATGGAAGTGGGAGAGAATTGCAATGGACTTCGTGGTTGGTCTTCCAAAGATATTGGGTAAGTTTGATTCTATTTGGGTAATTGTTGACAGATTAACTAAGTCTGATCACTTCATTCCGGTCAAGGTGACTTACAATGCGGAGAAGTTAGCCAAACTCTATATCTCAGAAATTGTTCGATTGCATGGAGTTCCACTTTCAATCATATCAGATAAAGGTACGCAGTTTACTTCTAAGTTTTGGAGAACATTGCATGCTGAATTAGGTACTAGGTTGGACCTTAGTACTGCATTTCACCCTCACACCGATGGTCAGTCTGAGCGAACGATTCAGGTATTGGAGGATATGCTTTGTGCATGTGTGATAGAATTTGGTGGTCATTGGGATAACTTCTTACCCTTAGCGGAGTTTTCATACAATAATAGCTATCACTCAAGTATTGATATGGCTCAATTTGAGGCATTGTATGGGAGGAGATGTAGGTCCCCCATTGGTTGGTTTGATGCATTGAGGTTAGACCTTGGGGTACTGATCTTTTGAGGGATTCATTAGAGAAAGTGAAATCTATTCAAGAAAAGCTTATAGCGGCGCAAAGTAGGCAAAAGGAATATGCAGATCGAAAGGTTAGGGACTTGGAGTTCATGGAGGGTGAACAAGTCTTGCTGAAGGTTTCACCCATGAAAGGGGTGATGCGGTTTGGTAAAAGAGGTAAGCTAAGCCCAAGGTATATTGGACCATTTGAAGTACTTAAGCGAGTAAGGGAGGTGGCTTATGAATTAGCCTTACCTCCAGGACTCTCAGGACTGCACACGGTATTTCATGTGTCTATGCTGAAAAGATACCATGGGGATGGAAACTAAATTATTCGTTGGGATTCAGTTCTTCTTGATGAGAATTTGTCTTATGAGGAGGAGCCTGTTGCAATTCTATATAGGGAAATCCGCAAGTTGAGATCAAGGGAGATTGCATCCATCAAAGTTCAATGGAAGAATTGACCAGTTGAAGAGTCCACTTGAGAGAAGGAGGCTGATATGCAAGAAAGATACCCACACTTGTTTACAGATTCAGGTACTCCTTTTCGCCTTGTGATTGTTCGAGGACGAACTATGGGTAAATTGGTATCTATTGTAACGGCCTGTTTAGTCGTTTTGAGCAGTAGAGTATAATTCTGGTAATAACTGTCTGGGTCGACGGATCCCATGATGGACCGTCATGGGCACGACGGACCGTCGAGGGGTCTCGTTCCAAAACACTTACATTCTGAAAATTAGGGTACTGAGATCGACTCTCTGAACTTCGCGACAGAATGGAAGGACGGACAGTCGTTGGCACGACGGACCGTCACAAACCTTCCCACAAAATTAACTCTCTGAACTTTGTGACGGACCTGCAGGACGGACCGTCAAAGTCATGACGGACCGTCACAGGTGCGTAACCGTAACTGGGTCGGATTTCTGTTAAAAGTTTTAAGTGGCGTTTTGGACTATTCATGCTTATAATTATAAAGTTAGTGGATTAATGATAATAATTCAATTACTTGGGGGTTAAAGGAGATAACCTTGAAATAAATAGTGGGTTATTTTTATCATCTTTTATACTTAATTATATGACAATTAGGGTAAACGAAGAAGGGTTTGAATAAGAAAAACAGAAAGAACAGAGAGAGAAGGGAGAAACGAGCGAGAGAAAGAGAAGAACGCAGAGGAAAGCAAAGGTTTTGGGGAGATAGCTTGTTTGATCGCGATTCTTCAGTGGAGGTAGGTTATGGTTTATGCTATTTCATTGTAAAACTCTTAATAGCGAATGATATGTATTGGGTAGTATTTTAAGGTCTCCTATATGCTTAATTGTGTGCTTGCATGATGTGATTATGTAATTGTAATGGATTGGAAAGATAAGGATGTGAATCTTAAACCTTAAATCCACTCTATTAATGATGATGACTTGGTATAAAAAAAGGCTTGATGAACTAAAAGAATGAGGTTAGGGGATCGGGTGTCACGAACCGACACGTAGAATTAGGGGATCGGGTGTCATGAACCGACACGTAGAATTAGGGGATCGGGTGTCACAAACCGACACATAGAATTAGGGGATTGGAGTGTCACGTTTCGACACCAGGATAGTAGAGGATCGGAGTGTCACGTACCGACACAAGAGGAATAAAGAGAATGAATCTTGAATTATGTTAATATACTCAATTTGAAGAACCTAATTCCTAAATGAGTATTGTGTGGAGGCTTGAGTCCTCATAAGTGTGTTTGGTGTTGTTGCAGATGAGTCTTGACTTGTTGATCGTCACCTGTTAAGTATTGTGGTCGATTTTATATTATTATTTGATATATATTGCTTTCTATTATAAGTTAGCCGATGATACCTACTCAGTACTTGTGCCTTGTACTGACCCCTACTTGTAAATTGTATTCTTTGTTATTTATGGAATGCAGCAAACATACCATCGACATCAACTCGTCCTCAACTCTAGCCAGTCTTCATCACACCAGATTTCAGGGTGAGCTATTGTTTCTAGCTTGGACTGGATCTTCTTCTTCACGTCTTGATGCCTTGAAATTCTAGCATGGACTAGCTGTTTATTTATTTTTAGCTTCTTAGATACTCTTAGATTTAGTAATTTGAGGATAGATGTTCTTGTGGTGATGACTTCCAGATTTTGGGAATAATAAGTATTAAATTTTAGAAGTTATTTATTGGTTATATTAATGAGTTTAAAGTTTTCCGCATTATATTCTGTTTATTATGGTTGAAATGTTGGGGTTTAGATTGGTTTGTTCGCTCACATAGTAGGATAAGTGTGGGTGCTACTCGCGGCTCGTTTTGGGTCATGACAGAAATTGAATTGAATGCATGGTATGCTACTAGTGCTTTCGTAACCTGTAATTTTAGATTCTTAATATTTTTCTTTAGTTATCTATTATAAACGATATTTTGATATATCGAAATAGATAATCAAATATTACTTATATTGAATTATTTAAATTCCATTAAAGTTATGTTAAATTAGAGGAATAAAGATTTACCCTTAGGTTTGAACATTAGTGAATTGATTATAGAATTAGGCGAGTTTTGAGTTTAGAATAGACATAGAATAATATGAGTGTCTATAGGCTCGTTAACTTACAAATTACGCATATGTGATAGTTTGGAAAGGTTCAAAGGCATTGAGGAAGGAAAATCATTGAAGAAGTGGTTTACTTGAATTCGATTCTCCGGTGGAGGTAGGTTATGGTTTATGCTATTTGATAGTAAACTCTTAATAGTGATTGATATGCAGTGAATGATATTGTGAAGTTTTGTATGTACTTGATTGTGTGGCTTGGTTGTGTTTTTTTTATAGGTCTTAAATCCTGAGACTGTGGAATTTATAATCTTGAACCCTCTCTATTAAAGTGATGCCTTTAATATAGAAGGCTCAATGAAATATTATTAACGAATGGAATAGTGGTGATATTAAATGATAAATTAGTTATATAATTGAGTCAGAGTGTCACGTTCCGACACGGTATTTTTGGATCGCAGTGTCACATTTCGACACGGTATTCTTGGATCGAAGTGTCACGTTCCGACACGTTTTCTTGGATCGGAGTTTCACATTCCGACACGGTAATATTAAAGGAAAAACACGTTGAATTAATGGAAGGTACTCAATCTCAAAGAACTCAACTCCCAAAATGGTTTGATTTGGATGCATGAGTCCTCATGTGTAATGTTGTTGATACTTGTTCACGTTATTTGTTGTTTATCACCTGTTAAGTGCTATAGTTGAGTTCATACTATTATTTATAGTATATTAGTTCCTATTTTGGATTGGCTGATGAAACCTACTCAGTACATGTTGCCCTTGTAATAAGTCCTACTTGTGTTTTTCTTTGTTTTTCTTTTATGAAATGCAACGACTGTACCTATAACTTCAGATTTTCCTCAGCTCTAGCCAGCCTCCCGCATATCAAGCTCCATGACGAGCTATTCATTCAAGCTCGTGTTGGATTCTTTCGGTCATGACATGATGTCCTATACTTTCAGACACATACCATTTTATTTATATCTTTTGTTGTCTTTGATAGTCTTAGACTTAGTAATTAAAGATTAGATGTCCTTTTGAGATGACTTTTGGTTTTGGAAAATGATAGTTAATAAATTTTGGCGCTTCCGCAATCTTGAATTATTGGTACATGTTGAGATTTGAATTTCTTGGTTCGCCCACCTAGGTAGTCAAGTGTGGATGTCACTCACGACTCATTTTGGGCCGTGACATCCATCTTTCAGGCTACCATGGATTCTTCTACATCTTTTTATCCATTTATTCAGGCATATAATTCGGTCTTCGTTTATTTTCAGTTTCGGGGTTACATCCCAAGTTTAACTATTCATAGTTTTAGTACGATGACTTTGATTTCTTGGGGAAATTCGGTATCACAATTGTTTTAATTATCTAATTTTAATTATGAGGATTTATTTCTCAAGTAACTTAATGATTTTCTTTATTTTTACGCTAAGACTTGATTTTATTAATATAGTGTTGGTTGGTTCGGGTTAGACTTTTATTCTCCAACAAAGTTGATTAGTGTTGGTGTCACTCATGATTGTCTAAGTTGTGACAATATCATCCGCGTTAGGATGATATGATTTCATTTAAAATTAATAAGAAATTATATTTATATATACATCTAAAATTAAAACAGCTACATTTAATATTTTTGTACTAAAATTTAATTGAGGTTTTATCATACATGATACGAGGATAGTAAATTAATACGTCATGGTATGAAAACTAAGACATCGATTGAGAGAAATAATTTTTTATAGGGCATAAAGTTATAGTTGAATGACTTAATAGGAAAACAATTAAAAATAATTATAGTGAAATATTTCCCATAGTTGAATGCCTATTAAGGAGATTATCTCAAACACACACAAAAACCACTCTAAAGGAAGATTACATTGATTTGCCTTTATCTCTACTAACCAAAAAAGTGTTCAAAGGAAAAAATGTAAAAACACTAAGTATAATATTTATATATATATAGCTAGTTCTTTTTACTCTTACTTTGCCTTCTCCTCCTTTTGTGTTTATTCTATCAAAACAAGATACTTAATCTAGTTAAACGGCTACAAAAAACGTTGAGGTTTACACTTATGCGTTGTTAATTTCATTGATCTATTTGTATGTGTGTATATATATATATATATATATTCTCTTATCAAATTATCTAGAATCTTTTCCTTTGATGATATTAATATTTTCTTACTATTTTATGGATCCAAATTCTAGTACATCTAGGGAGAAAGAGAGAAGACCGATAATATTGAGTTTTACCAAATTTAAAAAGAAATACTTTTACTTGTTATCGATCTAAAGGTTCCAACCAGTTTTAACAATTTTGTAAAGTCTTCTCAATTACTCCGCACAATTATTTATTTTAGAAAATATCTAATTAATTTTTCATACTTTCAAATAGAATATGGATAAGCAGTACCAAATTGATGGTGAGGCGGATGCAACATAAATGGTTGTGCGGACGGGCGGACATGCGTGCGGGCGTGCGTGCGGGCGGGCGTGTGTGTGCGGGTGGACTGGCGTGCGTGCATACATGCGTGTGTGCGTGCGTGTGTGTGTGTGTATCCGCTCGCGCATTTGTGTGCATGCGTGTGTGCATGTGCGTGTGCGCATGCATGGGGTGTGCATGTGTGTGCGGTGTGCGTGTGCGTGTGTGTGCGCGCGCGCGCGCTTGTGCTTGTGTATGTAAATTCCTAGAAAGCGAGTGACTTTGATTTTTTGAAAGTATACTCAATTACTCCACACAATTATTCATTTCAATAAATATTCATACATTCGAATAGAATATTAATATGCAGTACCAAGTTGGCGGTCATGAGGATGCAACATTAATAGACGTTTCGATATCTTTTGTTGCACTAGAAAAAGCAAACAGTGATATTTTCCAGGTATTCTTTGAAAAAATTTCTACAATTATAAATTGTTTTTTTATTCCTTTTAATACATATTTGAAAATATTTTGATGAATACTTAAACAAACATTAAATATTAATTCTTTTTTGATAACAAGAAAAAAGTTCTTCTATAAAGTTAAAACATATGATATGTATCACAACAATATTTAATTATGTCATGTGAATAATATTACTAGTACTACTAATAACAATAGTAATAATAGACAACAAACCTAGTGTAGTCTGATGAACTGGGGCATGCAAAGAATAAATGTACACAAAACTTTTCATTACATTTGAGGTAGAGTTGTTTTTTATGATAAACCCTTGCACAACAAAAATAGTCCAAATAAGTGTGTGTATATATATATATATATATATATACATATACATATATATATATATATATATATACATATATATATCTATATATATATATATATATATATATATACATATACATATCTATATATATATATATATATATATATATATATGTATATATATACATATATATATATATATATATATATATATAGATATATATATATATAATATATATATATATATATATATTATATATATATATATATATCATAGAGAATTCTAGAGTTTCATTCAAATTAACTATACAAATACATTAGAAACAATTATAGCTAGGTCTGAGCTGGCCTTTTTGATAAAAGTAGAAGAAACACACTTTATAGTATTTTGTTGATCTTCTAGTTTCCCTACCAACAAAATTGATTATGTATATTTTCTTTAATGAGTTTGGGAAAAAATAAGCATTTAATAATTATTGATAAACAGGTCTACCTTCATTTGGAGACGAACAAAAAGTTTCAATCTTTGATAGAAGTATATAAATTTGTTTTCTATGGGTATGTTCCTGAAATAACAAAGAAATCAAGAGAAAATGAAGAAACATCTCAGGTTAGCTCAAAAACATTATATTAGAACACATAGCACAAACTCTACTCACCCACTACTGGACTAGTCTACGGGCTGGTGAGACTATTCCACTACAGATTGATGGAGATTGACTCTTTTATACGTTATCATTAATGATTCAATTTTCAGGTGAAACCAAGACGTATACCATATTTGCATGGTAAAAAATTGATAAAAAGTTATGTAGTTGGAACATGTGCTAAATCTTATAATGGGTATACATTAAAAATCGGGGAGAGGCTAATTACTTATCTAAACGTGCTATCCCTTCTAACATTGGTAATTTAGTTAAAATATATATTTGTATTATTGTTATTGCTTTCATCTTCCTTATCTTTGCCTTTGTTGATTTTTATATCGTTGTAATCTTTTTATGGCGAGAAAAGAAGAGAAAAAGAGGAAATGATGATTTATTTGGGCATCAACTATTGATATGGTGAGATGATGCAACACTTGTCAACTCAGGAGATGCTACATTAATTACTCCATCAACAAAAGCTGAATTTTCGCAAATTCGTCTTGGAAAAGTTTCTCTAATAATAATTTGTTTGTTTTTGTTCCATATAATACATATACAAAATCTTTTGATGAATTCAACAAATATTTAAAGCTAAATATTGTTTTTTGATACCATGAAAATGTTCTTCTATCAAGTTAAAAGATATGATCTGTATGAAAACAATATTTTAAGTATGTCATGAAAAATAATAGTAATAATAATAAATAACAGAAACCTAGTGAATTCGACCAAATCAGGTATGAGAAGAATAAAGTGTACACAAACCTTATCAGTACCTTTGAGGTAGCGTTGTTGTTTCTGATAAATCCTTAGCTCAACAAAAAAATAGTCAAAAGAAGTGTATTTGTGCATATATATAAAATTCTTGTGTGTGCGCGTGTGTATAAATTACTAGCAAGCGTGTGATTCTGATTTTTTTCGGAAGTCTTGTCAATTACTCCGCACAATTATTCATTTTAGCAAATATCTAATTAAATTTTCATACTTTTGCATAGAATGTGGATAAGCAGTACCAAGTAGATGGTGAGGAGGATGCAATATAAATGAATGTGCGGGCGGGCATGCGGGCGGGCGTGCGTGTGTGTGTGTGTGCGTGCGTGCGTGTGTACATGCGACCGGGCGTGCGTGTGAGCCTGTGTGTGTGTGTGCTTGGGCGCGTGTTTGTGTGCATGCGTGTGCGTGTGCATGGGGTGTGCGTATGCGTGTGCGTACGTGTTTGAGTTTGTGGTGCGTGTTTGTGTGTGCTTGTGCCTATGTATGGAAATTTCTAGAAAGCGAGTGACTTTAATTTTTTTAAAGTATTCTCAATTACTCCACACAATTATTCATTTTAATAAATATCTAGTTATTTTTTTTATACTTTCTAATAGAATATTGATAAGTAGTAGCAAGCTGACGGTCATGAGGATGCAACATTCATAGGCGTTTTGATATGTTTTGTTGCACTGGAAAAAGCAATACTGACATTTTCAAGGTTTGGTTTGAAAAAATTTCTACAATTATAAGTTGTTTTTTTATTCATTTTAAGGCATATTTGAAAATATTTTGATGAATACCTAAAATTTTTTAATATTAATTCTTTTTTGATAACAAGAAAAATGTTCTTCTCTAAAGTTAAAAGATATGATATGTATCACAACAATATTTAATTATGTCATGTGAATAATATTACTAGTAATACTAATAACAATAGTAATAATAGACAACAAACCTAGTGTAGTCCGACGAAATGGGGCATGCAAATAATAAATGTACACAAAACTTTTCATTACATTAGAGGTAGAGTTATTTTTTCTGATAAATCGTTAGCACAACAAAAAAATAGTCCAAATATGTGTGTGTGTGTGTGTGTGTAATATATATATATATATATATATATATATATATATATATATATATATATATAATATATATATATATATATATATATATATCATAGAGAATTCTCGAGTTTAATTCAAATTAACTGTACAAATACATTAGAAACAATTATAGCTAGGTCTGAGCTAGCCTTTTAGATAGAAGTAGAAGAAACACACTTTATAGTATTGTGTTGATCTTCTATAATATATAATATTGATGCTCCAATACATTGTGTACCACTTGATGAGAAAATGATGATACTCCCCTTTGTCTAGATAATTACCTTTTGAGAATTGATATTGGATAAATCCAATTTCATAAGTATTGTTCTGGTTGCAGAATGAGATTGTACCAAAAAATAGGCACTACATGCATACACATACATTTGAACAAAGAAGACAAAATTGGATCATCAATAATATTTCTCATCCAGGTGGCTTAATAATAGATTATGTAAGTTATCTTTTGATTAATCTGCATGTTTCCCTACCATTAAAATTGATTATGTATATTTTCTTTTATGAGTTTGTGAAAAAATAAGCATTTAATAATTATTGATAAACAGGTCTACCTTCATTTGGAGACGAACAAAAAGTTTCGATCTTTAATAGAAGTGTATAAATTTGTTTTCTATGGGTATGTTCTTGAAATAACAAAGAAATCAAGAGAAAATGAAGGAAACATCTCAGGTTAGCTCAAAAACATTATATTAGGATACATAGCACAGACTCAACTCACCCACTACTGGACTAATCTACGGGCTGGTGAGACTATTCCACTACAGATTAATGGAGATTGACTCTTTTATACGTTATCATTAATAATTCAATTTTCAGGTGAAACCAAGACTATACCATATTTGCATGGTAAAAACTTGATAAAAAGTAATGTAGTTGGAACATGTGCTAAATCTTATAATGGGGTATACATTAAAAATCGAGGAGAGGCTAATTACTTATCTCAACGTGCTATCCTGTCTAACATTGGTAATCTAGTTAAAATATATATCAACATTATTGTTATTGTTTTCATCTTCCTTATCATTGCCTTTGTTGATTTTTATATTTTTGTAATCTTTTTATGGCGAGAAAAAAAGAGAAAAAGAGGAAATGATGATTTATTTGAGCATCAACAAGTGATCTCGGGAGATGATGCAACACTTGTTAATTCAGGAGATGCTACATTTGGTATTCCATCAACAAAAGCTGAATTTTAGCAAATTCGTCTTGGAAAAGTTTCTCTAATAATAATTTATTTGTTTTTGTTCCTTATAATACATATACAAAACTTTTGATGAATTAGACAAAAATTTAAATCTAAATATTGTTTTTTGAAAACATGAAAATGTTCTTCAAGTTAAAAGATATGATTTGTATGAAAAGAGTATTTTAAGTATGTCATGAAAAATAATAGTAATAATAATAAATAACAGAAACCTAGTGAATTCGACCAAATAAGGTATGAGAAAAATAAAGTGTACACAAACCTTATCAGTACCTTTGAGTTAGCGTTGTTGTTTCTGATAAATCTTTAGCTCAACAAAAAAATAGTCAAAAGAAGTGTATTTGTGCACATATATATAATTCTTGTGTGTGCGCGTGTGTATAAATTCCTAGCAAGCGTGCGATTCTGATTTATTTTTAAAGTATTCTCAATTACTCCGCACAATTATTAATTTTAGAAAATATCTAATTAATTTTGCATACTTTCTCATGGAATATCAATAAGCAGTACCAAGTTCATGGTGAGAAGGATGCAATATAAATGGATGTGCGGGCGGGCAAGCAGGCGTGCGTGCGGGCGTGCGTGTGTACATACGTGTGTGCGTGCGTGTGTGTCGGTGTGTGTGTGTGTGCGCACGCGCATTTGTGTGCATGCGTGTGCGTGTGCGTGTGCATGCGGTGTGTGTGTGCATATGTGTGTGCGTGTGCGTGTGCGTGTGTGCGTGTGTATGTGTGCTTGTGCCTATGTATGTATATTCCTAGAAAGCGAGTGACTTTGATTTTTTAAAAGTATTCTCAATTACTCCACACAATTATCATTTAATAAATATTTAATTATTTTTTATACTTTCTAATAGAATATTGATGAGCAGTACCAAGCTGACGGTCATGAGGATGCAACATTAATAGATGTTTCGATATCTTTTGTTGCACTGGAAAAAACAAACACTGATATTTTCCAGGTTTTCTTTTAAAAATAATTACAATTATAAGTGGTTTTTTATTCCTTTTAATATATATTTGAAAATATTTTGATGAATGCCTAAAAAAAATTTTAATATTAATTTTTTTTTGATGACAAGAAAATGTTCTTCTCTAAAGTTAAAAGATATGATATGTATCACAACAATATTTAATTATGTCATGTGAATAATATTACTAGTACTACTAACAACAATAGTAATAATAGACAACAAACCTAGTGTAGTCCGACGAAATGGGGCATGCAAAGAATAAATGTATACAAAACTTTTCATTACATTTGAGGTTGAGTTGTTTTTTCTGATAAACCCTTAGCACAACCAAAAAATAGTCCAAATAAATGGGTGTGTGTGTGTGTGTGTCTGTGTGTGTATATATATATTATATATATATATATATATATATATATATATATATCTATATATATATATATATATATATATATATCTATATATATATATATATATATATATATATATATATATCTATATATATATCATAGAGATTCTAGAGTTTCATTCAAATTAACTGTACAAATACATTAGAAACAATTATAGCTAGGTCTGAGCTAGCCTTTTAGATAAAAGTAGAAGAAACAATCTTTATAGTATTGTGTTGATCTTCTATAATATATAATATTTGCTCCAATACATTGTATACCACTTGATGACAAAATGATGATACTCCCCACTTTGTCTAGATAATTACCTTTTGAGAATTGATATTGGATAAATGCAATTTCATAAGTATTGTTTTGGTTGCAGAATGAATTGAGCACAAAAAAAAGATATGCACTACATGCATACACATACATTTGAACAAAGAAGACAAAATTGGATCATCAATAATATTTCTCGTCCAGGTGGCTTAATAATAGATTATGTAAGTTATATTTTGATTAATCTGCATGTTTCCCTACCATTAAAATTGATTATGTATATTTTCTTTTATGAGTTTTTTGAAAAAATAAGCATTTAATAATTATTGATAAACAGGTCTACCTTCATTTGGAGACGAACAAAAAGTTTCGATCTTCAATAGAAGTGTATAAATTTGTTTTCTATGGGTATGTTCTGAAATAACAAAGAAATCAAGAGAAAATGAAGAAACATCTCAGGTTAGCTCAAAAACATTATATTAGAATACATAGCACAGACTCTACTCACCCACTACTGGACTAGTCTACGGGCTGGTGAGACTATTCCACTACAGATTGATGGAGATTGACTCTTTTATACGTTATCATTAATAATTCAATATTCAGGTGAAACCAAGACTATACCATATTTGCATGGTAAAAACTTGATAAAAAGTTATGTAGTTGGAACATGCGCTAAATCTTATAATGGGGTATACATTAAGAATCGGGGAGAGGCTAATTACTTATGTCAACGTGCTATCCCGTCTAACATTGGTAATCTAGTTAATATATATATCGACATTATTGTTATTGTTTTTATCTTCCTTATCTTTGCCTATGTTGATTTTTATATTTTTCTAATCTTTTTATGGCGAGAAAAAAAGAGAAAAAGAGGAAATGATGATTTATTTGAGCATCAACAAGTGATCTCGGGAGATGATGCAACACTTGTTAATTCAGGAGGATGCTACATTTGGTATTCCATCAACAAAAGCTGAATTTTAGCAAATTCGTCTTGGAAAAGTTTCTCTAATAATAATTTATTTGTTTTTGTTCCTTATAATACATATACAAAACTTTTGATGAATTAGACAAAAATTTAAATCGAAATATTGTTTTTTGAAAACATGAAAAGGTTCTTCAAGTTAAAAGATATGATTTGTATGAAAAGAGTATTTTAAGTATGTCATGAAAATATAGTAAATAATATAAATAACAGAAACCTACGTGAATTCGACCAAATAAGTATGAGAAAAATAAAGTGTACACAAACCTTATCAGTACCTTTGAGTTAGCGTTGTTGTTTCTGATAAATATTTAGCTCAACAAAAAAATAGTCAAAAGAAGTGTATTTGTGCACATAATATAATTCTTGTGTGTGCGCGTGTGTATAAATTCCTAGCAAGCGTGCGATTCTGATTTATTTTTAAAGTATTCTCAATTACTCCGCACAATTATTCATTTTAGAAAACATCTAATTAATTTTGCATACTTTCTCATGGAATATCGATAAGCAGTACCAAGTTGATGGTGAGGAGGATGCAATATAAATGGATGTGCGGGCGGGCAAGCAGGCGTGCGTGCGTGCGTGCGGGCGTGCGTGTGTACATACGTGTGTGCGTGCGTGTGTGTCGGTGTGTGTGTGTGTGCGCACGCGCATTTGTGTGCATGCGTGTGCGTGTGCGTGTGCATGCGGTGTGCGTGTGCGTATGTGTGTTCGTGTGCGTGTGTATGTGTACTTGTGCCTATGTATGTATATTCCTAGAAAGCGAGTGACTTTGATTTTTTAAAAGTATTCTCAATTACTCCACACAATTATTCATTTTAATAAATATTTAATTATTTTTTTCATACTTTCTAATAGAATATTGATGAGCAGTACCAAGTTGACGGTCATGAGGATGCAACATTAATAGATGTTTTGATATCTTTTGTTGCACTGGAAAAAACAAACACTGATATTTTCCAGGTTTTCTTTTAAAAAATAATTACAATTATAAGTTGGTTTTTTATTCCTTTTAATACATATTTGAAAATATTTTGATGAATACCTAAACAAAATTTTAATATTAATTCTTTTTTGATAACAAGAAAAATGTTCTTCTCTAAAGTTAAAAGATATGATATGTATCACAACAATATTTAATTATGTCATGTGAATAATATTACTAGTACTACTAATAACAATAGTAATAATAGACAACAAACCTAGTGTAGTCCGACGAAATGGGGCATGCAAAGAATAAATGTACACAAAACTTTTCATTACATTTGAGGTAGAGTTGTTTTTTCTGATAAACCCTTAGCACAACAAAATAGTCCAAATAAATGTGTGTGTGTGTGGTGTGTGTGTGTGTATATATATATATATATATATATATATATATATATCTATCTATATATATATATATTATATATATATATATATCCTCGAGAATTCTAGAGTTTCATTCAAATTAACTGTACAAATACATTAGAAACAATTCTAGCTAGGTTTGAGCTAGCCTTTTAGATAAAAGTAGAAGAAACAAACTTTATACTATTGTGTTGATCTTCTATAATATATAATATTGATGCTCCAATACATTGTATACCACTTGATGACAAAATGATGATACTCCCCACTTTGTCTAGATAATTACCTTTGGAGAATTGATATTGGATAAATGCAATTTCATAAGTATTGTTTTGGTTGCAGAATGAGATTGTACCAAAAAATATGCACTACATGCATACACATACATTTGAACAAAGAAGACAAAATTGGATCATCAATAATATTTCTCGTTCAGGTGGCTTAATAATAGATTATGTAAGTTATCTTTTGATTAATCTGCATGTTTCCCTACCATTAAAATTGATTATGTATATTTTCTTTAATGAGTTTGTGAAAAAATAAGCATTTAATAATTATTGATAAACAGGTCTACCTTCATTTGGAGACGAACAAAAAGTTTCGATCTTTAATAGAAGTGTATAAATTTGTTTTCTATGGGTATGTTTCTGAAATAACAAAGAAATCAAGAGAAAATGAAGAAACATCTCAGGTTAGCTCAAAAACATTATATAAGAATACATATCACAGACTCTACTCACCCACTACTGGACTAGTCTACGGGCTGGTGAGACTATTCCACTACAGATTGATGGAGATTGACTCTTTTATACGTTATCATTAATAATTCAATATTCAGGTGAAACCAAGACTATACCATATTTGCATGGTAAAAACTTGATAAAAAGTTATGTAGTTGGAACATGTGCTAAATCTTATAATGGGGTATACATTAAAAATCGGGGAGAGGCTAATTACTTATCTCAACGTGCTATCCCGTCTAACATTGGTAATCTAGTTAAAATATATATCGACATTATTGTTATTGTTTTTATCTTCCTTATCTTTGCCTTTGTTGATTTTTATATTTTTCTAATCTTTTTATGGCGAGAAAAAAAGAGAAAAAGAGGAAATGATGATTTATTTGAGCATCAACAAGTGGTCTCGGGAGATGATGCAACACTTGTTAATTCAGGACATGCTACATTTAGTATTCCATCAACAAAAGCTGAATTTTAGCAAATTCGTCTGGAAAAGTTTCTCTAATATAATAATTTATTTGTTTTTGTTCCTTATATTACATATACACAATCTTTTGATGAATTCGACAAAAATTTAAAGCTAAATATTATTTTTTGAAAACATGAAAATGTTCTTCTATCAAGTTAAAAGATATGATTTGTATGAAAATAATATTTTAAGTATGTCATGAAAAACAATAGTAATAAAATAAACAACAGAAACCTAGTGAATTCAACCAAATAAGGTATGTGAAAAATAAAGTGTACACAAACCTTATCAGTAATTTGAGGTAGCGTTGTTTTTCTGATAAATCCTTAGCTCAACAAAAAAATTGTCAAAAGAAGTGTATTTGTGCACATATATATAATTCTTGTGTGTGCGCGTGTGTATATATTCCTAGCAAGCGTGCGATTATGATTTGTTTTTAAAGTCTTCTCAATTACTCCGCACAATTATTAATTTTAGAAAATATCTAATTAATTTTGCATACTTTTGCATGGAATATGTGTCACGACCCAAAACCGGGCCGCGACTGGCACCCACATTTACCCTCCTATGTGAGCGAACCAACCCATCTAAACCTTAACATTTCGAGATATATCAACAGGAAATAATGCGGAAGACTTAAACTCATTTATAAAACAATTCAAAACTATTATTATTATCCCCAAAATCTGGAAGTCATCATCACAAGAACATCTATTTCAAATTACTAAACTAAGAATGTCTAAGAACTAAAAATACATAAAAGCTAGTCCATGCCAGAAGTTCAAGGCATCAAGACTTGAAGAAGAAGATCCAGTCCAAGCTAGACGCATTAGCTCACCCTGAATTTCCGAAGGTAATGAAGACTGGCTAGATCTACTGTTGAGTTGAAGTTGACGGAATGTTTGCTGCATTCCACAAATAACGAAGAAGAAAACATAAAAGTAGGGGGTCAGTACAACCACAAGTACTGAGTAGATATCATCGGCCAACTCAAAATAGAAAACAATATATATCACTTAATATCATAAATCAACTATAAACTCAACATGTAACAACAACAAGTACTATAATCATCAATAAGTACCATTAAGTTCATCCATGAGGGCTCAAGCCTCAATACCATGCTCATTTGGGAATTAAGTTCATTATGTTGAGTATATTATCATCTTTCAAGATTCATTATCTTTCTTCCTCTTGTGTCGGTACGTGACACTCCGATCCCCTACCACTATGTGTCGGTACGTGACACTCCGATCCCCTATATGTGTCGGAACGTGACACTCCGATCCCCTATATGTGTCGGAACGTGACACTCCGATCCCCTATATGTGTCGGTACGTGACACTCCGATCCCCTATATGTGTCGGAACGTGACACTCTGATCCCCTATATGTGGGAACGTGACACTCCGATCCCCTATATGTGTCGAAACGTGACACTCCGATCCCCTATATGTGTCGGTACGTGACACTCCGATCCCCTAATCTACGTGTCGGTTCGTGACACCCGTCCCACTAATACTATGTGTCGGAACGTGACACTCCGATCCACTAATACTATGTGTCGAAACGTGACACTCCGATCCACTAATCTCATTCTATCCGTTCAACAAGCCTTCTCTATACCAAGGCATCATCAATCCCATTACTTTAATTCACCAAGCCTTCTTTTATACCAATGCGTCATCATTAATAACATAGATTAAAGTTTCTTTCAAGATTTGGGATTCAATGGTTTTCATCATGCTTGTTTTATCAAAATCACATAATCATATTCATGCAAGCATACAATTAAGCATATAGACAGGTTTACAATACCACCAATACGTATCATTCACTATTAAGAGTTCACTACGAATATCGTAAAATAACCATAACCTACCTCCACCGAAGACTAGTGATCAAGCAAGAATTTCCAAAGCTTTGTTTTCTCCTCAGCCTCGTTCGATTCAATCCTCTCTCTCTCTCTGTTCTTTCTGTTTTCTTTATTCAAACCCTCTTTCTTTTACCCTAATTAACATATAATTAAGTGTAAAGGATGACAATAATACCCCACTAATTAATCCAAAGTTACCTCTTTTAGCCCTCAAGAATTTGAGTTATTAATGTAAACCCACGAAATCTATAATTAAGGAAAGAATAGTCCAAAACGTCACTTAAAACGTGTAAAGAAATCCGATTCTGACTGGGATTATGCAACCTGTGACGGGCCGTCGTGACTGCGACGGTCCGTCACGCAGGTCGTCGTGAGGGCCAGGACTTTATTTTTCACCAAGGACACTGTGACGGTCCGTCACACCTGTGACGGTCCGTCCTGCAAGTCCGTTACGAAGTTCAGAGAGTCGATTTCCAGTACCCAATTTCAGAATTCCCAAGTATATTGAAACGAGACATCTGTGACGGACCGTCGTGCCTATGACGGTCCATCGTGGTGTCCGTAATCTTGGCCAGTTTTTCCAGAAATGAAATCTGCTGCTCAAAACGACTAACAGGTCGTTACAATAGATACCAATTTACCCATCGTTCGTCCTCGAACGATCAAAAGAAGAGGAACAAGGGTGAAAGAAGTACCTGAATCTCTGTAAACAGATGTGGGTATTTTTTTGCATATCTGCCTCCTTCTCCCAAGTAGCCTCTTCAACCGGTCGATTCTTCCATTGAACTTTGATGGATGCAATTTCTCTCGACCTCAACTTGCGAACTTCTCTATCTAATATAGCAAACCGGTTACTCCTCATAAGTCAAATTCTCATCAAGCAAAACTGAATCCCAACGGATGATGTAGTTTCCATCTCCATGGTATCTTTTCAACATGGACACATGAAATACCGGATGTACTCCGGACAGCCCTGGAGGTAAGGCTAATTCATAAGCCACCTCCCTACACGCTTTAGTACCTCAAATGGTCCAATATACCTTGGACTTAGCTTACCTCTTTTGCCAAACCGCATCACCCCTTTCATAGGTGAAACCTTCAACAAGACTTGTTCACCCTCCATGAACTCCAAGTCTCTAACCTTTCGGTCTGCATACTGCTTTTGTCTACTTTGCGCCGCTAGAAGCTTTTCTTGAATGCCCTTCACCTTATCTAACGAATCCCTCAAGAGATCAGTACCCCAAGGTCTAACCTCGAATGCATCAAACCAACCAATGGGAGATCTACATCTCCTCCCATACAATGCTTCAAATGGGGCCATATCAATGCTTGAGTTATAGCTATTGTTGTATGAAAATTCGGCTAAGGGTAAGAAGTTATCCCAGTGACCACCAAATTCTATCACACATGCACGAAGCATATCCTCCAACACTTGAATCGTTCTCTCAGACTGACCATCGGTCTGAGGGTGAAATGCGGTGCTAAGATCCAACCTAGTACCCAATTCAGCATGCAATGTTTTCCAAAACTTAAAAGTAAACTGCGTACCTCTATCTGATATGATGGATAGTGGAACCCCATGCAATCGAACGATTTCTGAGATGTAGATTTTTGCTAACTTCTCTGCATTGTAAGTCACCTTGACCGTAATGAAATGAGCAGACTTGGTTAGCCTATCAACAATCACACAAATGGAGTCATACTTACCCATTGTCTTTGGAAAACCAACCACAAAGTCCATTGCGATTCTCTCTCACTTCCATTCAGGAATGGGCATTCTCTGAAACGTTCCTCTGGGCCTTTGGTGTTCATACTTTACTTGTTGACAGTTTGGACATTTGGCAATAAAGTCAACAATATCGCGCTTCATTCTACTCCACCAAAAGTGTTGCTTTAGGTCACAATACATCTTGGTTGCACCCGGATGTATATATACCTTGTACTATGAGCCTCTGTCAGAATGGTGTTGATCAACTCATCGACGCGGGGTACACATACCCTTCCCTTAATCCTCAAAACACCTTCCTCATCAATTGTTGCTTCTTTAGCCTCTCCTTGCAACACTTTATCTCGAATCCGGATCAATTTCTCATCATCAAACTGCTTCCCCTTAATCTTGTCAAGGAAGGAGGATCTTGCCTCCACACAAGCTAACAATCCTCCCTTCTCATTTACTTCTAACCTCATAAGGTCATTAGCCAAAATCTGCACTTCTCTAGCCATGGGCGTCTAGAAGCTTGCAAGTGAGCTAGACTTCCCATGCTTCCCGCCTTCCTACTCAAGGCATCTGCCACAACATTCGCCTTCCCCGATGATACAAAATAGTGATGTCGTAGTCCTTAGTAGTTCCATCCATCTCCTTTGTCTCAAGTTCAAATCTTTCTGAGTAAAGACATACTGTAGACTACGATGATCCGTATAGATTTCACACTTGACCCCATATAAATAATGCCTCCATTGCTTTAGTGCAAACACTACCGCGGCCAATTCCAAGTCATGAGTTGGATAGTTACGTTCATGCACTTTAATTGTCTTGAAGCATAAGCAATCACGTTCTTCTCTTGCATTAGCACTGCCCCCAACCCAAATAGGATGCATCACAATAAACAATGAAGTTTTACCTTCTACCGGCAAGGTGAGGATAGGTGCGGTAGTAAGCAAAAGTCTTAAGCTTCTGAAAGCTTTCCTCACATTCATCTGACCATACAAATGGAACATTCTGCTTAGTCAAGTTCGTCAATTGGGAAGCAATAGAAGAGATCCCTTGACAAAGCGGCGGTAGTAGCTAGCTAACCCCAACAAAGCTCCTTATTTCTGACACATTAGTGGGTCTTACCCAATTCTTCACTGTCTCAATCTTAGAAGGATCTACCATCACTCTCCATCCTTAGAACCACGTGCCCCAAGAAGGACACTGCATCTAGCCAAAACTCACACTTAGAGAACTTGCATAAAGCTTTTTCTCCCTCAACATTTCCAACACAATCCTCAAATGCTCCTCATGTTCCTTCTTACTTTTAGAATATACCAGTATATCATCAATAAATACGATCACAAAGAGGTCCAAATATGGCTTAAAAATCCCATTCATCAAGCTCATGAAAGCAGCGGGGGCATTTGTAAGGCCAAAGGACATCACTACAAATTCATAATGCCCATACCTAGTCCGAAAATCGGTCTTTGGCACATCCGTTGCCCGTATTTTCAATTGATGATAACGGATCTCAAGTCGATCTCGAGAAGACACAAGCACCTTTTGTTGATCGAATAAGTCATCAATGCGAGGAAGAGGATACTTGTTCTTAATAGTTACCTTGTTCAACTGCCGGTAGTCTATGCACATCCGAAAACTCCATCCTCCTTCTTCTTCACAACAAAAACCGGAGCACCCCAAGGAGATGCACTTGGTCTAATGAAGCCTTTGCTCAACAACTCTTGAAGTTAAGCCTTTAACTCTCTTAATTCGGCGGGAGCCATTCTATACGGGGGTATAGAAATGGGGCGAGTACCCGGTTCAAGATCGATACAGAAGTCAATATCCCTATCAGATGGCATACCAGGAAGATCTGCAGGGAACACATCCAAAAACTCGCGGACTACCGAAACCGACTCAATCGAGGGTACTTGGGTAGTGTCATCCTTGAGATGGGCCAAGAAAGCTAAACACCCTTTACTAACCATTTTCTTAGCACGAAGAAAGGAGATGATACGCACCGGATTGGAAGTGTAGTCACCCTCCCACACTAACGGATCTGTCCCAGGCTTGGCTAACGTCACCGTTTTAGCATTACAATCCAAGATCGCAAATTGCGGAGAAAGCCAAGTCATACCCAGAATTACATCAAAATCAACCATTTCTAGGATAATCAAATCTATATAAGTGTTGCTCCCCACAAAGTTCACCAAACAGGACCTATATACTTTTTCAACTACCACAGACTCACCCACCGGAGTAGAAACACGAATAGGCATATCAAGTAATTCACAATGTAAATTTAGACCATTAGCAAATGATGAAGATACATATGAAAACGTGGAGCCAGGGTCAAATAATACAGATGCCATGCAATCGCAAACCAAAAGATTACCTGTGATAACAGCATCAGACGCCTCCGCTTCAGATCTCCCAGGGAAAGCGTAACAATGGGCCCTATCACCCGTCTGTCCATTGCCCCTACCATGTTGCATAGTAGTGGCTCCAATTTGCCCATCTCCTCGGCCGTTTTGGTGACCACCATTACCTCGACCACCACTTCCTCCAGAAAAATGGCCTCTACCATGACCACCTCTACCTCTAGCTATTGGGGGTCTGTAACTCTGTTTTAGACAATTCCTACTAATATGTCCATCTCTCCCCGCACATCATAACACTCTCTGGAGTCAGGCATAGGTCTCTCGGAGAAGTGTTGACCGTTCTGAGGTGGACCCCCAACTACAGTCTGTAGTGAAGACTAAATTGGTCGAACTGGGTAGCCTCCAGAACTCTGTCCTCTAGTATACGAACCATTGAACTCACCTCGCTTTCGAAACCTTTTCGCTGTCGATGTCGTGGTGAAGTCGTCTGGCTTCACTCCTTCCACCTCTATCACAAAGTCTACCACCTCTTGGAAGGATTTTGCCGTTGCCGCTATTTGTAAGGCCGAAATCCGCAATTCTGACCTCAACCCCTTCACAAACCGGCGAATCCTCTCTTGGGGACTGAAACAAAGTTGGGTGGCATACCTGGATAATGCGCGGAATTTAGCCTCATATGCATTAACCGTCATCCTTCCTTGCTCAAGACTCAAGAACTCATCCCTTTTTCTATCTCTCAAAGTCCTGGGATATACTTCTCCATAAACAAACTAGAGAATGATTCCCAAGTCATAGGTGGTGCCTCTGTTGGTTGACACTCAACATGTGACCGCGCCACCACATTTTGGCGTTCCCTTGAAACTGATAGCTTACGAACTCAACGCCAAACCGTTCTACTATCCCCATCTTGTGTAGTACTCATAAAATCGACCAGAAATCATAAGCATCTTTAGATTCTGCACCCTTGAATACTGGAGGTTTCAATTTCAAGAACTTACTGAAAAGTTCGTGCTGATCGTTTCTCATTATCGGTCCAGTAGTCATACGTGGAAATGTGCCTATCTCCAATGAGGCATCCATGTGGGGAGCCATAGTAGCCGCATGTCGTACCTTTGAAACCGGAGGTGTTGGTGCAGAAACCACTGGAGGTGGCCTGACCCTGATCAGACAAACCGCTAAGATAGGCCCCGAACCTGATTAATCATTCTTCTGGGGTAGGTTGGGGTTGCAGTTCCTCATTCTGCTCTTGTTCAGTTTCCCCTTCCTCACCCTCTCTTATCACCTCCTCAGTCGGTGGAGGAGTCACCGCCCTAGTGTCAGATGGGCTAGGGGCTCGTCCTCTTCCTCTAGAGGACGTCCTCCCACGACCTCTTCCACGGCCTCTACCACGGCCTCTTGCCGCTGCTCTTCCTCGAGCCACAGCCCCAGTGGCTGGCTCAGATGTTTCTTGTCGTGCCGTTGTTGCTGCTGGTGCGGTCGTTGCTCTAGTTCTAACCATCTGCGAAATAGAGTGAAGATGGTCAGATACCAATTCGTATCTCCCAAATACCAATTGGACTCAAGTAGTAGCACGAAAGAAAGAATGAAAGAGTGAAATTTTCCTAGAGTCTTATAGCCTCTCAAGGAGAAGTAAAGGCGTCCCCCTACCGTTCCTTAAGACTCTACTAGACGTGTTCTTGTGTGATGAGACCAACGAACCTAATGCTCTGATACCAGTTTGTCACAACCCAAAACCCGGGCCGCGACTGGGCACCCCACATTTACCCTCCTATGTGAGCGAACCAACCCATCTAAACCTTAAAATTTCAAGATATATCAACAGGAAATAATGCGGAAGACTTAAACTCATTTATAAAACAATTCAAAACTATTATTATTATCCCCAAATATGGAAGTCATCATCACAAGAACATCTATTTCAAATTACTTACTAACTAAGAATGTCTAAGAACTAAAAATACATAAAAGCTAGTCCATGCCAGAAGTTCAAGGCATCAAGACTTGAAGAAGAAGATCCAGTCCAAGCTAGACGCATTAGCTCACCCTGAATTTCCGAAGGTAATGAAGACTGGCTAGATCTACTGTTGAGTTGAAGTTGACGGAACGTTTGCTGCATTCCACAAATAACGAAGAAGAAAACATAAAAGTAGGGGGTCAGTACAACCACAAGTACTGAGTAGATATCATCGGCCAACTCAAATAGAAAAACAGTATATATCACTTAATATCATAAATCAACTATAAACTCAACATGTAACAACAACAAGTACTATAATCATCAATAAGTACCATTAAGTTCATCCATGAGGGCTCAAGCCTCAATACCATGCTCATTTGGGAATTAAGTTCATTATGTTGAGTATATTATCATCTTTCAAGATTCATTATCTTTCTTCCTCTTGTGTCGGTACGTGACACTCCGATCCCCTACCACTATGGGTCGGTACGTGACACTCTGATCCCCTATATGTGTCGGAACGTGACACTCGATCCCTATATGTGCGGAACGTGACACTCCGATCCCCTATATGTGTCGGTACGTGACACTCCGATCGCCTATATGTGTCGGAACGTGACACTCCGATCCCCTATATGTGTCAGAACATGACACTCCGATCCCCTATATGTGTCGGAACGTGACACTCCGATCCCCTATATGTGTCGGTACGTGACACTCCGATCCCCTAATTCTACGTGTCGGTTCGTGACACCCGTCCCACTAATACTATGTGTCGGAACGTGACACTCCGATCCACTAATACTATGTGTCAGAACGTGACACTCCGATCCACTAATCTCATTCTATCGTTCATCAAGCCTTCTCTATACCAAGGCATCACAATCCCATTACTTTAATTCACCAAGCCTTCTTTTATACCAAGGCATCATCATTAATAACATAGATTAAAGTTTCTTTCAAGATTTGGGATTCAATGGTTTTCATCATGCTTGTTTTATCAAAATCACATAATCATATTCATGCAAGCATACAATTAAGCATATAGACAGGTTTACAATACCACCAATACATATCATTCACTATTAGAGTTCACTACGAATATCGTAAAATAACCATAACCTACCTCCACCGAAGACTAGTGATCAAGAGGAATTCCAAAGCTTTGTTTTCTCCCTCAGCCTCGTTCGATTCAATCCTCTCTCTCTCTTATCTTTCTGTTTTCTTTATTCAAACCCTCTTTCTTTTACCCTAATTAACATATAATTAAGTGTAAAGGATGACAATAATACCCACTAATTAATCCAAAGTTACCTCTTTTAGCCTCAAGAATTTGAGAGTTATTAATGTAAACCACGAAATCTATAATTAAGGAGAAGAATAGTCCAAAACGTCCCTTAAAACGTGTAAGAAATCCGATTCTGACTGGGATTACGCAACCTGTGACGGGCCGTCGTGACTGCGACGGTCCGTCACGCAGGTCGTCGTGAGGGCCAGGACTTTATTTTTCACCAAGGACACCTGTGACGGTCCGTCACACCTGTGACGGTCCGTCCTGCAAGTCCGTTACGAAGTTCAGAGAGTCGATTTCCAGTACCCATTTCAGAATTCCCAAGTATATTGAAACGAGACATCTGTGACGGACCGTCGTGCCTATGACGGTCCGTCGTGGTGTCCGTAATCTTGGCCAGTTTTTCCAGAAATGAAATCTGCTGCTCAAAACGACTAAACAGGTCGTTACAATATCAATAAGCAGTACCAAGTTGATGGTGAGGAGGATGCAATATAAATTGATGTGCGGGCGGGCAAGCAAGCGTGCGGGCGGGCGTGCGTTCGTGCATGTGTGTGTGCGTGCGTGCGTGTGTACATACGTGCGTGCGTGCGTGTGTGCCTGTGTGTGTGTGCGCTCACGCGCGCGTTTGTGTGCATGCGTGTGCCTGTGAGTGTTCATGCGGTGTGCGTGTGCATGTGCGTATGTGTGTGCGCGTGCGTGTGCGTGTGCGTGTGTGTGTGTGCTTGTGCATATGTATGTAAATTCCTAGAAAGCGAGTGGCTTTGATTTTTTTAAAGTATTCTCAATTACTCCACACAATTATTCATTTTAATAAATATTTAATTATTTTTTTCATACTTTCTAATAGAATATTGATGAGCAGTACCAAGCTGACAGTCATGAGGATGCAACATTAATAGACGTTTCGATATCTTTTGTTGCACTGAAAAAAGCAAACACTGATATTTTCCAGGTTTGCTTTTAAAAAATAATTACAATTATAAGTTTGTTTTTTATTCCTTTTAATACATATTTGAAAATATTTTGATGAATACCTAAACAAAATTTTAATATTAGTTATTTTTTTATAACAAGAAAAATGTTCTTCTCTAAAGTTAAAAGATATGACATGTATCCACAACATATTTAATTATGTCATGTGAATAATATTACTAGTACTACTAACAACAATAGTAATAATAGAACACAAACAAGTGTAGTCCGACGAAATGGGGCATGCAAAGAATAAATGTACACAAAACTTGTCATTACATTTGAGGATTGTTAGGTTATTAACATTTTAATATTAATATTTAACATATTAAATTGCTTTATTTTGGAGTTATAAGAATGAACATTGGAATGGATTACTTCTACATCATCCATTAGCATTGGTTATCCATCAATGTATTTCATTCTTAATTCCTCCATTACTCCCTTTGTAACGTAGTAACATATGTAACTCCCTTTGTAACATATAACATATGTAACTCCCATTGTAACTTATGTAACCTATGTAACTCCCATTGTAACCTATGTAACTCCTAAGGCCATTATCTTCACTATTACTACCTCCATTATCTTCCTATTCATTGCTAGGAAGACTTCTTGCAGTATAAATAGTGTAGTAGTCTTCATTTGGTTTTAGATACACACAATTCATAAGAGAAAAACAAAGAGTGAAAGAGTTAGTCTAAAAGAGAGTTCTTATTAGTTGAAGGGAGGTGTGTTTTTTTTTTTGGAGCTTTGGACTCAACTCTTGTCAGAGTTGTTGAGTTATACTTTGTGAAGGCTGTTGTATCCTGGAGGGGACAAGTCAAAGAGGACTACTGCTGGACCGGTGAAAACATTTGCTGCAGGGGCTTGAATCTCCTTAAAAAGAGCGAGATATCCGCGCCTCAGCCTGAAAAGATTAATTTCTTAATTTATTTTTCAATTGTAATCTTGCAATTTTACTATTTTGTAAGTTTTTTCACTAACAATTTTAAGGAGATTCAAAGATGGCTACAATTGAAAAAACCGCGGATGTCAAGATAGGAGATCTTAACAAGCCATTTCGGTCAATGGTAACCATTTCAAAAGATGGAAGGGTAAGTACTTTTCTACTTAAGTCTTCTCAATGTTCTTCTTACGTTTTAACCGAGAAGAATCCAAATAAAGAAGACATCACCACTATGAATGATGATGAAACTATTTCTCATCTAGAGAAAGTGGAAAAGTACGATGGTGATTCCTATAAGTGTCGGTATTATCTTCTTAATTGTCTATCTGATAATTTTTATGATTATTATGATAGAACTTACTCTAGTGCAAAGAAAATTTGGAAGGCATTGTAGAGTAAGTATGATACCGAAGAGGCTGGAGCGAAAAAATATGCAGCTAGTAGATTTTTTCGTTTCCAAATGGTGGACAACAAATCAGTGGTAGATCAAGCTCAAGACTTCATCATGATTGTTGGAGAGCTTAGGTCCGAAGAGGTTAAAATTGGAGATAACCTTATGTTTGTGGCATAGTGGATAAACTTCCACCTTCTTGTAAGGAATTTCAAAAAACTATGCGCCACAAACAAAAGGAAACCTCTCTTGAAACCTTGATAATGAAAATCCGCATGGAAGAAGAAGCAAGGGCCAAGATGCACTTTTAAAAACAGAAGAGAACAACATTACATCGAAGGTAAATTTAATTACTTCGAATAATGCTACTCCTGAAACTCACAAAAAATACTACTTCTTTAAAGCCTAAGAGAAAAAATTTAAGAAAAATAATGGTAGACCTCCCAAGAAAAATAATGGTGAAAATCACCAAGCACAAAATCAACAAGTTCAAGAAAAGGGACCATGCTTTGTTTGTGCAAGAGTGGGCATATTGCTCGATTTTGCAATTCTGGAACGTGGTCCTAACCCTCAGGCAAACTTTACCGAAGAACCTTTTGTGGCGGTAATTACCGACAAAAACAGGGTTGAGAATGTTGATGGATGGTGGGCTGATTTTGGTGCAAACCGTCATGTCTGTTATGACAAAGACTGGTTTAAAAATATACTCATTTTGAGGAGCCCAAAACCATCATGCTTGGTGATGCTCATACTACTCAAGTGCTTGGAAAGGGAGATGTTGAATTGTGTTTTACTTCTGGAAGGATATTAACATTGAAAGATGTACTTTATACTCCTTCTATGAGAAAAAATTTGATGTCTAGTTTTCTTCTTAATAAAGCAGACTTTAAACAGATTATTGAATCTGATCAATATGTAATAGTGAAGAAAGGTATTTTTGTGGGGAAGGGGTATGCATGTGATGGGATGTTTAAGTTGAATGTTGAAATGAATAAAACTTCTACTTCTGTTTATATGCTTTAAACTACTAATTTTTGGCATGCTCGTTTGTGTCATATTAATGATCGTTATGTTGGAATCATGAGTAGTTTAGGATTAATCCCAATGGTTAAAAAGAATTTTTAAAAGTGTGAGGCTTGTAGTAAATCCAAGATCACTAAAAGGCCTCATTTTCAAGTTGAAAGAAAAACTGATTTGTTAGAATTAGTTCATACTGATATTTGTGAACTTGGTGGAATTCTAACTCGTGGAGGTAATATATATTTTATCACTTTCATTGATGATTTTTCTAATTTTACATATGTTTACTTGATGAAAAATAAAAGTGATGCTTTTGAAAATTTCAAAACTTATCTCAATGAGGTTGAAAATCAGTTTGGAAGAAAATAAAAGAATTAGAGTGATCGAGGCCGTGAATATGAATCAAATGAGTTTAATTCTTTTGTTAGATCATTGGAATAATTCATGAAACTACTCCTCCTTACTCTCCTCTCCTTCGTCTAATGGAGTAGCAGAAAGGAAAAACAGAACTTTGGTAGAATTGACTAATGCCATGCTAATTGAGTCACATGCACCTTTAAATTTTTGGGGTGAAGCTATCTTAACTGCTTGTTATGTGTTGAATCGTGTGCCTCATAAAAAGTCTAAATTGACACCTTTTGAATTGTGGAAAGGTTACAAGCCAAGTTTGGGATATCTAAGAGTTTGGGGTTGTCTAGCCTTTGTGAGGCTAATGGATCCCAAGATTACAAAGTTGGGTAAGAAAGTTACTACTTGTGCTTTTCTTGGTTATGCTTCAAATAGTACAACCTATAGATTTTTTAATCTTGAAGATAATATTGTAATAGAATCTGGTGATGCTATTTTTCATGAAAATAAATTTCCTTTTGATACAAAAATAGTGGGGGTCAAAGGATTGAACAAAATATTTTGTCACTACCTAGTTCTTCTACTTCAACTTTGAAAAATAAAGAAGTTGTTGATTTTGAGTTAAGAAGAAGTAAAAGAGCTAGAGTAGAAAAAATTTTGGTCCTGATTTTTATGTGTTTAATGTTGAAAATGACCCTCTAACTTTGAAGAAGCATTATCTTCACATGATTCTATTTTTTGGAAAGAGGCTGTAAATGATGAAATGGAATCTCTAATTTCTAATAAAACTTGGAAGTTAGTTGATTTACCACCGGGTTGTAAAACAATTGGTTGTAAATGGGTCTTACAGAAAAAATTGAAACCGGATGGATCTATTGATAATACAAAGCTAGGCTAGTTGCAAAAGGTTTTAAACAACTAGAAGGCCTAGAATTTTTTGATACTTTTTCTCCGGTAACAAGAATTACATCCATTAGACTTTTAGTTGCTATGGCTGTAATTTTTGATTTGCAAATTCATCAAATGGATGTAAAAACTGCTTTTCTAAATGGAGACCTAAATGAAGAAATTTATATGGACCAACCCGAGTGTTTTGTTGAAGCAGGACAAGAAAGCAAAGTATGTAAACTTACTAAATCCCTATATGGCTTGAAACAGGCACCAAAGCAATGGCATGAAAAGTTTGATTCGTGCATGATTGAAAATGGTTTTAAAACAAATGAGTGTGATAATTGCATATATCATAAGTCTTGGAATAATTCTCATGTGATTATTTCCCTATATGTTGATGATTTGTTGATCTTTGGCTCTAACATGAATGTTATTGATGAAGCTAAAAATTTTCTTAGAAGCCATTTTGATATGAAAGATATTGGTGAGGCAAATTTTATTCTTGGTATAAAAATAGCAAGAACATGTGAGGGGATTTTCCTTGACCAGTCACATTATGTTGAGAAAATTTTGAAAAAATATAACTTTCATGATTGCAAGCATGTTGCTACTCCTTTTGATTCAAGTGTTCACTTATTTCCGGTTGAAAGTGAAAATGATGTAATAAATCAAAAGGAATATGCTAGTATAATCGGAAGTTTGAGATATGTGACTAATTGCACTAGGCCTGATATTGCATATGCAGTAGGAGTACTTGGCAGGTTTACAAGCAAGCCAGGTAATAAACATTGGCATGCTATAACAAGAGTTATGAGATATTTAATTGGAACGAAAAATTGTGGTTTGTTCTATAAAAAATATCCTGCTGTACTCGAAGGCTTTTGTGATGCGGATTGGAACACTTTGTCAGGTGATTCCTGTTCTACCACTGGTTATGTCTTTACTTTAGGTGGTGGTGCTGTTTGTTGGAGATGAAAAAAGCAAACTATAATTGCTAACTCTACCATGGAGGCTGAACTAATTGCTTTAGCTTCAGCTAGTGAGGAAGCGAATTGGCTAAGAGATTTATTGTTTCAAATTCCTTATTTTGAAAAACCAATTCCTCCTATTTTAATTCATTGTGATAGCACCGCTGCAATTGGTAGAGTTCAAAACCGTTATTACAACGGTAAATCCAGACCTATAAGGAGGTAACACAGTAATGTAAGATCGTATTTGACAAATGGTACCATTAATGTTGATTATGTCAAATCTTGTGATAATCTTGCAGATCCTCTTACAAAGGCCTTAACAAGAGAAAAGGTCTGGAGCACATCGAGGGGGATGGGATTGAAGCCTACAAATCTTGAGTCATATATGAGGAAACCCAACCTGGGGACTAGAGATCCTATAACAAGGTTCAAAGGGAAAAACTAATCATATGATGACTTGTTGTGAAAAATGCACTATTTTTTCCCTTCCCTATGATGTGAGTGCATTATTTCCTGTAGTTTGTGAAGGTTGAGTTGATAAAACTCTTAATGATTATCTGTAGCCCGTTTGGATGGAGTGTTAATCTTACAGGACCACTCTCGACAGATTTCACCTATGTGATGTGTGGAAGTAGGTCACTTCCTATGAGAATGAGGCTTATTCTAAAATGCACTCATGAAACCGGGATAGCACATGGCCATAACGTGCTGGCTGTTAAGCTCATGTCAACATCTTGATTATTATGTGTGAGCAATGATATTTTATTTCCGTTAAGCAGTCATAGTTCAAGTCTGAGACCACTACGACTCTGGGGTAAAAGTTACTGTTTCACTAAGTGGAGGTTCAATGCAGAGCACACCTTCATTATGCATAGTAGTCTTCCTTCAACTGATATACTCTCTTATCTAAATATTAAAATGAGTGGGGGATTGTTAGGTTATTAGCATTTTAATATTAATATTTAACATATTAAATTGCTTTATTTTGGAGTTATAAGAATGAACATTGGAATGGATGACTTCTACATCATCCATTAGCATTGGTTATCCATCAATGTATTTCATTCCTAATTCCTCCATTACTCCCTTTGTAACCTATGTAACATATGTAACTCCCTTTGTAACATATGTAACATATGTAACTCCCATTGTAACTTATGTAACCTATGTAACTCCCATTGTAACCTATGTAACTCCTATGGCCATTATCTTCACTATTTACTACCTCCATTATCTTCCTATTCATTGCTAGGAAGACTTCTTGTAGTATAAATAGTGGTAGTCTTCATTTGGTTTTAGATACACACAATTCATAAGAGAAAACAAAGAGTGAAAGAGTTAGTCTAAAAGAGAGTTCTTATTAGTTGAAGGGAGGTGTTCTTTTTTTTTTGGAGCTTTGGACTCAACTCTTGTCCAGAGTTGTTGAGTTATACTTTGTGAAGGCTGTTGTATCCTGAAGGGGACAAGTCAAAGAGGACAACTGCTGGACCGGTGAAAAAATTTGATGCAGTGGGCTTGAATCTCCTTAAAGAGAGCGAGAAATCCGCGCCTCAGCCTGAAAAGATTAATTTCTTCATTTTTATTTTTCAATGGTAATCTTGCAATTTTACTATTTTGTATGTTTTTTCACTAACAAGGTTGAGTTGTTTTTTCTGATAAACCCTTAGCACAACAAAAAAAATAGTCCAAATAATGTGTGTGTGGTATATATATATATATATATATATATATATATATATATATATATATATCATAGAGAATTCTAGAGTTTCATTCAAATTAACTGTACAAATACATTAGAAACAATTATAGCTAGGTCTGAGCTAGCCTTTTAGATAGAAGTAGAAGAAACACACTTTATAGTATTGTGTTGATCTTCTATAATATATGATATTGATGCTCCAATACATTGTGTACCACTTGATGACAAAATGATGATACTCCCCACTTTGTCTAGATAATTACCTTTTGAGAATTGATATTGGATAAATTCAATTTCATAAGTATTGTTTTGGTTGCAGAATGAGATTGTACCAAAAAATATGCACTACATGCATACACATACATTTGAACAAAGAAGACAAAATTGGATCATCAATAATATTACTCGTCCAGGTGGCTTAATAATAGATTATGTAAGTTTTCTTTTGATTAATCTGCATGTTTCCCTACCAACCAAATTGATTATGTATATTTTCTTCAATGAGTTTGTGAAAAATTAAGCATTTAATAATTATTAATAAACAGGTCTACCTTCATTTGGAGACGAACAAAACTTTTCGATCTTTGATAGAAGTGTATATATTTGTTTTCTATGGGGATGTTCCTGAAATAACAAATAAATCAAGAGAAAATGAAGAAACATCTCAGGTTAGCTCAAAAACATTATATTAGAACACATAGCACAGACTCTACTCACCCACTACTGGACTAGTCTACGGGCTGGTGAGACTATTCTACTACAGATTGATGGAGATTGACTCTTTTATACGTTATCATTAATGATTCAATTTGCAGGTGAAACCAAGACGTATACCATATGTGCATGGTAAAAAATTGATAAAAAGTTATGTAGTTGGAACATGTACTAAATCTTATAATGGGGTATACATTAAAAATCGGGGAGAGGCTAATTACTTATCTCAACGTGCTATCCCTTCTAACATTGGTAATCTAGTTAAAATATATATTGGTATTATTGTTATTGTTTTCATCTTCCTTATATTTGCCTTTGTTGATTTTTATATTGTTGTAATCTTTTTATGGCCAGAAAAAAAGAGAAAAAGAGGAAATGATGATTTATTTGGGCATCAACAAGTGAACTCGGGAGATGATGCAACACTTGTCAACTTAGGAGATGCTACATTAAGTACAACAATACAATATTTTTTTTATCTTTGGGATTTTGAGCTCATACAAAAGGCACACAATGAAAATCTTTTGTGGAAAAATTGTTATTGAATTAGTTATTTTTTAAAGTCATCTTTCTTAGGTTATTTATGAAATTATTGAATTCAGAATTTGTATTGTAATGTGAATTATATTTAAAGTTTTATTTTACCATTTTTAAGACTAAAAATTTGGTTTCAAAAAACTTATAATACTGTTTTTTCCTTATAGTATGATTCATATTAAAAACATAAAAAATAAAAATAAATTGTTTAAATGTTGAATAAGCTGCTTCCTCCTCCTTTTCTTCCTCTTCTTCTTCCTCTTCATCTTTAAATAATACATTATCAACATGACATCATTTTTCGATAATACTAATATGATAGAGGGCTTTGGAAAAATTATTATACTTTTGCCTAGGAAAGGTAAAGTCAACATAGATAATGTAATATTTTCTTCTAAGTTTAAGAGATTCTTATTGCTTTTTTAATAATACTCATAGAATTGATTATCATATCAACACAATGGATGAATTGAATATTTATATTTTCATATCACGAAGAATGTTTATGAGAAAACATGTGTTATATATAAGTTCCCTTTTTTAAGTTCTAGCTTGTAGTGTACAAATATTAGTGAAATTAAGACACATTTTATATCAAATAAAAAATTTACTAATCCCAATATTTTTGCAGTTTGTCATTATTGTGTGTGACATCCTGAATTTATAGTGGTGAGAAGAATTATAAGAAAATCAATTGGACAACCATAACGTGAAGATTCTTTTTAATGGTGCATTTTCTTATTTGTCATCAACACAAGTTAATTATGAGTGTATCACTAATAAAAATTGTTATTGAGCCCTCTACGTTTTTATAACATATACATGCAGTTATTTGTGGAATTATTAATCCACGTGGTGGATAGTTAAAACACTTCATGATCCTACTAGGTGCTACTTCTTAATCGTAGCATGTCTGGCTATTGTCAAATGACAGTATGTCTCTTGAAAAAGCATTAGGACAAAAATGAAGATTATCAGTATAGTCTTGTAACAAGATCTAGTTTATTTGCCTTGATAATATTAGAAGCTTTAATCCCCAATTTTTAAAGATTATTTCCTATTAATTAGATTAAAACTAAACATGTTGTAGCTCATGTACATACATAAAAGGGCCTTGTTGATTTATTAATTAAACATTGATGGTTGGTATAAGACCATTAATTATGAAAACTATACTTTCTGTTCTTATGTAGGGTCACACAATTCTGCTTGCCAAAAAACTTCTCTGTGCTAGATTGATATATTATGATATGTTTTCTTTAATGTTGTTGATTTTGGATGAAGAACAAGAATGGAAAGGGGGATTCTATGACTAGAGGTCATGTTATTTCTTATATGTGTAATGACCCATTCCCGTCTTTATGAAAAATCCAATGGGAAGAAACATGGGAAAGAAAAATTCTGAGTAGTAACTTAGAAATTTCTAGCATAGGAAAGACTTGGATAAAAGCTGACTCATGTGAGGTCTAGGAAAAATTTGTAATGGAAGAGGGATTTAATTGTGAGTTTAATTATGTGAGTGCATAGGTGTCTTTTGAAATGGATATTGGAACGAAAATTTTGAGGTTCTGTCTCCGTCAAAGACAATATGGAGGAATTAATGTCGCCAGGGTGGGGCCACTGTAGTGAGTCAGTCGCAAATTAAATTGGGGAAATCCTTAAAATCGTTATTTTATGCAAAATTTCATTCTTGAGAGCTAAGGGATAACCCAAGAAAATTTGTTACTAGATTTCCGCGATATCTCCCGCTAAAGGTAGGTTTATTACTCTCTAATACGTATTTTGATTCCTACAACTTAGAATCCTCGTTATTTATAATTTTGGGATGGCTTTGGCTTTATGATTAATGGTGGTAAAAGCCCTAGTTGAATATTAGGATATGGGTATGGCCTTGGGTTGAGATATTGATGTAATACAGGTAAATAACGTATTGTTTGTTGTTTCTTGCGTTAATTACTTGTTTATAGATCAAGAACAAGCCGAAGGACTTTCGAAAGGGAAAGCTCCTCTGTATTTAGAGTATTCATGCTTTGTTTCAAGGTAGGTTATGGTTTGACTTCTTGTTGTGTTATATATGCTTGTTCATTGCTTTATTGTATGCATCATGCATGTAAATAGGGAAACACAAGTCAAATAATATGAAATGATTATTTGTGAACAATTATATCTCATAAACGTATTGCTTTACTATGTATATGTGCACTGTTCATTTTGGTGTGATTGTGACTATGGTTTTCTTATTGAACCGGGTGTAACATTTTGACACATATATTGGACCGAGTTTCATGTTCCAACACACATTTTGAACCGGTTTTCACGTTCCAACATATAAATTGGACCCAGTGTCACATTTTGATACATGTATATTGGATCAGATTTCACATTTCGACACACTAACCGTTTGGTTGTGGGTTCCATGAGATAACCACTTATGATTATTACATATATAATTTCCTATTATTGTTGGATATTGTATTTTTCTCCTAAATAATGATTGAATAATGCATTTTGTATATGTGTGTTATTGTGTTGTAATGACTTGCTTGTATTACACTAAAAGAGTAGCCGCGTGATCCTTTTAGCACACTGTGGTTTTGTGTTTAGATACTTCACTTGCTCTTTTTTTCTTCTATACAGGGCATCTTCAGGCATTTAATGACAATGCTCATCTAGGAGATCTTTGAGAGAGACTAGATTCAAGAGTGAGCTAGTTCTTTGAACCTGCCATGGATCCATCAATTGTTTAGTCCATTCCTTTCAGACTCAAATTAATGTTTAGGATGTTTATGTTTAGTTTTTGGGGTTACACCCCCTTTTCATAGACTTGATGGTTAGTACAGTTTTGGTACAATAACTAGGGGTTAAATTTCCGCAATAGTGTATATGTTATAACTTCAAAGTTTATGGGAACTTCATATTTTATTTAGTACCATTAAATGTTTTAGTTTTCTTAATACTGGTTCCTTGGGTTGTAGTAGTGGTTATCCCACCGGAGGGTTTGTGCGATTATCATTCACTATGTTATGGGTCTTGCAAAATGATACATAGACGTTTGAATGTTTCTTTGAAAGGCTATAGAACTTCAGAAAATTTTCCTGCCTTCTTCTCCTTTCATGTTATAAATTGATTCCAATTGGTATCTGGTGTTCCAAATTTCTATCAAATATCATTCAAACTAATGATCGTAAATGGTTACCGTGTGATACAACGACATCAGACCCATAACTCCTATTAATGAGCCAAAAGATGAGTCAGCAGCCAGAGGTCATGGTCGAGTTAGGGGTAAGGGAAGAGAAATAGGAAGAGGTTGATGAAGAGTGTCACCCACCAAGGATGGAGCCCCAACTGAGAATTTTCCTAAGGAACAAACCCCTCTACACCCCAAGAACATGTAGATGCGCAGGCTGAAGATATTGAAATTCTGCAATAAGACCTAGTGTTAGCTCTGTAGATCATGAATTTTTGAAGGGGTTGATCGAACCTGGAGTCCTTTGATCACTAAAAGATGCTCAACCTCCGGTCAACCGACCCGTTAGTGATACTGTTTCGTTGGTGGATGGAGAATCAGGCATTGATGCCTTCATACGTCTCATATTTTGTCCAGTTATTACTAGTACTGAGAATGAGATGTTGACTATGTTTTTGAAGATGAAGTCACTTGTTTTCCTTGTTTCTGACAGTGAGGATTCCTATGAGTTCATTCTTGATTTCTATGAATGGCTTCACAAGTTAGGCATTGTACATCAGCATGGAGTAAAATTCTTAACCTTTAAACTTCAAGGTGATGCTAAGCTGTGGTAGAGGACTTATTTAGAAAGTTGATCACCAGTATTTGCCACACTCATTTGGAAGCAGTCCCATGGTCTGTTCTAGGTGAAGTATGTGCCCTGGACATCGAGAGATCACAAGGAGGAGTTTTTGGATTTAGAGAAGGGTGGAATGCGTGTAACTACCCATAAGGCGAAGTTCCATGCCTTGTCCATATATTGTACCTAGTTGTGACAATAGATGAGGAGAGGATTCATCTATTCACCAAATGATTAAACCCAAAGGTGTAGGTATTGTCTAGACACATGACCTTTGCAGTTAAAATTTGGATGAGGTGATGGACTTTGTAAAGAAAAAGGAAGGAGTTCGTCGTTATGAGCAGGCCAAGTCTTTGGCTCAGAAGCCCAAGATCATAGATAAATTTCATGGTTCCAACTCCATAAGTTCAGGTAGGCACACAATTGCAGCTCGACAAATTAAGTCAGCGCTGCCCGCTTCTACAGATGGCAACCAAGAAATCCACAATGGAATTTCATTTAGGATAGCGAAGTATTCACACCTACATGTGGAAGCTTGTCATCTTTTGATTGTAGTTACAATTGTGGAGAACCTAGGCATGTGAGGAGAGATTATCTCCATCCTCGTATGTCTAATCCCATGCAATAATAGACCAAAGTAGTTGTACAAGCCAGCAGCACTAGTAATGGTACAAGACGTCCACAAGATGGACGAGGAGGAAATCAATGGTGTGGTGGAGGCCGAGTAAATAGTAATGTAGGTAGAGGATTAGTGAATCAAGACAAGGAGATTGCCTAACAAGTTGATAGGGCTCAATTTTATGCCTTTCCTGGTATGACCTCGATTGAGGTATCTGATGCAGTGATCACAAGTATTACTCTTGTCTATGAATTGATGTGTACTTTTTTGTTTGATATGAGTTCTACTTATTCATTTTTGTTAGTTTATTTTCCTTGGGATTTCATGCATTATGTTATGTAGTTGAATCCTTCATCTATGTTTCTACAGTACTTGGAGAGTCTATCCTAGTTACACATGTGTATTGTTTTTGAATTGTTTTTTGTGGATTTTCATACTTGGTCTGACTTGGTTATTGTGTATATGATGGACTTTGATATAATATTAGGCATGAATTGGTGTCCTCTATTATGTTATTCATAGTTGTAATGTTAAATTTGTTACTCTAGAGATCACGGGTAGCGAAAGTTTATAATGTGAAGGGGTGCACAAGCCTACACTAACTAATGTCATATCTTTTATTCAGACTAGGAAACTAGTGGGCATGGGTGTTTGGTATCATATATGGGAGATTGATATTGAGTCTTCCACGGTAGAGTCTATTCATATAGTGTTTGAAATTAAGGAAGTGTATCCTACTAATTTGTCTAGTATGCCTCTAGATAAATATATAGATTTCTCCATTTACTTGGAACTGAGAACTCGCCCCATATCTTTTCCTCCTTATCGCATGGCTTTGACAGAACTAAGAGATGTTAATGCTCGAATGCTTGAGCTTCTTAATAGATGTTACATCTGTGCTAGTGCTTCCCCTTTGGGTAATCCTCTCTTGTTTGTTAAGAAGATGGATGGTAGTATGAGGATGAGCATAGACTACCAGCAGTTGAATATGGTTGCCTTTTTAAATAAGTATTTGTTGCCTCAGATAGATGATATCTTGACTAGTTGTGGGGTGCATCAATTTTCTCTAAGATTCACCTAAGGTTTGATTACCATCAGTTAAAGCTTAGGCCTAAGGATATTCCCAAAATGGCATTCAGGACCCACTATAGATATTTTGAGTTCTTAGTGATGTTGTTTGGGTTGACCAATGCCCCCACAACCTTCATGAATTTGATGAATAGTGTGTTCAAGACCTTCCTAGATTCTTTTGTTATCATCTTTATTGATGACATGTTGTTTTATTCGAAGAGTAAGGAAGAGCATGTCGAGCATCTTTGTATGATTTTGGGTATTGTTAGACTACAAAAGTTGTATACAAAATTTTTCAAGTGTGAGTTCTAGTTGACTTCAATTGATTTTTGGGGAATGTGGTTTCAAATGAAGGGGTAGTGGTAGATCCCCAAAAGTTCTGACTGACTTTGGTTTTCAAGATCTGTCGGTGGAAGCTAGAAATTTCATTATTTATTATGATTCTACACATTCGGGCTTTGGTCGTGTCTTGATGAATCAAAGGAATTTCATGGATTATGCATCGCGACACCTGATAGTGCATGAGAAGAATCACCTGACACATGACTTGTAGTGTGCAACGATAGTATTTGTTGTCAAAACCTAGCGGCATTACCTTGATATTGCCAACTGTGTGGTATTTACTAATCATCGTAGTCTAAAATATGTATTCACTCAAAAAGACCTGAATTTGAGGAATAGAAGGTTAATGGATTTACACAAGGATATGATGTTTCTACCCAGTATCATCCGAATAAGGCTAATATGGTGGCAGATGCATTATCTGAAATATGGTAAGTATGGTTAGTCTAGCTTATTTGGGTATGTCCAACCGACCCTTGTTCAAAGAGATTCAGATCTTGGAGTCCATGTTCATGTAGTTGGGAATCTTAGAGAAAGGTCAGGTGTTAGCTAGCATTGAGTTAGACCCATATTCATTGAGGAGATTAAGTCCACAATGTTTGAGGATGAGAGTTTAAATGATCTCTCAAAGAAAACTTTCTGGTAAGGTGCAAGATCTGGTTCTTGAAGTGGAGGTGTGCTCAGTTTTAAAGGAAGAATTTATGTTCCTTGAGTGGAAGACTTGATTCCAAATATGTTGACATAATCCCATGGTTCATGGTATTCCATTCATTTGGGTGTTGCAGATATGTACTAAGATATGAAGCGACTTTTATAATGGCTTGGCATTAAGAAAGACATAGTTGAGTTTGTGGATAAGTTTAATGTATGAGCACCAAAGTCATGCAGGTTTTTTGCTTAATGATTTCTAATTCCGAAATAGAGGCGGGATAGGATAGCTATGGATTTATTGGTTGGTCTTCCCAAGACCTTGGGAAAGTTTTAGTCCATTTGGGTGGTGGTTAACATGCTGACTAAGTCAGCCCACTTCATTCTTGTTAGAGTAGACTATAATGCTCAGCAGTTGACTTAAGTGTATGTGAAAGTGATCGTGAGACTGTATGGGCTACCCCTTTCTATCACCTCGGACCATGGCACGTAGTTCACATCAAAGTTTTGGGGAAATTGCATAAGGAGTTGGGAACTCAACTCTCTTTTAGAATTGTCTGCCATCCACTGACGGATGGGCATTTAGAGATAGATGTTCAAGTTTTAGAGGTCATGTTGAGGGTATGTGTGATTAAATTTGGAGGTCGTTAGGATAAGTTCATGTCTTTGTTTGAGTTCTCTTACAATAATTGACATGGCATTGTTTGAGGCACTTTATGTTAGGAATATAGATTACCCATAGGGTGGTTTGGGACTGGAGATGTGAAACCTTTGGGGGTTGATTTTAAGAAATATGATCAGTATAAGGTAAGAAGCATCCAAGCTAATCTTCTAGAACCTCAGAGTCGATAGAAAAAGTATGCAAACCACAATGTAAGGGACATGTAATGTACCGAGCCTACAACCAAAGAGGGACTGAAGCTCGAGAACCATTCATTGCCCCAAGCGCACCCTTGACTTGTCTTATCATTAAACAAAAAACATAAATAACTTGAAATAGTATCAAATGATAAAATCATGCAATAAAGTTAGAAAAACATAAAAGAAACATTCAACTATACAAAAAGGAAACTCAAATCTCAACATCAAACAACTGAAAAATCATACTAAACAACTGTCTATAAACCCTCTAGATACTAAGACGTATGTCGGGAAAAGACCCCGGATCATCCTAATAGCTGAAATAACAAAAATAAATAAAGCAAAAGAAGAACCAAAGAGGTCCTGCGAAAATCAAGGACTCTTACCAACCGACATTGAGTGCTTAATTAGTTCGGTGAGGTGATGGATGTTGATATCCAGTACGTCTATATGCATCATAAATTATTCAAGACCAATTGCATCAGTACATTAAATGTATGACATAGCAAGGGGAAAATAAAAATGACATAATCATGAACTAAATTCTAGAAGAAAAACATACCTCGGCTCTACTCAATTCACGGATACTCAACTCAACGTAAAAATAATGGAAAGTAAAGGTGTAGTTTAGATAAAACATTTAAACAGTAGATAGCAACTCAATGTATTTAAAGAAATACAATGAATACTTAATATATATATATATATATTATATATATATATATATATATATATATATATATAATATAATCCTAGAGGATTTTGTCCAACCAACAACTATCACTATAATCTATGTGATAATACAACCTCTGCCTAGGCTTACAAAATTGTCCTATACCTCCCCGAAGAATAGAACCTCTCAACTATATTGATCCACTAGTCTATGCTAAAAGCATTAAGGAATCATCTAAAAAGTATGACCCTTTATACCCACGATGACTACATAATGTATTGAGACTTGAGTTATTATGAACTCGACCCCATATCGATGCTCAATACTACTCCCAAAGTACTCAGTACATATGTTCAATAACTAAATCTCTTTCTGTGGTTTGAGATAATTACTTACAAACTAGCTCAAAGGCACTCCTGGAAATTGGTGTTTCCTCTCTTAAACAAATTTAAAAACATTTACTCTTTGAAAATACTTAGTTCCCATATACTATTTTTGAAGAAATGAAATTCATTTGTTACTCTTACTTAAATCAAAACTCAAGCCTTAAAACAAGTTTTAAACAATTACAGAAGACTTTTTGAAAGGACTCTAAGAACTCTTTCGAGCTGCCTCTTAAATTTCCTTGAATTCTAATTTATGAATTCAAGCATTGTGATTTGTGATAGGAAAGATCCGATGATGTTTAGGAGTGTTTTTATATAGTTAAACATCAGAGACTATCAAGAAATCATTATCTGGAAACAAGTCCACGATGCAGAGATGCATTTAAATATTGATTTCTAAATTATTTTTGAAATAATGGAGTCAGCGTCCTCTCCGCAGTGCGGAGGTGATTTTTGTGTACTAGGAAGCAAGTCCTTGATGCGGACATGTGTGCCGAAATCTACTATACTTTTTCCTTCTCGCTTTATCAATCCCAATTTGCCTAAATTCAATTCTTTTTCTTAATTCCTCTTTAGTTTCAGGTACCCTATATATTTACACATGAATTTAACTCAAAAAAACTCTAAAATTGACACGATTCCATCAAGAACTCGACAATCCCATCAAATCTCAAGACTAATATGCAAAGAACATAATTGAACATCATGCTTTAAACTTTCTATAACAAATTCTGTTGAACTAAACATGACTTGCGCATGGGTGAACGAACCAACTGTTATGAATATCTCACATACCTTTTAGGATTCAATCCTTGACAAAATTCACAACCAAAATAGCAAGAATTTAACGAATCTTGAACTTCTTTTTCTATTTTCACCTCTTTTCTCTTCCCTCACTGCCCAAGTATATTTCTTCAATGCGTAAAATGAACTAACTAAGTTAAGACCCCAAATAACTTTCTAAAAATGAAATAGTTTAATTTCATAATGATATATCATAATACCCTTAAAAATCCGGTTTGGGTTTCCTTATCTAGACAATCCAACTTCGAATGGGCATATCTTCCTCATAGAAACTCTAAATTGAGTGAACTCGGCTGCGATGGAAAGATAATAAAAATATATTTCCTATGGTATCTTGTGGAACACCGAAGTTGTCTGGACCGAATATAAGCAGGTGTAAATGCGAAAGCTAGCAATGCAAACCTCGAAAGACCACGAGTAAGAAGACAACAAGAAAATATACCAAAAGACACAAAGATTTAACGTGGTTCGGTCAATCAACCTACGTCCACAAAGGGGATGAGCAAGCCACTATAAATATGAGAATACAAAATACAGAGAGAAACAACCTCAACCAATTCACTCGGAATACATGGGAGGTTCACACAAGTGATAACGTATCAAACATGTGACCCACTCCCCCTAACCAAAACTCTCAAAGCCGTTAGACTACATTGTGAATGCTAATTAAGTTAGAAGGAACATGCCTCTATTTATAGAGTCTTAAACCTTTTCCTACAAGAAAAGGATTAGTCAATCCAAAACATTTTCCTACAAGGAAAACCTATTAATGGTGAGAAATTTAGGGCAAATAAAACCCAACAAATCTCCCCATTGGCCTGAATTTCTGACAAAATAAATTTGTCCACCTTCTTGACTTAATCTTCAACAACTTGCTTCTCCTCTCCATAATCTCCTTTGCAAAATTTGTGTCTCAACATAAATAACCTCTCTGACACAATTTCTCTGAAAAAATCTTCATTATTGTCAAAAAGGTTGTGGCTAGAACTAAACCCGTCAAGATGAACACCTTCTTCTAACCTGGTTTAATCATCGATTATCGTACCACTGAACCTGACTCCATAATTGAATATGGCTTTGATACCACTTGTTAGGACCGAAAATAAGTAGGTGTAAATGCGGAAGCTATCAAACCAAACCTCGAAAGACCAAGAGTAAGAATACAATAAGAAACATACCAAAAGACACAAAGATTTAACGTGGTTCGGTCAATCGACCTACGTCCACAAAGGAGATGAGCAATCCACTATAAATATGAGAGTACAAAATACAGAGATAAACAACCTCAATTAATTCACTCGGAATACATGGGAGGTTCACACAAGTGATAACGTATCAAACTTGTGACCCACAAATTCTCCCCCCTAACCAAAACTCTCAAAGCCCTTAAGACTACATTGTGAATGCTAATTAAGATAGAAGGAACATGCCTCTATTCATAGAGTTCTAAACCTTTTCCTACAAGAAAAGGATTAGTCAATCCAAAATCTTTTCCTACAAGGAAAACCTATTTATGGTAAGAAATTTAGGATAAATATAACCCAACAAATCTCCCCCTTGGCCTGAATTTCTGACAAAATAAATTTGTCCACCTTCTTGACTTAATTTTCAACAACTTGCTTCTCCTCTCCATAATCTCCTTTGCAAAATTTGTGTCTCAACACAAAGAACCTCTCTGAAACAATTTCTCTGACAAAATCTTCATTACTGTCAAAAAGGTTGTGGCTAGAACTACACCTGCCGAGATGAACACTTCTTTCTAACCTGGTTCAATCATCGATTATTGAACAATTGAACCTGACTCCGTCATTGAATCTGGCTCTGATACCACTTGTTAGGACATAAAATAAGCAGGTGTAAATGCGGAAGCTAGCAATGCAAACCTCGAAAGACCACGAGTAAGAAGGCAACAAGAAATATACCAAAAGACACAAAGATTTAACGTGGTTCGGTCAATCGACCTACGTCCACAAAAGAGATGAGCAATACACTATAAATATGAGAGTACAAAATACAGAGAGAAACAACCTCAACCAATTCACTCGGAATACATTGGAGGTTCACACAAGTGATAACGTATCGAACTTGTGACGCACAAATTCTCCCCCTAACCAAAACTCTCAAAGCCCTTAAGACTACATTGTGAATGCTAATTAAGTTCGAAGGAACATGCCTCTATTTATAGAGTCCTAAAACTTTTCCTACATGAAAAGGATTAGTCAATCCAAAACCTTTTCCTACAAGGAAAACCTATTTATGGTAAGAAATTTAGGGCAAATAAAAGCCAACAAATCTCAAACAACTCACTCAGAATACATGGGAGGTTCACACAAGTGATAACGTATCAAGCTTGTGAACCATAAATTCTCCCCCTAACCAAAACACTCAAAACCCTTAAGACTACATTGTGATAGTACAAAATACAGAGAAAAACAACCTCAACAAATTCACTCGGAATACATGGGAGGTTCACACAAGTGATAACGTATCAAACTTGTGACCCACAAATTCTCCCCCTAACCAAAACTCTCAAAGCCATTAAGACTACATTGTGAATGCTAATTAAGTTAGAAGGAACATGCGTCTTTTTATAGAGTCCTAAACCTTTTCCTACAAGAAAAGGATTAGTCAATCCAAAACCTTTTCCTACAAGGAAAACCTATTTATTGTAAGAAATTTAGGGCAAATAAAACCCAACAGAAGTAACCCTAATGTAGGAGTTACGTCTGTTAAAAATTTACCCAAAACTTAGACTTAACATAACAAAAACAATTTTCCATATTTTTTTTCTTTCCAAGAGTGACTCTTTAATTATAGCTCTTTCACTTAGAGAGGTGTTAGATTGACTTCCCCTTTAAAGCATTCGACCTCAAATATGATTAATCATAGTAGACTAAAATTCAGCTCAAACACCCAACAAGTAAATCTAACATATCAAGCATATAAATTAAATAGTACTAAGTAGAGAGTTATTAGCTTGGTCTAGAATTTCTACGAGATCAAAGAGATTCAATAACTCTTCTCCATATCCTCCTAAGCTTGCGAAGTAGCTTCCTCAACAACCTAATTTGTCAAATGAAGTTTGACTGATGCTACTTTCTTGGTCCTCAACTTGCGGAACTGATGGTCTATAATCTGAACAGGGATCTCAGCATAAGATAACTTATCTTTTATACCAATATCTTCAGTTGGTATAATAAGTGAAGGATATCCCATGCACTTCTTCAACATTAATATATGAAATATCGGATGTACCGCTACTAATTCTTGTGGTAGATCTAACTCATAAGCTACGATGCAAATCCTTTTGGATATTTTATAAGGATCAATATATCGGGGACTAAGCATCCGCTTTTTACCAAATCTCATAACACCTTTCAAGGTAAAACTTTCAAGTAAACACAATCATATACCTCACACTCTAAATCCCTACTCCTAACATCAATATAGGATTTTTGATGACTCTCATTGTTTTTAACCTTTGTTGAATAACATTCACTTTTTCCATAACTTGATGAATTAACCCTTGTCCTAACAAACCAGCTTCACAATATTCAAACAACGTAATTGGAGATTTGAATCTATCTACATAAGGTGTCATTTGGATGCTAGAATGGTAAATATTATTATAAGCAAACTCAATGAGAGGTAGGTGGTCATCCGAATTACCTTTGATGTAAATCACACAAACCCCCAAAATATCTTCTATAGTCTTAATTGTGCGCTCGACTTGAGCATCTATGTTAGGATGCAATGAAGTACTTAAGTTCACTTTTGAAACAAAGCTTTTCTGAAAAGATTTCTATAAGTGTGCAGCAAATTGTGCACTTCTATCTGATATAATCGAAACAAGAACATGAAGTCTAACTACCTCTTGAAAACACAATTTGGCATAATCCTCTGCTGAATGGGTAGTATTTACCATAAAAAAAAATTGGTTGATTTTTTTATTCGATCAACAACCACCCAAATAAAATCATGTTGCATGTGAGACCACGAAAAACCTGTAAAAAGTCTATATTGATAATCTCCCACTTCTGCTCGAGAATGTCAATATTCTGAGCCATACCATCGGGCCTTTGATTCTCTACCTTAGCTTATTGGCAATTCGGGAACTTAGAAACAAATTCTACAATGCCCTTCTTCATACTACTCCGCCAATAAACTTCTGTCAATTCGCAATACATGTTTGTAGAACAAGAATGGTTAGAGTATTTGGAGGTGAGGGCTTCCTCCATGATCCTCTTTTGTAGTTCATCCACTCTTAGTACACACAAACTACTTTCGTACCATAATACACCATATTCCATTTCTTCAAAAGCCATTAATTTTTACTTATGAACACTTACCTTCAATTCAATAAAAATAGGATCTTTGGTGTATTTCTCTTTCACTTTTGACACTAGTGATGATTCAGCCCCATTCATCACCACTTCTCCTCCTTTACTGGAATCCATTAGGCAAACTCCTTATCGTGCAAGTCTATGCTCATTATGCTAATTGTCACTTGTCTTCATCAACATGAGTGGTACTTGACGAGCACAAGCACACTATAAGTTTAGTGTTTTGCTAGGTCAAATATAGTATTCTACAAATATCGTTTCCACTAGGATTGGTTCAAATGTTAATTCAATCAAGTCTCACTAAGTATCAGTCAGGTGATCAAAATAAAAGAGTTGATTGTGGTCATTAACCACTTCTATAGACTAAATGATAATTATCACTTGGTAACATTGAAGATTAATATCAATACTAAAATATAGGGTACAAGACTACACAAGTGCATAGTAATAGTTGGGATTTGACGACATTCATTTATCAAAACTAAAGTTCTATCAATTCACTCGAATTTGACGGCTTATTAGAGTATCCGTAAGACAGATTTTTATTTCGAGTATATATCAATTGAAAGAACAAACCAATAATACCCAAGTGATTCTAATATGCTAAAACATGTCAATGGTTGGTCTTTAGGAAGTAACATCCTTCGACTATTTTCCTTGAGATTTAGTTAATATATTGAATAATTCAAAAAAAACTATGTAACAATGTTCACCAAGATATTCCTCTTTTGATTAAGTAAAATGATTACAAAAGTTGCAATTCAATTAAAATTCTCATAACAAGTTCAATCATAAGAATGAAATCAAAATCCCAAAAAATTCATCAATGCAACATGTTTGTCAAATACCCTCTAAGAACCTAATCCATGGATGAGAATAAGTTTACTAAGAACAAAAGAGAAAAAGAAAACATAGCCATCAAACTTTAAATCCCAACTTCCGTTTTTTATTGGAGTAGTGTACTACGTCTTCCTCTTGCTCAGGCTCTCTGTCGCTCTTTGTGCTCTTTTTTCTTGGTAATATGGCCTTAGGGAGAGCTCCAACATCTTATAGAATAGCCTTTCAAATTATAAAAATATTCTTCTTTTAATTATTTCATGCCTCCCCACTGTGCAGGCGTGCAACAAGAATCCCATGGAGCGACCAGCGCGCGGAGAGGTAGCATATTCAAAAAACCACCACGCGTGCACGCCGCCGAGAGCCCCGAGGGAAGAACCAGCGCACCAAGAGGAAATTTTTTACTATTGTTTCACATGAGAGCCCTGCTGCGTGCGTCGACTGGCATCACTTGCAAATGTCTTGTTTTTTTTTTTCCTTTTTTTAATCCTTTAGAATTCTTGTTGATCTTTTTCACTAATGATGTTCAACACTTGAATTGACAAACTAACACATGAAAAGTAGACCAATATTTGCAAAATTTATACAAAAACTTATCTAAATTAACTTATTGTATTGCCTATCAAATACCCCCACACTTGAGATTTTTCTCGTCACGAGCAAATTAAAAAAACTTGACCCGTCTAGACATTGATGCACAAGACATTAGAAATAGTAATCGACTTCAACAATCCCTACAAGTGCATGCAACATTCTTCATTAAATGATTACTCATTGACAATGAAATTTAAGCGAAAAACAATTCATGTACTTCCTCACAACAAAAATTTGTCATTTACTAATACTACTCATGCTCGCGCATCACACAAATCACTCTTATTTCACTCACTCTCATAAAGAAGTACATCATATTTATTAGAATACTATACGCTTGACAATTAAGTATTTCTCCACTAATGTTGGACTTCTCAAGTTAAAATCATGTAGGACTTGTGTGGATTTACCAGTGTGATTGTGTGATAAGATGTTTGTAGAAAGCCATGTCCCTACTCTTTTTTTCACTTTTTTTTTATTTTAGTCAACTGTCAATTTCTTTTGAAAACACATGCAACAACTTTCATTACTTTTCAACACATGACTAGATTCAGTTGTCTTTTTGTCTTTTGTTTCCATATTTCAATTTTCTACTATCCACTTAGAATTCAATTAAGAGAGTGAAAAATGGGGATTAGACCAAAGGGATGTATCGGGTAATAAAAGAAAATGGATTATTATAAGGCTCAAATTTATTGACTATGGATACTTATCGTCAATGGTTGGTGAATTGAGGCTAGAAATGGGTTCATCATAGAAAGCCTACAAAGTACAAACATATTCTTCCTCAAATAGTCCTAGAACTTTTCCTAAAAACCACTATGCCATGTTCTAGATTCTTAAATAAGAGTACATATCAAGATATTCTCACCACATAATATTCAAGGGATTGATAATGCCTTAACTTCACATGCCAACAAGTAAGAAAATTTCAATTAAGCAAGCAATACTACCTCTAGATAGGAATCAATCAATTTATACCTCTAGCACTTGTTCAACAATTATGCTACAACTCTTATCCTATGTTTGATTCAAAATAAATATGAGTATGGTACAAGAATCAGACAAGAAACCCATAGAAGTACAACAAAGAAGCTACCCTAGAAAGAAAAAGAATCTTTCTTTAGTTATTTACAACCCCTTCACCCCACACTTAAGATATGATATGTCCCTATGGAATAAAGTAAATGCAAAAGTAATGGAAACTTCCCTGACTCTCTTTATTCGATGTCGAAAATAGTGTATGGCTCCCTTATGCAAGCTTGGAAAAGCGCACACACCCATGCTATGATCTTTTTATCCGACTTTGTTGTCTTAAATATGAGCTCATCCACCTTCTTCATATTGAATACAAACTTTTCCCTTCCAACTATAAGCATCAATGTTCTTTCACAAACATCAAGTATTACTCGACCAATAGCTAGATATGGTCAGCCAAGAATTAATGGATCCTTGTTATTTTCTTCCCATGTCCACCACAATAAAATATACCTGAAAGACAAACTTATCGACCCTAACAAGAACATATTCAACTATTTCTTCATAATTAATGGTGTATTTCTTAGCCAACTGTAAGGACATTAGGATAGATTTATGATTTCGAGCTCTGCTTCAAACTTCTTGAATGTGGACAAAGAAAAGAGGTTTATAGAAACTCCTTATTCACACAAGGATTTATCAATCCCTAATGCACATATAAATGTTAAACTACCAAGATCACCATAGTTCTTGAGTACTTTATTTTGAAGGATGTCACAACAATGAACATTAACCTCGACTGATGGTGTTTCCTACCATTTTCTCTTGCTGGATAAAACTTCCTTCAAATATTAGCATTTGTAGGCATCTAAATGATTACCTCTGTGAAAGGAATATTCACATGTAGTTTCTTCAGCATCTCTAAGAACTTACCAAAATACTTGTCAAGCTTCTCTCGTTTTTTCTTTTGAAGAAGTTTAAATGCAGGCATGTATTAGAATTAATTTCTAGTTATGACTTCTCCTTTTCTTTCTAAATTTTGTTGGACTTCCCTACTACTTTTTTACTTTTTTCTCAAATTTTCCATTTGTAACTTCACAAGCTTTGCTTTTACAATTATCATTTAACCTTTTCCACTTTGCTAAGTCACAACTTTTAGCTCATTAGGGTTCTTCAACGTGTCACTTGAATGATTTCCAGGTGGTCTTTCAGATATTTGATTAGCAATCTGTCCAACCTGATTTTCTAAATTTCGAGAAGAATTACCTTCAATTTCAAACTGTTCATGAACCCTAGTGAATAAACAATTAAGCATCTCTCTGAAACTCGATCGATTGCCATGTTGTCCCTCGTGAGGTTTATATTGTTGTCGTTCGAGATTCTGGTACCCTTAAGTTTTTGTCCTTGTCTTAATACATTTTTCTGTTTCAACACCTTCAAACTATAATTTGCTGAGCTCAATGAGAATCTAGGATGACTTTGCCCCATTGCATTAAAATAGTATCATTCTAAATAGTTCCCTTTGTTAATGTTATTGTAACGACCAAAAAAATGAAATAGGTCAAACTAGATCTTCACATTTTTTCAAGAGTTAAAATAGAAAATTTTAATGTTTAATGTCAACTTTGTACGTTTGGAAGTTAAACGTCAAGGAAAAACCAAGAGGTTCGATGACTTGACGTCTATTAGCTTGCATGTGTTTTAGTGTGCCTTGGCATGTTTGGTGTATTTGGAGTTCAAATTTATATGGGAGGACCCTAAGACCTAGATGACTATGTATAGGGGTTTAACGTATGGGTATGAATCTCCAAGGACCACCCTAAGGTTCGTTGAGGAGGACCCAAGACATGGCAACAAAACTGCCAAAACATCCCAAGTGGCGCCCCCTTATTGACGGGCCATAGATTGAACGACACCCCGTTGTCTTGAGGCGTAGATACACACTTAGTGGTGTACCCTCAAAGTTCATTCCTAGACTCAAATGACGCTCATGCAGGATGGGACGTTGATCAGACGATGCCCCGTGCATGGTGTCCGTTTTTTTATGTCTGTAATGCTACCTGCAAATCGGCCAAGTGAGAGGTTAATTAGGAAATTCACCCCACGTCCTAGTTAACTTGTGGTAATTTTTTAAGGGGTTTTAGGTACTTTTAGAGGGTTTAAACACTAATACCTAATTTTAGACCTCACTTTTCAATCAAAACCTCCCTCTCAAGAAAGACTCTTTTAAACTCCATTGAAGCTAGAAGTCAAGGTAGATCTTGGGTTGAATCTCTTGGGTGATTTATTCACCAAATTTCATGGGATTTTCATAAGTAAAGGTATGTCAGTTCATCCTTTAATATTCTTTCATTCAAGGATCCAATCCAAAGGCTTTTCAAAAAAGTTTCAAATCCTATATTGTTCTATTTCCATTCCTAACTATGGGTTCTTGCATGAATGGATAAAATACGATATTATTGATTTTAGTTCATGATTTTAAGGTAAAAAACTCACTGAACCCATGCTCCTGCGAATTCTCAACTTTTGACTTATGAATGGGGTTTGATGAACATGATTATGTAATGTTTGAACTATAGTTTCCTTATGTTATAATGTGATTAGATACTGCCTTTAATGTTATATTATAATGAATTATTGGAGAAATTTAGGAAATGTGGTGAAATCTTTGATTAACGGTAATTCATTTTGTATTGCTTAATTCTTGTTGAATTGATCTTGAGTGGTATGGTCCACTTATGGTGGCGGTGTTTACTTGATGTATATGAAGTTATATGTGAAATATGTTTATGGCCTTGAAGGCATTGAATGTGAAGTTATGATAAATGTGCATATGAAGTCTTATGAAGTTCAGATTGTGTGTCTTGATAATACTAGTTCTAAATGAATTATATCTATACGTAAAGAATGATAGTGTGCGAATTATGATGAATGGATTATGATCATGGATAGAATGTGAAGGTCATGCATGATAGGGGTTATGTGAAAGATGTTGTCACATGTACTCTGTCACACACACATAGAATGAATGAATGAAGGTTATACAAATGTATGAGTGGAAGTTTTTTTGAGAGGTTTTCTTGATAAGAATCTAAAGAACGTAAATGGGTATTTTTGGGTAGACACTCTTCGTGAGTAGACATGAAGTATCTAGACCATCCTTAATATTCCTAGAGCATGAAAAGGGGGATTTCTGGGTGAACACTCTTCCTGAGTTGAGATGAAGTGTTTAGTAGCAACCTCAATATTCCCAACAAGCTTTCCAAGATAGGTTGGAGGTTGGATGCCCTTCGTGAGTTGAGATATAGTATTCAAAAATAACCTTTAGGTAAAAGTATAATTTGTTAGTTGAGATGTGGTACTAAATAGCTATACCTTAACTTATAGCCTATGAATGTTTAAGACTTCGTGGGGGAGTTATGCTTAGCACTGAGAAGATCTGATGAAGGGGTGAGTACACTTTGTGAGTTGAGATGTGTATCCAAATGGACCTGTTGAAATGAATCCTCCTCATTACATGGGAATGAGTTGCTTAGTAGCAATCACTTTATCCCTTAATTATGAGCCTGTGTAGGTATAGGTATTGAATTTCCACGTAAAGGCTAAGAATATGATCCTAGATAAAGAAAGTAGGGATCCCTCATCTGGTAGGGATCAATAGTGGGATTGTCTAGCTCTCATGGTCTATGTCGGTGAAAGCTATCCCCAACAAATGGATGTTACGAACTAACTCTTCATATGGGAGTACTACTATGGTAGGTTGTGGTATGGAACGCCATCTATCCATTGCGTAAGTAGACAGTTGGAGAGAGTCTTGGTGTGTCTTTTATGAGAATATATGAATTGGTCATCATATGATGTTGAGTAAGATAACTTTATGAAATGAAGCATGTTGACTATAAGTGTAAGGTTAATTAAGCATGCTGATATCATGTCTTGAATGAAGAAAGCTATGATGATGATGAATGTGATGTGCCTAGTGTAGGGTGATTCCTAGAGAGAACTACGTGGAAATGGTAGTACGGGCTGCTACTTTCTCATTGAACTAAGTGTAATTTAGGGGTTGTCTTAGAGTATGGTCCTTATGTGAAGCACTTAAATGTGGGTATCGTTCTTCTAAGTGTCTTTAATAAATGAATGTTAACTTGTTGAGTTATAATATTGTATGCTTATCCTTGGTAGACTTGAGGATCAGTTAGATGTGTATTCAGGAGGCATGTCCTCGTACATTCGAGGACATAGTCTTTGTTTCTTTTAGCATTTCCTTTATCTTATGACTAAGTATTTTTCATTCAATGTAAAGGGACGTGACCTTAAGATTTTTAAGATGTGTCTTTAATATTGGCTTGTCATGACGAGACTTTTCCCTTATTGTTATAAAGATTTTCAATTATGATGTTTTGTGAAATTTTTTAATTCTGCACTACATTCCATACTTATGTAATGAATAATATCTAAGAGGATTGTGCCAGACCTCCGTGAGGTTGAGTATAGCGTGTGGCGACTCAAGAGTGCTCTAACTTCTATGGTGTACTTGCAGGTCATTACATTTACCAACAACATTAACCTCTGTACGAAAATCACATGTAAGTGATTGGGTTATTTGAGCGTGGGTTAGAGTAAATTGTTTCACATCCTTTGTGATTTATGGAATCTGCACCTGCAAGGTAGTGTTAGTATCAACTTGGTGCACCCCTACAGTCTTTTTCCTTTAAGAATTCTCTACAACCCACGTATGAGCATCCTCTGCAGGTTCATTTAGGATTTCAAATGCTTCTTTACATGTCTTTTTCATAATTGTTCCGTCCACTACATTATTTAATATCCTCCATGACATATGTGATAAACCTTTCCAGAAATTTGTCGACAACAGTCATGGATCTATTCCATTATGTGGACACTTCCTCAACAATTCGTTGAATCTTCCCCATGCTTCAAACACTATTTTTGTTTCTAGTTGACTAAATTGCTAATCTCCTTTCTCATTCTAGCTACTTTTGCTGGTGAGAAATACATATCCATAAAATTTATCCTCATTTCATCCCAGGTGTGGATTGGTCTGGAAGTTCAACTCCGTAGCTAGATCTGAGCATCATTCTTCAAAGAGAAAGGGAATTACCTTAAGTAAATAACATCGTCTGATGCTCCATTGTAGTGAAAAGTGCTCATGGTTTCATCAAAATCCATGAAATTACTGGTTGGATCCTCATTCTTCTTCCCTCTTAAAACACAATTATTTTGTATTGCTTGGAGAACAATGTACTTGATCTCAAAATTATTTGCTGAAACAGGATGACGACTTACATTTGACTGCATCCCATTTTAATTGAACTTAACATAGTTGATTGCTTCAATATATGTATCATTTTTTCTTTCATGATCAACGACACTAACCTAGAGTCTATGTGTCTACGAATTAAAGCTAGTAAGGTAACCCAACCAAGGGTTGGGATAATGTCCGAAGGAGTCGTAGTGAATGTTGTAGCTACTTAGAATTCCATTCAAAATAGTGATAGCTTAACACATTTCGAGTATTACATCAAAAAGAAGTTCAATTGGTGGACACCAAGGGTTAAGTATCAATATTTGTTTGGCACAGGTAGTAAAATCAGCATAAACAAAGATTAAAATAGTTATGGGAGAAAGTTCTTGGGGTGTGATCGCAATATATGCTGACACAAACTAATGGGTTCTTGCTTTTGATAGAAAAATTCGCTAGACAATAGTATCTAGGTTAATCTTTAGGTGAAAGTGAATTGCCTCTCAGGCAGCTTTCCCCATATAAAATGGGTTCCTCTCAGACACACACTCATCTAAACTAATCAGCCTACACCTTACCTACACCCTGACCATTCGATAGAGGGTTCTTGGATTTAGGACAAGGGCTCACCCTCTCGGGTTAAGCCTGATGTCGAGTCACTCTGTAGGCTAGCAGTCTAGTGGTCATGGTTTCACGACCTCCCTCCCGGGTAAGCTGAAAACATATGACTGATTTTGTATTTGAAACTATAAACCCATTAAATTAAACCACAACGGCTAGGTGAAATAATCAATATAATGCATCTAATCCTATCAGCAAGCAAGAACCAATAATAATATCAACACATATTTGCTAAATCACACCCCATGATTGGGGTTTTTTTATCAACGCATCAAGCAATAATCAATTATACTTAAAATGATGATGGAATCAAGTGGTATAAGATATTAAACCTTTAAAGTAATAAAAGAAGGTAAATGGAGAAGACCTACTTCCAAGATAGGAAGAAGAACTTTTTTATTCAAACTTCCTAAAAATCCTCTCCAAACATAAGACAAAGCTTAAGGACAAAGCTTCTAAAATAAAATATAAAGTGTAGAATGTTTCACTCTCTAAATTTCTCACTATAAATAATAAAAGAGTTATGTATATATGGACTTCAGAATTAGTGCTGGTGGATCCATTCATCGTCTTTAGTCGTAAATCGCCGAGTGATTTGGTGATACGCCTTTCTTCTGGTCTGTCGTCGTTCATTTATAATTGATGCATGTTGTAATGTAGGGTGGAATAACTTCTCTTTATGGAACTATTCGGCAAAACGCCGATTGGTCATTATCGTTGCCTTTTGATCCACTTTCTTTAGAACTCACTTGTTGTAACAAAATGTGAAATTTTGCAATACGACGTATCACCAAGTGTTCTTGGCGATGCACACTTTACATCTTTATCTCTTTTCTTTTATTTTGCTTCCCTTTTACGCCTATGTTACCATGCACCTACCAAATCCTCAAATACCTGAAACATAGAAGTTTTAATTAGATATGGAGATAAAATACAAAATCGAGGACACTATTTGCATTAGAAGAAGGCCCTAATTGAGACCAATATGAGGACTCATCAACACCCCCAACTTAAACTTTTGCCTGTCGTTAAGTAAAACTTATGTTCACTAGTTTAAATAGGATTTCCAAAATAGTGATACAGAAGACTCAATCATGAATATACACAACGAGATTCAAATTACTCATGCGTAGCTCAATTGTATACTCAAAGATTCAAGTTGTGACATACCATTACAAAAGATTCTCACCTCAAAATACTCGCTACTAGTGCAAGTTCAAGCTCAACAAAAGTGTCTACATGCCTCACACAAAAAAAATTCCATTTTCATACACGTAGATTCATCAATTTAGGGTCAAGAATCTGATGCAACGCTCACACTCACTAAGAGGAACACAATGCATGTTTCCACCCATAGGTTTTCGCTTATTTTCTAATTGACCTTCAATTTGGTTTTCTCAAGATAAAAAAAGGTCTATCTAAGGCTTGTAATGGGGCAGAGTGCAAATGTATGATCATTTGGGCTCAGTGACTTTTTATCCAATGAGATATGATCTTCTTATGCTATCCACTATCTTCGTTCTCCAATCCTTAGTCAAGTGCTTCTAGATCATCTTTAATTCCCCTCATGAATTACTTCAAAATCTGATTTCTTTTAATTTCGTATTGTTAATTCACGACTTTTCTTTTCTTTTTATTTTTCTTTTCTATTTTTTTGCATGGATGGCTTCTATTTCTCTGCAATACCATCGGTTTGCGAGACTTTTCTTGCACTTCTTGACTTCTTCTTTTCCTTCTTAACACAGCCCCGACTTATGATTTTGGCCTATATTGGTTATTCACTTATATCATATCTAAAAAAGGATTACAGGTGATGGATAACATAAGGTCTAGGTTTCAGCCAGTTTTTTTTTTTTTAAGAAAATATAAGTTCAAAGAGTGATCAAAAGAGTTTCACACCTACAAGTAGGCCCAAAAAGAGGTATATATCATAGTTGGGTCATAGTCTTAAGAATTGCCTAACATCATGTCAAGAGGATACCATTCTAAATAAATCAGACTAACCGGACAAATTCTAGGTTTATTCATGCGAAGTTCAAATTAAGTTCATCACACCAGACAGTGACACTTAAGTCAAACAAGACAACACATTTTCACTAGTATGCAATGGTCATACCAAGATAATTAATTCGATAATTGCTAATCATAATAAGATGCAAAGAGTCCACATATTTCCTTAGTAACATCATTTGTTCTCGTTGTAGCCGCACATTCATGTCTGTTCGATGAGAGTACTTTTCAAGTGATTAGTATTTATCAAAACCGAGACATAAATTTGTAAAAGAACAACCAGATCAACACAACAAGTGGAAAAATTTTCAAAAGTGAAATATTTTGAAGGGTCAAAATTATTATGAAGTTAGGAACCAAAAAGCGAACCATAAGCTCAAACATTCGCAAAAGAAATTTTAAAATTCAATTTTAACAGAAAACCCAAACAAATATGAAAAGACATAAATATTCAGCACAACAAACAAGGTGGGCCTCACCCCACAACAAATAACAACATTTTTCCTCAAATGAAAATAATGATAGTATCTAAAACATTACGGAAGACAAACCGAAAGGGACAAGTAAAAAATAGAGCCTGTTTAAGCATCTTCTTCATCTGCCGAGGTATGAGCACCTGAGTTTCTTCCCACAATAAGAAAATTGCTCCTGAAGTGCTTCTTCTCTGAGTTTCACAATTTTTTCTGCTGCCTTTTCCTCAATAATGATGTTGGATATTATCATTTGATCCACCTCTTGAGCTTCCTTGATGGCATGTACAACATTAACAAAACCTCGAGCCCATGGAGTCACACCCCATAGATCAGATCGTGAACTGTATTACACCATTAGTTTCACCTGGTAGGGGCAAAAGAGGGTTGATGGGGATTTGTCTTTTGGCTCTTGCTTTCTTGGTGAATTTCCTTAGTATTTCTAGCTCCTCTCTCTTTTAATCGTCCTTAAATATCGTTTTGTTGTGTCCTCGAGTGGATAATATCTTCCTACAACATTTGATGTAGCCATTTTCATAAAAATACGATGACAAGTTAGATAGTAATTTATAAAGGCAGGTTCTGACTATAGAGTCACATCACCAAGCTGATTTGTAATGAGTTAATTCTTTTAGGGTCTTCATGAAAAAATAGATATACAAATTACATGAGGTGCGAACAAAGGGCAAACAAGAAATCATTAGGCGAATCGCCGAGTGCAATTTGTAACTCTACTTGACCTTCGAAAGTTATAGTTCAACCAATGCATAAAGCATTTGGTTAATGTCAAAATGGTGCTATTAAGGCAAACCGTCGAGAAATTTGGCGAGTTTCACTCATGTTGCCAAACATCCCGACGTGCCTATTTTCAATCAACTCTTTCAAATTCGACCCCACAACCCCTGCTAATGCGATTTACGCCTTTTCAACATCAATTTAATGATGAGCCATAGCATTTTCAAAATCCCAACACATAATGATTCAACTAAAAGTACAGTCGAAGAGGATTATACAAACTATGCATGAAATATCAAGCAATAATCAACAATAATTGTTATCCCATAACTCAATCACTTAGTAAGGATTTAGCACTATTAGACATTATCTAAATGATTAGAAATTTCTATGAGATAACTTAGGTGTTTGGTTACGAACCTTTGGTGAAATGACGTTCTCGGCAGCATTGTAATCCAAATCTGAGCACAATCTGACACTTAAAATACAACAAAATGCACGAAATATAGCTACTAGAGTGCAAGTGTAGGTTTATGAAAGGTACAGAGTGAAAGGAAAGGTTTTAGATAGATTTTTTTTTATCCAGGAGCCTGTGAGTGTCCGTCATATGCTCATTCGGCGATATTAGCTTATCTCTCTTAATGACTCAAAAAATATTCAAGTATCTATTATGTCGCCAAGTATAATAGAGTTTCCATCCTCTTCAAAAATTACATCGTCAAATCTTTGTCAAGACCTTCCATTGGGTTGGACAATCACTAATAAAAAATTTCACTCCACCAAGTTTTGAATACTCAACATTTGAGGTGCATATAGTCAAATGGTAGGGTAAGACTAGTTATGCAAAAACTATCGGCGTTCCGCCAAAATGACCTGTTCGCAGTCACTTTGCTTCTTTTCAAGCACTATTCCTTCCTAAACCTGAAAAACCAACACACACTTATTTGATAAAGATATCAAAAAGAAGGCAAATAGATGGTTTTGGGTTGCCTCCCAAACAACGACTTAGTTAACATCATGACACAATGCAAATCAATGATTAGGTTTCACTTTATGAGTTAGCCATAGTGTCACTACGAAAGCTCCCCTGAAGTCTTTGATTGAGATGAGATGAGGTGTGGCTCATTTGGGTCTCTAACTTATTTATTGAGACCGAATGGGAGGTAATGGTCTAACCAAGGATGTACACATCTTCTTTCATACCTATTAGCATTTTGTTTTACCCTTCAACTTTGTTGATAGTATGTGAGAGCATATCCTGTGATCTACCATCTTATTGATCCTTGAGCTTTTTCCGCTCATGGGGAGGCATATGCCTATCCTTTTCCCCATCTTTCCATGTCGGATTTTGATCTCTCCATTCTCGATCTCTATCCTTCCATCCTTCACATCTAGCCAAACTTTGGTTAGCACCCTACCTTGAGTAGTTCGATCGGTAACCACCACATTGTTTTGCGAAGAAGTTCATCTCTTCAGTGTATAAAACTTCAAATTTCATGTCATAAGGATTTTTACTCCCAACTCGCACAATATTGATGCATTTGGTGTCTACTCCCATGAAATTCTTGGATAGAATATCAAGTTGAGTCATGATGTTCTGCATAATTTGGTCCCTTTCATTGTCTTTTTCAATCATCGCTTTAGATAACTGAAAGGTGACTAGCTAAACTTTGTCCTCACGAGTGTACCATGTCCTGTTAAGGGTTTTCATCCATCCATAAGTTGGAATGCTACCGCTTATGTCTTCTGTATTAATCCTCCCAGTGAGATTTGGTCAGCCACATCTTTGTTGTTTGAGTGTAGGCTTCGATAAAAGTATTCGAGGAGGAGGTTATATAGAAGACCATGCATTGGGCATTGAAGCACCTGCTTTTTAAATCAAAGTAGAGTTTCATGTAAGGGTTCTCCATTCAAATTCATAAAGCCTTGGATACTATCCCAAATAGTCATTATCTTTTAATAGGGAAAAAATCATATGTTGAAAGTTGTAACCAGATCATGTAATGTAGTGATTGACTTGCGTGGAAACTAAACTAACCACTTGTATGCTTTGCCCATCAACGAGAAAGGGAATAACCTTAGTCGATCAGACTCATGAGAGATGTTTTGAAATGAGAATCGTCCACACACCTCTACAAAATTTTATAGATGCTCATGCAGGTCCTCGTGAGCTTATCCACTAATAATTCCCTTTAGTTTCATAAGTTGCAACATGGTACTAGTTTTGTGGAATACTGTATTTCCCTCTAGTGGAGGTAATTAGTTGGCTCCGACACATCCCATGAGATATGGGTCGTTGACGTTAAGCTTCTGGACACGTTCAGATTGTCGATATCGTCCTGATGGTCTACCTGACTTCCATTGCTACAATTAGCACTCATGCTTCCTGGGAATTTTATACAACAAGTAAAATAAAAACTAGACGTTAAATTAGTGGAAACTACATTACAAAGAATTAAAAACTAGAACTAATTACACTTTCGGGTGACACCACTCCCCGGAAACAATGACATTTTGATTGCTTCAATATGTGTATCTTTTTATATTTCATGATCAATGATACTAACCTATAGTTTGGGTGTCTACGAATCGATGCTAATAAGGTAACCAACAAAGGGTTGGGATCATGTCCGAAGGAAGTGGTAGTGAATGTTGTAGCAACTTTGAATTCCATTCGATAAAGTAATAGTTTTATGAATTTTTTGAGTATTTAATCAAAAAAATTAAGGTAGCGACACAAAGGTTTTAAATATCAATATTTGTTTATCACAAGTAGTAAAATCAGCAAAAACAAATATGAAAACAAGTATGAGAGAAAGTTCTTGGGGTGTGATCGCAATATATGTTTACACAAACTAATGGGTGCATGCTTTTGATAAGAATTTTTGCTAGACAACGGTGACTAGGTTAATCTTTAGAAGAAAGTACATAGCCTCTCGGGCAACTTACCCCATATCAAATGGTTTCCTCTCAAACACACACTTGCCTAAACTAACCAGCTTACACCTTACCCACACCCTGACCATTTGATAGAGGGTTCTTAGATTTGGAACTAGGGATCATTCTCTAGGGGTGAACCTCATGTCGACTCACTCTGTAGCCATCAATCTAGTTGTCATGGATTCGCGACCTACCTGTCGAGCAAGCTGAAAACACATGACTCATTTTGTATTTGACACTACAAACCCATTAAATTAAACCACAATAACTAGGTGAAGTAACAAATACAATGCATATATCCTACCAACAAGAAAGAACCAATAATAATATCAACACATATTGCTAAATCACAGCCGAAGAATGGGGGTTTTTAGTCACACATCAAGCAATAATCAAATATACTCAAAATGATGACGGAATCAAGTGGTATAAGATATTAAACCTTAAAAATAGGAAATAAAGGTAAATGAATAAGAACTACTTCCAATATTGGAAGAAAAACTTCTTTCTTCAAACTTCCTAAAACCCCTCTCAAATTTTGAGAGAAAACTTAAGAACAAAGTTTCTGAAATGAAGTATGAAGTGTAGAATGTTTCACAGTCTAAATTTCTCTCTGTAAATAACAAAAGAGTTAAGTATTTAATAGACTTCATAATTGGTAATGGTGGATCCATTCGACTTCTTTAGTCTCGAATCGCCGAGTAAGCCATTCTTCTGGTCTTTCACTGTTTATGCTTTGCATTCATAATTCGTGCATTCTCTAATATCGAGTGGAATAACTCTGTTACGCGGAACAATTTAGCGAAACGCCGACTGCTATTTCTTTTTGATCTATTTTCTTAAAGGCTCACTTGGTGTAAAAAATGCGGACTTTTGCTATATGGTGTATCACCAGGTGTTCTTGGCAATAAACACTTAACATCTTTTGTCACGACCCAAAACGAGACGCGAGTGTTACCCACACTTATCCTACTATGTGAGCGAACCAACCAATCTAAACCCCAACATTTCAACCATAATAAACAGAATATAATGTGGAAGACTTAAAACTCATTAATGAAAATAGATTAATAACTTCTAAAAACTCAAACACTTATTATTCCCAAAATCTGGAAGTAATCATCACAAGAACATCTATCCTCAAACTACTAAATCTAAGAGTATCTAGGAAGCTAAAATAAATAAAAGAGATGATCCATGTCTGAACTTCAAGACATCAAGACGCGAAGGAAAGAATCCAGTCCGAGCTAGGAATAATAGCTCACCCTGAAATCTGATTATGCTGAAGTCTGGCTAGAGTTGCGGTTGAGTCGAAGTCGATGGTACGTTTGTTGCACTCCACAAATAACAAGAAAAACAAATACAAGTAGGGGTCAGTACAAAACACAAGTACTGAGTAGGTATCATCGGCCAACTCAAAATAGAAAGCAATATATATTAGATAATAACATAAAATCGACTACATACTCAACAAGTAACAACAACAAGTACCATAACCCTTGGTTACAACCCCAAGCACATCTATGAGGACTCAAGCCTCCACACCTTACTGCTCTGGGAAATAGTAATATTCATTCTCTTTATTATCCTGGTGTCGGAACGTGACACTCCGATCCTCTACTATCCTGGTGTCGGAATGTGACACTCCTATCCTCTACTATCCTAGTGTCGGAACGTGACACTCCGATCCTCGACTATCTTGGTGTCGGAACGTGACACTCCGATCCTCTACTATCCTGGTGTCGGAACGTGACACCCGATCCACTACTACTATACTGGTGTCGGAACGTGACACCCGATCCACTACTACTATCCTGGTGTCGGAACATGACACCCGATCCATTAACCTCATTCTTTTAGTTCATCAAGCCTTCTTTTATACTAAGGCATCATCATTAACAGAGTGGATTTAAGGTTTAAGCTTCACCACCTCCTATTTCCAACCCATTACAATTACATAATCACATCATGCAACCATACAATTAAGCATATAGAAGACTTTACAATACCACCCAATACATATCATTCGCTATTAAGAGTTTACTATGAAATAGCATAAACCATAACCTACCTCCACCAAAGAATCGTGATCACCAATCTACTTTCCCAAAGCTGCGTTCTTCTCTTTCTCTCATTCGTTCGTCCCTTTTCTATCTATTCTTCCTATTTTTCTTATTCAAAACCCTTTTTCTTTTACCCTAATTGTCATATAATTAAGTATAAAAGATGGTAAAAATAACCCGCTATTTATTTCAAGGTTATCTCCTTTAACCCCCAAGTAATTGAGTTATTAACATTAACCCACTAACTTTATAATTATAAGCATGAATAGTCCAAAACGCCCCTTAAAAACTTTTAACAGAAATCCGACCCAGTCAGGGCTACGCAGCCTGTGACGGTCCGTCATGACTGTGACGGTCCGTACTGCAGGTCCGTCACAAAGTTCAGAGAGTTAATTCTGTGGAAAGATTGGTGACGGTCCGTCGTGCCAACGACGGTCCGTCCTGCCATTCCATCGTGAAGTTCAGAGAGTCGATCTCAGTACCCAAATTTTCAGAATCTAAGTGTTTTGGAACGATACCCCCTCGACGGTCCGTCGTGCCCATGACGGTTCGTCGTGGGATCCGTAGACCCTGATAGTTACTACCAAAATAAACTCTACTGCTCAAAACGACTAAACAGGTCGTTACAATAGATACCAATTTACCCATCGTTCGTCCTCGAACGATCACAAGAAGGAAAACAAGGGCAAAAAGGAGTAACTGAATCTGTAAATAGGTGTGGGTATCTTTCTTGCATATCAGCCTCCTTTTCCCAAGTGGATTCTTCAACCGGCCGATTCTCTCATTGAACCTTGATGGATGCAATCTCCCTTGACCTCAACTTGCGGACTTCTCTATCTAAAATAGCAACAGGCTCCTCCTCATAAGACAAATTCTCATCAAGCAGGACTGTATCCCAGCGAATGATGTACTTTCCATCCACATGGTATCTTTTCAACATAGACACATGAAATACCGGATGCACTCCTGACAGTCCTGGAGGTAAGGCCAATTCATAAGCCGCCTCCCCCACGCGCTTCAGAACTTCAAATGGACCAATATACCTCGGACTAAGCTTACATCGCTTACCAACCGCATCACCCCTTTTATGGGTGAAACCTTCAGTAAGACTTGTTCACCCTCAATGAACTCCAAGTCCCTAACCTTTCGATCTACATATTCCTTCTGCCTACTTTGCGCCTCTAGAAGCTTTTCCTGAATGCATTTCACTTTATCTAACGATTCCCTCAGAAGGTCAGTACCCCAAGGTCTAACCTCAAATGCATCAAACCACCCAATGGAAGATATACATCTTCTCCCATACAGTGCCTCAAATGGGGCCATATCAATACTTGAGTGATAGCTATTGTTGTATGAGAACTCTGCTAAGGGTAAGAAGTTATCCCAATGACCACCAAATTCTATCACACATGCACGAAGCATATCCTCCAAAACCTGAATTGTTCGCTCAGATTGACCATCGGTCTGAGGGTGAAATGCAGTACTAAAATCCAACCTAGTACCTAACTCGGCATGCAATGTTCTCCAAAACTTAGAAGTAAACTGCGTTCCTCTATCTGATATGATGGAAAGTGGAACTCTATGCAATCGAACAATTTCTGAGATGTAAAGCCTGGCTAACTTCTCTGCATTATAAGTCACCTTAACCGGAATGAAGTGAGCAAACTTAGTTAACCTATCAACAATTACCCAAATGGAGTCATACTTACCCATTGTCTTGGGAAGACCAACCACGAAGTCCATTGCAATTCTCTCCCACTTCCATTCATGAATGGGCATTCTCTGAAGTGTCCCTCCAGGCCTCTGGTGCTCCTACTTTACCTGCTGACAATTCGAGCATTGAGCAACAAAATCAACAGATGTCACGCTTCATCCTACTCCACCAAAAATGTTGCTTTAAGTCACGATACATCTTGGTTGCACCAGGATGTATAGAATACCTTGAACTATGAGCCTCTGTAAGAATTGTGTGGATCAAATCATCGACGCGGGGCACACATACCCTTCCCTTAATTCTCAAAACACCTTCCTCATCGATTTTGCTTCTTTAGCCTCTCCTCGCAACACCTTATCTCAGATCCGGATTAGTTTCTCATCGGTAAACTGCTTTCCTTTAATATTATCAAGAAAGAAAGATCTTGCCTCCACACAGGCCAAAAATCCTCCCTTCTCATTTACTTCTAGCCTCATAAAGTCATTAGCCAGAGTCTTAACCTCTCTAGCCAATGGGCGTCTGGAAAACTGTAAGTGAGCTGGGCTTCCCATGCTCCCTGCTTTTCTACTTATGGCATCTGCCACCACATTAGTTTTTCCTGGGTGATACAAAATAGTGATATCGTAGTCCTTCAGTAGTTCCATCCATCTCCTCTGTCTCAAATTCAGATCTTTCTGAGTAAAGACATACTATATGCTACGATGATCCGTATAGACTTCACACTTAACCCCATATAGATAGTGCCTCCATTGCTTTAATGCAAACACTACCGCAGCCAACTCCAAATCATGGGTTGGATAATTACGTTCGTGCACCTTTAATTGCCTTGAAGCATAAGCAATTACATTCTTCTCTTGCATTAGCATTGCACCCAAACCAGAATAGGATGCATCACAATAAACAACGAAATTCTTACCTTCCACCGGCAGGGTAAGAATGGGTGCAGTAGTCAACAAGGTCTTGAGTTTCTGAAAGCTTTCTTCACATTCGTCCGACCATACAAATGGAACACTCTGCTTTGTCAAATTTGTCAATTGGGAAGCAACAGAGGAAAATCCCTTGACAAATCGACGGTAGTAGCTAGCTAAACCAACAAAGCTTCTTACCTCTGTAACATTAGTAGGTCTTACCCAACTCTTCACCGCTTACCATTACTCCATCCTTAGAAACCACATGCCCCAAGAAGGACACTGAATCTAGCCAAAACTCACACTTGGAGAATTTTGCATAAAGCTTTTTCTCCCTCAACATTTCCAATACAATTCTCAAGTGCTCCTCATGTTCTTTCTTGCTCCTTGAGTGTACCAGTATATCGTCAATGAATACAATGATAAAGAGATACAGATATGGCTTTGAAATCCCATTCATCAAGCTCATGAAAGTAGTTGGGGCATTCGTAAGCCCAAAAGACATTACTAAGAACTCATAATGCCCATACCTGGTCCGAAAAGCAGTCTTTGGCACATCCGTTGCCCGTATTTTCAATTGATGATAACCAGATCTCAAATCGATTTTGAGAAGGTACAAGCACCTTGTAATTGATAGAACAAATCATCGATGCGAGGAAGAGGATACTTGTTCTTAAAAGTTACCTTATTCAGTTGTCTGTAGTCTATGCACATCCGAAAACTCCCATCCTTCTTCTTCACAACAAAACAGGAGCGCCCCAAGGGGAAGCGCTTGGTCTAATGAAGCCTTTACTTAACAACTCTTGAAGTTGGGCCTTTAACTCCCTTAACTCAACGGGAGCCATCCTATAAGGGGGTATAGAAATGGGGCGAGTACCCGGTTCCAGATCAATACAAAAACCAATATCCCTATCTGGTGGCATGCCAGGAAGGTCTGCAGCGAATACATCCAGAAACTCACGGACTATCGAAACCGACTCAATTGAAGGTACTTGGGTAGTATCATCCCTGAGGTGTGCCAAGAAAGCTAAACACCCTTTACTAACCATTCTCTTAGCACAAAGAAAGGAGATGATATGAACTGGAGTGGAAGTGTAGTCACCGTCCCACACTAACGGATCTGTCCCAGGCTTGGCCAACGTCATCGTCTTAGCATTACAATCTAAGATTGCAAAATTTGGAGAAAGCCAAGTCATACCCAGAATTACATCGAAATCAACCATTTCTAAGATAACCAAGTCTACATGAGTATTGCTCCCCACAAAAGTTACAAGACAAGACATATAAAACTTTTCAACTATCACAGACTCACCCATCGGAGTAGAAACACGAATAGGCATGTCAAGAAATTCACAATGTAAATTAAGACCAGTACCAAATAAGGAAGATACATATGAAAATGTGGATCCAGGATCAAATAATACAGAAGCCATGCAATCACAAACCAAAATATTACCTGTGATAACAGCATCAGATGTCTCTGCTTCAGACCTCGCAGGGAAAGCATAACAATGGGCCCTATTACCTGTCTGTCCGTTGCCCCTACCATGTTGTGCTGCAATCGCTCCGGCTTGCCCGCCACCCCGGTTGGTTTGGTGAGCACCATAACCTTGACAACCATGTCCTCCAGAATGGCGGCCTCTTCCATGACCACCTATACCTCTGACTATTGGGGTCAGTAACTCTGTTTTGGACAATATCTCTTAATATGTCCCATCTCCCACATCCATAACACTCTCTCGGTTCAAGCATAGGTCTCTATGAGAACAACGAAGTCTGGGGATAACCTCCAGACTCAAAGAAGTGTTGTCCGGTCTGCGGTGGACCCCCAGCTACAGCCTGTAGTGAAGACTGAATAGGTCGGGCTGGATAACCTCCTGAACTCTACCCTCTGGAGTAAGAACCACTAAACTCGCCTCTCTTACGAAACTTCTTAGTTGTTGATGCCATGGTGAAGTCATCTGGCTTCACTCCCTCCACCTCTATCACAAAATCTACCACTTCCTGAAAGGATTTTGCTGCAGTAGATACCTGTAAGGCAAGAATCTGCAAATCTGACCTCAATCCCCTCACAAAACGGCGAATCCGCTATTGTGGACTGAAGCAAAGCTGGGTGGCATACCTAGATAATGCACGAAACTTAGACTCATACGCAGTAACCGACATCCTGCCTTGCTCTAGGCTCGGGAACTCATCTCTCCTCCTATCCCTCAAGGTTCGGGGTATATACTTCTCCATAAACAAGCTAGAGAATGATGCCCAAGTCATAGGTGGTGCCTCTGCTTGTTGACACTCAACATACGATCGCCACCACATTTTGGCATTTCCCTGAAACTGATAGGTTACAAACTCATCACCGAATCGTTCCACTATGCCCATCTTATGTAGCAACTCATGACAATCAACCAAAACATCATAGGCATCCTCAGATTCAGCACCCTTGAAGACAGGAGGTTTCAATTTCAAGAACTTACTTAAAAGTTTGTGCTGATCACTCATCATTATAGGCCCTGTAGTCAATCGAGGAAACGTGCCTATTTCCAATGAAGCATCCATGCGGGGAGCCACAGCAGCTGCATGTTGTACTCCCGGAACCTGTGGTGCTGGTGGAGAAAACACTGGAGGTGTCTGGCCTTGAGCAGACAACCCGCTAAGATAAGCAAGAACCTGATTAATCATCTCTGGGGTAGGTTCGGGTGGTAATTCCTCATTCTGCACTTGTTCATTCTTCCCTTCCTCACCCTCTCTTACTACTTCCTCAGTCGGTGGAGGAGTCACCGCCCTAGTACCAGTTGGGCCAAGTTCTTGTCCTCTTCCTCTAGAGGACGTCCTCCCGCGACCTCTACCACGGCCTCTTTCCACTGCTCCTATTTGAGCTACAGCCCAGTGGCTGGCTCAGACGCCTCTTGTCTTGCCGGTGTTGGCATTCGCGCAGTTGTTGCTCTAGTTCTAACCATCTGCGAAATAGAGTGAAGATGGCCAGATACCAATTTGTATCACCTAGATACCAATTGGATCCAAGTAATAGCACGAAAGAAAGAAAGAATGGAATTTTGCTAAAGTCTTATAGCTTCTCAAGGAAAAGTAAAGGCGTCCCCGTACCGTTCCTCAAGACTCTACTAGACTCTTTCTTGTGTGATGAGACCAACGAACCTAATGCTCTGATACCAAGTTTGTCACGACCCAAAACGAGCCGCGAGTGGCACCCACCTTATCCTACTATGTGAGCGAACCAACCAATCTAAACCCCAACATTTCAACCATAATAAACAGAATATAATGTGGAAGACTTAAAACTCATTAATGAAACTAGATTAATAACTTCTAAAAACTCAAACACTTATTATTCCCTAAATCTGGAAGTCATCATCACAAGAACATCTATCCTCAAATTACTAAATCTAAGAGTATCTAAGAAGCTAAAATAAATAAAAGAGATGATCCATGTATGAACTTCAAGACATCAAGACGCGAAGGAAAGAATCCTGTCCGAGCTAGGAATAATAGCTCACCCAGAAATCTGATTATGCTGAAGTCTGGCTAGAGTTGCGGTTGAGTCGAAGTCGATGGTACGTTTGTAGCACTCCACAAATAACAAGAAAAACAAATAAAAGTAGGGGTCAGTACAAAACACAAGTACTGAGTAGGTATCATTGGCCAACTCAAAATAGAAAGCGATATATATTAGATAATAACATAAAATCAACTACATACTCAACAAGTAACAACAAGAAGTACCATAACCCTTGGTTACAACCCCAAGCACATCTATGAGGACTCAAGCCTCCACACCTTACTCATCTGGGAAATAGTAATATTCATTCTCTTTATTATCCTAGTGTCGGAACGTGACACTCCGATCCTCTACTATACTGGTGTCGGAACGTGACACTCCGATCCTCTACTATCCTAGTGTCGGAACGTGACACTCTGATCCTCGACTATCCTGGTGTCGGAACGTGACACTCCGATCCTCTACTCTCCTGGTGTCTGAATGTGACACCCGATCCACTACTACTATCCTGGTGTCGGAACGTGACACCCGATCCACTACTACTATCCTGGTATCGGAACATGACACCCGATCCATTAACCTCATTCTTTTAGTTCATCAAGCCTTCTTTTATACTAAGGCATCATCATTTACAGAGTGGATTTTAGGTTTAAGCTTCACCACCTCCTATTTCCAACCCATTACAATTACATAAACACATCATGCAAGCATAGAATTAAGCATATTGAAGACTTTACAATACTACCCAATACATATCATTCGCTATTAAGAGTTTACTATGAAATAGCATAAACCATAACCTACCTCCACCGAAGAATCGTGATCAAGCAATCTACTTTCCCAAAGCTGCGTTCTTCTCTTTCTCTCGTTTGTTCGTCCCTCTTTCTCTCTGTTCTTCCTATTTTTCTTATTCAAAACCCTTTTTCTTTTACCCTAATTGTCATATAATTAAGTATAAAAGATGGTAAAAATAACCCACTATTTATTTCAAGGTTATCTCCTTTAACCCCCAAGTAATTGAGTTATTAACATTAACCCACCAACCTTATAATTATAAGCATGAATAGTCCAAAACGCCTCTTAAAAACTTTTAACAAAAATCCGACCAAGTCAGGGCTACGCAGCCTGTGACGGTCTGTCATGACTGTGACGGTCCGTACTGCAGGTCTGTCACAAAGTTCAGAGAGTTAATTTTGTGGAAAGATTGGTGACAGTCCGTCCTGTCATTCCGTCGTGAAGTTCAGAGAGTCGATCTCAGTACCCAAATTTTCAGAATCTAAGTGTTTTGGAACGAGACCCCCTCGACGGTCCGTCGTTCCCATGACGGTCCGTCGTGGGATCCGTCGACCCTGACAGTTACTACCAGAATAAACTCTACTGCTCAAAACGACTAAACAGGTCGTTACATCTTTAGCTATTTTCTGAGTCTAAGTCCATGCTCTACTAAATCCTCAAATACCTGAAACATAGAAGTTTTTATCAGATATCGAGATAAAATGCACAATCAAGGACACTATTTGCGTTTAAACAAGGCCCTATATGAGTCTAATTTGTGGACTCATCAATAGTCTCCTAGAAATCTCCCCGCCCTTCCATTAATTTGATCCATTTTGTCTTCCAATTCAACAAGAAGGCGGCGAATTCTTCGGTCAACAACCTTGTGATGTTCCGCATCATCTTCAATCCCATTTGCACAATTTAGGTTAACAAGATTGAAAGTTTTATTCAAACCCCTATTACAGCGTGTATATCACCCATAATATTAAGCCTTTGAGACATCGCTGAAACCATGTCGGCAAATTCCTACCTAAGCAAGCGTAAAAGTTTCTCCAACTATGGATTGAATTTGGTAACTTCTGTTTGAGGAAGATCGCGTCATAAAAAAAGATTATGGTTAATTCCTATTACCTACAATATTGATAACTTGATATGTTTACTTAAATTTTTTTTTAAAAAAGTCTCAATTATTACCAAAAAACTCTATTGAAAACTACTTGTTGCAAATCCCTGATAATGGCGTCAAAAGTTAACGAGCACAAACACACTATAAGTTTAGTGCTTCACTAGTCAAAGATTGTATAGTATAAAGATTGTTTCAAAAGGGATTGGTAAAAATAATAATTCAATTAAATCTTGCTAAATATTATTCATGTGATCAAAAGAAAAGAGTTAAATGTTGTTATGAACCACTTTTATAGACTAAATGATAGTTAAAATTGATTGATAACTATGAAGATTAATATCAATACTAAAATATAGGGTACAAGACTAAACAAGTGCATAATGATAATTTGGATTTGACTATATTCATTCATCACTACTAAAGTTCTATCAATTCTCTTGAATTCGATGGATTATTAGAGTAACCTTAAGACTTAGATTTTTCTTTTGAGTAAATCTTAATTTAAAGAATAAACCAAGTATACCCAAGTGATTCTAGTACGTTAAAACATGTCAATGGTTGTTTTTAAGAAAGTAACATCATTCGACTATTTTTCTTTGAGATCTAATTAATAATTATCAACAAGCTCCTTCAAGTACTTTAGAAAAAATATATTGATTAAATCAAAACAAAACTATGCAACAATATTCACCAAGTTATTCCTCTTTCGATTAAATAAAATAATGACAAATGTTGCAATTTAATTCATATTCCCATAACATGTTCAAGCATAAGAATGAAAATCAAAATCCCAACAAATTTATCAAAGCAACATGTTAGTCAAATACCCTCTAAAAATCGACTCCATCGATGAGAATAATTTTACTTGGAACAAAAGAGAAAACGAAAACATAGCCATCAAACTTTGAATCCCCACTTCCGTTTTGAATTCGAGTAGTGTACCGCATCTTCCCCTTTTTCTTGCTCTTCGTCGCTTTTTGTTCTTTATTTTCTCGATATTCTGGCCTTGGTGAAAGATCCAACATCATATAGCACAGGGTTTCCTTTAAAATTCCAAATATACCATTTATTTAGTTATTTCACGCCCCCACCGCGCGGGCACGCTGCTGGAAACCCAATGCGCGACCGGCGCACGGAGATGAAAAATCTTCAAAATCCCACCACGCGGGCACGCAGCTAAGAGTGTTGAGTCACGACCGAGCATAGAGAGGAAATGTTTGAAAACTGTTTGAAGAGGGTGTGCTGCTGGGTGTGTGGACTTGCATCACTTGCAAATGTTTTGTTTTTTTTTTTTTACCTTTTTTCATCATTTAGCAATCTTGCTGGTCTTTTTCACTAATCATGTTCAACACTTAATTTTAAAACCCACCACACATGAAAAGTAGACCAATAATTGCAAAAACTATAATTAGAACTTATCTAAATTAACTCATTTCATTGTCTATCACTACTACCCACAAATAACCTCCTCAAAACATCAACACCCACATAATCCTTACCTGAGTGATATACAATACTTATGTCTCAATCCTTAAGTAACTCTAACCACCTTCTATGTCTGAGATTAATATCTTTCTACTTAAACACATACTCAAGGCTCTTATGATGAGTGAACACATCTACAAGAAAATCATAATGAAATTGACACCATATTTACAAAGCAAATATTATAAAAACCAACTCTATATGATTGATTTGATAACTCTTCTCGTACTTCCAATTGTCTAGAGGAGTAAGCTATAGCTTTATACTTGTGCATTATTACACAACCCAAACCAACTCTGGACGCATCACAATACACCACAAAACCCTGTGTACCTTTTGGTAAGGTCAATACTAGGGCAGTAGGCAACCTCTATTTCGATACCTGCAAGCTTTTCTCACAAACTTTAGACCATTGAAACTTCACTAATATTTTAGTCAACTTGATCAAAAGGGATGAAATAATTGAGAAATCCTATTGGAACCTTCTACAATATAAAGCCAACCTTAAGAAACTCCTAATATCAGTTAGAGATGTGGGTATAGACTAATTTTGCACTGCCTCTTCTTTTGGGTATTATCTCTAATTCCCTAATTGGAAACAATGTGTCCTAAGAATTCCATAGACTCACACTTAATTTACTTGGCATACAACTCTCTATACTGTAGAGTTCGAAGAACTATCCTGAGATGGTTAGCATAATCTTCCTCATTTCTCGAATAGAATAGAATGTCATCAATGAATATAATAACAAACATATCTAGATATGCCTTGAGTACTCTATTCATAAGGTCCATGAATGCTGCAGGCGCATTAGTTAAACCGAATGACATGACCATTCAGTCATAATGAGCATAATCAGTATACAAGTTATCTTTGGAATATCACATTGCCTTTTCTTAAGTGATGGTATCCAGATCTAAGGTCGATATTAGAGAAACAACTGGGCCCCGGATGTTGATCATAGAGATCATCAGTTATCGAAAGAAGATACATATTTTTTATAGTAACCTTGTTAAACTAAGGGTAATTTATACACATTCTAAGGGAACCAACCTTCTTCCACTGAAAAAAGACTAGAGTGCCTCAAGGTGAGATCGGCCGATAAACCCTTATCAAGGAGATCTTTCAACTATTTTAGCTCATTTTTATGAGTCGTGAGCATCCCAAGTTGTGACATGGCATACTTGACCCAAATAGTGTCTCATACAAGCCTCATAGCATTTCATTACATCGGATATAGAAATACTACAAAATTAAAACTCATTTAAATCCAAAATACTAAAACATCATTTAAAATAAAACTTGAAATACAACGGAAGTCTAAATCTCACATTGCCTTCTTAGATACAAACTTAAATTGTACTAGGGACACATCCTTTTATAATAAAAAAAAAACTACTCAAAGTCTATTACATGAATAAAAGGAACATTAAGTCTTGTCCTCGAATCATAAGGACACACCAAGTCTTGTAGGAAAGCAATCCAACACTTCAAACTAGCTAGTTCTAATCACTTGTTGGGATCTACACTTGTACTAAAAACGTGAAGAATATGGGTTAGTACACAGATATTTACTAAGTATGATGATCATGCAAAAACATACTTTTAAAGGGTCAATTTTGTTAGAAACCATGCATTATGCTACTTTTGAAATATCATGAACAATAACATAAAACCATCATATACAAGCATTAACATCATATAAGTTATAACATCACATGAAAACTTTAACCTTTACCTTGAACCGTCATCTCAAGCAACCCTTATGCTATACCTTGTGCAATTTATAGTTAGCGTCCCATACCACCATCCATACTAAGTCACCACATTAGAGTCACCAAGAATTAACTTACCTCTCATTCCGTTTTAGGTTTACACCATACTCATATATAAGATACATAAAAATCATAAGGCAATAAAAGGGATAACTCATGATATAACCCATGTATAGCATACATATCACATTAAGTATTTAAGAGTATACATTCTTCCATTACTTCATTTAGGAAACATTCATAACATAGTCATTAAATTTTAGAGATACTCACTATGGCCCTTTCAAACCTACTCGTACAATGTATAGGTAGCATCCCATACTACTATCAAAACTTCATAGAACCTATCAAGAAACCATAATGTCATCTCACATGATGAGAAGTAAGCAATTAACCGACATAGACCATTAGAGCTTTTCATAGAATCCGGAGTCATAAAATTCCAACACCGTAAAGAGGTGGTCTAATTGCATAAGGAAGACCGCTTCATATAGCTTAGGTCGATCCACTAGGTAGAACTATGCGGGTACATTGTTTATGGGATAAGGTGACCAATCATTGAAACTCATGCCTAACTATAAAGGAGTTTCTATCTAACCAAATCCACTCAAGGTTTAGCCTACATTCCCATGTAATAGTTCATTATTTTACCATTGTTACATTTGAGAGGTCTCATTGTCCTACCAACTCCTTTTTCATTCATTGACACATAACAAGGTGCCCTAAGCCTAATGATTTATATTACATCTCATAAAACTCATTACCTCTACTTGAAAGGGGTCTATGAGCTTACCGATTCAAAACTCATCATTACCTTCATTAAAGGATAACATAGGCCTACCTAATCCAAGGTTCATTACCATCATTAATGGAAGAGTGCCTTAATACTACCGATACCAATGTACATTTATAAGCAGGTATGGAAGGGTGATACTAGCCTACTGATCAAAGGATTCAAAATCAACAATTTAATCATTTATACAAGAGGAGGATGCATAATCCCTACCAATAATAACACATTAACATTTAAACATAATCACACTAGCCTTAATAAATTCTAAACCATATCATGATAAAACTTCCATATCTCATACTATTCCTTCAAGGCCATGTTCACAATGTACATAATAAGTAAACACATCTACCTTTCTAGTGGATGAACATCAATTTAATAATTCTCAATCAACAAGTAACTTCTCATATAATTCCTTCATAGCCTAAATCTCAAATACCAAAACACCGCAAATTCAGTATATAAACATGGATAACGACATAGTTCAATAATTAAAGCTAAAAACTAGTTCTATTCACACATATTCCATTATAAAAAAAACGCATTTAATAAAGTCCAAAATTAGGAATAGATAGAAATCATGGGTTCATGGAGTATTTTAATCTTAAATAATCAATTGAACATTAATGTAAACATTTAATGTCATTATGAACTTTTTAAAACTATTTGGTGAAAGAATTCATGAGATTGAGTAAAGCCCTTGATTTTTGGATAAACATGAAAGCTTTGAACACACTTTTGAAATTTACTTTAGGGTGAAAGCATACCCTAGATGAAGGATGACCATATCTTTTCTAAGATTTCCTAGGATATTCGATGAAGAAATCTTGGAATCCAGAACCAAGTTCCCACTTCTTCTTCTTCCCTGAGTTAGAGAGAAATATGTAGAGAGAAAGAACGTCGGGATTTTGATTTTGTGTCTTAAAAATAATGATTTAAAGGAGGGTTTTAAGACCTAAATCTAATAAAACCTATAAACGAAATTACAAAAGAGCCAGTAACTTGGGAAGCCCCGTCAAGGCTCACGACCTACATAGTGGTCATAAAGTTGGCCACGACCCTTGGTGGCGCCTTTGGTCCTCTAGAGAGTGGCTAACTTTGATTTGTCAAGCCCCATTATGCGAAGGCACCCTCAAGACTCCTTCACGGGCTATGATTAAGATCACTATACATAAAGTGTTCCTTGATGGTTGGGGCAGTGGCTAGGCCAAATTTCCTTGCCACACATGCCATCAAGGTATATTCACGGTCACTCCCACGGGTAGTGGAGATGGTCAGTTAACGTGAGGTCATCCGTGGAGCCTTGAGGAAATGTCTAGCAAAGGTTTTCTTCCTTGGCCTTTGGTTAAGGCCTTCCTTCCCTGGTTGGCACAATTCTTATCACTTTCAACCAACATAGAATAGGCCTTTAAATATGGAGTCTAACATATGCCTTGACGTTGACTCACTAAACTCATAAGCGTGGTGAAACATTACATCTGAAGAACCCTCAATACGAACTCAACCCCAAGTCATAAGGCTCTAGTTTAACCTATAATTTTTCGAGTCGTTACATTATCACTCACATAGAAACATTCATCCTAGAATGAAACTTTAAAAACTTTAAGGGAAAAACTACTCATACTAGCAGCAAACAATAAAGACATATACACATAATGCATAAACCATAGGAGGAAACAATAACTCCACATCAATAATCTCAATACAAAACAAGGAAGTAGGGACTATATCTACACTCATTATGAATCAAACTCCATCATTCTCATAAGCTTGGAGGAAGTACCTTGTCCAATATAAATTCATGATCATCATAAGGTACATTATGAAACTCTTCACAAAATATCACATAAGCATGTTAAAGATTTCGACTCATGAAGCACATAATAAACTAATACAAAAATGTATATCAACATGAAGAACACATAAATCTTTAAAACTCATTTTTCCCATTTAAACAGGAATTAGACTAGAACATGCATCACATAAGAAGCCATGGAAAACTCAATAGCACTCACGACTCTAAAATGTAAAACAAGCTATAAGAAATTCTAACTCCAAAGCTTCAACAAGAATAGAAGCAAAACACCAGGATAATCTCATGACCTTACTCTTTAACTTACTAACCCCACTAATAAGAAAAGAAAAAACACATTTAAGACAAAATTGATTCAACATAGAAACCTCATCACAACCGAAGGAACTATAACTTACCGGTACTTTCAGTCGGATTAGCTCCTTTTTCCTCATTGTATTGAAGAGCATAGAAATATCCACAATTAGGAGGGATAGAAACCATACATGTAACAACTCTAAAATAGATATACTAAGTGATAGTTAATGTGTCAAGAATGCCTATGATTATACCAGGGTTCAGACGGATTGATGCGCGTAGAACCAGACTTTGGAACCCTTGCTACATCCAAGACAACTAACTTTGGGAGTTATATGAGCTATGAAAGGTTGGGTCCAACCATGTAGGGCTCTCAAATATGAAGACTTACTTGAAGGAGTCTTTACTGGACTTAAAAAGAGGAAATCTTAGGTTTGGAGGGTCTAGGGGTAAAATGGTCTTTTTTTTAGGATATGGGTAGTATCGTAATTACCCTGCATATATAATGAATTATTTAATTAATAAGGTTGAGGGGAAATTTGAGGAGTGAGAGCCGAAATTGAGCTGTTGAAGTGAAGTCTTGCTTCACCCAGGTTCGAACCTAGGTGGAAGCAATGAATTAATGTGATTTTTATTTTAAGATATTGAATTAATATGATTAATTAATAATTATTATTCATTAGCTGATTTAAAATAAAATAAAAATAAGATTTTTAATAATTAATTGTACCTTATTTGACTATGTCCTAAACTAGACTCCTAAGCTTAATATAACTCCTACTCTCTCAAGTTTATCTCTTAACTCTGACGCTCAATCTCCCTTGTTATTTCACATGAAAATTTTCTGCCAAAAAAAGATACAAAAGCATAAAAATAAACCAAGTTCTTCACACTTGAAGAACTCACACGAAATCACAATAAAATAAACATTACTCGCACACTAGGCTAAGGGAGGTTGTCATTCGAGTGGAGTTGATATTGAGGAGGTTTAGAAGTGTTTTTGGGTGAGTTTTTGGGCACAAAGTCAAAAATTTAAAGTCAAACAGGTATGTGTTTTCTTCTCTCTTGGTCCCTTTACCAAGAGACCCCTTAAGATTCAGTCAAATCTAATCCGAAAACTAGGATTCTTCTCATTGTATGTCCCAGTCACTAGCTCCCGTTGATTCGTAGGTTGGGTATGTTTGCTGGTAGATATTAGGCATGTAATGTGTTTTCGTGTTGAATATGTTCATGAATGTTGTTTGGAATCGTATGAATGACAACCTATGTTTTTCGAAAAGATGTGTATTTGCCTACAATCTAGCCGTAACTCCTTTGGTTTAAGGTTCAAAAATAACATGTTATGGTTGTATTATTACGTGCAAAAACTTATATAAATCGTGATGTTCATAACAGATGTAAATATGCTGATTTGAGTGAAATTCTTTATCGAATAAAATTTTGAAAATGCACCTAAAGAACTCACTAAAAATCTACTTAAAACGTCTAAACATTTAATGTGAAAGAAGTGATAAAATAGGCTGCAAAAAAATTTCCAGCAGCTTGTTAACGAGTTTCGGCCAAGCTAAGGAGAATTTCATGGTATGAAAAATGATCTAAAATATGTGAGATCACTGGGGATTGACCGCGTGACCTGACCATGTTGAAAATCAATGAAAGAAAGTGAGAAAAAAGGAATATGGCATGTTGGACTCGAACCTATGACCTTCGGTGGAAAATTAAAAAAAAATAAAAAGATAAGGAATGAGAGGAGTTGGATTCAAACCCACAACCCCTCGGCCAAAGAGAGAGAGTTTGAAGAAAAAGAAATAAAATGAAAATGAGGTTGTGGGGGTTCGATCCCACATCCTCTCAATCCCATTGAGCAAAAAATGAAGAGAAAAACTAAGGAAAAAATAAAATGAAGGTGTTTGGGCTCGATCTAGGGTCCCAATCTCATTAGGACTATAAATAAAATCAATGAAAAATGTAAGAGTTGTCCAAGGGATTCAAAATTTGGTTCCCTTGACCAAATTTCCGTATTGATACATAAATCATATGTGAATTACATGTTCAACAATAATGCCACCGACTTAGATCGAAATCGAGATCTTGGCATACATACAAGATACATAAGTATTGTACCACATAATCTTAGGAAGATATGAATCACCTAACGAACTATGAATGAAGCCTCATGGCTTGTATTATAGACCCATAAGTCTAGCATATGTTCAAAAATAAGTGAACCTATGATGTATTTAATGAAATGAAGTAACCCTAGAAGTGTTAAGTACGAGTGTAAAACACACTAAATGACCAAGTGCTTTGGCATTTATGCAATGAAATAATGAAACCCTAGAAGGGTTAAGTAAGAGTAACACACAAATGGCCAAGTGCATTGGCATATCTGAAATGAACATTCACGTAAAAAGGGGTGAGTAATTATAAAGAGCAAATGTGCTAATGTTAATGAATATGGTAACTACATGATATGAGGCTAATGTAGAAGATGAGGGCAATCTCAAATGAGCTTAAGTAAATGTTACCAAAATGTACTCACCTATGAGAGTGTAAAGTTAAGGAACAGACCAGTATCTATGAACACTCTAATGAAAGTATTGAGATTAACACACTTAATACTAATGATGAGATGAGAAATAATCTATTGAGCTATGATGTCCTCATTCTTGGTTATTGCACAACAAACCCGATGAAAATCTTAAATTACATCCTAGTTATAGCTGGTGCTTACACTAGTCCATGAATGAAATTAAATGAAGTACGTATGAATGAATGAAGCAAACTCTATGTTTGCTAAAGTAGACTCCCTAGTTGAGGTCCCATATGTTGAGCTCTCGTTTTTTGAAAGTCTGAATGTCAAGTCCATGGTTCCACTTTCTCTTGGCATACAAATGAATGATATGAACATCGTTATGTGTTATTGAATTATGGTATGTGCTATGTGAAATATGTTATGTGCTGTTTGCAAAATGATAAATTTGATGAGGCATGTTACACTCATGGCATGACTTTCCAAATCCAAATTTTTGCAGGTCAATTAACTTTCCTAATCCAAATTTGGCAAGTCTACTGACTTGACTTTCCATAAATCATGTTGTTAGGAAAGAGCTATTCTTTATCATGCATGTCTTTGGTGTATGCTTTCATATACCCATACTTAGTACAAGTGTGTACTAATTCCATACAAATATTTACTTTTAGGTGCAGGCACAGGTGGATGTTAGATCTTACTGTACGACGTTGATGCTATCCGGACGTGGAGCTTTCATCCGGACTTGGTAGGCCCTCATGCTTTCGAGGTTGTCTACTGTTATTATCTAGCTTATATGTAGGCTTTAGCTAGTGGAGCATGTTCCTGAAGTGTTTCACTTCCCATTTCATTTCATACTTTGTATAGGGGCCGTTTTGGCAAGTATACAGTTAATGCAGCTACGAACTATTACTTTCATTTGATGATCTAAATGTTAGATGATTGATGGTGAACAATTATACATGTAATAGAATGTTTAGTAAGCATGTTAGGAAACAAAAATTTTCAAATTTTCCGCAAAAATTAACCTAGACGAACTAAGAAGGACATAAGTAGGCTTGTCTGCGACCTCTTACAGGTCAACGACGCCGGTCTCGTCTGGTCTAGACTCCGGTCATGACAGTACAATCATAAGAAGATTTTTTTTCCTCCCTACCTCTAACCATTAGAGTAGGATAATCTTTCACGTTGTGATCATTCTTCCCACAACTCACATAGTGTGATTTTCCACAAGTGGTGCAAGTAGGTTTAGAAGATTCATACCCACCACTTTTCTCTTGTCAAACATTAGGAGAACTTCTTGGTTTGGAGTCCTCATCTTGAACCTAGGTTGACTTTTCTTACTGGATCTACTCCTCTTCATATCCTTATTCAATTTCTTATGTTTGGAATACCTAATAGATTGTGCATACACTATATGCCTAGAAATGTTCATTTTACAAAGGAGCATTGTCGTATGACATACTTCCTTGACTAGGTGGGATACACCGATCACAAACCTATTAATCTTATCTCTAGGGTTTGACACCAAAAATGGAGCACACTTAGACAATTGCATAAACGTCAAGCAGTACTCTTGCACACTCAAATTACCTTTCTTAAGGTTGATAAGCTCATCAACCTTACACTCCCTCTTCTTACGGGGAAAGTATCCACCAATGAAAGATTCCTTAAACTCCTCCCTTTCAATAGGATCCACTCCCACTGGCCTATTGGTCTTCCATTGAGGGAACCAAACTTGGGCAACTTCTTTCAATTTATAGAAGGCAAGATCAATTTTTTCTTTAGAAGTATTCCCCATGGCACTTACCACTTTATACACCACATAAAAAAATTCTTAGAGATCATCTCCCACTTTAGAACCTAAAAACACCAAGGATTCATCCTCACAAAAGTCACTCAAGTTAGAAGCAATAGTCCCATCATTAGCATTTACCCGAGGCCTCACATCTTTAGTCGCTTGAGATGTCATGTCTCGGTCAAAGGACAAGAAATCCGACCTTATATCTTAATTATTCATATCCAAAACCTCTACCGGAACTTGGTTGTCTTGAGAACATGGTAACCTTGAGGAGGAACTCCCTCGTTCAAATTCTTTCTCCTACTCTCCTTGAGAGTCTTTTTATTGTATTAATATCCAATAAACACAACAGAAGGATTAAGAAGAGAACACTTAAAGAACTAAAATCTAAGGCATGACTTCAAGAATATGAAACAAGTGTAACTTTCTAACATTATAGAGCCTCTCAACCATAGATGTGATGCAACTCATACAGATGAATAAGACTTGACTAGACGTGGATTGAAAGACATCGTCCCTAAGAACATTCCCAAAATATTATGCTCCAAGACGATGTTTTTCAAGACACGAAAGAACCCCCCAAGTTACAAAAATGGTGTACTTGACCCGAAAGGACTCATACAAGCTTCATTTAATTTAATTGCATTCCATATAGAAATAGTGGGTAATTAAAACTCATATAAATCCAACATATTAAAACTTCATTTAAAATAAAACTTCAAATAGAACAGAAGTCCAAGTTTCATATGGACATCCTAAACAGAAACTTAAATTGTACAACACATACAACCCTTTACAATACAAAACAACTACTAAAAGTCTATTACATGAGTAAAAGGAACATAAATTCTTATCCTTCAATCATTAGGACATTCCAAGTTTTCGAGGAAAGAAATCCAATACTTCAAACTAGCTAGAAGGAATCACTTGCAGGGACCTACACTTGTAGTAAACCCATGAAGAATTTGAGTTAGTACACAGAAATGTACTAAGTATAAAGACCATGCAAAAATATGCTTAAAAGGGGACAATTTGGTTAGAAACCATGCATTATTCCACTTTAAAAATATCGTGAACAATATTATATAAAGAATCATATATAAGCATTAACATCAAATAAGTTAAAACGTCCATTTTGACAATATCACATTAAAACCTTTACCTATGGCTTCGACCTTCCCTCAAAAAACACTTATGATATACTTTGTGGAATGTATGGATAGCGTCCCATAGCACTATCCATACTAAGGCACTAAATTAAAGTCGCAAAGAATTAACTTAGCTTTGATTACTTTTCATCTTTACACAATATGCATATATAAGAAATATGAAATTTCATAAGGCAAGACAAGGGAAAATAACTCATAATATATATAACCCTAGTATAGCTTTCATATCACATTAAGAATTTAAGACTAAGCATTCTTACATTAATTCATTTACAACACATTCATATCGTATTCATTAACATTTAGAGATACTCATTATCACCCTCTCAAATGCTACTCGTGCAATGTATATGTAGATTCCCATACCACTACCCATAATTCATATAACCTATCAACAAACCATAATGACATATCACATAATGAGAAGTAAGAATATAACCGACATAGACCATGAGAGCTTGTCATGGAAACCGTGTCATAAAATTCCCAAACCGTAAAGAGGTGGTCTACTTTCCTAGGAAGAGTGGTTCATATAGATTAGGTGGATCCAATATCTACACTTGTGAGGGCACCTAGTTTTTGGGATAATGTAGAATATTATTGAAGCACATGCCTAACTATGGGGGAGTTTCCATCTAACTAAACCCACTCTGTGCTTAGCCTGCATTCTCATAGAATAGTTCATTACTTTGACATTATCACATTTTAGAGGTGCCATCGGTCTACTAAATCAATTTACATTCATTAACACATGAAGGGGTGCCTTAAGCTTATCGATTCATGGTACATTTAGGAAAGCTCATCATCTCCTCTTAAAAGGCTACCATGATCTCACCGATTCAAGACTTGTCATTAACCTTCATGGAATGGTTCAATAGGCCTACTGAATCCAAGTTTTATTACCATCATTAATTGAAGGGTGCCGTAAGCCTACCTATTCCAAGGTTAATATTTAAACATGTATAGAAGGGTTCTACTAGCCTACCAATCCAAGAAAACAAAATCAGTAATAGAATCATTTATACAAGAAGAGGATTCATAATCCCATGAATTCAAGGTATACTTTATATTGAAGAATCCTTCATATTCTACCTTTAACATTCATAAGTGTCAAACTAAGAAATAGCCTTTCTATAATAATATATTTATTTAAAAAATGATCACATTTGCCTCATTGAATTCTCGATCACACCATATCATCATAACACTTACATTTCTCATACTATGCATTTAAAGCCATGTTCACAATATAAATAATAAGCAAACACCTCCACTAAAATTCTAAATAAACTAGTAACTCCTCCTATCTTGCCTTAATGGCCATAAATTTCAAATACCAAAACACCGGAAAATTCACTATATAAACACGGATGATGATATTCTTTTAATATCTAAAGCCATTTAAAAAAGTTCAATTCAAATACATCCATTATCAAACAACTTACTTCATAAAGGCATAAATTAGGAATAGAGAGAAATTATGGGTTCATGGATTATTTTCATCTTGAATAATCAGTTTAATATCAATATAATAATAAAATGCTGAAAATTTTAAAACCATTTGGTGAAAGAACCCATGTGATTGAGTAAAACCCTTGATTTTTGCATAAACTTGAAACCTTTTAAAGCTCTTTTGAAATTGACTCTAGGGTGAAAATAACTCCTATATAAATGATCAATATACCTATGCTACGATTTACCAAGAAATTTGATGAAGAAAGGTTTGAATCAAAAACCCTAAGTCCTCTCTCCTTCTTCTTCTTCTTGAGTAATAGAGAAATATAGAGAGAGAAAGAACTTTGGGATTTTGATTTTTGTATCTTGAAAATAATGAGTTCAATGAGGGTTTTAAGACCTAAAATTATTATTATTATTATTATTATTATTAATATTATATATATATATATATATTAACCTTTTAAAATAAACTTCACTTAATAAAACCTTAAAATGAAATTACTAAAAAAGCCCTCAATTGGGAAGCTCCATCTTGGCTCACGACCACCCCTAAGGGTCGTGAAGAGGTCCACAACCCTTGGTCCTCTAGGTAGATGGTAACTAGGCCTTGACATGCCCCATTATGCAACGGTACCCTCAAGACCTCCTTCACAGTGTATATCCAACACCAGTAGCCTGTAATGGTAACTGAAGGTTGGGGTCGTGGCTTGGCCAAACTGTCTTGCCTCATATTCCAACAAGGAATATTCACGGCTACACCGACGGGTCTTGGTGATGCTCTATGAGGGTGAGGTAGTCTATGGAGCCTTGCGGCAGTTTCTAAAAAAGGTTGGTATGTTTGACTTTTTGCTAAGGCCTTTCATTCCGTGGTTTGGCACAAGCCCCAAAACATTCAACCAATATAGAATAGGACTTTTAACATGGCGTCTAACACGTGCCTTGACGTTGATTTACTAAACTCTAATATCGGGGCAACATTACAAAATAATTACCCTTAATATAAACTAAACCCCAAGTCATAAGGCTCTAGTTTGACCTATCATTTTCGAGTGGTGACATCTTTTAACTCTACTGATGTCATTTTATATGGAAGAATATATATTGTATGAGTATCGAGAAAATATTTGTATCAAAGTCTGTTTCTCCCTAATGAGGGACGCTGGGTAGGATATCTGGAAAGACTTCAGGAAACTCACTCACGACTTGAATTGACTTAGTAGGAGGTGTCTTACACTAGAATCATTTACTCGCAATAAGTCATAGAACCAACCCTTTGAAACTAACTTTCTTGCCTTAAGGTAAGAAATAGAATGACCCTTAAGCACTGTTGAGCTGTTACTCCACTCCATGACTGTATAACTATGAATTTTGAAGCTACCAATTCGAGTTCTACAATCAATAGAGGCATAAAAGGCATGAATATAGTCCATACCTAGCTTGACATCAACATATATAATGTAAACTCAACTAAATCATCCATGTTGCTCTTTTGATTGATGAAAATAACACAATCATGATAGACTCTATGAACTAGATAGACTCCCCAACATATATAGAAAAACTGAAGGGCTCACAAAGTTTCTCTGGAAGAACATCAAAATTCATTACAACATAGGGAGTCAAAAAAGATAGATTCGCTCCACGATATCTTAAAGTATAAACATTAAAAGTAAAGACTTTAATCTTACCAATGACAACATCAGGATAATTCTCTTACTCTTGATGACTAGTGATCATATACAGGCGGTTTGCCCCGCTGCTAGTACCTGAAGTAACTTCTCTCAGTTAAACCTTGTCTGGTGTAGCAACGAAAGAAGATTAGGTGCTAATGATGTTATATGTAGGTTCGGAGCAACAGAGGAAGAATTACCTACTTGTTAATTAGATATTATTTTATTATGTGACCCTCTTGAATGCACTTAAAACAACATGCAAATCCATCACGACAAGCACCAAGGTGGTTCATACAACACTTAGCACATATAGGATCCCACATACTTCTTTGTGTCACACGACCTTGAGACTGAGCAGATCTAGCTTTGATGTTTTGCAAAATTTGACTATGATACTCATCTTTGTTCCCTCCTGGAGGTGCACGAAAAGATAATGGAGCAGGTCCCTTTTTCTTATGTTTAATGGAAGAATGCTTTAGACTACTCCTTTGCTGCCCAGACTCATTCCATGTCTTAGCCTTTTTGTTTCTAAATTCTTCCCCATCCCTTAGCTTTTCTTCCTCAACCAACTACACATAAACCATCGACCTCGATAACTCTCTGTCCCCTATTTGCATAGATGTCTTGTCATCCTCTCTTGAAAGAAGAGACAACCCAGCAATTAATAAACTCATCGTGCTTCACATATCTACAACAATGTCCGAAGCATATCGGGAAAGTTGTGCGAAGTTCAAAAAATACTTATGAAAACTTAGTGAATCCTGCCTAACAGTAATGAATTTGTATACCTTGGTTTCACTTAGTTAACGAGGAACGAAACACAAAAAAAAAGCCTCCTCAAACATAGCCCAACTAATAATTGGTGCACCATCAACTCTACCCTTCTTCCACTAGTAAAAGAAAGTCCTTGTAATACTCTTCCCTTGATATGCAACTAGCTCCACTCGCTCAACATCAACAACGTGCATAACCTCAAATATCTTTTGCAATTCCTCAACAAAGCTTTTTGGATCCTCAGTAGTGATCGAACTAGTGAATCTTGGAGGATTAATCTTAAGACTTCACATATCCAGGAAGTATTATTTCCTCCCTATCGGTTATCCCTCTACCCTACTTGGTTGGTCATAGATTGACTTAACATTTTGATCGGTTCCGTGAACTCAACATTGGTGACTTCCCCTTGGGGTTGCACCTCAGGTGCATTAAGTACCCCTTGCTCCTAAAGGTTCCTTATAGCAATACGACCTCAAATAGCTCTTCATGAAGGCATGAAAAACTTAAATATGTGTACAAACACTAGTTAGAAAGAGTCTTTACAGATATGAACTCTACTTTAAGAAATTAGTAGGAAAGAATTTGGATTTTTTCTAAATGTTGTATATTCGTAATTATAGTTGTGGTCTTGTTCATACTGATAACTAGGTATCTACGATCACGACTTTATAGACTCCCTAGGAATCTTGAACTCGGTGCTCTGATATCAAATTTATCGCACCCCGAGCATACGTCTTGGGCGGGACTAGCACTCAAGTACCATTGATGGCCTAAGAGAACCCTTGGTATGTCTTATCGCATAGATGAAGACTTAAATAACTTGAAAAAGTGACAAAAGATTGAAATCATGCAATCACTTTAGAGTGTTTCTAAAGAAATATTTAACTAGACAAAATGGAAACTCAAGTTTCAACATCAAACAACTAGCTATTATGCATTGTTTTAAACCTCTCTTAAACAATTTTCACTTTCTCCATAGATTGATCAACTAAGTATGGTCCTATCAACCCATCTTTACAACCCTCGAACCATCCAATTGGAGATGTTCATCTTCTCGCATATGTAGCTTCTAAAGGAGCTATTTGAATGCTTGAATAGTAACTGTTGTAATAACCAAACTCAATGAGAGGTAGGCAATTATCCAAATTACCATTGAAATCAATCGCACAAGCCCTCAATATATCTTCTAACGTCTCATAGTTCACTCTACTTGACCATATGTCTGAGGATGAAAAACAGTATTTAAGTTCACCTTTGAACCCAAGCCTCTCTGAAAATGTCACGACACAAAACCGAGCCGCGAGTGGCACCCACACTTAACCTACTATGTGAGCGAACCAACCAATCTAAAACCCCAACATTTCAAACATAATTAACAAAATACAATGCGGAAGACTTAACCTCATTAATAAAATCAATTCAATAACTATTATTATTCCCAAAATCTGGAAGTAGTCATCACAAGAACATCTATCCTCAATTACTAAACTAAGAGTATCTAAGAAAGCGAAAATAAGTAAAAAGCTAGTCCATGCCGGAATTTCAAGCATCATGACTTGAAGAAGAAGATCCAGTCCAAGCTAGAAGCATTAGCTCACCCTGAATCCCGGTGTAATGAAGACTGGCTAGAGATGCGGTTGAGTTGAAGACGACGGTAACGTTTGCTGCACTCCACAATACAGAAAAGAAACATACAAGTAGTGGTCATACACAACACAAGTATTGAGTAGGTATCATCGGCCAACTCAAAATAGAAAACAGTATATATCAGTTAATATCATAAATCAACTATAATACTCAACATGTAGCAACAACAAGTACTATAATCATCAATAAGTACTACCAAGTTCATCCATGAGGACTCAAGCCTCAATACCATACTCATTTGGGAATTAGGTTCATTAGATTGAGTATATTAACTCTTTCAAGATTCATTATCTTCCTCCTCTTGTGTCGGTACGTGACACTCCGCTCCCCTACTACTATGTGTCGGTACGTGACACTCTGATCCCCTACTTCTACGTGTCGGTTCGTGACACCCGATCCCTTAATTCTATGTGTCGGAACGTGACACTCTCCGATCCCCTAATTCTACGTGTCGGTTCGTGACACCCGATCCCTTAATTCTATGTGTCGGAATGTGACACTCCGATCCCTTATTCTATGTGTCGGTTCGTGACACCCGATCCCTTAATTCTATGTGTCGGAACGTGACACTCCGATCCCCTAATTCTAACGTGTTGGTTCGTGACACCCGATACCTTAATTCTATGTGTCGGAAAGTGACACTCACTCCGATCCCTTATTCTACATGTCGGTTCGTGACACCGATCCCTTAATTCTATTGTCGGAACGTGACACTCCAATCCACTAATCTCATTCTATCAATTCATCAAGCCTTCTCTTATACCAAGGCATCATCAATCTCATTACTTTAGTTCATCAAGCCTTCTTTTATACCAAGGCATCATCAATCTCATTACTTTAGTTCATCAAGCCTTCTTTTATACCAAGGCATCATCATTATCAAAGTAGATTAGGGTTTCTTTCAAGATTTAGGATTTAATAGCTTCATCATGCTTATTTTATCACAATTATATAATCACATTCATGCAAGCATACAATTAAGCATATAGAAGGGTTTACAATACTACCAATACGTATCATTCGCTATTAAGACTTTACTACGAATAGTATCAAAACCATAACCTACCTCCACCGAAGAATTGGAATCAAGCAAGCTAATCCTCAAAATCCTTGCTTCCCTCTTCGTTCCTTTCTCTCTCTCTCTTGATCGATTCTCCCTTTCCCTCTCTTTGTACTTTCTATTTTTCTTATTCAAACCCTCTTTCTTTTACCCTAATTAGCATATAATTAAGTATAAAAGATGACAATAATGACCCACTAATTAACTCAAGGTTACCTCTTTTAACACCCAAGAAATTGAGTTATTAATATTAACCCACGAAATCTATAATTATAGCAGGAATAGTCCAAAACGCCCCTTTAAAACTTAAACAGAAATCCGACCCAGACTGGGATTACGCAACCTGTGACGGCCCGTCGTGCCTGCGACGGTCCGTCCTGCAGGTCCGTCACAGAGTTCAGAGACTCAATTTCCACCAAAGAATCTTTGACGGTCCGTCACGCCTGTGACGGTCCGTCCTGCCATTCCGTCACAAAGTTCAGAGAGTCGATTTCAGCACCCAAATTTCTAATTTCTAAGTGTTTTGAAACGAGACACCCTCGACGGTCCGTCATGCCCATGACGGTCCGTTGTGGGGTCCGTCGTCTCAGCTAGTTTTCCAGAAATAAAATTTGCTGCTCAAAACCACTAAACAGGTCGTTACAATAGATACCAATTTACCCATCGTTCGTCCTCGAACGATCACAAGAAGGAAAACAAGGGCGAAAAGGAGTACCTGAATCCGTAAACAGGTGAGGGTATCTTTCTTGCATATCTGCCTCCTTCTCCAAAGTGGCTTCTTCAACTGGTCGATTCTTCCATTGAACTTTGATGGATGCAATCTCCGTTGACCTCAATTTGCGGACTTCTCTATCTAAAATAGCAACAGGCACCTCCTCATAAGTCAAATTCTCATCAAGCAGAACCGAATCCCAACGGATGATGTAGTTTCCATCCCCATGGTATCTTTTCAACATGGACACATGAAATACCGGATGCACTCCAGACAGCCCTGGAGGCAAGGCTAATTCATAAGGCACCTCCCCTACTCGCTTAAGTACTTCAAATGGACCAACCACGAAGTCAATTGCAATTCTCTCCCACTTCCATTTAGGAATGGGCATTCTCTGAAGTGTTCCTCCGGACCTCTGGTGTTCGTACTTTACTTGTTGACAATTTGGACATTTGGCAACAAAATCAACAATGTCGCGCTTCATTCTACTCCACCAAAAGTGTTGTTTTAGTTCATGGTACATCTTGGTTGCACCAAGATGTATAGAATATCCGGAACTATGGGCCTCTGTGAGGATGGTGTGGATCAAATCATCAACACGGGGCACACATACCCTTCCCTTAATCCTAAAAACACCTTCCTCATCAATTATTGCTTCCTTAGCCCCTCCTCGCAACACCATATCCCGAATTCGACTTAGTTTCTCATCATCTAACTGTTTTCCCTTGATCTTGTCAAGAAAAGAAGATCTCGCCTCCACACAAGCCAAAAATCCTCCCTTCTCATTTACTTCTAGCCTCATAAAGTCATTAGCCAAGTTTTGGATTTCTCTAGCCAATGGGCGTCTAGAAACTTGCAAATGAGCTAGACTTCCCATGCTTCCAGCCTTTCTACTTAAGGCGTCTGCCACAACATTAGCCTTTCCCGGATGGTACAGAATACTGATATTGTAGTCCTTCAGTAGTTCCATCCATCTCCTCTGTCTCAAATTCAAATCCTTCTGAGTGAAGACATATTGTAGGCTACGATGGTCCGTATAGACATCACACTTAACCCCATACAAATAGTGTCTCCATTGCTTTAGTGCAAATACTACCGCGGCCAACTCCAAATCATGGGTCGGATAGTTACGTTCATGCACCTTTAATTGCCTCGAAGCATAAGCAATCACATTCGTCTCTTGCATTAGCACTGCCCCCAAACCAGAATAGGATGCATCACAATAAACAACGAAGTTCTTACCTTCTACTGGCAAGGTAAGAATTGGTGCAGTAGTCAACAAGGTCTTGAGTTTCTGAAAGCTTTCCTCACATTCATCCGACCATACAAATGGAACATTCTGCTTAGTCAAGTTCGTAAATTGGGAAGCAATAGAGGAGAATCCCTTGACAAATCGACGGTAATAGCTAGCTAAACCAACAAAGCTCCTTATTTCTGACACATTAGTAGGTCTTACCCAATTCTTCACTGTCTCAATCTTAGAAGGATCCACCATCACTCCATCCTTAGAAACCACGTGCCCCAAGAAGGACACTGAATCTAGCCAAAACTCACACTTGGAGAATTTGGCATAAAGCTTTTTCTTCCTCAACAACTCCAATACCATTCTCAAATGCTCCTCATGTTCCTTCTTAATCTTGGAGTATATCAGTATTCATCAATAAATACGATCACAAAGAGATCCAGATATGGCTTAAAAATCCCATTCATCTAGCTCATGAAAGCGGCAGGGGCATTCGTAAGACCAAAAGACATCACTACAAATTCGTAGTGCCCATACCTGGTTCGAAAAGCAGTCTTTGGCACATCCGTTGCCCGTATTTTCAATTGATGATAACCGAATCTCAAGTCAATCTTAGAGAAGACACAAGCACCTTGTAACTGATCGAACAAGTCATCAATGCGAGGAATGGGATACTTGTTCTTAATAGTTACCTTGTTCAACTGCCGGTAGTCTATGCACATCCGAAAACTCCCATCCTTCTCTTCATTCACAAATAACCACCGGAGCACCCCAAGGAGATGCACTTGGTCTAATGAAGCCTTTGCTCAACAACTCTTGAAGTTGGGCCTTTACTCTCTTAACTCCGCGGGAGCCATTCTATAAGGGGGTATAGAAATGGGGCGAGTACCCGGTTCCAAATCAATGCAAAATCAATATCTCTGTCCGGTGGCATACTAGGAAGATCTGCAGGGAACACATCCAGTAACTCACGGACTACCGAAACCGACTCAATTGAAGGTACTTGGGTAGTGTCATCCCTGAGATGGGCCAAGAAAGCTAAACACCCCTTACTACCATTCTCCTTAGCACGAAGAAAGGAGATGATATGAACCGGAGTGGAAGTGTGTCGCCCTCCCACACTAACTGATCTGTCCCACGCTTGGCTAACGTCACGGTTTTAGCATTACAATCCAAGATTGAAAAATTTGGAGAAAGCCAAGTCATACCCAGAATTACAACATCGAAGTCAACCATTTCTAGGATAACCAAATCTACATAAGTGTTGCTCCCCACAAAAGTCACCAAACAAGACCTATATACTTTTTCAACTATCACCGACTCACCCACCAGAGTAGAACACGAATAGGCATGTCAAGTATTCACAAGGTAAATTAAGACCAGTAGAAAATGAAGAAGATACATAAGAAATGTGGATCCAGGATCAAACAATACAGAAGCCATGCAATCACAAACCGAAAGATTACCTGTGATGACAAATCAGATGTCTCGCTTCAGATCTCCCAGGGAAAGCGTAACAATGGGCCCCATTACTTGTCTGTCCATTGCACCTACCATGTTGTGTTGTAGTGGCTCCAGTTTGCCCATCACCCGGCCGTTTTGGTGACCACCATTACCTCGACCACTACATCCTCCAGAATAACGGCCTCTACCATGACCACCTCTACCTCTAGCTATTGGGGGTCTGTAACTCTGTCTTGGACAATTCCTCCTAATATGTCCAGTCTCCCCACATCCATAACACTCTCTGAAGTCAAGCATAGGTCTCTCAGAGAAGTGTTGACCGGTCTGAGGTGGACCCCCAACTACAGTCTGTAGTGAAGACTGAATTGGTCGGACCGAGTAACCTCCTGACCCTTGCCCTCTGGAGTAAGAACCATTAAACTTACCTCCCTTTCGAAACCTTTTTGATGTCGATGTCGTGGTGAAGTCATCTGGCTTCACTCCTCTACCTCTATCACGAAGTCTACCACTTCTTGAAAGGATTTTGCCGTAGCCGCACCTGTAAGCCGAAATCCGCAATTCTGACCTCAACCCCTCACAAACGGCGAATCCGCTCTTGTGGACTGAAACAAAGTTGGGTGGCATACCTGGATAATTCACAAAACTTAGCCTCATATGCAGTAACCGACATCCTACCACCTTGCTCTAGGCTCAAAAACTCATGTCTTTTCTATCCCTCAAAGTCCAGGGGATATACCTCTCCATAAACAAGCTAGAGATTAATGCCCAAGTATAGGTGGTGCCTCTGTTGGTTGACACTCAACATTGACAAGCCACCACATTTTGTGGCGTTTCCTTGAAACTGATAACTCACGAACTCAACACCAAACCGTTCTACTATACCCATCTTGTGTAGTAGCTCATGACAGTCAACCAGAAAATCGTAAGCATCCTCAGATTCAGCACCCTTGAAGGCTGGAGGTTTCAATTTCAAGAACTTACTGAAAAGTTCATTCTGATCATTTGTCATTATAGGCCCTGTAGTCAGACGAGGAAACGTGCCTATTTCCAATGAGGCATCCATGCGGGGAGCCACAATAGCTGCATGTTGTACCTCCGGAACCTGAGGTGCTGGTGCAGAAAACACTGAGGTGTCTGGCCCTGATCAGATAACCCGCTAAGATAAGCAAGAACCTGATTGATCATCTCTGGGGTAGTTGGGGTGGAAATCCCTCATTCTGTACTTGATCATTCTCCCCTTCCTCACCCTCTCTTATCATTCCTCAGTCGGTGGAGGGTCACCGCCCTAGTACCAGATGGCTAGGTGCTTGTCCTCTTCCTCTAGAGGACGTCCTCCACGACCTCTTCCACAGCCTCTCGCGCTTACTCCTCTTCGAGCTACAGCCCCAGTGGCTGCCTCAGAAGTTTCTTGTCTTGCGGTTGTTGGTGTTGGTGCAGTCGTTGCTCTAGCTCTAACCATCTGCGAAATAGAGTGAAGATGGTCAGATACCAATTTGTATCACCTAGATACCAATTGGATCCAAGTAATAGCACGAAAGAAAGAATGAAAGAATGGATTTTTCCTAAAGTCTTATAGCCTCTCAAAGAAAAGTAAAGGCGTCCCCCTACCGTTCCTTAAGACTCTACTAGACCCGTTCTTGTGTGATGAGACCAACGAACCTAATGCTCTGATACCAAGTTTATCACGACCCAAAACCGAGCGCGAGTGGCACCCACACTAACCTACTATGTGAGCGAACCAACCAATCTAAAATCCCAACATTTCAAACATAATTAACAAAATACAATGCGGAAGACTTAAACTCATTAATAAAATCAATTCAATAACTATTATTATCCCCAAATCTGGAAGAAGTCATCATCACAAGAACATCTATCCTCAATTACTAAACTAGAGTATCTAAGAAAGCGAAAATAAGTAAAAAGCTAGTCCATGCCGGGAATTTCAAGGCATCATGACTTGAAGAATAAGATCCAGTCCAAGCTAGAAGCATTAGCTCACCTGAATCCCGGTTGTAATGAAGACTGGCTAGAGATGCGGTTGAGTTGAAGACGACGTACGTTTGCTCACTCCACAAATACAAGAAAAACATACAAGTAGGGTCAGTACACAACACAAGTACTGAGTAGGTATCATCGGCCAACTCAAAATAGAAAATAGTATATATCAGTTAATATCATAAATCAACTATAATACTCAACATGTAGCAACAACAAGTACTATAATCATCAATAAGTACTACCAAGTTCATCCATGAGGACTCAAGCCTCAATACCATACTCATTTGGGAATTAGGTTTCATTAGATTGAGTATATTAACCTCTTTCAAGATTCATTATCTTTCTTCCTCTTGTGTCGGTACGTGACACTCCGCTCCCCTACTACTATGTGTCGGTACGTGACACTCTGATCCTCTACTTCTACGTGTCGGTTTGTGACACCCGATCCCTTAATTCTATGTGTCGGAACATGACACTCTGTTGCCCCTAATTCTACGTGTCGGTTCGTGACACCCGATCCCTTAATTCTATGTGTCGGAACGTGACACTCTGATCCCCTAATTCTACGTATCGGTTCGTGACACTCGATCCCTTAATTCTATGTGTCGGAACGTAACACTCCGGTCCACTAATCTCATTCTATCAATTCATCATGCCTTCTCTTATACCAAGGCATCATCAATCTCATTACTTTAGTTCATCAAGCCTTCTTTTATACCAAGGCATCATCAATCTCATTACTTTAGTTCATCAGCCTTCTTTTATACCAAGGCATCATCATTATCAAAGTAGATTAGGTTTCTTTCAAGATTTAGGATTCAATAGCTTCATCATGCTTATTTTATCACAATTATATAATCACGTTCATGCAAGCACAATTAAGCATATAGAAGGGTTTACAATACTACAATACGTATCATTCGCTATTAAGAGTTTACTACGAATAGTATCAAAACCATAACCTACCTTCACCGAAGAATTGGAATCAAGCAAGCTAATCCTAAAAATCCTTGCTTCCCTCTTCGTTCCTTTCTCTCTCTCTTGATCGATTCTCCCTTTCCCTCTTTTTGTTCTTTCTATTTTTCTTATTCAAACCCTCTTTCTTTTACCCTAATTAGCATATAATCAAGTATAAAAGATGATAATAATGACCCACTAATTAACTCAAGGTTACCTCTTTTAACCCCCAAGAAATTGAGTTATTAATATTAACCCACGAAATCTATAATTATAGCAGGAACAGTCCAAAACGCCCCTTTAAAACTTAAACTGAAATCCGACCCAGACTGGGATTACGCAACCTGTGACGGCCCGTCGTGCCTGCGACGGTCCGTCTTGCAGGTCCGTCACAGAGTTCAGAGACTCAATTTCAACTAAAGAATATGTGACGGTCCGTCACGCCTGTGACAGTCCGTCCTGCCATTCCCTCACGAAGTTCCGAGAGTCGATTTCAGCACCCAAATTTCTAATTTCTAATTGTTTTGAAACGAGACACCCTCGACGGTCCGTCGTGCCCATGACGGTACGTTGTGGGGTCCGTCATCTCAGCCAGTTTCCAGAAATAAAATCTGCTGCTCAAAACGATTAAACAGGTCGTTACAGAAAAGATTAACTGAATTATGCAGTAAATTCTGCCCCTCTATCTGCTATAATCAAAAGAGGGACTCCATGTAGTGTTACTACCTCTTTAGTGTGTATCTTCGCATAATCTTTTGAGCGAATGAGTAGTCTTTATCAACAAAAAATGTGTTGATTTTGTAATTTGATCAACAATAACCCAAACATAATCATATTATCTGCGAGACCGGGGACAAACAGAAAGGAAGTCCATATTGATGATCTCCCACATTTGCTCCAGAATCTTTAGTTTTAGAATAAGGAAACTAATTAACATATCTACAAAACGAAGAGACTCTAGGTAAGGGTTCGTGTTATTCCAAATGGAAGATGTTAGGCATCCTTTGAAATCTATAATTGCGGGTCCCAATATATATATTTTTTTAAGATTGAGGAGGAGATAAAACAATATAAAGTAAAGCAAACATACACTATACACAAATAATAAAGCAACATGATAATATAAAAAATGACCTAAGGTTTGTCTAACATCGGTATATACAAAATAATGAATAATGTATATAACTTGAACTTAGTTTGAATAGCTTCAATAGGAAGCAACTCTATGTACCTGCAATGACACTAACCAAAAATACTAGTACTAAATAAATATGAATAAAAATTAATAACTCAAATAGCTAAAAATAAAAATCCGATTTATTAACATGGAAGACCTTTGAAATTGACTGTCATCGGCTAATTTTAACAAACAATGTATGAACTTAAACTAAAATTTAGTTTTTTACAATTTGGAGCCTCCAAATCCGACAGAGAAATTTTCCATTGACCAATTTTAACAAATAATATATGAACTTAAACTTAATTTCAGTATTTTTAAATTTGGAGACCTCAAAAATCGATGAAGAAATCTTCTCATTGAAGAATTTTAACTCGCAACTTATACGAATTAAAGATACCAACAACAAAAAATAATAATAAAATTCATCTAAGGAAGCTTCAAAGAAACAACAAGCAATCAGTAATAGACAATGGCAATGACATTTTCATATTTCTTAAAATTCCGACCCGCTTATCGAAAAGAGGCTAATAATTAACATTAAACAATAAATAAAACAAGATCCAAGGCAGTAAGCACTAAAATATAAAACAACAATCAAAAGTTACATTTGTTGAAAACACAAAAATCACTGGAATAATATCAAGTGTAAAATTATAACAAAAATGAGTAAAGAATAATGACAACGCAACAATCAATTAAACTACCATAAAAATAGACGTCACAGACATAAGCAAAGCAGATCCGATGTATGGCACCAAATTTTGACTCTACCAAATTTTTACGATATAAGCGGTAGAGAAACATAAATATCCCAAAAAGATTGGGAGAAGAACTATATGGCGGTGTCTTATGGTTTGATTGGAGTTCAGTGGAGCTCTATCGGACATGAAAAGTTGTTGATTGTTGTTGCTTGAGTCCATGGGTGCTGGTTTCACTGGAGTTTAGCATTTTCGTCCAGATCTAGCTCATCTTTCGGTTAAGGCCCTGCTAACAAAACAAAGTGGCAACAAATGAGTAGAGTTGATGTAGCAATGGTGGTGGTTGTCTCTGATTTTGGGGTTTTCAGTGTGGTTTTCCAGCGAAGACAAAGAGGGTAAAGGGAATTTTGCATCTGGTGGTTGTTGCCGATGGTTCACCCGAGTTTCTCATTGCAGCGAAGTCGTTGGTTTGTTGCTAGCTCGAAGCTCGCTGGAGTTTGGTGGAGGTTTGAAGCTAGTGAGGAGAAAAGGAGTGGAAAAGGTAGGGTTTTTCGGTGAGTGTGGTGATTTGAAGGTGTGGATGCGTTAAGAGAAATAGATAAACTACAAAGGGTTTTGGGATGCCGAAGCTTGGCCAAAATTTGGGGGTGGGGGTGGACGGAAAATTACTACATAGTGCCACTCCTTTTGTGGTTAAAATGTGAAAATTTACAACCCTAATCTAAAAATATTTCTCCACCCTCTAACTTACTGACAAAGAAATAGGCTACACAGAAAATCCAAAATCACCTATACAACTATACCACTCGCTTAAAATAATAGGAAAAAAGAATTAGTTTATAAAATGTACGCGTATGAAATTCTATCCATATTTAAATTCATTTCTACACTGTGCAAAATATCAAAATTAGTATTAATCCATGTAACAAATACAGTGAATATAAAAAAATATAATGTAAAGAGCTAATGACATGTAAAAAAGCAATTTAATAGAAATAATAATTTAATCACACTGAACAAATATTTCAACGTCGTCAACCGATTGTAACAAAAAAATAATGTAATTAAAATTAACTGATAAAAATTTTGACAAATAAGAATAAGTATTGAAAAATATATTTAAAATTATAAAAAATGTAATAATAAATTAAAATTTAAAAGTTACAAATTTTAATAATATTAGGCCAAAATTGGGTGTCAACACTATTCAACCAATATACTTCTCTCATGTCACCATACATTTTTGTGGACCCTGAATTAATGGAATATCTAGAGCTATGAGCTTCCTCCATGATCCTCTATTTGGAGTTCATCCACCCTTGGTACACACAACCTACCTTGACACCTCATTATGACATCTCGCCCTTGTTCAAAACTCATTACTTTTTGCTTAAGAACATTTTGGAAGAGTTAGTGTTTCAATTTATTATGAAACAAATTCATCCGTTGAAAAAGGTTTTCAAATAACAAAACACATGAATGTGAGTTGTAACATTCATTTGTTTTAATTCTATGATACTTATTTTGTGGCTTAGTTGAATACTGAAGATAGAGTTTTTATTTATTCTTTCGATTTCTCGTGGGAGAGTCTCCAACTATATTCATGAAAGATATTAACGTACCTCTAAGACAAGCAAGTTTTGATTTTAGATTCGTTGTATTCTTATTATTGTTCATTTGTTCTAACACATTTGCCTTCAATTGAAGAGAAAAATAGGATCTTGGTCTTGTTTATGTTTAACTTCGGACACTAATGATGATTTAGCCCCATTCAGCACCACCACTCCTTCTCTGGAATCCATTAGTTGAAATCCTAATCGTGCAAGTCTTTGTACAATTTTTGCTAATTCTCTCTTTTCTTACTCAACAAGGGTGGTACTACCCATAGGTAACCTACTCAAAGCATCATCCACAATATTAACCATAACTGAGTGATAGAGGATACTCATGTCATAATCCTTGAATAACTCTAACCACCTTATATGTCCAAGATTAAACTCGTTCTGACTAACTACATACTGAAGACTCTTGTGATAATTGAACACTTCCACATGATCACCATAAAGGTAATGAATTGAACACCATAAAATAATATAGTTATATAATTATTTATTCTATGTATGATATACATTTATGGGTCAATATTTCTATTTGAAAAATCTGAAATCATGATTTAAATTCTCAAATCATGATTTATAATTCTAATTAAAATATAAATTATTTTATGTGACCAATAAAACTATAATTTCTTTACAACAATAGAAAGTAATTCATTTTATCTGAAGATGCTAGAAAAATTACTAAGAAGTTTGAGTTTCTTAAGAAAATCATTGCACTTTTCATTAAAATCACAAGAATTATGGAAAAAATCTATTTCATTATCTTTTATATTCTACCACTTAAATAAATTTTATTTTTCTACTAAAAACTGAATTGGAACCATAAAGTTGATCGTAGAGATGCAATAATGTCTATCCTCATATCTTCTATATTGCACCACAAATGCTAATTGGTAAGCTTTGAAAACTTTTCTCTATTGTTTAACATACTTATTATAAGGTGTTTACTTTTTTCAATTAAGACATGTACACATTATTTTTGATCTATTCGATAATAACTTTGTTATTTGATATTTTCTATTAGAAAATGAATAAGCATCACAAAAGTTGATTTTATAGACGCAATAATGTAGTTCCTCTATCTTCTATTGCACCACAAACTTGGTGTGTCATTGGTAAGCTTTGAAAATACACTTTATTATTTAATATACTTATAAAAATGTATATAATTTTTTTTTCATTAATACATGTACACAAATCTTTTGATTAGTTCAGTAATAACTTTTTAAATATTGGTTATCTTATGAAAGAAGATAAAATTAGTTATCAACCTAAAAATCTAAGTCGCACAATAACAACAACATTTAACTATATTTCAATCCAAAACAAAATAAAATTGACTATGTGAATCCTTATTTCTCTATTTAAAATAAACTAATCAGGCTATAGTAACATAAATAATAAAAAAGTAAAATAGTAATTTAAATAGATATAGATAATTGTAATAGAAGTAGTGGTATTAGATGTTCTCAAATAAGTTTGACGTCTCATTTCATTTTAATGATTATATCTAAGGCATCAAAATTTGAACGGATAATTGAATAATAAGTTGTGCATAAATCTTTGAATAAACATCTTTTTATCAAGATTACAAAATAAGATTTGAATAATAAACTATAAGACTACTTATAATATACATCTCTCAATTTAACAATTTCCTTACACATAGAATCTTTTCAATTTAGTTTTAACTAAAAAAAATTAATAAAGATCCAATAAAATTCTAATTTAGGATACTATCATATCACATCAAATTATTTAGTGAATCTTAAGAGATGCATAACCATGACAATCATTCAGTTTGTTACAAGATGGATTTTTTTTGTGTATGTGTGTGCGTGCGTGTGTGTGTGTTGTGTGTGTGTGTGTTGTGTGTGCTATGTGTGTGTTGTGGTGAGTGTGTTGAGGCGTGCACGTGCACGTGTGCGCGCGCGTGTGTGCGCGTGTATGGGCGTGCGTGCGCGTGCGTGTACGAGTGTGTGTGTGTGCGTGTGCGTGTGTGTGTGGTGTGTGTGTGCGTGTGTGTGTGCGTGTGTTCGTGTGAGTGTGCGTGTGTTGTGTGTGTGTGTGTGCGTGTGTGTGTGTGTGTGTAGTGTGCGCGAGCAGTGGTGTGCTTGTGTGTATGTTGTGTGTGCGCGTGTGTGCGTGTGAGTGTGTGTGCGCGCGCCGCGCGCGTGTGAATTTCTAGCAAGCGAGAAATTTTGATCTTTATTTAATGTCTCCTCAATTACTCCACACAATTTACCATTTCACAAAATATCTATTTATCTTTTCCATACTTTCCACTAGAATATGGACAAGCAGTACCGAGTTGATAGTGATGAGGATGCAATATTAATAAACATTCTGTATCTTTATTGCACTGGAAAAAACAAAAGGTGAATTTTCGCAGATTCGTCTTGGAAAAGTTTCTCTAATAATAATTTGTTTGTTTTTGTTCCTTATAATACATATACAAAATCTTTTGATCAATTCAAAGTACATTCAAAGCTAAATATTGTGTTTTTGAGAACATGAAATGTTCTTCTATCAAGTTAAAAGATATGATCTGTATGAAAACAATATGTTAAGTATGTCATGTAAAATAATAGTAATATAATAAATAACAGAAACTAGTTAATTCGACCATTCAGGTATGAGAAGAATAAAGTGTACACAAACCTTATCAGTACCTTTGAGGTAGAGTTGTTGTTTCTGATAAATCCTTAGCTCAACAAAAAAAAAATAGTCAAAAGAAGTGTATTTGTTCATATATATATAATTTTTGTGTGTGCGCGTGTGTATAAATTGCTAGCAAGCGTGCGATTCTGATTTTTTTAAAAGTCTTGTCAATTACTCCGCACAATTATTCATTTTAGAAAATATCTAATTAATTTTTCATACTTACTAATAGAATATGGATAAGCAGTACCAAGTTGATGGTGAGGAGGATGCAACATAAATGGATATTTCGGTATCTTTTTTTGCACTGAAAAATGCAAACGCTCATATTTTGCAAGTTCTATTTGAAAAAGTTCCTCCAATTATGGGTTGTTTTTTTTGTCCCTTCTAATAAATATCTGAAAATCTTTTGATGAATACCTAAAATTTTAATGCTAATTCTTTTATGATAACAAGAAAAATGTTCTTTTCTAAATTTAACTGGTGCAGTGTCTAGGTAGAGTCCCATACCCCTACCTCTCCTAAAGAGACCCCTCAAGTCATCCTAATCAATGTCCATCTTCATTTAGTCATTCATTTTACTTTCGGGAACAATTGTCTTAACCGACATAGACCGCATGAGCTAAATGTGGAATTCGGTTTCATGAAACCATACTCGAAAGAAGGTGGACTACTTGCGAAGGTAGTACCAAAACATAAACATAATGTCTAGGTGGATCGACTATCTAGTATTCCTATGGGGACAACATAGTTCAAAAACTAGGATACATGCTTGAGACCCTCTTTATGCACCATGGCATTGTAATTCTATCTCATTAGAACCATTGTGAACATACCTTCCAACATTGGGAAGGCACGCCCTCTCATAGCTAGTTCAATTGATGCTCAGCTAAAGTCCCTTTTTGAAATTTCTTTAAGCCATTATTAATCAATCATATCTTAATGTAGGTCATAGAGGACTAACCCCTTGTATCTCATAATCATTAATTCACTAGGAATTGCATGATAATTCCTTTCATTGCAACCCTTCGTTTGTGAGATTAACACCATCATCATAAAATCATAATAAGGCACATAAGTGATTCAAAATCAACCTTATATCATCATACCTTAATCATAATATCATCACATACTCAAGGCATTTCAATTACATTCATCATTCCATCACCTAGATAATCTAATCATACTTAAATTAACCATAATCATCAAGTACAAGACATCACAGTTGAAGTAAGAGTTCAAGATCACAAGGTCTTACCAATTAACCTTCATAAGCCTCCTTCAATGTTTTTACCATCAACAATCCAAAAGAATCCTTCAATAGTCTTAATAAAATCCTATAATAGTAATATATACAAGAACTAGGTCAATTGAATCATCACTATCCTAATTAAGTTGAATTCATACTCTAGGGTTAGGGGGAAAGGTTCATCATGATTTATTAAATAAATAGATACAATACTAACGATACATTACCCTAAGTAGTCCATGAATGAATTTGAATAGATAATAAAGTCTAACAATCAATACATTCATCAATTCACATCAATTTATAAGCAAGATCCAAGATTTTGAGAAATTGGGGAAAAGACATGTTCTACACAAAATTCCAATCAATTAGCATCAATTAATCAACAATATACACCTAATTATCCATGGGTTATCACAATTTGTCATAATCAATCATCAATTTCAAGCTTAGAAGAAAAACCATTTGTAAAAAAAAAAACCCTTGGAATTGGGTGATTTAAAAATCAACCTTGAAAGGAACTCTTTGGGAAAGAAATCCCAAGAGTGAGGAACTCATACCTTAATGAAGCTAAATCCATGAAATTTTTTAGTAAGAACCTTGGAGACTTTGTGTTCTTCTTGAGCTTCCTTGTTCTTCCAGTGGAGGATGAATAGAGAGAGAAAGTAGAGAGAGGTTAGAACTTTTGAGTTTTGATTTGGGGATTTGATTTGAGTGTGTGAATGTCAGGTACAAATGTTTTGAAATCATTATATAGTCCTCCCACAAAATACCCAAAATACCCCTCACTTAAGTTGACCCTTTAATAAAGTCAAAGTTGACTTCCAATTTCAGATTTTCTTCGAGGAACAAGTCCGCTTTGAGGAGCTGCTCCCGCAAGTTTTCCTAAATTAAATTTTGAACCAAACGAGTCCGCTATGTCTCCGTGTCGCATACCAACATTTTGGATCTTTGTGGACCAAGTCCTCAATGCGGAGACATTCCACCTAATTGCAATTGGCTGCTGCCTTACGCAGCTTTCTTGGCCAAGGTTGGAGTCCCTTCGTGGACCACTAGGGCGATCCTAAGGGGGTCGTACCTTGACGTTTTCACCTTATATACATTATTTTACCTATTTAAAGTGATTCTACAGGTTTTAGACTTCACGAAACCTAAGGATGTTTTACTAGATCAAATGCATTAGCTTTTGGACACCATGTACGTTTTTTGACATTTTGATTCTAACACTTCCTAACTAGTTTTGATACATTAATGTAGGCTTATAAACAGTTTTTTCAGGTTTAGTTCATCATGTAAGGCTCTAGCTTATTTCATGGACTTTCAGAGTGCTACACTTATATTTTTCAATAGTCCCATCAACTTTCATTTTCCTTTTAAAGATATACTTTGATCACAAAGGCTTATTTCCTGGAGGAAGATCAGCTAATTCCCAAGAGTGATTACTTAAATTTTATTTGATCTCACTATTGGCTGCTTCTTTCCAATAAGTTGACTCAGACGAAGACATAGTTGGTTTAAATGTTTGAGCTGATTTTCAATCAATAGTGCAACAAAATTTGGTCTGAAAGAAGTGGGTTTCAGTTAGCGAGTGTTACACCTAGGATCCTCACTATGTAGTGTATTTTCCGTTGATTTTTCCCGTGGTCGTTTTGGTCTTTTACTTGTTGACTCACATTTTCAGTTTTGTACGGATATATGTTTTCAAAGAACTATGTGTTATCTGACTCAATTATTGTATTAACATGAATCTCATGATTATTAGATTTGTGAACCAAAAACCAAAAAGTCTTATTGTTCACAGCATATCCAATAAATACAGAGTCCACCATTTTGGGTCTAATTTGTACCCTCCTAGGTAAAGAAACCGCTACCTTGGCTAGATACCCCCACACTTTAGAAGATTTGAAGTTGGGTTTCCTTTCTTTCCACAACTAATTTGAAATTGGTTGCATTTTTCTACGGTGTACCCTATTGGGTATCTTATTAGTCGTAAGGATGGATTCCACCTAATGGTTCGGTGGACTAGAATTGATTAACAAGGAATTCATCATTTATTTTAATGTTTTTTCTTCCATTCCTCCAAACCATTTGACTGTGTTGTAAAAGGTCCAATAATTTGATGAATAATACCATATTCCAAACATATATTTGCAAAAGGAGATTCGTATTCTCCACCCTTTTAACTCTAAATCATTTTTATTTTTAGATTCAATTGATTATCTACTTTATTTTTGTATTCATTAAATGCATAAATTATTTCATCCTTATAGTTAAGCAAATATACATACCAAAATCGAGTGCAATCTTCAATAAAAGTTATTAAGTACTTTTTCCTACCACGAGATTGTGTCGACTTCATATCACATGTATTTGTGCGAATTAATTCTAATGTTTTTTGAACTTCTTTCATTAGAATTATAAGGATGTTTAACAAAATTACATTCTACACAGATTTAGCATTTCAATTTATCGCATTTAAAATAAGGAAAACTTCTAAAGTAACCAATTTTTGCACGGATGTGTAATTTACATGTCCCAGACGGGCATGCCATAAATCATTTGACTCTAATAAGTAAACACAAGCAACTTTCTTATTAATATTGTCAACAACCGTTACATTTTGTTTGAAGAGATTGAGGTAGCCCTTTTCTAAGAACATCTCATTCTTACTTTTACATCTTTGTAACTAACTACGACACACTTAAACCCGTTCTTAACAAGCAGTGCAACAGAAACTAAATTCTTCCTAATAGTATGAACATGTAGAACGTTGTTCAAAATAAATAGTTTGCCGGGTATCATTTTCAACATTACTTTCCAATTTCTGTAATCTTTGTTGTTATTGTGTTCCCATGAATAGATCTTCATCAAACTCAGCAGAAGTGTACGTAGCAAAGGCTTCTTTTGCAGAGCAAATACGTCGAGTTACTCCTAAGTCAAGAAACCACTCTTTGGGATTTTAAAGTAAGTTACACTTAGAGATCATTTCACATAGGTCATCTACGTATTTAATTTCTTCAACGATGTTTTCTTGACTTTTACCATTGTCTTTAACTTTGTTCTTTCTTGAAGAACGACAACCATAAGACTTATAACCAACATTACAACAATTGTAACAGTTTCCTTGAATTTCTCCTTGGCATGTTCTAACGTCTGTTGGGTTTTAAAAAGGTGTTAATGGAAAATGAAGAGTTGCGACTTTTATGAAGAGTTGTGACTTTTATGAAATGTTGCGACTTTTATAAAAAGTTGTGACTTTTATGAAAAGTTGCGACTTTTATGAAGAGTTGTGACTTTTATGAAATGTTGCAACTTTTATGAAAGGTGACGACCTTTCTGAAAGATTGTGACTTTTCCAAAGGTTTGTGACTTTTCTGTTAAGGCACAATAAGAACCTTTTGGCACTACCCTTTGTTTTCTATAAGTTGAGGGATTTTCTCTCATTTTAATATAGAAATCATTTACTTCTTCTTCAACTACTAAATCTAGTATTCTAATTGTACTTTGCTGCCGTTGAGTGGTTTGCTGACAGCAGAGTTTTTGGTATTATACACTGTTGATTGAGATCATTTTACCCTAGGAGGTCATATTCCAAATCAAACCTCGAATACTAGAGGGGAATAATTTTCTTAAAGGGACACTGTGAGTTCAGTGGACTTGATCTTTTTCCTATAAAAATTTTCCAGATTCTGGTACTTGTTTTTACAAATTTTAGATTTGTGAATAAATTTCAGTTCTTCTATTCTTTTGTTCTTCACTGGTTTAATAAACTTGTTAACTTTGTGTTTCTGCAAATTTTGTTGGAATTAGTAAGATTCTTTAGATACATATTAACAAAAATTCTTCTTTAAGAAAAATATTTTGTATATTTTTTTAAATGTGCTTTTGATTCTAGTTTCGCTACTAATTTTACTTTTGTAGTTGTGAAAATATTCTTGAACTTTGTTGTCTTGCAATGATTTTCAAAGTTTTGTTCTAAGTATGTTTGAAATACAAGATGAACAACAATCTTAATGAAATTAATATACTATTAGTATTTTTTGTATTCTATTGATTGAGAGAATCTGATCATTGAAGAAGAAAATAAATGCATTACTTCTCCATAATTCGTTGCATTGTTTAGCAAGGTCAAAGTGAGAATGTAACAGAAAATTTTTATGGTATTCCATTTAAAGATTACCAGGTAACCTTCTTATTAAATTATCTAAGTAGGAAAATAGTTTCTAAGAGTTATCATCTTTTATTTTATTTTTTTTATTATGTGTATCTTTGGAAAAGATCTGCAAGCCATATGTTGTGGAATTTTACTTCGCAAACATTGTTGCTTTTAAAATTCTCTAGTTTGCAAAAATGAGAGATGCATATTTTTTTTGATAAAATAGTATGTCAAAATATTATACTTGGAAGACTATTTGAAAAAAAAAATATTTCTATGTGATAAAGAATATGTGTTATTCTGTTTGGAGAAAAAAAGACTTTTGTAGTTTTGTACTCCATTAGAAATATTAGTGTGTCTGATTTTTGTAGACTAAAAACTTTTTGTGGTTTTATATTCTGGATAAATTGGACTATGCAATTGGTTTGAAGAATATGAAAACTTCACAAAATAAGTCACTGTTGTACTTTTGATTTTCTATAAACTTCAATGTAATATAAGAAATAAATTGTACAATTTATTTTGTCCTTATTGTTAGTATTTAAAATAATAAGAGGTATGTCTATTTATGATAGAGGAAAAGTACCGTGACTTGGAACTTGTGATTTTGTGTCTCTATGAAATGAACTTGACATTGTGTAAAAATTGTGAAAGAGAATTGCAACACTATATACTTTCGTAGAATAACGTTTCCAATATTAAAATATGTGGAAAAACTATTTTTAAATACTTGAAAAATATTTTTGAGATCACATTTGAAATGTGGGGGTTATTTGCTTATGATTAGACTTGGTGTCTAATTTAACTTTGGAGCAAAAGATGTGAAATTCAATGATACTTTTGTATTATGTTATACGCACAAAATTCTTGGAGTATATTTGGTATTGTGGTTGTTGAGTTTCTCTATTACTAGTATATAATGTGAGTAGTATGAAACATTCAAATTATATATATACTTGTTAAAACTAGTTGTGTTCTTTTAAGGGAAAAAATATCAATTAAAATATTGTCATTTTTCATGAAAAAATATATTTATTAATATAAAAGTATTTTGCATAGACATGAATATTGGTGAATAGTCATTTGTTATGTTTTTGAGAAAAAAAAATATTTGGACTATATTGTCTTTATTGAACCCGGTGAAACTTTGTTCATAAGTAGTTCTGTAAAAATCATATTGAAAGTTATAAAAATGTCAAGGACTTTGACAATCTAAACAATGTTTGTATCACACAAAACTGTAAGAAATAGGAACAAAATATTATTGAGGAAAAAGCTACGTCGCGAAGAGCTTTTCAAACTCAATGTTTTTATTTGTTCTTACTTGCTTAAGTCAATGTTTGTGACATGAACACTTGGGGCATGTCAATTACAAACCCTTGTAAGAAAAACTGATAAACTTAAAAGTTTGTCCTAATTTTGAGTGCATAAATAAAAATGTAAAGTTTTTTGTGGAATCTAAGTATGTTGAGCATTCTTATAAATCTGTTGAAAGGAATTCTAATCCCTTAGAATTGATTTACACTGACATTTGTGATATGAAGTTAACACCATCTCATGGTGGGAAATTTTTTTTGTTACTTTTATTGAGATTGCATTAGAAATGACTATATCTATTTGTTGAATGGTAAGGATGAAACAATAGAAATGTCTAGACAATGTAATATCGAAGTTGAAAATCAGTGTGAAAAAGTATAAGAAGTGATAAAAATGGAGAGTATAAATCTCATTGTGCAGAAATATGTTTGAAAAGTGGAATATCCATCAAACTACTGCCATATTCACCTCAGTGTAATGTAAAACCGAACGTTGAAAGAAATGATGGATGCATTACTTATAAGTTTGGGTTTACATAAAACTTGTGTGGAGGAACTATCAAAAGGGAACAACAAATTTTTTTGTCTTTTTAGAAAGAAAGCGACTTTGTTTGATCAGAATACAATCTTTTCCATATGAGAAATGGAAAGGAAGGAAATCTGATATCAAATATTCAAGTGTGGAGGTATCTAGTCAAAGTCCAAGTTCCTATCCCCAAAAGAATTAAATAGGACCTATGACTCTGGACTGTAAAATTATTCTTGAGTAGTCTAGAGAAGGGTCTAAAAGTCCTAGGAAATGAAAAGGACAATGTACTTAATATAGAGATTCAGAGGCTTAGTAAATGTTAAAGGACATTTACTTCCGTCGAATATGATTTCGTAACATTTTATGTGTCTTCTGTAGACTCATTCGTTAGAAAGATGGTGTCAATAAACAATATTGGAAGTTAATGGATTTTCTTCAAGAAAAATAAATCTTTGGGTTCAAAGTGAATCTTTAGAAGGAAATAACAGTTGATGGAACTTTTGAAAAATATAAAGCAAGACTTTGTGTCAAAGGCTTTAGAAAAAAAACTAAGGTTTGATCTTGTCAATATATATATATATATATATATAGTATATATATATATATATAATATATATAATACTCGTTAGTAATTAGAATTACATTCATTTGGATGCAAAAATTATTAGTGTGGTATATGACCTCCAAATTCATCAAATGAATGTGAAAAGAACTTTCTTAATGTAGAATTGGAGGAAGAAATTTACTTGGAACAACCTGAGGGTTTTGTGGTTCCTGTTTAATAAAAGAAAATGTGTGAACTTGTTAAGTCACAGTATGGAAGAACCCAAACAATGACATAATTTGATCAAACCATGTCGGCAAATGGACTGAAGAATGATGGAAGTGATAAATGTGTTCACATTAAAATCATAAGGTCATTGTTTGTTTGTATATTGGTGATATGTTGATCATCAATAGAGATACTAATGACATAAATTGACTAAACGTATGCTATAAAGCAAGTGGAATGAAAATTATTGGAGTTGCTAATGCGATCTTAGATATAAGAATTCGTAGAACTCCATAATGTTTAGCATTTTCACGGTCTCATTGAATTGAAAAGGTACTTAAATAGTTCAAATATTTGGATGTAAATATGGTAAAGTCTCCAATAAATGTGAGTTTTGCGTTTCAAAAGAGTGAAAACAAAAGTGACTCACAATTGGATTGTGCTAGAGTTTTGGGAAGCATGATGTATATCATATAGTGTGTGCGTTCAGATATAAATTTGTTATTTTAAACTGAGTCGGTTCACAAGTGATCCAAAATAAATTCATTAGATAAAAATAAATAGAGTTTTTGAGTATTTAAAATAATACTTAAAACTATGTCTTGCATTATTACAATATCCAATAATTTTGAAAGATATAGTGATGCAAATTGAATCATCGGATGAATGAAGTAAAATTCACCAGTGGATATGTATTTACTATTGGTAGAGGAGCAGTCTCTTAGAAATATTTCAAAAGAGACATGTATCGCTAGTTCTACAATGATCTTTGAGCTAGGTGCTCTAGATAAGGTCGGTGAATAAGTTGAAAGACTCCGGAATTTCTTGATAGATATTCTATTTTGGCCCAAACCTTTGGCATTGGTTTGCATACACTTTCACAGTAAAGATTCAATAGGTAGGGCATGAAGCATGACCTATAATGGAAAGTCTCGTCATATACGACATAGACATGATACCGTTATAAAACTACTCTGTAGTGGAATTATAAGAATTGACTATGTAAAGTCAAAGGATAATGTGTCGGATCTACTTACAGAACGGCCTAACTAGAGAGGAAGTTAAAAGATGATCTAAGGGAATGAGTTTACGGCTTTGAACAAGTCATCATGGCGGTAACTCTATCTAGCAGACTGGAGATCCCAAGAGCTAGAGATTCAAGGAGAAAATCAAAGTTGTGAATGACAGTTCGACATTGTCAACAATCTCAATCCAGTAATAGATGAAAATTTTACTCCTATAATATGTAATTGAATAGTTAAAATAAAAAATTTAGTGAGGTCTTATGTGATGTGTGTGTGTGTGTATGTGTGTGTATATATATATATATTCATGAGATGAATATTTCAAAAAAGTGAATTTTGGATATGCAGTCATACAAGATCAGGTAAGATTAAAAAACAACAACCTTCACCACAAGGTACTAGTAGCACGTTTTGACTTTAAAAAGAGAAATCACTAAGATGATTTAGGTATCATTTATTTTTAATAGGATTAAGATGTCAAAATCTGAATATAATTAAGTTGTACATCTAAATTTTAATATTTGACTTTAAATACATGTTTTATATATTAGAATGTTCTATTAAGACCAATTACTATATCGTTAAGATTATTTTTACATATGAATGTATAAGTTGTCTTTATTTAAAAAATAATTAATATAAATTATTAAAATGTGAATTTCATCTAAAACATATCAAATAAAAATATTATTATGTTATAAAAATATATGGCAATATTTGGTGAAAGAAAATACGAATAAAATAAATAAACTCAAATCACTATAATCAACTTACTATAATATTACCTTTTTTACATTTGTTTGATGTGAAATCACTTGTTAAAGTTTTTAATTTAAGCTATCAAACATAGTTATTAAATGTGTCAATTTTTCATGAATTAAGATTTTTATGTTGTTTTGTAACTTGAATATTATAAATGTAGTCTATGTTATAAATGACAGAATTCAAGTTTCTGAATGACGGGAGGAGTTGGTTGGATGATAAGCACACCTGACTTCCAAATTTTTTGAGTTCGAGTCACCAAGGGAGCAAAAGGGTAGGAGTTAGGTTGCGAGTTCAAGTTACCGAGGGAGCAAAAGGAGCGGGAGCTCCTACGGAGAGTAAAAAAAGGGTAAAAACCCCTATAAAAGAATGATATAAGATATTGAGACTATATATTTAAGGGGATACGAATTATCACAAATTGATTTTAAAAACCACCACAAATTGCAAAATAATTTTATGACAGATGTAATGGAGGTTCTACTAAACCGTCACAAATATGCTCGTGCTATAGGTAATTGTGGAAGTTTCTACAACCGCCTCAATTAAATTTGTGTGGGTCAAAAACTCCACATATCGATAAAAAACCTTCCAAAAAATGACATGTTCTTGCTGTAATCATATCATTAATCAAATTATCTACTAATGTAGGAACTAAATTAAGAACTTGATCAAAGATCGTAGGTCGGGAAGTAGAGAATAAATTTTTAATAGAATCTTTCTACTTCTATCACAATATCACTATGATCGAAAATCCAATGTCCATCATCTAAAGTAAACCCCATTGTTATTCTTACGCCTCTGAATCGTTTTCATATGAAAAGAAAAAGAAGTGTTCTTATCTCCTTCTTGAAGCCATAAAGCTCTAGGTTTTTGTTTCCAATTGGCTTCTTCATCATTATACATCTATCCTAATTCGTTGCGACGCATCCTTAATTTAGTAAGATTAAAATTACTAGTGTCGTTCTTTATATCATCAAATCTACTTTTAATCCCTTGAATTTTTTCTTAGAATTTCTTTACCCCATCTAAGCCAAGCTAATAAAGAGATTCGACAATTCTTTAGTTTAAAGGTTATTTTGGATTGTTTAGACCCTTCTACATAGATATTCCATGATCTAGTGATAGTCATGTTCACCTCTTCCTTTCCACTCCAACAATTATCATAATAGAACCTCTCTTTTTTCCCCTAAAATGAGGCTCCCTATTCAATAACAAATCACTATGATCAGAAGCCTCTATTCCTATATTCATTATATTTGCAAGGCTGAAATCTAATCTCTAACACGGCGAGCTTAGGATTCTATCTAATATTTCTTGAATTATGCCATCATTTTCTCTAAAGCACCACCAAGTCCACGGTTTTTTATTGAAACGTAAATCTATAGATCCTACTTCCCACAAAAAGCTTTTAAAATCTCGAAAAGCAGATATCTCTCTTATTCTACTTTTCCATTTTTTAGAACTATCTATAATATCATGAAAGTCTCCTGCCATTACCCATAGTAAACCCCACATATTTGATCTATACAACCGTTCTTGTAATTGAGTTCTATGAATAGCTTTATCTGTACTTATATAAACAAAGATATGCCAATATTTATAGTCATCTTCCAAGTCATGAATGTATGTTTCAATATAAAAAAAATATTGAATGAGATTGAAATACCTGAATATCGTCATTCGAAAATAAACATAACCTCCTGCTAGTCCCACCGGATCAACTGTTATAGTATTCATAATATGTATTTGTCTTTGAATTCTAACTACCATTGTTTCTCGATTCTTTGTTTCACTTAAAAAGACCATACAGGGGAATGGAGGCGCATTGTCTCCTTCACATAGGGAACTGTCAAGGACTCCCCAAGTCCTCGACAATTCCACACGAAGGTCTTCATTGTGAAGAGGAAAGCCATTTAGGGCTGGCTTCCCGATACACCACATTTTTTTTGTTTCTTGAACCTTTTGTTGTTATTCTGATTATAATCACCTTTTCGTTTACCGCCAATTTTTATTTGCATGCATCAGTAACCAGCACATCAAACAAATTATTCTCTTGCTCAATTTTTTTCAGTTCCTTGTTACCATCTTCATATTGTTTTGCTCTAGCCATACGGTTCAAATTTTTCCTATTTCCATCTACTTTATGAGTAACACTTTGTTTAGCTATATAATTTTCCAATGTTGGATCATTAGCTACGTTTGTTGTCACTATTACGGAAGATTTATCCATGCATATTTTTTTGTGAAGTAGATTATTGCTGAGTTTTGGTGTCCAGATTCGCAGCCTTCTTTTGCATCATTTGGTCAGTAACATTCAGATCTTGTAGTCGTGATTCTGCGCCTCTTTTTGTTTGTTGAACCATCTCTCAATATCATCATGATCAAAAGTATCTCCCAAGTCCATCTTTGCCAACCAATAATATTCTAGTGCTTCTCTGCCTTCTATTGTATCAGCAAAAATGGGTTCTTCCAATTCAACCTGCTGCTGCGATATTTTAGGTGATGATCCATTCATTGGCATATGTTTGTCAATTAAAATATTATTCTCATTCTGACTCAGCGTAGTTTGCAGTCTTCGATGTCCTTCTTCCTGATGTCCAGCACATAAAGTGTTGTTGTCATCGTTATTTTGCAGATCATAGCCAACTGCACGAGCAATCCCCTGAACTGTATTGTTAGTTTTCTGCTCGAAAAAGTTAGCTCTTTCCATAAGAGGTCCTTTTTTTAAATTATCAAAGAAATGGTGTGGTGCGAAGGACGGCGGATTTTTTATTGTTCCCATTATCCCTTTTTGTATCCCCTCCATGTTTATTCATAGGTAACTCATTTGATCAAGTACCGTCGACACAATCCACAATCTGCTTGCCTTTACTATTTGTGAGGCCATGGGAGCGCACATTCTGATCACCTTGTCATCTTGGATTGTTGCCGACAAATCCATGATTTTCAGACCTAATCCTAATGCCAAATTAATCTCTCTTAGCATTACGCTTTCGTACATCTTCCTCGTGGAGTATACATGACTTTTCTGTATGTCCTAGAATCTCACAACAGTAGCAAACATATGGCAGATTTTCATATCGAAATTCTACCCATTTTTCCTCCGCCCCCATCTTTCTTAATTTTCCAAAAGGTAGGGGTTTGTTGAGAATCATTAAGTATGTGAGAGTTAGTATGGAGTTCTAGTTGCCATTGACGAATGTTCAGCAAATATTTATCATATATCCATGGTGTTCCATACAATACCTTTTTCATGTCGTCTTCGTTTAGAAAAAAAACTGGAAAAGATTCCTGTCTACCTGTAAGACTTTCAGAGATATATGACTTCCCCAAACAAGCGTCATTGTATTTTTCACTCATAACATACTAACTTGTTTGTCTGCAATCACCTTTTCAAGTAGACTTACTTCATAGTTTTCCATGCTCGACATGATATCTTGAACATCAATCTCCATTGAGTCCTTTTCCTCCACTATAAGAATAAACTTGTAAAGTCGATCCGCATTCTCGTCGTCCATCCTACGAGCAATGTTCACTTAAGTAAAAAATCTTTTAATATGAACTTTGGGAGATTTAGGTTTGTATGAGAATTGTGGAGCAACAAAGAAAAAACACAGAGTTGAGATTAAACTAAATGGATTAAACTTGGAAGTTTATTGTTTTATGTGAATGAAAATTGATGAACATGGATAATTTTATGGGAATCTTGGGTAGTTATCTTCATATTTGGATGTGATATTGCATATATGCAGCCTCCACTATAAGGAGAAAACTACCCTCACGTAGAGAGAAAAAAATCCTTAGTTTCCATGAGGGACAACAGGAAAAGAAATCCTACATGATAAGTATTTACATTGTTCATTGCATAAACATACATATATTTAAGGGAAAGGGTAAAAAGCACTCACCAACTTTCATTTAATATTAATGTTTTCCCTTGTTTCAATCCAACAACTCGAGTCATGATAACACTTAATATAACCCATCAGGAAGTAAACAAACTCGAAGCTGGAACGGCAAGTAGCAGACATATAATTATATATATACCAAAATAGATCCAACCCAAAACCTGGTAGTACATGTACAATATACAAGTCCCAAAAGTAGAAAAAAATATATACAGACTTGTTTCAAAAGCAAAAGACTAGCCAAAAATAAAAAGCAGGAGACAAATATGATCCTTAACGTCACAAGCTTCCCCTCGTCTCCAAATCCTCCTGCAACTAGCTCGATATCAGCGTCAGTAAATGGTGTTTGGACCTGTATCAGGAAAACAAATGCAGACTGTCATAGGTCGAGTGAGCTTGAAAAGTAAAGATAATATACATAGCAGAAAATATCACTTCTATAATACCTTGGAAATTGCAAAGACAAGTTGGAAGAAAAACTTGTAGAAACTTACAACATGTTCAATTAGTACGAGCCCACCTATAGACTGTAGAAGGTCTTACGGCCCGTAGAAGGGAGTCCTAGGAAGAGTCTTGAAGGATGGGGAAACTTGAGTCTCTGACTTTCCTTTGGATCACCAGGATGGTCCGTAGAATGTACTATGCCATGTAGGAAGGCTCCATCAAAGTGATATATAACTGGGTAAATTTTTTGAGAAAAGGGTTCTATAAGAAGAGGTCTACGGTCTGTAGAAAAATAACTAATTCGTAAAAGTCTCTCATGCAAGTTGCTCAGGATTTTGGTCAATAGTTGACCCTACGACATCCCGGGACGGTTCATAGGAATTATTACGGATCAAGGTCAGTCATAGGTATCATTCAAAATTTACCTCTTAAAGGTATTTGTATATTTTCCTGTGCATTTAATCCCTAAACTATATTGTTTTGATCCTAATTTTAACACCTATAACTACCATTCTATTCAGAAATCCACCCAAATACTTTTTCACTCTCCCAAAATTCGTTAATCCATCCAAGTTCATTCCCTACAAATTATTTCAATCTTGAAGGAAGAATCTAGAGTTCAAGATTCAAGTCTCTTGTTTCCTGTATTGATTTTAGGCTTTGATCATTAAGGTATGTGGAAATTCTCCAATGAATTCCATTTGCGCATTGAGTCCACAAAGATCTCAAATTTTTTAACTTTAATTTCACCTAAATTGATTATGGTTTCATTTGATATTCATTAGTCATTATTTATTTTGATTTAATTGTTAAATTTCAATCTTCCTATGGATGTTTTGATTAAACTACATGATTTCCAACTGATATCTAGAAGACCCATGCATTATTCATGATTTTGATTACGAACTTATGAAGATACGAGTTTATGAAAAGAGCTATGAACTTATGAATATAATTCATGAAAGACATGCATGATTTATTATTTGAAGGATGTTTATGATCTAACATTGCTTTTAAGCAAGCATTAATGAAATTGTGGAAAACATTACCCACAATTTTAAGGAATCATGATTGGTGAATGGTTTTACCACACATGCATGATTCATGATCTAATGAGTTACTCTATAATGATTAAGTTTAATGAGTAACTTAATTTTACTTTTCAATTTATGAGGTTATACATATGATTATGACTAATTTTGTTGGTAATTTACCTAGCACGGAGAGGACATTGAGATGGACACTCTCCAGTTAGTAGAGGTCGAGTCTCTAGTATAATTCATCATGTCTCTGACTATGTCCCCCCATATTATTTGTCTTAGAAAGACATAGCTAGGGGATCCACCAAAGCTAAAAGTTTAAGGTGTACATGAGCGCCCTGAATTTTTGAAAAAAGTTTGCGGTCAAGGTTCTCCTAATGGTCCGACCTCAAAGTTCAACAAAAATGGAAATATTGGTGGATTTTATATATATACTTGCATATGGTGTGACAAGAAACATGCTCAAAAATGTTTGGACAGTATAGATGGTTGTTTTATTTGTGAAAAGAATGGTCCCAAGATGAGAGATTTCCCATTAATTGCTACTAAGGGAAGGGATTAATTAATCTAGCTTGAAAAGGTAGATTAATTAAGGTATTGGGTTGTTTTATGCGTGTGCCTGTCGAGGTTCAAGAGAAGTCACTTGATTCGTGATAGTTGATTGAGAAATGACTATTGCACCAAAAGCCTAGCCTACTTTCTGAATTTCAATGACTTTCAACAAATAATAATCACCCATTCAGCAAAATTGTCATTTACACACTTTGAAGAAATCTTCTCTACTTTTTGTCCAGGTATTTGAAATTGTTAATTGTTCACCCAAATCCCACCATTTGACAATAATTGTCAACTCCTTTTCATTTACTTTATTGTTGAAAAAATGTCTATATCTTGAAATTCTTAGGAAATCATTTTACTTCGTTATCAAATTATTTACCATATCACTCAATGTGGGATCGACCCCAACTGTTCTAAGGATTTATACTTGTTAGCGACCGTCTACACTTTGAATGGGATGAAGTATAGTTGAGTGTTATAAGAAAGGGTGCTTCTAACGAGGAGTGATGTTTAGAATTCCTTTTGTGATCAGACAACAAAGGTGTGGCAGACCAGCTCATTAAAGGAGGAACCATGCAACAACTATTTGAAATAAAATGTACTCTTCTTGATGAGATGACAAAAAATCAATTGTGCTTGGTACATTAAGAATATCAGGTGGATACTTTAAATGTTGGATGATAAAGAAGAAAATGGAAAAGAATTAAGAGTGAGATCAAAACATAGCCAAGATTATGGGAGCGGTTGGTCTTGAGAACAAGGAGGGTACAAGGTTCAAGTAAATGAGCAAAGGATGAAATTCAACATAAGGCAGTTAGAAAGAGTGCAAGGCATGATTGGGGATATTATCTTGATGAATACTGAGTGATCAAGGGGCCTGCGTTGTGTCACGAAGTTCAATCAAGTGTTATTTTAGAGGCAACCCAAGATGTACAGTCTAGAAAACTGTAGGTTTTTCTTCTCTATTTAGGAGTTTTCTTCTTTTATGTCAATTTATGTAACTCTTTTAGATAAGTGTTTCGTTTTTGTATTAGGGTTGGCTAGATTTAGCATCGGGTCTTTTTTAAAAAAGTGTAAAGAAAATGTGAATTGAAAGTCCCAATGGATGCTACGTGTGTATGGATATAAAGCTAAATCTGCAGAAGAAGGTTGTGCAAAGGTCTATAGACCCCATAGACAGTCTGTGGACCACTAACTGACCGTGAATGTCGTCCATACACCCCAAGTAAATTTTCTAAAATTCTAATTGTTAGAGTGACCTACAGATCAGACGTACGGGCCATAGGTCGATCCACGGATCATAGAGGAGGTCTCTTGAGTCTAACCTAGGGTTACTGAAGACCCGACGCAGACCCCTTTTAATAAAAACCCTTAATTTTTAATTCATCTCCCGCTACCCGAATTCCTTCCTAATTTTTTCTATCTGTAATGACCTGAGAGCACCCCCTAAGTCATTACACGGCGTACTCGACCTCCTGGAGGTCTTCTAAAATCCCTCGGACATCATTTATATCGCACATATATATATGAAAAGTAGTGCAAAATCAAAACATTTCATCACAATAGTCAAACTCTTTTATAGATATATAAGAAATACTAAGTCTCGTCATAACCATCTTAGACATATAAATATTAGGTTCACAACCCTTACATTAAAAGAATGATAAACCATAGTCTATTACAATTCTTTTGAAAGAGTAAACAAAACATAATTATGTCCTCAAATTATATGAGGACATACAAAGTCTTATTGAGATAATGTTGTTCTCAAGCTTTGCTTCTAAGAGATTCCTTACTTTCCACCTACACTTGTAGAATAGAACAACATATGGAATTAGCATATTGAATGCTAAGTAGGTTAACATGCAACATAACCATGCTAAAATGGACATTTACTTTACAATATGTTTTTAATGCTATTTTGATGTAAATCTCATAAAACTAGTATAACAACCATTTTCAAGACAACATACATACAGAAGACATATCCAAGTAGTCCACAATATATATAACCATAATCATTTATAGTTCATATAAGCATTTAGATAAACTAGCAAAGGTTATCCTATAACTCACTTAAGTAAAACAAGATGATACCGCCCATACCCCCTTTTCAAGAACATCTAAGTAATCCTTAAGACTACCTAAAGTAAGATTATTCTTTACATTACAATAATATATATTTCCATAATTATCAAGTAACCATTTTCATCATTTAGACTCTCCACATAAGTAAGGCATGAACCTTCCTTTTCAACATATTCCATTAAGTCAATAATATTAATTTAAAGACATTTAGGAGACAAGTAATCACATAAAGGACTTCACATAATGGTCTTAGAGGAGACCTAGGGAACTCACCTACCATCTGCAAAGCCTAATAATGCAATGTATAGATAATGTCCCATTCCACTACCTACACATTGTAGAACTCATCAATAACTAGAGTGTACATCCAATATCATTGAGAAATGTCAATAATCGACATAGACCATACTAGCTAGGTATGAAATCCAGTGTCATGCAGACCCCACATCTTGGAAGGTGTTCTATTTGACAAAGGTAGAACTAAGACTCATTCCATGTTGGCATATGGTTCTAGGATATCAAGGGATTCTTTGTACTCTAGTCACATCCTCTAGTAGAGATACCACCACAAGCATATCCTCTCGGTGCTTTGCCTTGCTTCTCCTAGAGTAATCCTTCCGTAGGTGTGTTAGAGAAGGTACCATTTCTTTTTCCTACCAACTCATAATACTTTTCAAGGGTAGGTATTTCCTTAACCTTCTTTTCATATTCAAGGTTTCACATATATAACCTTCACTTCATATTCAAGGTTCTACGTATAACTCTTTCATAAAAGGGAACCTACTTTAGGTCTACTAAGACTCATTCCATGTTGTCATATGGTTCTATGATATCAAGGGCTTCTTTGTACTCTAGTCACATCCTCTAGTAGAGCTACCACCACAAGCATATCCTCTCGATGCTTTGCCTTGCTTCTCCTAGAGTAATTCTTCCGTAGGTGTGTTAGAGAAGGTACCATTTCTTTGTCCTACCAACTCATAATACTTTGCAAGGGTAGGTATTTCCTTAAACATCTTTTCATATTCAAGGTTTCACATATATAACCTTCACTCCATATTCAAGGTTCTATGTATAACTCTTTCATAGAAGGGAAGCTACTTTAGGTCTACCGATCCTAGACTTTCATTCTTCATTCATTCATACACGTACATGACAAGGGTGCCTAAGCCTGCCATGTCAAGTGATAACCTTCACATAACTTTCTTGTATCAAGTAGAGGGACCTAAGTCTACCAATCAAGACACAACATCATCATATCACATATTAAATAACATTCATGTCACGACCCAAAAGTACACCCTAGACAAAGGGAACACTCTTGAGTCGTCACAAGGCGTACTAGACCCTTCGAGGTCTTGTACAAGCCTCTAAACTATCGTTCATTACATTTGATATGAAAAGTAGTACGAAATTAAAGATTTTTTACAACACTAACAGTAAGAAACTCTTTCATAAATACTAAAATTAAGTCTCGTCGTCACAGACCAACTTAAAGACACAACTTTATTATCTTAGGATCACTGCCCTTTACATTGAAAGAAAATACATAATAAGTCTTATGCAAGTCTTAATGAAAAAACTAATAAAACACAGACTATGTCCTCAAATATATGAGTGCATACCGAATTTCGAGAGAGTCAACTTCCCAAGCTTGCCTTATAGAAATCTCCACTTGTCTTCAACCTATACTTATAAAGTATATAAAAGTATGGGGTTAGTACAAACATTGTACTTTGTATCGCATTATGGAAAAATACATGAAAAAGGGACATTTTAGTTGAAATAAGACTTTCATTCTATAAAAATAAATCTTCATGAATTTAGTAGTAAAACAACATATAAATAATTATTAGCACATAAAGTAAAACTACCATAAATTTAGCACAAAACTACACTTTATAGTGAACTTAAGGAACCTTACAGTGAATCAGTTTCATTTCAACTCACAGTGAACTCATTTCCCTTGATATTTCCCTAACCAAGGTTATCCTAAGATTCACTAAGGTAAGACATGAAGAAACCACCCATACAATCCCTTCACTACACACCAAAGTGATCGTTAAGACTACTAACCATAGGATTACTTCACACGGGTAACAAACCCACTCTAAACATCAAGACACTAAGGAACATACTTACATTAAAGGGAATCACTTAAGAACCCTTATCTAAGGGGACCACCAAGTAACACATAGCGCAATGTGAGAGTAGCATCCCACACTACTATTCCCACCAATTGCTCCTTGAAAATCCCTTATTTATGCACACCACATTCATCACTCATGACCTTCATCTTTACAAGACATAACCTCAACATTTTTTTTGACATTATATACTAAGTCACATAACTTCATTTACGTTGCATAATGCCCCATTCATTCATTCATATAAAGACACACTGAGACTTCCTCCAAATGACAACTTGTGCAATGGAGAGATAGCATCCCATACCACCTTCTACCCTAAGTAGTACACCCTTTAGAATACTTTGTTCCTTACCTACTTTTATGGGGGATATCTCTAATTGACATTGACAATGATAACTAGACATGAAATCCGGGTATTAACCCCTACCGGATGAGGGATCTCCACTTGCCTAGGGTAGGGTCATTCTTCAGCCTTTATTATAGGATCTTCTAGCCTTAGTTTTGTCTCACATTCTTCATTACGATGTGAATATAGCCATAATTAATCTTTAAGGTTCAATTCAATCAAGAACAATCCTAGTTAATGAAGTCTAATTCAATTAATACCTAGGTTATTCAATCATAATTAAGTAGTATACAATGTAATCGAATTAGAAACATCAACATAAAACCTTCATCTAGTCTCCAATGGCCTAAAATCTACATGATCACCGTCAAATTCAATTATTATAGTTCACCATGGAAACATCATGAAAACAACATATAATCATCATATAAACATCATTAAATGCTACCCACTATATTTTGATCACAATCAAGCCTTACCCACAATGTAATCACAACCCTCTCAAAAATGGAGTTCTTTGTACACAACTAATGAAAGCTAGGGGGACTCCATGGATGGAAGAATCCATGAATGAGTAAGATTCATACACCTTATATTAGAGCCTTAAACCTATCTTGATTTTTTGATCAATTTGTCCTAGAAATCTACTGCAATTTCTCTTCTTTTTCAATGGTTGTTTTGGGAGACTTTTAGGAGAGAAAGGTTTTTATTTGGAGTCAAGGGTATATTTATTATTTTACTGATTAATTTCTCTTCAAATGCCTAAAATAATCGCCAATAATTAAACCCCTAGAGTGCCCAAAAGACCCCTGCACTTAGCGGACATTTTAACCAATTCAAATTTGACTTAAAAATGACACAACCAAATGTGGGCACTAACTACAAGTTAGACGCATTTTTGATTCTTTGTTGTGAGAAATTTTGAGGCAGAATGGTTTGTGATGGCCCAGTGTCGCAGGGCAAGATTTTTTCCCTTCAAGTGCTGGTTACGCATAGTGTAGAAACCTTTACTTCTTGGCTTCCTAGTAGCTTCGATGACCCATGTTTTTATTCTTCTCGGGGTCCCTTAGGCTGGTCCCCGAGGCGTCGTTCTACGACGTTTCAACCCTTTATATGTCAGTATTGGTATAGAAACCATACTCAATTTCGACTAGTGTCCGAACATCTTACCTCCAAACTTCATATACTACCTTTAAGCATTAACTTTAGTCGTTTTAAGAATTTATAAGCTCATGAAACACTCATGTTAGTCTCTATATTACCCTAATTCATTTTTGGGGTGTTACAATATTCCACTTAGGAAACATTTGTTCTCGAATGACACCTTACTAAACACTTCGCTAATGGACCAACTCTAGACTAACAACACATCGCATATGTGTTATAACTTAATGCACATACCCAAATAAACGAAATAAATAAATTCAAAGATAATCATAACTACACATAATCATACAAAGACCTCATGAAAAGGTGGCCCCTTATCCCCCACTGGGGATAAGCCCCACATTCTTTCCCACATCAATTCCTCATCACAAGGAAACTTCTAAATCAGCAACGAAAATTTATATTCATTAGAAATTCTGCAAAATTTTATAACTCATTAAGGAAACACATATCGTAAAGGCACATAAGGAGATCATTCTTGATCAACCTTGGATTTGAGAGCAAAGAACCTAGCCTTGGCTAGAGGAGCACCCTCTTCTATACTGGGATGAACTTGCTTGCCTTCCTTTCCCTTAATGTTAATATTCGGACACTCGCTCAGTTTATGCCCATCGTTCCTACACCCAAAACAACCATCCTTGTCGTCTAGACACTTACGATATTGACTCCTTTCACACTTGGGGAAAGTAGATTTTGAAGACTCACTACCGTTCTTCTTTTAAACCTTAGAGGTGTTAAAAGAATCTTGGCCAGAATATCTTGCTTTAGTTCTAGGCCTATCTTTTCCCTCAGACTTAGCATTGAAAGACTTATCACCATAAAAAAAAGACCTCTTTTTTTCTCTATCCCTCTCCTTCCTTAGTTTTGACTCTTATATTTGTTGTGCAAACACCATAAGTCGGGAGATATCCATATACTCAACAAGCATGTCCATATGAAATTCTTCTTCTACTAGTTCGGACACCCCCACACGAACCTATTCATCAACTCTCAAGGATTTGCAACCAAGCTTGGAGCATACTTAGACAAAAGAGTGAACTTCAAAGCATACTCATTGACACTCAAACTACATTTATTGAGGCTTATGAACTCCTCCAACTTAGCCTCCCTCAATTCCCTAGGAAAGAACCTTTCAAGGAAAGCCAACTTAAAAGTCTTCCACTTCATGGAACCCTTTTCTATTGGTCTACTTTCCTTCCATTTCTCATACAAAAATTGGGCAACATCTTTCAATTGATAAGCAGTCAATTCCGCCTTTTCAATGGAAGACAGTCCCATGATTAGAAGCACCTTATATACCTCATCAATAAACCCATTTGGATATGCATCAACTTTAGAACCATACAACTCTAGTGGATTCATTCTCAAGAATTCCCTTACTCTAGCAGCACCCTTTCCTCCTATAAGATTTCCGGAGCCACCTCTCCTCTATTAGCTTAGGCCGTTAAGGCTTGAGCTAACAAAGTAATAGAAGCCCTAAATTCATCCAACATAGCATTCCCTATTGGAGGTTCATTAGAAACTTGAGGAAGGACTTGCTTTTGCACTTGGGGAGAAATGTCTTGCTCCTCTGTTCCATCCCTTTCCCTTAAAGCATTAGCCCTAGCGTTATCCATTACCTACAGAATCAAAGACAAACAATAGAAAAGGTCCTACTAAAGCAAAACTCTATGGAATGACATGAAGAATGAAGAAGTGAAACTTTCCTAAGCATCCTATAGCCTCCTACTCCTAGATGTGTCGCGACTCACACCGATGAATAAGACTCTACTAGACGTGGTTTTGAGACATCTTAAGACCATTTCATAACAGTTTGCTTTCATCCCAAGTTTTTTATGACCCGCAAGTACACCCTAGAAGATAAAGCAACCCTTGGGTCGCAACACGACGTACTTGAACTCTTAGAGGTCTTGTATAAGCCTTAGACATTATTCATTGCATATATACGCAAATTAGAATGAAATTAAAACTTTTCTTTCAAAACATAATGCGGAACCATTTCAGAAAACTTCTAACATATGTCTCAAAAACCATCTAGGGCATCATGAGTACAACAGTAATGGGTCATAGCCCATAAAAGTCTAACATAATGAAAAACATAAATGAAAACATCGTGGTGGTATCCTCGGATGCTATGAGGACTAACCAATCTTATCTTCTTAGAAACCTTGGGAACTCTACCCTTTAAAGTAACTCAATCTTCTCAATACCCTACATGGACAACTGTAGACAATATATGTTAGTACGATTTGTACTAAGTATGAAAACATCATACCAAACACAAGACATCTCAAAGGGTTGGTCAATAACAGGCATAATCATAAGAAATAAAGACATAAGCATAACATATATAACATAACCATGATTAAAGCATTAATAAAGATATAAGAGTTCATTCTTAACTCATTGTCTTTCTTACTATCATGAACTATCTCACAAGCCACCTCCATGTGTCATTGTGCGAGGCTAAGGGAGCATCCGATACTATTACCAAAGATATGTACCTCTCTTTGGACATACTTGATTATAGTTCACTTTTGTAATAAAAACCTAAGGTTCATCATAACATCTGAGCAGTGTGCCCCTAGGACACCGCAGAGCGCACTTGTGCAATGCATGTGAAGCATCCCATAATACCTCACACACTAAGCATATTTTAAAGTCACCCTACCTTGTTTCATGTCTTCTTAGGAATCTCTAGTAGGCCTAAGTTATTCATACTAAAGAGGACTATACTCTTACGATTTCCTTAAAACATGTTTGAGCAATGTATAAGGCAGCCCATACTACCCCACATACTAATCCTATCTTAAAGTAATCCTTAACATGTCCACTTTCCATAGCCTTATTATTACACAAGTTCATTTAATAAGATTCTGTCATATTTAGTCTACTTTGCTATGAAAGGAAACTCTAGTCTAATACTATCTTCAATAACTTCTTCTTTAATGTCCCTAAGTTACATTGTGCAATGCACTTATGATGCCCTCATAACACCATTCATGCAAGGTACTTCTTTGGATCCTTTATCTATTACTTCTTACTATTGAGACTAGCCCCAATATTTATCTTTTGAACACTATGAGATACTTCGTTAAGTATTTCTAAGTCCCTTAATCATATAGATCCTATGAGATACTTTTTAAGGTATGTCCTGATCCCTTAATTATGAACACTACGAGATACCCCTTAGGCAAATCTAAGTTCATTCACACATTATGAACACTACGAGATATCCCTTGGCATGTCTAAGTTCATATTTTCTTTTGAACACTACAAAATGCTTCTCAATAACGTGTAAGTTAATAGGATATGAAGATCTCTAGTAGGATTAACCACAACTACTAGGTGTGTCTCTCCTTTCTACTTGGATTCCGGACCCTTTCTAGGGTATCCGTCTCACTTTGCATATTGGAGTCAAGCATATACTCCAAAGGTTTTTCTGTTAAGCCTTTATCAACACTTTTATCTCATGGGGGATGTCCTTGACAATCTCCCTCCATGCTCAAGTGAATCTATCACTTTCATACAATCATCCTAATCTATATCCAATACAACCATCCTAAGGTTCATTATTCATCAATTCATTCTAACTTCATTCATAGGTAGATTACAGGATCTTCTAGCCTTAGCTTTCTTCTCACATTCTTCATTACTAGGTGAATATATTCATAATTCATCTTTACAGTTAAATTCAATAAAGACCAATCCAAGTAAATAAAGTCTAATTTAACTCATACCTAGGTTATTCGATAATGATCAATTAGTATACAATATAATCGAATTAAGAAAATCAACATAAGACCTTCATCTAGTCTCTAATGTCCTAAAATCACCATGATCACCTTCAAGTTAAATTACTATAATTCTCCAAGAAAACATCATGAAAAAACATATAATTATCATATAAACAACATTGAATTCTACCCACTAGATTAAGATCACAATCAATACTTACCCATAGTGAAATCACAACCCTCTCTAGAATGGGGTTCTTTGAATTAACAATTGAGGAAAACTAGGAGGACTCAATAGTGGAAGAATCCACACATACCTTATATAATACACTTAAAACAAGCTTGATTCCTTGATCAATTCATCATAAAAAGCTGCTGCAATTTCTCTTCTTCTTCAATAATGGTATTGGGGAATTTTGGGAGAGAAATATTTGGATTTGGAGTCTAAGGTCTAATTGACTATTGTACTCCTTAAATACTCTTTAATTACCTAATATAAATGCCTATAATTAATTCCTAAAGTTCTCAAAGGACCCCTACACTTAACGAACATTTTAACTAATTCAAATTTCACTTAAAAACGACGCGACCAGATCTGGGCACTTACAGCGCATTGCGGAGGCAGTTTTGATTCTTGGTTCTAGGAAATTTTGAGACCAAATGGTTCGTGACGGCCCCACGTTGCATGGAAATTTTTTTCCCTTAAAGTGCTGGCAGCGTGTCGTGCAGCAGCCTTCACTTCTTCGACCCTTTACATGTCATTCTAGGTATAGGAACAATCGATACTCAATTTCACCTTCAAAAAGTCCCCCAAAAGTCCACTACAAAACACTAAGACACACTAGTTCAACTTTAACTAGTTTCCGAACGTCTTGGACGTTGTTGGACGTTTGATCTCCAAACTCTTCCAAACTTCATATACTTCCCCTAAACATTAATTTGAGTCCATTTATGACCTTATATTCTCATAACACACTCGTATTAGGCTATATTTTACCGTAAATTATTTTTGGGGTGTCACAGTAACATCCTATACTACTACTCCCACCAAGTGCTCCTTGAAGATTCCCTTTGATTAAGCACACCACATTCATCATTCATAAGATTCATCATTACGATTTATTACCTCAACATGCCTTCTTGAAATTAGACACTAAGTCACATAACTTAATTTACATTACATAATTACTCATTTATTCATTCATATAACGACACACTAAGACTTCCTTCAAATGCCTTCTCGTGCAATGGATAGATGACGTCCCATACCACCACATACCCTAAGTAATACACCTTTTAAAAGACTTAGTTTCTACCTAATTTTGTGTGGGATAGCTTTAACCGACATAGACGAGGAGCGCAAGACATGGAATCCCGAAATTAACCCCTACCGGATGAGGGACCCCCACTTCACTAGGGTAAGGTCATTCTTGAGCCTTTACATGGATTATTCATTAGATACTACTATGTGGGCCCATAGTTAAGGGATAATGATATTGATTCTAAGTAACTCATTCTCTACTACGAGGAGTTTAATCTCAAGAGGTACATTGGGTACAACATCCAAACTCACGAAGCTTAACCACCCTTTCTTCAAAAATCTCTTGGTGCTAAGCATAACTCCCCCATGGAGTCTTAAAAATTCATTACTAATGGTTAAGGGATGGTTATTGGATACCACATCTCAACTCACGAAGGGAATTTATATTCTAACCTATCTTACAAATCTCTAGGGAATAGTGAGGTTGCTACTTAACACTTAATCTCAATTCACGAACAATGTCCAACCCAAAAAATCCCCTTCTTCTTACTATAGGGAAAGTAGAGATGGTCTGGACACTTCATCTAAGCTTATGAAGAGTGTCTGCCCTACAATGTTTTCCCATCCACATTCATTAGCTTCATTTATTCATTGAAAGGGTGTGTCTGAGTACATGTGAGCATACCTTTACACATAATCATGATTTTCATAACATTGACTTATAACATGCTTATTCTTTATTTCATCATATATCATACACTAGCATGCTTCACATATGCATATACTTCACTTAAACATAATCTCTACAAAATATACCATTTAAACTTCATAAAGTATATCAACAAGAACATCATCATTATCACTTTACTTCATATATAAACCTTCAACGCTATACTCACAATACACATATAAATATATGTTCATATACTTCAAGTAACACCGCCGCCAAAGGTGGACCACACCACTCAAGAATCGATTCAATGAATACTAAACAAGATCGAATACTTACCCTTCATCTAAGATCTCACCGCCTTTTATCAATATTTCATCCAAAACAACATAAATGGGCATATATAAGAATTAGATAACTCAATATAAAACCTAAGAAACTCAACTCTAACATTATCTAAATAAAAGCAACAAACTCACTTCATAAGCCAAGAGTTGATAATAAGCATAAGTCTGGTTTCATTGAATTTTTGACATGAAAATCACAAACAATCAGTAAAATCAACATATTTTAATCCTTAAAATGTTTTCATGCAAAGACCCATGCTAGATTCGAAGATAGAAGAAGTTGGATTTTGAAAACCCTTTTTGAAATCACTTTTAAGTGTCTCCTTGAATGAAAGAAAGAACAAGGATGAACTATCATACCTCAATCAGAAGAAACATACGAAATTTTGATGAATAAAACGTCAAACACCTGATCTTCTAGCCCTTCGTTGAGTTCTAGCTCCTATGGAGTCAGAGAAAGTCTGACAGAGTTCTTTCTTGAGGGAGGGTTTTGAATATTTGAAAAATGAAGTCTAACCTAGGTCTAAGAGTATAAACCTTTTAAAAATACCCTAAAGACCCTAAAATAATAATCTATGGTTCATAAAACACTTGGGGTGAATTTACTAAAACGCCCTAAGTCTTGGCAGATTTCTGGTAATTTTTCACATGTGCGAACTGACCAGCCCTAGCTACTGGGCGCCGTTTGATCAATGGCCCATCCTGCTGAGGCGTTGATTGAATTAGATAACCATTTCATCAGGACTAATATCCCAACACTAAATATGGGGCTACACCCTAAAACTAATGACAACACTATGATGACGGTCCGGAGGTTAGGAGTCGTGGTTGCCCAGTTTTTGGCAGATTCTGTCCAAGTTTTGGAGTCCTCTCCTCGGGCCCCTCGTAGGTCCTAGGTGGAGTCGTACCTGGACGTTAATACCTATACATGGTCACCTAGTTCTTTGGAATTTCCACCATCAATTTGAACTCCAAACAATTCACCAAATATGCTAACGCACACAAGAACTCAAAAAAGCACATAAACGTCTAGTCATCGAACGTTATTGGATGTTCCTTGACGTTTGACTTCAAAGCTCAACTGAACTTCACACACTGCCTATTAACAATATAAATAAACCATTTAAGTACCTTGAAACCTCATCACACACTTGATTATCTCTAGTTTCACCTAGTTCATTTTAGGGACGTTACAATTCAAGTACCATATAGGGACAACTAAGTCTACCTAACAAGATACCCTATGAATACATAGAGACTCATCATATCTATTATATTCACATATAACCATTTATAGTAAATCATACTTTTACCTCACACATACACATATACCATCTAATCTTTCACATTGTTCATCTATACAAGTTATACCACGATAGCACCATAATTCACATAAAAATTTCAATAAGGCCATGATCATAACAGTTATAACACATAACAACCCTAACTTATTCGAGAGAGGTTGAGGACAAACAAAAGTTGGCAAAAGTCCTATGCCAATCATAGGAAAAGGGATATTGCATTTGAGGTAGATGATTGGGTCTACATGAAGATTTCCCCAATGAAAGTGGTAATGAGGTTTTGAAAAAAAAGGGGAAACTTAGTCCCTGATATGTGGGACCATATGAGATCTTCAAGAGTGTTGGAAGGGTTTCCTATGAGTTTCATTTGCAAAATTAGCTTGCTCCAGCTAACCCGGCATTCCATGTTTCTATGCTCAAGAAATTCATATATTATTCGGTATCTATCCTTCCTTTAAAAGGATTAGAAGTTGATGACAACCTTGTCTATGAAGAAGTTTCAATTGAGATCTTAGACTGACTAGTGAAAAGATTGAGGAATAAAGAGGTAGCTTTTGTTAAGGTTCTAGGGAGGAACCATCTAATTGAGAGTGCTACATGGGACGCCGAGGCCGATATGATGTCCAGTTATCCTCATCTTTTCCTCCTACTGCTATTCAATTTTTAGGTAAGTAATTTATCTTGAGTATGTGGTGAATAGGGAGTTATCAGTATCGTATGAGTTTTTGCTATGATTTTTCTTTATGTGGTAAGAGTCCATTACAAGAAGCATGGATTTCATAACTTCAGTTTCTTATGAATTATATGCTCCTCTTGCCAAAATGCTTGATTTTATATGAAAATTGCATATTTGACTTATGAGGTGAATTTACGAATGTGCTTAATTATATTTAAGGAAGTGACATTTTGAATCCATCTTGTGATCTGGAACTTTTCATTGATTGGAGAAGATATTTCCTCCTATGAACATGATATATGATTTATGCATGCATATCGAGTAGGTAAATGTAGTTCCACTCTCACATATTGTTGTTATATGCCTTGATTTTGGAATGTATGTTGGTTGAGCTGTTGGTATTAAATTTCTAACTTGGTTGGGTGTCTTAGTAGACAATCGAGGATGAATATTCCCAAGGAAGATATTGTAATATCCCAGAAATGTAATTACCTAATCTAGAGCATCATGTTATTCCTAATGACTTAAAAATATGGAAATGATGTTCTTAGAATTAATCTAATTTAGCTTACTTAATATAAAAGTGTTACTGCATAAACGTCAAGAAACGAGCACAACGTCCGAAAACTTGTAAATTGTGCTAGTGTGGTCTTAGGTCTTGTGCATGGGTTTTCAAGTTTTGTATGAGGAGAAAATATTGTAAAAATGATTTAAATATGTAAAATAACATGTTTAGGGTCAAAAATATGTGTACTACACCCAAAGACCACCCTAGGGATCCTTGAGGAGGACCCAAACTTGGACCTAGGAAGTTTTCAAAAGACAGCAGAACCTGCTAAGGCCATTGATTGACCGTCAATTGTCGACGAGGCACGGATCAGCTTCGTAATATTTTGAGTTATTTACATCACCAAATCCTCCCAACACCCTGTCTTACCAATGCTACGAAGTGCAGTATGATATGTAGCACCATCTACGACCCGTAGATGGTGACCGTAGGGGTGCCCAAATTTTATTTTTTATTTTTAGTTAGGGGTCTTAGTTTTAGTTATTTATTTAATTTAACTAGGTGTTGAGGGGGTGGTTACACTACGTGTTAGGCCTACCCCCCCCAACCAATAATGTATAGCCTAAACAAGCAAAAAGTGTGGTCTTTGATAGAAGGCTATAATTTTGGACTTTAAGCAACACTCTTTAATGGGTGGCCGAAAGAGGTGTAACTTTTGACACTAGGCAATCTTTTTAAATGTCTCCATCTCAACTACACTTATAGAGTGTTTCCAAAGAGGTATAAGGACACGCTTTGTAGATGCATTAGCGACACCTTTTTTTTATCACACTACACTAAAAAGCGTTGCATTTTCTTTGGAATTGGTGTCATTAAAAAGCATTGCCTTTTATATCTCATCTAGGGCAACACTTATAAAGTGTAACTTTTCTCATGTACAATATAACATTGGACGTCCTACAACAACACTTTTGAAGTGTGACAATGTTGTATAGAATTTTGTAGCCATAATTTTTTATTCTTAAGAATAATAATTTTAATTTTCATATATTCAATAATCAAATAATTAAATATACAGCATAAAGCACAAAATTAAATAATGATTAAATTGAAGCTATACATTTCAAATAAACTTCAAGAAACATGTCTTCTACAACCTATTTGTTGAAAGTGATTGATTAAAAATCTTTAGCATAAATAAATTTCACAAAACCAAATGCACTCAAACATTTATGGGAATAGTACAAAAATTCTTCATCATTCACTACAATAGATCAAGTTTACTTCTGGCCACATTTCAAATTCAATTACCGTTATTTTTCTACACATTCAAAATAAAATTATAAGTTAGTGAAATATCATAGTCTCTAGAAGAAGCCTCACCTTTTAATTGAAGTTCCAGAATCAGGTCATTAAGACCTTCAGTTTGCACCATATCCTCATGAACGAGAAGCATTTCCTATATTAAAAAATGTAATTAAGCAAATGATGTTAAAGATGTATCTTACATGATTGATAATGGAAATTGTATAGGACAAAGAATTACAGGTTACCATTTCATTGCAGGCTTGCAAAATAATACTTTTGGCCATATCAAAGTCAGCATACTTATCAATTAAACGTGGGAAATACCATCTCGTAGATAGGCTTTTGATAGGTTTTTGTGACAAAAAGGAACTACTCGATAAGAGAGACATGTAATTGGCATGCAGTAGAACTTTCAGTAAAAACAGGAATATAATTTGCAGCCCTTCATATTTATACTAGTGCTTTAGTTCATGACGTAAATATAATAAGGAGAAAACCCTATTGAGATGATGTTTTCTCCAATAAGATTCCATCAGAAAGCTGGATAAGGTTATAACATTAAAAAAAATCAAGTGTATATCTAAGAGTGAAATCAAAGATAAATCAGTGATCAAATTTTCAAGTCATAATTGGATGCTCTTTATCCTTATTTCCTATAATTCCAGCTTGGCCAATCATCTCCATGGTTATAGATATAATAGAGTGAAGAAGTAGTTGTCTATGCCGTTTGATTTTCCATAAAAACAACATTATTAGCTTTTTAGTTATAATATTACCTTTATAAAACAATCTTTAAGACCTTAACCCCAATACTTTAAGTCATTAAATTAAACTCAAATCAAAACTCAACTTCCCTCTAACAAAAATAACCTCTCTAAGAACACCATTGAATAATAAAAAGAACAAGGTTGAAATAGGGCTTCAAGAATTCTAGTTTTCTCTATCAATCTCAAGGAATTGATGAAGTTATGGAAGCTCTTCACGCTCGGGAATTTTTACCCAAAAGGCCCTCTCAAGATTTGGATTTCATAATCCCAAATTCTAGGTTAACTCAATTTTGTGGGTCTGTTTCTAAACATTTTTCCATTGATCTAAATTGATTACTTATGATTATATATCAAGTTTTATGGATGAATTCAACTAGTGTGTATGGTTTTTGATCAAATCCCGACAAGATCCGTGACTCTCCGATCTTTCTCAACTTTAAACCCTAGTTTGCTTTGACTGATGAATGAATGATAAGAATCTATTATGTTTTTATATAATTAATATTGTATTATGATGTAATACCGATATGCTGAATGAATATCATTAAGTTAGGGTTGAATATTGAGGAAATCCTTGAAGGCTATGAATGAAGCTTTCCAATTTGATTAAAGTTTAATGTTTACTTGTTGATCTACTTATGGTGGAGGTGTTTACTTGGACTATAGCCTTGTATTTAATCTTTCATCCACTTATTGTATAGGTGATTAATTGATTTATGAATTATGGTGTTGAGTCTTGTTTCTCTTCCTTACAACCCCAATTATAATATGAACATGTATGCTATAATATGAAAAAGTATGCTATGATATGAACAAGTTTATTATGCTACGAACAAATATTTTATGATATGATATGAACATGAATATTATGCTATTATATGAATATTATTACATGATATGAACATGAATGTTATGATATAATTATGTTATTGTTTATAGGTTGAATGTGAAGGCTATTCTTCTAAACACTATATGAATATTATGTGAAAAGACATTCTCACATGTATTTGGTTTCCATTAATGAAAGGATTGTTCTCATCTTTGTTATTTTGAGATATACACTATATGAGTAGTTAAGACCTCAAAGTATTCTTTATGAACTAATGCATAACTAAAGGCTTACTAATATTTAAAAGAGAATTGTTCTTGGCATTGAGCGGATATAATTATGAGAAGGGTTACTTATGATAGTAGTTCTGTTTACAATACGGTGCCTCTTGATATGGATACCCTCACGTTAGAAGTACAAAGTTTCTAAAAGCCATCGTCATATCACTTAACTATGTGCCCACATAGGTCTTAGCTAGTTGATATACCATATATCTAGGTATGTTTGTTTCACCTTAGGCAGCTGAAACACCTTTTTTGAGTGTGGCGGTAGAACAATAGATTCTATGTATCTAACATGGTCTATGTCGGCTATGGTTAATCTCCCTATCTTTTATGAATATGAACTAAGATACAAATATGACTTATGAATATGAATATGAACTCTAACTAGGGCTTCTCAAGGGTTGCTACTTACTTATGTAAGGGTATAGGACTTCTGCATGGTACAAGTGGGTTCTTTAAATAGTTCTTATGTGAGACTCCTATTTATGATGGATTAAGTATGATGTTTAGGTGGGTTTCACCTACTATGTAATCGATTCTGAATGTGACTAAAATTATGTCTTCTTGACGGATTTTCTTAGTATATATAGCGGTATGGGGCTTCATATGTACATTTCACAAGGAAACTTAAAAGGTGAGTCATGGGTGATGTCTTTATGGTATGAGGTCGATTAAATCTAATTATGTAAGATATGAATTATGGCTACGTATGATATTAATTATGATCATGAAATGTCTCTTTATCTTATGGTATGTATTGGTTTTGCCTTACTTGAATGTGCATTATATCTTTTAACTTTAAATAGCATGTTTTGAACTAAAGGTCACTGTTGTTCATATTTCAATAGTTTAAATTGCATGGTCTCCATACTTAGTAAAAGTTGAATGTACTAATCTATATTTCTCTTATATTTCTACAAAGTGTATGTTTGGGCTAGTAGGTTGTTATTGTGAATAAGTAAGGCTTGGATTACATTCTTCAAGACTTTGGTATGTCCGTAAGTTCCAAGGACAACATGATATCACCATGTTCTTCCTACTTTGTACTATACTAAATATGTACTTCTATTATTATGCATTCGATTGTAAAGGGATATGGTCCTTATTTGAGACTCTTATGTTTTACTTAGATTGATTAGAGAGGACGTCTAGACAATATAAGACTCTTATGTTTTACTTAGATGGATTAGAGAGGACGTCTAGACAATATATTTTCTTCATATGAAAGACTTTGGCACTGATTGTAAAAAAGTTCTAAAGTTCCTCATAACTCAATGTCATACGCAAGGATGATATGCTAAAGTCTTCTATAAGACACCTTTGGGGTTGAGTAAGATGTATTATGACTTAGGGGTTCTTTCGGGTCAAGAAAATAACCGAAAGAGGTGTTTTTATTGGAAGTGAGGTAAACCCCACTAATAGAACTTATGTATCGACTTGTGTCACGCCACACTGTAAACTATTGGGTGAAAACCCAAGACCATTTCATATATTATTTTGTTTTTGGTAATAAATTGTGTGTTGATGATGCAAACTGAACTGTGGAAAGTGTTTGAAAACTACAGCTTGGAGAGCAACAAGTCCAGTCAGTGGTTCACTGAAGAGGTCAGAGACCCCGATCCACACCGCCGTTAGACTTAAGACAATTTTATATTTGAATTTGTAAAACTCAGCGAGCCCAAGAAATAATTGGTGAACTGCCAACAAGGTCGTCCATCCCGACGTACAGTGCCATCTCGAACCAACTATAACTAGAGGTCCTATAATATTCCACAAGGTAAATTACCACTGGGGTGTCACCGAGTGGATCGGCGAGCAAGACTAATGTTGCCGAGTGGGAGAGAACTAGACGATTTTTAAATGACAAATGGTTTAAATTTCAAACTCGTTCACTTTCCCTCATTTTTAATAGTCCCATGCTTACTCCGACAGTCTTGTTTCTACATATTTGCATTTCTCTAGTATTTTAGTCAATCATTTGTGCTCCAATTTAGATTAAATTGTCACCTAGAATTTTAATCTTATCTTAATCGGCATAAACGGGTTTTTTTCCTAAACCCAAGTTTACATTTCTAATATTTTACTCATTTGCAACTGATATTATCGTGTTGATGTGTGTTGGGCCTCTCTAATATTATTTTTCTGAATGTGCCTATTTTACTTCATAACTCTTGACTGTATTGTTTTGATTGTTGAGATATTATATTCTTGTGTTTTGAAATGAATTAATTTTTGTTTCGTTGTGCTTGCATATTGTTTAGTTCAGTGTGTGAAGTCTGATTAACCCATAGGTGTACAAAATGATGTAATTTTTCCAATGATAGAGTGGGTGACATCATTCTTAATGGTAAAAGTCGTCAAATGGCAAAGTTTAGAAAAACCAGGAAAAGTGTGAGCATCCCTATGTAATGGGTGTATTTAGTCTTACTTTAATTTGAGATGGGCATGCTTTCATTTTTTTAAGAGGTTCTAGGTTAAATTCAAGAGGTTATTTTTAAAGTAGACATGTTGGGTCATTCGGCAAGTTGGGCCGAGCTTGCCGAACCACTTGGTGAATCACCGAAAATCCCCATATCTCCTTTCATTTCATGCTTTATTTTATGTGGGGTTTTGTAACTTTAGGCAAGAATTTTGAGGTCGCAGATGGCACTCGTCGACTCACAGAAAGTCTTCTTTATCACTCTTTGTCTGAACTACTAAGTTGTTATTGCACTGTAACTTTCAGCAGGATATTTCTTGTTCACCAAAAGGCATGCATATAACCTACATGTCAATTTTTTTGATACTTTTCAGAATGTCCCTTTGGCGATCCCAATTTAGTTCACAAAAGTTATTTGGTTACTCGACAATTGAATCGACAAGTCTATCTACAGATGTTTTGTTATGCTTTAGTTTGAAATGTTTCTAACTTTTTTTTTGATTTTTTGAAAACATTGGTGGACAAATATAAACATGAAACCCCAGAAAAAAAAGCATGGGGAATCACCATAAATGAAGGAGGGGGGTCAAATCCTCCAAAGAAAGGCAGACAATAACCTCTAATATGTGACAAAGGCAAGGGCCAAAGGCATATATCGGATAGACTAACTACTGACTCTCAAGATGCTTTATTTGAGCCTGAGGATGAACATCCATTACAATCACACAAGGATGCTACCCATGCCAGATATCACCATGACTCAGCTAGAGTTCCTCCTACTCCCATATCAAAAGACTCTATGCAAGCTTCGGCACCTTCTGTGACCCCTATGCCACATATCGTTCCTTCGCCCAGGCTTCTAAACCCTTAAATGTATTACAAATTATTCTTGAGGAGAAGGTGTTATCTAAAGAGTTACATGAGGGAAAAAACTTCAATGTGAAAGACACCCTCCACATCCATAAATTCGAGAAGTTCACCAGGCTCTTATGCCCTTATATTCCTTCATGGGTCCTGGATTTCTAATCTGCATACAGTGAGATGATTCTTAAAAGCAAGAAGAAGGCAAGTGTGTTTAGACCAATGAACTCGGTCATGGTCAAGGGAAAGGAGGTCGGGTGTAGTGGCGACCATATTAATAATGTTCATGACAAAGCTAAAAGTGTTGCACTAGAATATCAAAGCCTACCCATCAATCAGTCCTTGGTTGATCTAAATGATTGGTTGGCACCTTTGGTTTTACGATACCATCAAAAAGTTAATCGAGGCTGGGGTCCTATCTAGAATATGGATCTGAGCATTGCCGCTCGTTTCTAGTTTGTCTTTATCATCAACACCATCATGCCATCCAAGTATGAGTCCATCCTCACCACCATATGTGTCTCTTCCTTGGGATAATCATGTCCAGAAAAGAGTATTGATATTGGTCTTATTGTAGAGTAGGAGATGGCCATGAGGGTTAAGCAGAGCCAGACCTCCCTACCACTCACAGTCTTGATCTCGGAGTTGTGACGGCATGCTGGCGTGCCAAAGGATGCTTATAGAGACATTGAGGTTACTCCTTCATCTTCTACAAATATTTGGCATATAGAGGGCGACTACACTAGAGAGAGGGCTGACAGGAAGAGTGAACCTCCGATGGATACATATGTCAAGGTTGATATAGAATCTATACATGCAGAGGCGTCTATGACTTCACCGGCCTCAAAGACATCATGTACTTCTTCCCCTACCTCTTATTCAACTTCCTCCCAGCAAACCAAAATTACTCAGGTTTTGATGATGTGAAGATGGGGCATATTGCCCATGCAGCTAATGTGAGGGCAACCCAACTAGAAAGATCCATCTCATGGATTGTAGATAGTATCATATGTGCCTCACTTACACCTCCTCAGACTTCTATTAACTCTCTCACAGAGAGAGTTGAGTTTTGTAAGAGTAGTCAAGGGAGACCTCCGTTTTGACGACTTAGGAAGACTAAATAGTTAGCTTGAGACAGGACGTAGACTATCTAAACTTTACATACTTCACTTCATTTTTGGAGATCGCAAATGACATGGATTCCCCAGAGACTTCGGAGATTCCTCCCGCTACCACCGGAGATGTAGAGGGGTGGCATAATATTAGATGACTTAGAGACAGAGACGAATAACGATTTGATTGAGGTACATGATGATGCTGTTATTGATAATTTGGCAGATCTGGATTATGCATTAATGAAGACTACACGTCAGATTTCTTTGAAATACACCACCAAAGAGAGGACTAGAAGATATGGTTCTTAATGATGCCCAAGTTCACAATACTACACCGGTCACTGATGCCTTGGCAAACTTAGTAAACATGTTCTTCTTTACGTCCCTCTTAATCTAACTTTATTTCACTTTTGGAGATTTTTATTTGCATTTGAGGACAAATGACCTTATTTATGGTGGGGTGAGGCCTACATTTTTTGTTACACTTTTGTGAATACTAGTTTTGTTTATACATTTGGGCTTTGAGCTTTATTTTATTGTTTTGTACTCTTTTTGCGGTTGATTGAGCTGGTGGCTATTGTTTTAATTGTAAATTATTTTGACCTTTCAAAAACTTTTACCACCTCTTGATTGTGTTTGAATGTGGTTTTTGTCTTTTAAAGTTGAGAATTGATCTTGATCAATGTTGATGAATTGAATAGTGCTCATAATCAAACAAAAATGAATATGAAACTATGATAAGGCCAAATGAAGTTTCGTATGCAATATATGGACTTTTTGCATCTTGTTGTAACTAGAGAACTATCAAATAAAGTCTCTTGTAATGAACATTGAACACCAGCGAAAGTGTGATGTATTTTTTGTCATTGGTTTCATTGCGTTGTGTGATGAGCTTACCTGATCTATGTGTGATAAAACCCAAAATTTTCTAACGTTGGTTCGGTTGATTATGTGATGCAATCTCTTGAGATGATCTTAGGATACTTTTAAGAGTGTAAACAATTCAATAATTATATCTCTTTTGTGGCCAACCTATTGAATATGTGAACCTTGCTTGAAGACCCTTTTAACACCAAATTTTTTTTTTGTATGAGACTTGATGACATTGTAAGCTCTCTTTATCCAAAAACCATAATCCTCATAATTTGTGGGTTGCATAAATAGACAACTTAGGCCAAAATCCTATGTTGGGGAGTGGTGAAAAAGAAGGTAAATCAATAAGTGGAAAGAAGTTCCCCTTTACCCATGATTTTGAGAAAAATGGAACCCCTCCATACCAAAAAAAGAGAAAACTAAAAAGAAAAAAAAAAGGGATGAAAAAGTTGTGAAATGAAGTTGTGAATTTGAAAAGAATACTGGGTTTCCAATAGTCCATGGAATGTGAATAATGAGGTGACTTGTGAGCACAAAATAAATGATGAAGAAAAAAGAAGGGAGCATTATTCACATCACATTTCAAGAGGAATATATCCATTGAACCTAAATGACCAAACCTTTACACTCAGCCACATTACAAGCCTTAAAAAGACCTTTTTGTCGTGAGTGAACTGAATCAAAGGTTGATTGGAAAATACAAGCAAATCAATGGGTGAAGTCGTGTATTATGTTCATGTTTGTGAGTGTGAGTGTTGCAATTAATTTTGAAGCTTTAAATTGATGAAGCATTATGAGTTAATGTGGAATCCTTCTTTGTGTGAGGGAATTTGAGTACCTTTCTTGATCTTGAACTTTAGATTCTTTGATAATGGTGAGTCACAACTTAAATCTTAAAGTGCATGATTGATCCTTGCATTAATAAGTTGAGTTTTTTGTTTTCTTTAATGATTGAGTATTGTGTAGGACTGTTTTACACATCCTTTTTGGAGTAATCAACTTGAGTTTTACTTGAGGACAAGCAAAATTTTAAGTTGAGGGTGTTGTTGAGTCCATTATTTGGACTCATTTAGGGGTTTATTTTAATAGATTTAGTGTCCTCAAATGCATATTTTGTGACAATAACTTATGAAAATCCTTGATATTTAGTGATTTGCATTGAGGAACAAAGCATGGACATTAATTAATAAAAACCAATTAGGGAGCTGAAGTATGAAGTGAAGGAAGATTGAGGATCACCTGAACAATTGGGTGAGTCGTCGAATGGTCATAGTATCACCTAATGTTCCAGTCTGCCAAGCCTTGAAGGATAAAATCAACTCACTGATAATAAGAAGCAGTTAATGAGTCACTAAGCCATTCCGCGATGCATTACCTTATCACCCAAAGTTATAAAACTAGCTGATGTTAAAGGCCAAAGAAAAAAGGTTGTGGAACAGACCAAAGGGCCGATCGTTGAATGAATCAGGGATCCCGAATAACTGCGCCGAGTTAATTTTTTAGAACATTTTTGACTACTATAAATACTTGTTTAAATTTTTACCTTAGTCTCATTTTTCAATCTCGTATTTTGTTAAATTATTTATTGTTAAATTATTAAGTTTGAGAGAGAAGTAAGTAAAGAGGAAATATTAACTTAGATTTGAAGATTTGAATATTACATTTCTAAGAAATTGAAAGTGGTTGTTGAAGATTATTTATCACAGACCTTTGTAAAGAGAATATTAGTTTTAACTAGTTTATGGAGACACAAGTTGGTAACAATTTCTTGCTTTTTACGACATCTAGCTAAAACCCTAATTCCTTAGTGTAATTATGTGATTGTGAGATGATTTAGTTGTTGCATATTTCTATTTGATAGAGTAAATGTTTTTTTAAAGTGATTTCTTTCAATAATTGTTGCTAAATCTTAAGAGTTGTAGTTGCAAATGCAATTCTACCTTCGTGTTTTTGGCTTGCTTGGGACAGATTTCCAATATTACTAAATTGATGGTATGTGGGTATTGGGTTGTCATGTGTACAACTTGAGAGAGTAAATCCCAAACCCATTTGAACAGATTCAACTCGAGAGAGGGAACTAACTAAAGTGAATGTTGTTCTTAATTTATACTTATTGGTGTTCGAGAGAAATCAATTTGATTCGGAATAAACTGCTCGAGAGAGAGAGTTTATTTCCACTTATGTCTAGCTTATTCACTAAATTTAAAACTATTTACTTATAATTGCAATTACGAGTTTTTTACCTTAGCACGTAATCCCATCACATCCCAAAAATCTAATCTCAATATTCATATTTTTGTGTCATTTATCATTTTAGTTGATACTTGAATACAAAACCCGCTTTGATATTTGACACTTCTGTCACCTTATAATTTAGACCATGTTTTTATTCGTTAATGTTTTTAGCTATGATTGACTTTAACATAATCGTACTTGGTTGTTCATTCTCAAAACTACTCCTTTGTGGAACATCCCAAACCTTGGTTGCATTATAATACAACTCGTGAAATCATTGGAACTTCATTTGGAAGTAGTGCTTTGATAACGTGAATGTCATACCGCACCTGATAATAAGCCTACATTACAATCTAATGAAATTCTTACAGTGATCCTAACAACTTTTTTGAGGAGTTTAAGCAAAGAAAATAAAGAGCAAGATTGTGCTATTGAGTACTAACTATACTTAAAGGAGCTTCCAAGCCTGATTTTTAATGAATCCTAAAGCTCTAGATTCAAATCTTATGTGTGAAAAGGAGTTTTTTTTTGAAGTGAGGGCACTTGTTACATTGTCTTAAAGTTGATACCTTGGTGATTGTGAAAAAGTGTATGTTGTGTTGTCTCTTGGTCAATATTTGTCATACGTTGATCCGCATGAATTTTCTTGTTGATTCTAAGAGAAAAGATTTGCACTGAGAAAATGGAATGGATTGAAATAGCCTTGTGATTTCTTGAGTTTTTACATATGCTTCTACAAAAGTGTCGTTTAGTGTTTATACGTCGCTTGGGAGAAATAATGAGTTTAAGTTGATGGTGTTCAGATACCGTGAGCTTAAGGTATTTATGATATAATTTCACTTAAAATTTGTGTGTGTATAGGGAGATATTGTATTAAGAACTAATGTTTTAGTGTCATAGTTGTAGGAAATGTTAATGAATGTGGAAGTGTGAGATGAGAGCAGAAAATCTGCATATGGAGCCCTCCACGGACAAAACCTAGGGACAGTAGGTCCAGTCATAATCTGTAGAAGGGTAGCGTAGATGGAGTATGAGAGAAGTATTAATAAGTGTTGAACATGGATATAAGTAATGAATTTTAGGTCGACCTACGGGCCGTCCTATACATCCTTCGAATGATTCATAGAAGTTGAAGTTCCAATAGGCAATGAAATTCCTATGTATGGAGCCATGAAAGAGGATTCACGGAACGTAGGTCAATTTACGATACATTCTGCACGTGCGTCGATTCTATAAGTAGTGAAGATTCAAGTCTCTATGACAAAAATTCTAAGTGTGGACCAACATAGGGGACCTTCTGGCTGTAGGTCAACCCTCAGTCTATAGGTCGAACTCGCCGATCAAAGCCGCATCCAGAAAGTTTATTTCCTTATTAAGTTTCCTTTTTGCTTAGAACATGATTTTTTATAAATAGATTATGTAAACCTTTTTTTTGGGGGTTAGGAATTATTTTTTACTTTATCTCTTGATATTCTCTTGGGAATTAACTTTCAAACTTTAGCAATTTGATTTCTGGATTTTTGTTTATAGGATTTTTACTGTCAAATTCAAGTGAAGAATACGGGTTTCTTCTACTCAATATGTGAGTTCATGAATTTTTTTTTAATAAAAATATGAATTGTCTACTTTCAAGAATGGTTAACTAAATCTACAACAACGATTGTGGGACATTGATAAATTAACAACGTATGAATAATAACTGAGTAATTTTTTACTAGAGTTGAAAATGCATCGTTAACTCTTACGCTTAGAAGTCTTTTACGCGAGTATGTGTTAGAACTCGCCTTGTTTCTACTTTTCAGACTAAAGAGGTAGTTAATAAAAAAGAATTATCAATACAGATTTAGTGCAATACTATCTAATAGTTTAATGTCAATTGGTGTGAGGGTGAAAACTAATTCTTAAATTGATGTGACATCTAATCTGAGATAAAGGTAAGGTTAATTAAATATACACCTGTAGCCAGATCAAGGTTTAAGGTGAAATTTCCTATTAGGAGAATTAACCGCATAAGGATGCATATTTACCAACTTTGCATTTGATAAACAGGTAAAATATTATCTATTATTCGGATTACCGCATTAAGAGTTTATGCGGAACACACACCCTAGTTTTTCTCTCTCATTGATAAATTAAAGTTTGAATCATTATCACTTGTTACTTGATCAACAATCGCTTATTTGCTTGCACAAATACCCTCGCCCCTTAATTACTTGTTTTAGAAATAGTTTGACTTAAACAATATGATTGTGAGTTAATTTAATTTTTTTCTTTTTAATGAATTGTGACTTATCAGATTCTTTTACTCATTAAAATCAGATTTTGGGGTTTATTTCACGGCTGAGGCTACCCCTATACATAACACGGGACCCAAATCACAAGTGACCCAAAGCTAATCATGAATCTTGCATATAACAAGCATAACAAATAACTAAGTAAATGACGTACTATGCAGAAGCTAATAATAATGGATATATGAAATTGGAAAAGCGAACTAGTCTAAATAGATAAGATAAGAGTTTAATAATGAGTGAAAGAACAGTTAAAAACTTGAGCTAACACTACTACTATGTTTGAAAAGCTTCTTACTTAATTGACATGTTAGACATGGCCTAGCGTACTCCCACAAGACTGGAAACAAAAGTAAAGACTAAAACGTAAGCATGTCTATTCTCTTCGAAGTATGAGGACTCACATCTGAAGCTGTAATATTTTGATTGGGAGTTGAACCATACGTGATCTAGATGCAAAACACCTGAACCTACATAAAAAAAACATGTAGCAAAAAACTATGTGTTGGTACTTTGAATGTAATAAGCATGTATGATGTATATATATATATATATATATATATATAGATATATATATATATTATATATATATATATATATATATTATATATATATATATATTATATATATATATATATATATATATATATATATATATGCTAAGCTCAATTATACATAAATACGGCGAACAACGAAATAAATTGTACGAAAATTTTAATTGAAACTTAAGTTTGGATGCATTGACAAAGTACTGATCATGAAGATAACTTATTGAATTGCATTGTGATGTAAATGTCAAAAACATGGTTAATGCAATAAGAGTACGGTTGTGGGAGCTCATATTAACCGAAACAAATCACGTGAGATAATTGTTGAGTTCGATGTATACGCCGCATTGAGAGGACCCAATATACCCTTCCAAGGGTATAGAGGTATGACTCTAGAGTGATCATTAAAATTGATATCCAATAGAGGAGCAATGTAAGCCTACGCAGGCAATAGTTCTAGGAATTAAGGGTACTCTAAAAACTAGTATAACATGGTACAATGTTTAATCCCAAGTGAATATGAAAAGCTAAAATGCAATTAAAAAAGTAGCATCTAAAAGTACTGTTACGCTAACGTAAAATTATTTCTCAGTATTTTCTTCTTTTTGTTGTGTAGTTCAATGATCTCCTTTGATCCAATATTTTACTTACGAGTCCAATGATTCATTGTAGTCCCATTCATACAATGAATCAAGTAAGTAATCCAAAAGACTGAGGAAATGATTTGACTACCGTACTCACAAGTTATTCTTTCCATTCTTATTAAATTGGCATGAGTCTTTATAAGCCAATCATTATTAGCTATTCCCATTATTTGGTTGTTTGCATAATATAAAGACTATTGTCTATGCCATTATTTGATCACTGCATAATATGAAAATTATTGGCTCTGCACATTATTTGATCATTTGCATGATATAAAGATTATGGGGCATTGATTAGCCATTATGTTTTGATCCCTTTATTGGCATAAGCAAATAACTGTTAAAACTTCATTCTTATAAAACACTGGTGATTTGATTTAGTTGTGCTTTTGTTTATTTAGTTCACTTTGAACTTATATATCTTCTTCTGTGATGTCATGATCACTTTGAACATACTTTTCTTTCTTACTTACTTTCTTTAAGAAATCATTAGCATTAAACTGACGTAGATCATGTGAGCTAACATGAAATCCAGTGTCTCCCCTACACTGAAAAGAGGTGGTTCACCGGCTAAGTGAAACCTACTACTAGCATTTAACTGACATAGATCATGTGAGCTAATATGAAATCCAGTGTCTTCCTCACACTGAAAAGAGGTGGTTCACCGGCCAAAGTGAAACCAAATACTTCCTAGCTTTCTTAGGTGATTCACTAGCTAGTAACCTATACTCACAACATATTTCAAAGACTAGGAGATTATGGAGACCCTTATCAACCTTGGTGGTAGTCTCATCTCATGAGGCTTACATGTTCTTGCAAAAGCTCATTGGTAGTCTATTGGTGTTTTTCTCAATTTATCATACTTTACAACTTTTAGAGTTGACTCATACATTGTGGAAGCTTGTTTCTAGTATGAGGTATGCTTAGCTCAATGGATGACTTCTCATACCTTTCTTTACATGATGAATGTGAACTTGTATCTTGCATTATCATTATGTGTGAATGAGACTTGTCTCATGATTTCTAAGACCTTCTTATGTGAGTATCTTTAACATTATTATTTAGGTGCAAGTGTGACTTGTCTCACTTCCTTTCACACCCCATTCTAGGTCAATTTCATGACTCATAAGCCTTTATGTTATTTCATTACTCACCTTATGTTGTTCAACATTATTTGGTAGTCTTGTACCATTTTTTATGAAAGTTGTAAGGACTTATTCAATGTGCTACTATGTTTACAAGTTCATTTATATAGGGTATGTTGGGAGTTGACCCAATCATTGGCATACCCTGGGTTATGAGTTCATTGAGTTACAACTTCTAAAGTCATTCTTTATCATGTATTTGGCCTTACAAGAACATCATAGTTTACATTGGTCATATAATATTTGTATGACATAACATATTTGTGAAATAATATGGTAAGCCAATTTATAGGCATAAACAAGACTTTCACTAAACACTAGTCATGAGAATATCATTAGCCAAGTCAATTAACTTCATGTATATACTATATTAATCTCATCATTTTAAGAAAGCCAACTTTTAACAATTTCATCTTCTGAAACACAATTGGGTATTACAACATTCTTATCTCATGTAAATGATACTCTAATCATACGGATCTGACCTATAGGTCTCATTCGACATTATTAAATCATAAAAAAACTACACATAATGATCAGTTAGCACCACATACCAACGACATGCTCGAGATTTGGATTATACATACTACTTGAATCGCAAATAGGAGAGCTATGAAGATGAACATCCGATTCATTGGGAACCACCCTAGTTTTTATTTTCATGAATTCAAAAATGTTTGGAAAACCTCTTGGGGAAAGGAATCCAAGAGAGTAAACCCATATCTTACTGTAGAATTGAATCTACGAATATCATCCTATAGTTTTCACGAAAATCTTGAAGAATATGCTTTGAAATTGCCTAGGGAGAATCGAGAGTAATTTTTCTATTTTTATTCACATTTGTGCATTGTTTTTCTTTTAAGTTTCAACGTGAGTTGAAGTCTTAGGAACGGATTATTGACTAATTAAACTTAGGTTAATTAACATAATTAAATAATCAATTAGCTAACCATTAAGTCTAGTGAATACGCCCCATTGAGAGGAACAAATATACCATGTTAGGGGTACAAAGTCACGACTAGTGTGATCACTAAATCTGATGCCCATAGAGTGGACTTATTCTCTTACTGGGGCACATATTTCTGGGACTAGTGGCTACACTGAATCCTAGTCCAACACGGTGCTAAGTTTACTCGAAACTGAATATGTATATGAATGAAATGTAACCGAAATACTAAATAGCTCAATATACTAACATGTTAACTAAGAATGTAACTTTTATAAACTAATAATGTGAAATTTAAAATCTAAAGACTGATTATCTGTTTGAAAGACCTAGAAAGTAAGATTCATGAACTAAGAAAGTTGATTCAAACTAGGGTTTTGAGTTTCATATAAAGAAACCAATTTTTCCACAAAATATGATTATTTTATTAGGAATACTACAACAGCTAAATAATAGTCAATATTTAAGGTTTTAGAAACCCTAGGCCTAAATAAGAAATGAAAAATAAATAATCTTACTAAATTCTAGGGATCTAATCATGAAAGGAACAATACTGAAATGTGATTGGTGAAGTTATCAAATACACAACTTCCAGTGCAACTGTTGACAATTGTCCCGCAGTATAGTTACCTAAGCAAGGTTTGGGGCCATTTTCACAAAGAGTGGTAATGACAATTAATGTGAAAGTATAATAACATTTTAACTAGTCAAAGCTAAACAAATTATTGAATAAAAACATATTAAATCTAGAGGGGTGAGGCAAGCGTCAATAATCAATGGGGTTTTGTCACAGGTAAGTAATAACAGGGAAATTAACAAAGAGTGTTAATCACGGGGAGGGGTATTCTTGGGATGTGATAGAAATATAAGATAAACCAGATTATTGGGTACATGACTGTTATAGAAATTCATAATTTTGACTAGGCTAGACTTTAAGGGGGATAAGCTCTCTCTCGAGCAACTTACCCCATTTCAAATGGGTTCCTCTCGGATAACCACTTACCAAATAAAGAAAAGCCTACACCTTAGCCCACTCACCCTTTCAAGCTGAATTTGTTAGGATGAGATTAGGGTTCACTCTCTCGAGTTGAACCTCATGTCAACCTACTCCCACCTTCCATCAAATTACTAATCTTAATTTCACGACCTCTCTCTCCTACAAGTTGAAAACACATCTAACAGATTATATTTGCAACTACAACCTCATTAAATTCATCAACAACTACTGAACGGAATCACATGTAAACTATGAATACACTGTTAGCAAAAAAGACCCAACAACTAGTTTAACACATATTCAGAAAATCACACCCAAGTATTGGGGTTTTAGTTAGACATTTACAAGAGATAGACTTTTATACAAAAAAGAGCTTGCATTCAAATGGGTATGAAGATTTAAGTCTTGCAACATGCAAATAGTGATGAATCTAAGAGACCCAAGTTCTTTGAAAACCTTCTTCAAACTTAGAGCTCAAAAATAGAACTTCTAAGATTCAAAAGCTGATAAAACCAGAAATTCAATTATATTTAATTATGTTTGATTCTAAGCTAAAACTCTCAAAAAGTATGCGTAGTTTTCAAAGATTAGTGTTGTAGCGGATCACTCGACGCAGTTAGTCAGAATCACCAATCATATCGCCAATTCACCCTTTGGTAACTTTATCAGTATCTTGCACTTAGTCCAAGAATCTTCATGTTTTGTATAATTGGGCGATATAGTACTGCTTCATGGAACTTTTAGGTGATGGTCAACTAATCATTTTCACCTCCAATTTGATCCTTTCTTTCAAGGCTCAGCACACTAGAACAAAAATCAATATTCAAACTTATCGGCGATTCGCCAAGTGAACTCTTCGTTCGTCAAACCTTCATTTCTTCGTTCTTTTCAGCTCTCTTTTTTCCAAACCAGTGTCCATGATTTGCCTCAAACTCAAAATAGATGAAAGTTATTCATTAGGTAACTAAGACAAAAGAACATTTAAGGAGACTGTTTCTATCAAAATATAGCCCTAAATGTTCCAGTTTGTGGACTCATCAACGACCCCAACATAAACTTTTGTTTGTCCTCAAGTAGAACTCAACTTTTCAATTCAAAAAAGATATCTCAAACAGTGCTACACAAGATTAAATCATTAATGTACACAATGAGACTCAATCTACTTATGCAAGTACAATTATTTACCCAAAGATTCAAGTTGTGATACACCATTACAAAAAATTCTAAAGCTCGCAATACTTCTTTCAAACGCAAATTCAATCTCACAAAAGTATTCATTTCCCCCACACAAATGATGATCCCATTCTCACACACATGATGTATAATTTTTTATGGTTCGGGAATCATATACAATCTCACTCTCAAAAAGAAGAAAAAAAGGCATCCTTCACACATAGGTTTGCCCATATTTTCCTATCTACATTTGTTTCAGCTTATCAAAGATTAAAAAGGTATTTTTATGTCTTGTAATGGGGCTAAGTGAAAAGTTATGGAAATTTAAGCTTAGTGACTATGATCCTCATGAATTGTGGTGCTCACAACATTTCCTTTCGTTTTCTTTATCAAGTTCATTAGTCCTCACAACTAATCCCTTTATTTACTTATCCATGGTGTGTCGGAAACCCTCTTTTTATTTTTGTAATTTTCAACGTCATTTCACAACATTTTTTCTTTTTCTCTATTATCTTTTTTTTTCATGTGGGGGGGGGGGAGGCTAGATATATTTTCTCAATGCAATGGATAGACACGATCCTTCTTGCATTTTTTCACTTAATTTCTCGTTTAACCACACCCCCAACATAGGCTTTTGGCCTAAGTTGGATATTCTATTAAGCACAAATCAAAACGATTATATGCAAAGGTTTAAGAGATGTCATGATTTTATCACATGTTTTTCCAAAGAAAGTAACGATTAATGGGTGTTCAAAAGAGGTTCTTATACTGAAAAGGTATGTTACAAAAGAGGTATATTTCAAATTGTCTCACACTCTATAGTGTTGTCTAAGATCAAATCAAAAGAAGGCCCAAATGAACCAGGGGTAAATTCTAGGTGTTGTCATGAATGGTTACAGATAAGATTAGCACACAAGGCATCAACACTAAAGTCAAACAAGACTCCAAACTTTTGCTAGTGTTAAATTGCCATTGCAAGAGGATCAAATTAATGTGTGCCTAATCACAACAAGATGCAAAGAGTTCACACATTGTCTATTCAACTTCATTCAGTGCAAGTCATCGATATTGATCGAAACCGCGACTCAAATTTTCCAAGGAGCAGCCACATTCAAGTGCATACAAGAGGTTCAAAAAATTACCAAAATATATTTTGGAAGGGTCAAAATCAATTTTCAATTATAACAAAATGGAAGACACAAGCTCAACCATTAACAAAAGTAGATAAAACATAACTTAAAGAAGAACAACCTAAATATCAACACAAAACAAAATAATGATAGTAGTCGAGCAAAAGGTAGACCTTTACACCACTATAAAAAAAAATTTGTCCTCGAATACATATAAAAATAATCCAAGGGTCAAATCAGAGAAAGAGAGAGAGAGGGATGGAGAATAATCCTAGTTATGCATCTTCTTCATCTATCTGGATGGCTTGTTTCTTCCTGCAACTTAGGTTTAACTATTTCTCCTTCTTTGAGTTGTAGTCCTTTAACAAATTTACCATTAAATGGAAGGCGAGATGGGAAAGTTAAGAGGACTTTCAAGTGGTTCAATGACCTCTACATAGTCTCGCTATGCAACCTAGCGTGCCTATTTCAACCCATGTTCTCGAATAATTCACAACTGCCATGGTTTAATTTCTGTCCTGACAAATTTAAAGTTTAATATTTAAGAAGCAATGAAATCCATGCTCCAAGCGCAAATTGATGACAAAAACACTTAGGTAATGTAGGAATATATTTAAATTTATGTGAAAAGGTGCATTTGGAGGAATCAAAGCATGTAAAAGTGAATGAAATTAAGGATTTAAACAGTTTGCTCGCAAACCGTTCAGTTTATGCCCATTCTACAACAATAAATGTGATGGATCATTCATTCTAGTTTTACTGAGACATCACTTACTTCGTCGAGTTTCACAGAACTTCTTAGTAATTCTTGAAGTCGAACGGCTGCAAAAATAAAAATCGCCGACATGGTTATTGATTCGCCAATAATATAATGGGCTTGCCGCGTTTTACACGCTCTGATTTTGAGGATATGCTAAGTCAAATGGCTGATAAAGTTGGGTACGCCAACTTGACCTATTGCTCGCCACCAAATACTTTTTTTAACACTTTGTCACACTTTAAAACCTGTAAAAACAAAACACAAGTAAAAGATAACAAATGGGATTTGGGTTGCCTCCCAAACAATGCCTTAGTTAATGTCGAAACATGACGCAAATCAACAACTATTGTTCATCCGCAGAGTCGTCCATGGTACAGTTAGACGAGTGCTCGGCAAACAGTGGAGAACACCCTGATATCAAATCGATGATTTAAGCATCATGGAGCTGAATAGTTGTGGCGTTTGAGGTTGTCATTTCATTCAGCAATGCAAAGTCCGCTTTCATCTCATTCAGCATCTTGCCTTGTGCTTCAATGTTTTGGTAAATGAGTGAAAGAGCTTCCTCATTTTGCACACCCCATGCTTCGTCCCATTTTTCCATTCTCGTGAGGAGAAGTTGTTGACCTTTTCCATGGCTTGTGCTTCCAACTCAATGACTGATTTGAATATAAGGTCTACTTGATCCATGAATGAATAAGTCCTACTCGTGTTTCATTCGAGCTTTCTTGTTGGTTTTAAGCATGCAATCAAGTATTTGGGATACACCTTCATAGGGCTTGTGTATCATACCACATCTGAAATTTGATAGGCAATACTTCTATTTTCAAGGCCAAGACCCCTATAGAAGAATTCAAGTAACACTTTGTTGGTCATCCCTTGCGATGGGCATTGTAACACCCCATAAAATTATTGTACTAAGACTCAAACTATTCTTCTTAGTGAGTAAGTGTTTGCTGAGGAATTTAAAATTTCTTTGGTATTAAGTTAAGGTCATTAGATGTAGCACCTTGAGTTCTAAAAGAACTAAAATGGAAATAATAAAATTCTTATACTTGAGATTTAAGCTATGTATGAGTTTTTGGTCAACTTCAAACGACAATAACTCCTAGCGCATGATGATTTATGTGTTTTACAAGATATCTCAGGAAAGTTCTTTGAATTATCTTTCTAACTCCACCTAGTTTTCTATGTTTCGAGTCCGGATGAATGAGATATGACCTTTTGAAGTTAGGTTGTCCAGTTAAGAAAAGTTAGCCAAAAATAGTTAGGGGTAATTTGGTCTTTTCTTTATCCAATCAGATTTAGTTCATTTTTAGTAAGATTATTAGGGTCTAATCCTATTCAATTAAGTTTTTTAATCCCAATATATGCCTATGGTTATAGTTAAGATTTCAAGAAAAGAAGAGAAGAGAAAAGAGGAAAAAAGAGAAGAGGACCAAGCATCAATCGAGTTTTTTTCCGTGATATCATTAATTTTTGCCATGGGTTTGATCCCTAAAAGGTATTTAATGTCGTATAGTGTTAATTTAGTTCAACCACATGCACATCATGTTATTTTCAGTGAAATTTCATTCTTGAGTTTGCATATTAGAGATCATGATGAGTTCATGATATGTGTTTTTGCAGCTCATTCTTAATCTTGTTGTGTTGGGGTTTTGATAAATTTTTGAGATGAAATTGAGTAGTTGGAGTGTTTTTTCAGAATATTGTAGTGTAATTATGTTAAGTAATCGAATCCAAGTGATTGGGGAAGAAACCATTCGATTCTAGGCGAATTAGGGTGAGAAAACGAGCAAGGAAATTAGTTTGATTTTCTAGGTAGGGGACTGGCCCGATGCGCCAGCAAGAGCACCCCAAACCCTCCTATGAACTGAAGGGGATGTCACCCCAACGCCACTCAGCGCGCTTGGATCGCCTTCCTTATCCAGTTTGTCTTTGGTTGCTCCGTTTGAGTTTGTTTAAAGTGCACCTTCACTCTATTTCGATTCTAACTACTCTAAGTTACTTCTAAACACCAAAAATCATTCTTAACATGATCATAACCTTGAATTCATAATTCAAATTCAAAGAAGAGTTAAGAGTTAAGGTTTGAGAATTCTTTCAAACATTCTAAGAAAGTCCCTTTTGAGCCTTTTTGTGGAGTGTGATACAACTTTTAGTAACTTATTTCAAGACTCGGGCAATTTAGTTTGTGGATGAAGATAATATATTTACGAGTTTACCTTTCCATTATGAGATCCTCCATGTAATGAACAAAAAATCTTTTAGTCATAACCACAATCAAGAGAGAGATAAGAGTAGACTTCAAGAAAGTTTTTGAGTTCAATTGTGAATCCTTTGAGATAAATTATCAAATTGAAATAGAGGAAGTAAGAGAATAAGAAGAGTTGTATGCATGAAGTTCCATGTAGTTATCTATACCTTTGAGTAAAGTTGTTCATGCCCATAAATTCCACATGGATTCCATATATTTCAATATTTTGGAGAGTAGTATCTTCAAGGTCTAAGTCTTGAGTATTGAGTTCATAATATCCTTTGAGATAATATTTCTTATCAAGAGACTATTACATGTTAACCATGAATTCTTTTAGTTGAATTGTTCATGCCCATAATTTTGATTGAACCCTATAAGTCGAACAATCTTGAGTTAAGAAGTGTCATTGGATCCTTGAGTCAAGTAGTTCATTCTCATAACTCCGAATGAACTCTCTTAGTTGATAAATCTTGAAATTAGTAGTATCATTAAAGTTATTGAGTTCCAAGTATTTACATCTATCTGTGGTTATTCAAAACCTAGCATTGAGACTTTCAAGTCCATAATTAGAAACACATTTAAAGAAGGCTTTTATAAATGTTTTAACTTTCTTTTAAGACTTAAGCTTTAAGTTGAGTGAAGAGTAGGAGGAAAGTTCATTTTCTATAAAATGATACATTGGAAATAAGTATTCCCAAGAGTAAATGTTTTCACAAATAAGATGAGGGGAAATAGAGATTTCCAAATGATTTTGAATAAGGAAACAAAGATTTCAAAAAAATCCTTTGAACTAGTTTTTCAGTAAAAAAGAATCTACGATTTACAACAGAGTTTTTAAGCTAAGTTTTGAGTAATTATCTCAAAGCAAATAAAGAAGTTTTTTTACAAAAATATATGATTTAAGCATATTTTTGACAGTAGCATTGAGCATCGACATGGGGATGCGAGTTCATATTAACTCAAGTCTCCATAAACCATGTTGAAGTCTTGGGTACAAAAGGGTCATACTTTTTAGATGATTCCTTAGTGCTTTTTAGCATAGACTAGTGGATTAACGTAGTAGTTCAGGTTCTATATTGCTAGAATGGTATAACATGGTCCTTGGCAGTGTCAGGTTACACGTTATACCATCACTGAGGCTCATAATAGTATTTTTCGGTCAGAGAATATCCTACAAAAATTATATTACTTAATATATAAGTAATTTTGAACTTGTTACTACAATTTCTTTAACGAAGTAAGTTGCTTTTTACTGTTTTATAAATCTTTTTATATATTGAATGAGTATTCTTACTTTATATTGAGTTGAATATCCATAGTAGAGTACCCAGAGTCAAGTATCATATCTTTAAGTTGAGTATCTATTCTCTGAGTTGAGTATCTTATCCATGATTAATTCTGAGTTGAGTAAGTTGAGTAGTTATGATTATCTTTGAGTATTCCTTGAGTTGAGTAAGTTTGAAAAAAGGTAAGTACGTTACCATTTTTATCAAGTTCAAGCTTATGTTATGCTTCAGAATTCCCCTTACATGCTCGTACATTCTAAGTGCTGAGTCATTTGTACAACATCTTTTTATGATCAGGACACATGTATTCAGGATCATCAAAAGGAGCTTTTTTAATACATGCTAGAGTTTGAGTTAGCTACGGTCAGCATCCTTGCTTCTGGAGGATTTTATTTACTTTTTAGTTCAGTCAGGATGTCGTGGATACCCAACTTCCTTCATTATAAGTTAGAGGCTTCATGATAGTCAGTATTGTTGAGAAGTATGTATCATTTATTTTATTAAAGGTTTTAAAGACTTAAATTGCCTATTTTATGGCGTGTTGAATATATCCATTTTATTCAAAGTTTTTCATTTGAGTAAAAGTTTTGTATTTCACTTTCATGAATATGTATTCAGTTTTAAGCTTTGTATTCTTTAGTTAGTCTTCCTCTTGTAGTCAGTCAGGATAAGTGTTCTCTTGGGGTGAAACAATGGTTCTGAGTGTTGGCCACGTACAGGGTATAGACTAGGGTCATGACAAACTTTGTACCAAATTCTGGTTTCAACTGTACTAGGGTGTCTATGAAGTCGTGTCAAGTAGGATTACATTTATGACTATGAGAGCTCCACCTCTACAAATTAGGGACTTGGAACATTTAAGATAAGTTTTCCTTGTTTCATACTCTTAGTTTTGTTATAGATCTAAGTCATAGAGATCATTTCTAACTCGTACCTTCTTAGATTCATTCAATTACCCATCATACTAGAGGTAGTTGAAAAGTAAAGTGTAAAGATCATTCTGGATGAGTTTTTGTTAGAAATATTCTTAACAAAGTCATGACTTCATAGGGGCTTGATAGAAGCCCTGAGTTGTACTCTCTTTTCTAAGCCATGTTTCAGCTGAGATCTTTATAAAGAAATATGTCTAGATTTTGGTTAGTATTTTAATCCCAAAATGATAGTATGAATAAAGAAATCATGAGCTACAATAGTGAAAGAGGAGTTAGAGGGAAGTATGTAGAGGTTTAGTAATCTAAGTATGGGAGACAGTGTTCGACAAACTATGTTATTATAGTCATGAGCCTGGTAAAATAATAATGAAGAGTTTCCCTTGTGGTAGACTAAGAAGTTAAGAGTTATGAAGAGCTTAGGATAGGAGGTCGAGTAAATGTTGCAAGTCAATATGAGTTAGAGAATACCTTAACTAGAATGAGGTTAAGATGATCTTTCATTGTTTTAGTGATGACCAAGTGTAAGTGGTACATAGAAGAGAAAGAGTATTCATGAGGTGATAGCTCTAAGCTAGGCTTATGATATTTAAGGTAAAGCCCATAATATTCAAAGGATTATACAACTAATTAGGAATGAGAGAATAGTAATCAAGTTGTGAAGGGAAATTTGATAGTAAATTTTATGTATGAATACTAAGAGGTGAGGATTAACTACTTGTCATAAGGTCCCGGTGGATGAGTATTTCTAAAATTTGTGCATAGTAGATGTGAGTTTGCATAGTAGGCGAGTAATAATATTGATACTCGCGTTTAGTAAGAAACATTTAGCTTGAATTATATATGAATGTAATGATGAAAGGAAAGGCAACATGAAAGCGATGATGTTAGTCTTGAGATTTGATCTAGAGGACTTGACAAAGAGTAGGTGCGGAATTAAGGTGATTATCTGCAATAGATATGAGTGGAACAAGTGAGAGACCCTTACGTTTAGATAAGTCCAGTGAAGTGTGGATAATTCACAAGAGTAACAAGAGCATTAAGAGGTGTACTAAGACTATGTAATCAAAAGAAGTTAAGAGAAAACATCTTAGCGAGAGGTCCTAGAATCGCTTATGGACTGTTAGAGTAAAAGGAGATGTAGACCATTTAGAGATGATAAAATATGTCCATAGACTTGAAGTGGCACTTTAGACTTAAGGGGGAGATGGAGAGATGAGAAATCGAGTCAAGTGTTTGAGATTAAGATAGTAATGAGTTTCGCAGAGTTTTGGGGGTATTTTTTTTAAGGTCCTTATTTTAATGAATGATATTAGAAAGAGGGGTTTGATGTTCTTATCATGATAGTGGAGGTGTGATAGTTCCACCTAAGGGAATATCCAACCCTACACTCTATTTTACTCTCAAAATATAGAGTTTTCTATTTTTACAGACAACCAACCAAACTCAATTCTCTATTTTACTTTATTGAAAAGAATCTTTTTTCTCTCCTTAATATTATATTATTTTTTCTATTTCCTTTTTGTTTTCTTATTCCATAATATAAATATTTTTTTAATGAATAACCATCCTATATAATTTCATACAATATAAAATTTTATTTTTTTTTGAATTTTTTATTAATATTAAGTTATTATATTATTCTAAATTTCGAATGAACAACTACGCATAATTGAGAAAAACAAACAAACAACCAGAACCCAATCACAATCACAACTTCTTTAAATCATACACTAATTCTTTTCGAATATCGTCAAATCAATAACTGACTTACCGGATTACTAAATTATTGTTGTGACTTTTATAATTGTTATGTTATACATTGTATCTATTGTTTATATTGTATTGAAATTATTATGTTAGGTGTTATATTTTTTAATTAAAAGTTTTATCCTATGATTTAAATTTTGTGCAATATTCATAGTGAAATTTAATATAATATCAAATTGTATCACAAAGTGATGAAACTTAAAAAAATATTTAAAATATTATTAATTCGAGATGGAAGTAGTATATATAAAATTAAATAATTTTATAAATGTTATATTAAATTTAAAAGAGTTGCATACATTAGAGATTTAATTAATAACCTTACATAAACAAACAATATGGTTACTACAAAAAAAGTAGAAATAATAATATAATATTCAAAAAGTGAAACAGAGAGTATGAATAGTAGTTCTCCAAATTTGGAGAGGTACCATTCAACTCTCGATAATTGGAGAATAGAGGGTAAACTAGAGAGTGATTGGAAAGGATATTTTCTATTTTACCCTCCAAATATAGAGAATGGAGAGTAAAATAGAAGTAGGGTTGGAGATAGTCTATGTTTATGAATGAGTAAGAAGAGGAGGATACAGTTTTACAATGAGAAATAGTTAAATGATAGACATTAGTTGGATCTAAGGAGTTGGTTAGTAAGAGTCCATGGAGCCATTAGAGTACTATATTTAAATGCGCTGGTAAAGAGTAATAGTCTTTGTATGAGATTCCCTATTGAGAGGTATAGAAACCAATTTTAAGGATATATGTTAAGCTTTAACATAATAAGAGCATACCATCACAGATACCTTAATAAGTGTAACCCCATTTCCAAACCCAGTCCAGTCATCATTCGAGGATGAATGATCCCAAGGGGCAGATATTGCATCACCCCAGAGAATTATTGAACTAATACTCGAAACATACTTCTTAGTGGTCAGTTTTTCCCAAGAAATTTAATCATTTTTTGGTATTATGTTAAAGTCACTAGATTTAGAACCTTGAGTTCTAAAAGAACTAAATTGGAAATAACAAAAATCAGAAATTTGTAGAGTTAAGTTAAGTATGAGTTTTGGGCCGACTTAAAATGCTAATAACTCCTAACACATGATAAGTTAGGTTTGCTACAAGATACCTTAGTAAAGTTCCTTGAATTGTCCTTCAACACCACAAAGTTTGCTAAAGAGTACGGATGAGTGTGATATGACGTTATCAAGTTAGGTGTCTAGTTAGGGAAATTTAGCCGAAAATAGTTAGGGGTATTTTTATCTTTCCATACCCAATAAGATTTAATTCATTTTAGAAGTACTTTTAGGGTCTAATATTATTATGTCAAGTTTTTTAATCCTACTATATGCCTAGGGTTTTAGTTAAGAGTTCAAGAAAAGAAAATAAGAGAAAAGAGGAGAAAAAAGGAGAGGATAAAGCATTCACCGAGATTTTTGCATGATATCATTGATTTTTTCCAGTTGTTTGATTCCTAAGAGGTATGTAAGCTTCCATTCATTGTATAATTTTACTCACACGCAAATCATGTTTTTTTTCAATGAAATTTTATTCTTGAGGTTGAAAGATTAGAGATCTTATTGAGTTCTAATAATTGTTCTTGAAATTCATTCTTAATCTTGTTGTGTTATGGTATTGATAATTGATTGAGATTAAATTGAGTAATTTAAGTGTTTTTAGTATGTTAGATTGTAGTTATGTTATGTAATTGAAAACAAGTGATTAGCGAAGAATTCATTTTATTCTAGGTGAATTAGGGTGAGAAAATGAGCAAGGAAATTTGTTGAATTTTCTGGGTTGGGTCCTAGAGCAATGTGCCATAAAGAGAACCCCAAAACCTCCTATAATGTTAAGGGGCTGGTGCCCCGCGCCACACAGTGAGTTACAACTGCCCGACCCACCCAGATTGTCTTCGATTGCTTCGTTTGAGTTCGTTTAAAGTGCACATTAACTCTCTTTCGATTCTAACTACTCTAAGATACTTATAAAAACCTAAAATCATTCCTCAAATTATTATAACCTTTACTTCATAATTAAAATTCAAGGTAGATTTAAGAGTTAAGGTTCGCGAATTCTTTCCAACGTTCTAAGAAAGTGCCTTGATATCCTTTTGAGGAGTCTTCTACAACTTTTCGTAATTTGTTTCAAGACTCAAGAAAGTGAGTTTGTGTATGAATAGAAAATATTCATGATTTTAGCTTGGAATCACGATATCCTCCATTTCATGAACCAAAATTTTAAATTCGTAATTCACATTCAAGAGAGAGCTAAGAGTAGAGTTTGAAAAAGCTTTTGAGTTCAATTGTGAATCTTTTGAGGTAAGCTATCAATTTGAACTAAGTTTTGATGAAGCAAGTAAGAGAAATAAAAGAGTTTTATACATGAATTTTTATGTAGTTATGTAGACCTATGAGTCGAGTCGTTCATGTCCATAAATTCCGTATGGATACCATAAATTTGAATATCATTGAGAGGAGTAGTATATTGACATTATAAGTCTTGATTATTGAGTTCATAATCCCCTTTGAGATTATATTTCTTATCATGGGACTATTACATGTTTCGCATGATGTATTTGAGTTCAATTGTTCATGCCAATAGTTCTGCATGAAACCCTATAAGTCAAACAATATTGAGTTGAGAAGTGTATTTTGGTCTTTGACTTGAGTAGTTTACACTCAGAATTTTGCATGACCTCTCTTCATTTAAGAAATC